>JAWXYG010000004.1:17715000-18921032 GCA_034222035.1 Acacia crassicarpa | reverse complement strand
CCGTTTAAGCCTATAGTATCTTTTATTTGATTTATCTCAAGACAAATAATTCCCCGTTCCTTTATTTCCTATAGTATTTTTATCATCAAAGCCTGCAGTTATGTCTTTTATTTGATCTACCTCGAGATGAGCAATTTCTCTCTATTTTTGTATTTCGTTCTTCTTTGCTCCAAAGTCTTTCTTGTTTCTACTTCAACATATGATATTTTTAGTCTTTGTGATGCTTTCTTCGATAAATCAGTTTGGTTTTTACATATCACTTTCATATCCTAAAATGTTCCTGCAATTTTATATGGCTTATTCGAATGATTATTTTGCACATACAAAAAACAGCAACAACAAAGAAAAAAATACATAAAGATTGATCGTTTTCGTCCCCAGCCAAAATGACACTTCAGTCTGTGCCTCTCATTGAAATGGTAACAGCTTTAAAATTAAAGGATTGAGAGTACATATTTTAACAGCTTTGAAATTAAAGGATTAAAATTATATATTTTTCAAACTTAAAGGCTTTAAAACCAATTATATTCTTTAAATTAATGTTACCCAAATGCATCTCGCTTCAAAATTATCTGTTTTGAAGGATTGAGAATATATATTTTAACAACTTTAAAATTAAAGGATTGAAAGTATGTACTTTTCAAATTTAAAAGCCTTGAAACCAACCATATTCTTCAAATTAAGGTTACCCAAATGCATCTAGCTCTCAAAATTATCCGTTTTGGGCCACATTACCACCTCGATTTTAAAACTAGATATCTATACCTTTATAATGCATCTTTTATTCTCTCTCGAGTTTATGTGAAAAATAAAATAACTATGTATAAACAATATAGAAATAAAATAGACCCACCTTTAGAATTGAAATCTTTGAGGTCTTCAACTCGTTTTGTTTGAAGACCATTTTCTTTTTCTTTTTCTGTATCTTGATACTTCTCCAACTCAGAAGAGTCTTCTTTATTTCTTCCTGATTTAATGATGATGGTACACCAGAACATCCTTTCTTTGCCACAGCCATGAGTATTGCTTCAAACAAGCCTGAATAATTTTGAAATAATAATAAGATCAGAGGTGGATTTATTTGTTTTTTCTTAATAAAAAAATATAAATATTTCAATAATATAAAAGACTAATTCTTGTACCAGAAGAACGTTGTAAAAACTTATGTCACGATTGCTCATATTTTCATTTTGGGGGTAAAGAAAGGGAGCCAAGAGCAGGAGGGCGTGAGGATTTTTTGAACTGGGTTGGGTGACAAAATGATTTTGGAGAGAGAAAGGGAGTCGGTGGAATCATGTTTCCCGCGTTAATTGCACAAAAGAAAGCGAATCCAAACAAAAACAAGAAATAGAAAAAGGAGGGAATTTTTTTTTTTGGTCGAAGAAAAAGGAGGGAAATAGAAAAGCGTGTTCCCAAGGTGATGCCTGACCTTATCTTCCTTCATGTCTCCTCTTTTGTGAATTTGTGCTTCCATGTGCTTTCAATTTCCCTATTTTCTGTTGACCAAAAAAAAAAAATTCCCTATTTTCTTTCCCACACGTCTTTCAATATTTTCAACCTTTTTTTTTTTTATCACCGCAATAATAAATAATATCTTCAAGGGCAAAATACTCCTACAACCCTTTTATTTTACCTTAATTACACAGATATTCACTCTATTTTAAAAATATATACTTAAATCTAAATAGTTATTTTTGTTAAGAATATTCTAAAAAGATATTAAAAATATATTTTTAATTAAAATATATATAAGTATAATTTATTTTTTAATTTACACTTAATTCTAAATTCCTAATTTATTTGTAAATGAAGTATTTCACATATCCAATAGTTTTTTATTTCTTAAAAACAAATCTTAGTGCTTGTTATAAATATATGGGGAAAATCTATCTCAGGGCCTAAATTAGCAAAAAATTATTAAAAAAAGTCCAAGAAATGTCAAAAAAGATCCTAAAGCCTTTTCTAGTATTATTTCATAAAACTTAGTTGTTAACATGTACTGATATAGTTGTTAACGAATACTGATTTAGTTGTTAGAATATTATTGTTAATACTACTGATTTAGTTGTTAATAGTCTAATGGTATTATTGTTAACGTTTATGAAATAATACCATAAAAGACTCTTAATTTAGCGTTTTTTAATATTTTTTTACTAATTTGAGTTTGACTTGAGTTTGACGTAGATTTTTCCAAAATTATAGGTGTATGAAACAGGTATTTATCAACCACTAACACCGTGGCTTCTCTCTCTTTAAAACTTTCTCTTTGATCAGGATTATTAGTTGATACATATATAATATATATATATATATGTTTGTATATATATACATATGTGTGTATGTATATATTTCAATAAATATGACAAAAATAAAATTATAAATTTTATAATATTAAATCTATTAGAATTAATGTTGTATATTTTTTTTTTTGCTATGTGTGTGTTTAAATAATTCTAAATTTTAAAGAGGGGTATTTTAGTCAAAAAAAAATTAAAAGTTAAACTAGAAAGTCTACTAACGTTTTTTTTTATAAATGAAAATAGAATCTTAAAATATAAAGTAGTTTTGTTTAGCAAACATTTTAATTTTAACCGAGGCTTATATGAGTTCTAAAAATAGAGAGAAAGTCTATATAATTAAAATAAAATGGTGAGGTGGTTAAAACATTTTACTGCAGATTCAACCTTTTTAAATTAAAAATACCTACGCTCTAAATAAAACAAATATATGCATAATTGATGGTTAAAAACCTCTTATAAATTGCAGAATGGATGTCATAAGCATTGATTGGGATGAATTGTCAATTGTTAAAAAAAGATGTAAAGTTTTAAAAACGATTAGTCTCAAATTTTAAGTTGCTCGATAATATTAATAAAATCAAAAGTTGAGGGAAAAAATGGCATCATAAATTTTTATTATTATTATTTTTTTGGGCTCCTTATTTCGAGTTTTTGTGAATTTGCCCGCATGACTCGAGTAATAAAAATTTTAAATTTACTCAATTTTTGTCCCCATTGCTCTAATTAAATGCAACTATCAATTAAGGTAATTGATATAATGATTATGGGGATAGATTTTCAACTTTGCCCTCACTTATAATTGGATATTTTTCAACTACTTCTTCTCTCTATCTTAATGGGTATAATCAATATGGGTAAAATTGTCACAATCTCATTTATTACATGAAACTGAACTTATAAATATGACCACTTTTTTTTGTCAAAATGGATTTATAATAAGATCAGAGTAGTACGAGTCTAAAAAATCAATTTATTAGAAGTAAAATGATTTACCAAAAAAAATGTTTCGGCCAGATACCTAATATTGAAATCATGCTTGAAAATAAAAATATGGAATTCAATTTCTTTAAAATTAAACATCAATACCAGAAAACATATTTATCACAATTATTAAAAATCATACTATTCAAATTCAAACGATAAATAGGATAGCTCATTAGATTGCAAAAGCTGAAATTAAAATTTAGATTATTCCCCTTCAGTCGTATTGGACAATTTTTTTGGTCGTATTGACCAAAAAAAAAGTATTGGACATTTTATTCGTGTGGTGACATGTCGTGATACTAGTGGTGGAGAAATTAGCGCGACACACTGGACAATATCCCAAAGCAATCGAGGTGGGGCCATCTCCCCACTACCCCATAATGAATTCAGGCCCAGTTTAAAAATTTCAACACCCCAAAGACCAGAATTTTTTAATTACGAAAAGGAGTCAAAGGGCGATTTAAACAATGACAGGTGGCAGTTGGATCACGAGTAGAGAGAGAATACATGTTCACAGAGAGAGAGAGGGGGCCCCACCTAGATCCAGCGCCTTGTCCTCCACCCAACCCTACACCGAAACGTGACACCAAAACCGGGGTTTCCTGGTTGAACCGGCTTCTTTATCTAATCCTCATGGCTTACGTGTCCATGTCGGTGGGACCCACTACACGCCTTACGAGACCTTCAGTTCAGCCCTGCGAAGAAGGTGAGCGCGCTCAAGGGGAAGGCCTGTTGTCCTGTACTGTTTGCAGTGTTGCCCGATTGGTATTGGGTGCCGATGGGGCCCACGTAATTTTTTGGAATGACGTTTTTGTCCCGATTCCTTCCTGCCGTGGGTTTCTTTCTTTCTTCATCTTGGCCATAATTCCGGGTCGAATTTTATAGCCTTGGCTTTAATCCTATATTTTTTATCATCTTTTTTTTATTTTTTTTCTGTCGTTGGATTAAGATCTAAACAGTCTAGATTTATCATAAGATAAAAATATTATTATAAAAAAAAAAAAGAAAAAATGATGGTAAATCATTTAATATTATCAATTTTATGCTTATTTAATTTACATTGGAAAAAAGAAAAATAAGAGATGTGTGAAAATCATTTATAAAAATAGAGAGACAAAAAGTATGATAAGGGCAATATAGAAAATATTATCAACTTAATGTATTTTTTCAGCATGTAAGGATGAGGTACAAATAACTTATATATAAATATAAAGTGGCATAAGTAAGAAGACTGACCTGTATTCGGTTAAAGGACAATTGAATTAGGAGAAAAATATACAATAATTAAGAAAAACAAAAAACAAAATAAATAAATGGAGGCAGGCGAGTTTGGTTAATGAAGAAAAAGAATAATAATATTAATAATAAGCGTGTTTCTCACACGTTTTTAATAACACCTTTTTGACTTCTTCTGGGTCATTATCTTCGCCATATGCACAATAACACATCCTTATCTAACCCTCTATAATTCCAAACACTAGCTCCAATAAGTTTTTTTTTTTTTTTGAACAACTAGCTCCAATAAGTTCACTTTCCTCTTCTCTCCAAACATCACTATTATAGATTTATCTTGGAAGGTGCCATATATACACGGTTTATCTGGAACAAAAAATAAAAAAGATATAAGGTTAATTAAGTTGTAAAAATAAACTATAGATTTTTCAAAACTGCCTCTAATTAATTTCAAATACTTTTTTAAAGAATAAAAGTAACTATGAACTTTTAAAATAAGTGTAAAAATACATATTAACTGTTTGTTGACTGTTTGTTTGAATTTTAATGATTAAGATGCAAAAACATATCTAATCTTTTTTCAAAAAGTGCGCCAGATAACAATGTTTTTTAGAGAGATAAAAGTAATTATGAACTTAAAAACTAAGTGCAAAAATATATATTTACTATTGTGTTTGAAGTTTTTGACTAAAAATAATAGCATAAAGGATGAAGGGGATGATTAAGAAACGAAATGGAATTGTAATTTGTTAACTAGGCAAGAGAAATTAATTGAATAATCGAGGAAGCAAGGGACGAAGGGAGGGGAGAGAGAGAGAGAGACGGATGGAGGCAGGAAGGGATAGAGGAGGGAGAGAGGGGATGATGTGTGATGATGAGTCGCAAAACAATATTACATATGACTGCGCCTAGTAAATAATTTCAGTCAAAATTAATGGTCAATATAAACGGTGATTAAAATAAGGATGATATTGTTATATTTTAAGAATTTCAAGGCGACATTGAGATAAAAAAACTTTTATGACAACATTACTCTTAAGCCTATATTTTCGGTACAGATTTACTACTTAACCCATTTAACTATGGTAGATTAAAAATGATAGTTTAAAATTTTATATAATTAACTAAAGGTGTAAAAAATTTGTAAAACTTTCAAGTGTATAATTGTCAAAAAGTATACTGAATTAATTTTTTATACAGTTTAATTGTACACGAAGACGACACAGAGAAAAAAATATATATATTTTACGACAATCATTAAATTATATTTATATTTTAGACCAAGAATTTTTTTCCCAAAAAAAAAAACTAATATTATGCACCGAGGAGCATATTGAAGAAAATAAACAAGTAGCTGTGGCCGGAACTTGAACCTGTTTGTTGTCGTGTTCCCACTAATTCAAAAATTTGCCAACAAACATATATATATAAAGTAATTAATGGCACCATACTATATACGTACACACAGTGGAACATATATTCTGCGTGTTTCCAATTAATGATAATTAATTAGTTTGGAGTTTGGTAACCAGAAAATAATTAACAATTAATATTGAGGTCCAAAATAATAAGACAAATTAATATCATACATACAGGTCAATAAACACGTTTAAATAACTTAAATTATAGCAAATTCTAATAACATTTTATTCAAATTTATTTTATAGTAAATAAATTCAAGCATTTAATTTTAAATATCATCATTTTCATCAAGAAACCAAAAAGAAAAAATCAAAATGATTAGCAATATATTGAAATTATAAAATGATGCTCCCTTTGGATCGTTTTTTTTTTTTTTTTGGGGGGGGGGGGCCAAGAATTGGATCCTAAATATAGAAGTTATATACTTGTAGTATTTGAAAAAATTAGTTAAGTTATGGTAAGAAATAGTCCTATATGTTGGTTTTTCTAAAGTATTACACCCCTTTGTACACTTGCATTGAATATTGGGTTTGGATTTTTTCAAAATCCTTTTTTTTCTTTTCTTCTTAGTATCTGATCTCTAGTCTTAGATTAGAAAAAATAGATAATTCAGATTTAATATTTTATAAAACTATTATTTTGAACATGAATAAATAAACTTAAATTATTAAATCATGATCTACACAATTTATACATATAATAGAAACAAAATTAATAAAAAAAATAATTTATAAAACACTATCATCAGAGTTTTCAAAAATATTAAATCTGAACCGTCAATGTTTTCATCTGAGGGTGCAAATGGGATTCTAAGAAGAAAATGAGAGAAGAGATTCTGAGGATATCTGCTCCCTTAAATACTTCTGTCTTGAAGTAATATCTCATCAACATGTGAACTCAATAAGTAGAGTTTAGAAAATAAATTATGAATTTATGAGACAATATAAATCAATATGACATTTTAACCTCTTCCAAGAGCCACTAAACACTGGGGTTCGGTTTTTCTAATCATCTCTTATAATCTTTAAATCATATCCGTCTAATCAACAAAAAAGGTTCACAAAACTACTTTCATTTTTCTCTTTTCTTTTCAATCAATAATACAAATAAGCTTATGAGGGGTGATAAAAAAAGAGCTAGCGAGGGGAACTACTCCCCTAAACATTGTGTGGCCAAATTCAGAGTTTCTTCTAGCAAGGAAAAAATATATAAAATAAAACAAAAATGAAAAAGAGGGTTATTTTATTTTATTTTTTAAAAAATGAAGTGCCTAAGTTTTTTCTCCTTCTGATTATTAGATGCTTATAGTTTTCTAACTTAAAAGTATTAGCTTTCATACTTATAATTAGTTAATTACGGTAAAGAGAGGCTTGGCAATTTTTTTTCATTGATTGATAAACTTGAGGTGTGAACAGAATAAAAGAAGAAAAACAACCGGCCATCTTTATTATAATGGTAGAGTTTGGTCTTAGGGAAAAAGTCTGTGATTGAAAAATTAATTGTTTATTAGTGTTAGGGATATGTGGTCCTGTAAGACAACTAAATATGTGAAGAAAATGATAAAATTACACACCACGAAAGTTCAGTTGCAATTTATAGAAGGTTATTTATATTTACACTTTAACTTAATTTTCATAGTACAAAAGGCCACTTGCATTATTTTTTTTTTGGTTGACAAGGGACTGATTAAAACTAATCAGAAGGTGTTACAACAGAGACGCAGACGTCCCATACCCTCAGCATCCTCCTAAAGGAGACCCTGAATCCCAGTTGGCGGCACAGCCAGTCTATGGCTTCCCATGTCCAAACCCAGTGCATATGAAGCCAAGTAGTCGGCACATCTATTCCCTTCTCGGTGGCCACTTGCATTATTTGTATTTGAGGGAGTGTCACTTGCATTTTAACTTAATTGCATATCACAGAAGTTCAATTGCAATTTGTGGAAAGTCTTTTATAATTTTTGGAGGGTCATTTGTATTTACACTTTAACTTAAGTTTCATATTATAGAATATCATTTGTAACTTGCACTTTAATTTAGCTTACACACCATGAAAGCTTAGCTGCAATTTTCGAGAGCTTAGTTACAATTCGTAGAATGTTGGTTACAATTTATTGTTCAACTTCTATTTTTATCAATCACTGGTTGCGAGAATCACCATTGTTTGCTGCTGAAGTTTGCTTGAGGGGGATATGGAGTTTGTGAAGGGTGAAGTTGAAAAGATGGAAGAGACAATGAGGGAGTTAATGGTAGTGAGTGAAAATTAATTTCTCAAATGATGATTTATCTCCAATTTTATAAGGGTAGAGTGGTCATTCAATATAGTTTCTCATTTCTCCCAAATGACCTTAAGACTTTACTTTATTTTCTATACTATATTTGTCAATTAATTTCTAAAATGAGGATTTATCTCCAATTTTTCGTTGGTCGATCTTATTGCTCTTGCATTGAAAAGAAAATAATTTAATTAATACTAATAAAGAACATAAGAATGAAACATTGAGAAAGGAGGGGGTTAAGAGGGGTCAAGGGGTGGGCTGTATGGGCAAAGAAGGAAGGTGCAATGCATTGATCATGGAAGCGTGTTGATTATTATTATTATTAGGTAGGGGAATCCAAAGTTCCCATCTCAAAAAAAGGAGTTAATGGGGTCATGTGTAATTAATGATCTTTCCTTCCATTTTACATATTCATTCCCGTTTTTATTATAAGACACCTGTTAATAAATACATTTAGTTTTTTCTATAAGACATTTACTTGTTTTCAAAGAGCATTAAATATATATTTCTTTTCATATATGTCTATGGTTAATAAAGGTAGTGGGTGAGAGTAACAATTAATATGATATTACTATATTAGAGTATAGAGCAATTAATAAAGGTAATATTGAAAATTACTTAAATTTTAGGATAAATTTAATGACTTTAACTGTTTTTATTGGTTTGTAAAAATTTTTAGTCGGTGCCTATAATAAAGACAAACGGAAGCAAGGTTGTCAAACTCACGAATTTAAGCAAACTCGTATCGTAAACTTATAAGAGTTACTTTTATTATTGAATAGGTATTACTAGTGTATAATTAAATAATTAAAATATAAAAAAGACAATGTAACACCTCATTTTCATCACCAAAAACTTGGCCAAAATATTTGTAATTCCTCCAATAGGGTGTATCATTATCCAAATCATTAGATTACATTACCGTTTCAAATAAAGTTTAATCCATAATCAAAATAAATTTCAGAAAATTATTTCAGAGTTCAATACAAAGCGGAAGTCTTAGGTTCATGGCAAATAAAATAACATAACATAATCTATTGGAGATCAAAAGAGCTTCCAGAGCTCACTCCATAGGTGCCTTCCCTTGCTCTCTACTAGAATAATCACCTGAAAAATGTTAATATGGGATGAGATTCCACGTCTCAGTAACTACTGAATATTTCTACCTTACACGAGCAAATTACATATGACAAAATAAAAGGTAATATAATGTGAATTTAATATACTCAGATATTTTTAGATATACCGTTGTTCACATCAAATGCCTTTACAAAATACTCATCATTCTTTATTGAATAATTCAGAAATGCACTATGCAGTATGCAGCCTCCCTTATATCCCCTTCCAACCGTATACCGCTGACTGGAACCATAGGCTAACATATAGTCCAATAGAAACTCATTCATTTGACTGGATGGTTTCAAGCTCACCAAAACTTAAGATACACCCGGCCAAAGGTATAGAGCTTAAATCTGGACTATGGCTCCCCTCCTTTAAAATAACAACTAAGGAGGTGTCACATGTCCCACATCTCCAATGAAATCCCGGCCAGAGGAAAACATGGAAGATGGGGCCCTGAAAAGTACCATCCACTGTGCACCGAGTGGTGGCATAAACAATTCTTATCATTCAATTCCCTCCTTACTCCACCCATCACAATACAACCGCCATGATGAATGTATTTACTCAAAAATAATGCATTATTATACCATTATATACATTGATATGCGTATTTATGAATAGCAAAATACTATGCGTATCTGTGAATAGTAAAATACGGTATATACATGAATAGTAAAATGAATAGTACATACGGTATGTATACGTGAATAGTAAAAATGAATAGTAAATACGGTGTGAATAGTAAATACGGTATACGTGAATAGTAACATGAATAGTAAATGTGAATAGTAAATACGGTATACGTGAATAGTAAAATGAATAGTAAATACGGTATACGTGAATAGTAAATGTGAATAGTAAAAATGAATAGTAAATACGGTATAAGTGAATAGTAAGATGAATAGTAAATACGGTATATGTGAATAGTAACGTACGTATAAATAGTACCTCTACAGATTTGCAAGTCAAAATTCCCACACCAGATCTTAAAACCATAAATATTTTCTAAATATTCTTGCCAAATTAGTAAACAAACAAATTTATAATCATACATAATTCACAAGTATAAGGAAGAATATTCAGAGTTACCTGTTACTTGCTAATACCCGAATCACCAACCAGCTATTATAACTCTCAAGCAAATATCTCTCTACTCTCTCTCTCTCTCTCTACCTCTCTCTATGGCTCTTAGAAGTTGTGAAGAATGAAATGAAATGGAAGGTCTATTTATAGTTGGAAAATGGGTCCTTAAGTGTAATTTTCGTCTCTGGGTCGTTCTACGTAATTTTCCCCGTGACAAATTTTCAAACCTCCCGTGACTCTTCTGTGGAAATAATTTTTCGTGGGTCCCACATGAATAGTAAATAATATTATATTATAATAATATAATATTATTATTCAAATAGTAAATTACTATTACGTGGGTCCCGCTGACAAAATTTTCAAACTTCACGAGAGTTTTGTGTCGGGAGAGAATTATTTTGGTTGTGGGTCCCGCATGAATAGTAAATACGTATTTAGGAATAGTAAATACCGTATTTTTAAATAGTAAATACGTATTTGTGAATAGTGAACACTATTCATATTTCACAAATTTCAAGTATTAAATACGTATTTGCGAATAACATATATATATATATATATATTTTTAAAATACGTATTTGTAAATAGTAAAAATATATACGTGAATAGTAAATACTATTCACGGGGCCCACAAAATACTGATTTCAAATTTATTACTTTCCAAAAATAGAGCCTACTAGTCTTCCCAAAATAGGTTTATGTTCAAGATATTAGATTCAAAATTCAGGATGTTACATTTCTCCCCTCCTAAAAGAAAATTTTGTCCTCAAAATTTCGCCATAATAAGAATTCTAACCTATTTAAATAAATGAGGATAGGTTTGTCGCATGCTCTCCTCCGTTTCCCAAGTAGCATCTCCGGGAACCATTCCTTTCCACTCGACCTTTACAAGTCTAATGGTCTTGTTTCTTAATTTCTTGTCCCTTGCATCAACAATCCGCTCCGGCTCGGCTTTATACGTCATGTTATCATTGAGTTCTACCTCTTCTACTTCTATAATGTGGGAAGGATCCGGTTGGTATTTCTTCAGTTGCGATACATGAAAGACATCGTGAAGGTTCGCAAGCTGTGGAGGTAATGCAATTCTGTAAGCTACCGGTCCAACTTTCTCCAAAATCTCATAAGGACCCATAAAACGAGGTGAAAGCTTCTTTGCTCGTATTGCTCTACCAATGCCAGTCATTGGTGTGACTCTTAAGAACACATGTTCGCCCACCATGAACTCCAACGGTCGTCTTCTCTTGTCAGCATAACTCTTCTGTCGACTCTGAGCAGTGAGAAGTTTCTGTTGAATCACCTTAATCTTTTGAGTCGTCTCGTCCACAAGTTCTGGACCTATTAAAATTCGCTCATTCAATTCCGTCCAGCAAATAGGAGATCTACATTTTCTTCCATACAAAGCCTCATAAGGTGCCATCTCAATGCTGGAGTGATAACTATTGTTATATGCAAACTCCGCAAGATGAAGATGATCGTCCCAACTTCCTTTTAGTTCGATTGCACAAGCCCGCAACATGTCTTCCAGAGTTTGAATAGTCCTCTCAGTCTGCCCGTCAGTTTGAGGATGATAAGCGGTACTATAACTCATCCGAGTTCCCATAGCATTCTGCAATGCTTTCCAAAATCGTGAAGTGAATCGTGGATCACGATCAGATACGATGCTATTCGGTATCCCATGCAATCTGACAATCTCCTTCATGTAGATCTTTGCTAGTCTCTCCAATGAGTATTCTGCTGCAATTGCTAGAAAATGAGCTGACTTAGTTAACCTATCGACAATTACCCAAATGGCATTATGTCCGGATGTCGTTAGAGGAAGCCCCATGATGAAATCCATAGAGATGCTGTCCCATTTCCACTCTGGGATATCCAAATTCTTTAATAATCCAGGAGGTTTCCGATGTTCGATCTTGACTTTCTGACAAGTCAAACAACAAGTGACAAAGTCAGTCACATCTTTCTTCATGCCCCGCCACCACCAATTCCGCTTGAGATCATGATACATCTTGGTTGCTCCGGGATGGATAGTGTATTTACTCCGATGAGCCTCCTCTAGTATGAGCCTTTTTATTTCTCCATCATTAGGTATGCACACTTTTCTTTTATACCTTAATATCCCATCTCTATCGATCCCAAATTTCGATTCTTTTCCTTCTTCAATATCTTCCCTCACGTTTAATAGATACTCATCTTCGAGCTGAGCGAATTTAATCTCTTTCCAAATTGTGCTTTCAATAGTTAATGCTTCCATGGTAGCGACCAAACCTGACATTACATCAATAGATGTACTTGGTATCTCCTCGAGCAATTTATGTTCTCTGATCATCATCTGGGCTACATGGATTGTCTTTCTGCTTAAGGCATCTGCTACAACGTTCGCCTTTCCTGGATGATACTTCAATTCGAAGTCGTAGTCCTTGATAAACTCCATCCATCTCCTCTGTCGCATGTTGAGCTCCTTTTGGTCGAACAGGTACTTCAGACTTTTGTGGTCACTATAAACCTCGAACTTTGAACCGTAGAGGTGGTGCCTCCAAATCTTCAGAGCAAACACTACTGCTGCCAGTTCTAAGTCGTGAGTAGGATAATTCCCTTCATGTGGCCTTAACTGTCGAGAAGCATAAGCTACTACCCTACCATTTTGCATTAATACACACCCAAGACCTTTCTTGGAAGCATCTGTATACAAAGTAAAGGTCTGAGCAGGATCTGGAATTATAAGTACCGGTGCCGTAGTCAACTTAGTCTTCAAATTTTGAAAAGCTGCTTCACACTTTTCGTCCCATACATATGGTTGACCCTTCCTAGTTAACTTTGTCAAGGGCATAGCTATCTGCGAAAAGCCCTTGATAAATCTCCTATAATAGCCAGCTAGACCTAGAAAACTCCTGATCTCAGTCACGGACTTTGGTCGTTCCCATTGGAGAACTGCTTCAACTTTAGTATGGTCCACTGCAACACCTTCAGCCGATACGACATGGCCTAGGAATTTTACTTCCTTCAACCAAAATTCGCACTTAGACAGTTTCACATAGAGCTTGTGCTCCTTCAACACTTGTAGCACGATTCTAAGGTGCTCTTTATGCTCTTCTTCATCTTTAGAGTAGATAAGGATGTCGTCAATGAAAACCACTACAAATTTATCTAGATATGGTCGGAAAATTCTATTCATGTAATCCATGAATACTGCTGGAGCATTTGTTAGCCCAAATGGCATAACAAGAAATTCATAATGGCCATATCTAGTTCTGAATGCAGTTTTTGAGACATCTTCAGCTTTGACTCTCAGTTGGTGATAACCTGATCTGAGGTCGATCTTGGAGAATATGGATGCTCCCTTCAACTGATCAAGTAGATCGTCGATCCTGGGTAAAGGATATTTATTCTTTATAGTCACTTTATTCAACTGGCGATAGTCAATGCATAGTCTCAGGCTCCCATCTTTCTTCTTCACAAAGAGTACGGGCGATCCCCAAGGAGATAACCTGGCTCTGATACCAAAAATGTAACACCTCATTTTCATCACCAAAAACTTGGCCAAAATATTTGTAATTCCTCCAATAGGGTGTATCATTATCCAAATCATTAGATTACATTACCGTTTCAAATAAAGTTTAATCCATAATCAAAATAAATTTCAGAAAATTATTTCAGAGTTCAATACAAAGCGGAAGTCTTAGGTTCATGGCAAATAAAATAACATAACATAATCTATTGGAGATCAAAAGAGCTTCCAGAGCTCACTCCATAGGTGCCTTCCCTTGCTCTCTACTAGAATAATCACCTGAAAAATGTTAATATGGGATGAGATTCCACGTCTCAGTAACTACTGAATATTTCTACCTTACACGAGCAAATTACATATGACAAAATAAAAGGTAATATAATGTGAATTTAATATACTCAGATATTTTTAGATATACCGTTGTTCACATCAAATGCCTTTACAAAATACTCATCATTCTTTATTGAATAATTCAGAAATGCACTATGCAGTATGCAGCCTCCCTTATATCCCCTTCCAACCGTATACCGCTGACTGGAACCATAGGCTAACATATAGTCCAATAGAAACTCATTCATTTGACTGGATGGTTTCAAGCTCACCAAAACTTAAGATACACCCGGCCAAAGGTATAGAGCTTAAATCTGGACTATGGCTCCCCTCCTTTAAAATAACAACTAAGGAGGTGTCACATGTCCCACATCTCCAATGAAATCCCGGCCAGAGGAAAACATGGAAGATGGGGCCCTGAAAAGTACCATCCACTGTGCACCGAGTGGTGGCATAAACAATTCTTATCATTCAATTCCCTCCTTACTCCACCCATCACAATACAACCGCCATGATGAATGTATTTACTCAAAAATAATGCATTATTATACCATTATATACATTGATATGCGTATTTATGAATAGTAAAATACTATGCGTATCTGTGAATAGTAAAATACGGTATATACATGAATAGTAAAATGAATAGTACATACGGTATGTATACGTGAATAGTAAAAATGAATAGTAAATACGGTGTGAATAGTAAATATGGTATACGTGAATAGTAACATGAATAGTAAATGTGAATAGTAAATACGGTATACGTGAATAGTAAAATGAATAGTAAATACGGTATACGTGAATAGTAAATGTGAATAGTAAAAATGAATAGTAAATACGGTATAAGTGAATAGTAAGATGAATAGTAAATACGGTATATGTGAATAGTAACGTACGTATAAATAGTACCTCTACAGATTTGCAAGTCAAAATTCCCACACCAGATCTTAAAACCATAAATATTTTCTAAATATTCTTGCCAAATTAGTAAACAAACAAATTTATAATCATACATAATTCACAAGTATAAGGAAGAATATTCAGAGTTACCTGTTACTTGCTAATACCCGAATCACCAACCAGCTATTATAACTCTCAAGCAAATATCTCTCTACTCTCTCTCTCTCTCTCTACCTCTCTCTATGGCTCTTAGAAGTTGTGAAGAATGAAATGAAATGGAAGGTCTATTTATAGTTGGAAAATGGGTCCTTAAGTGTAATTTTCGTCTCTGGGTCGTTCTACGTAATTTTCCCCGTGACAAATTTTCAAACCTCCCGTGACTCTTCTGTGGAAATAATTTTTCGTGGGTCCCACATGAATAGTAAATAATATTATATTATAATAATATAATATTATTATTCAAATAGTAAATTACTATTACGTGGGTCCCGCTGACAAAATTTTCAAACTTCACGAGAGTTTTGTGTCGGGAGAGAATTATTTTGGTTGTGGGTCCCGCATGAATAGTAAATACGTATTTAGGAATAGTAAATACCGTATTTTTAAATAGTAAATACGTATTTGTGAATAGTGAACACTATTCATATTTCACAAATTTCAAGTATTAAATACGTATTTGCGAATAACATATATATATATATATATATTTTTTAAATACGTATTTGTAAATAGTAAAAATATATACGTGAATAGTAAATACTATTCACGGGGCCCACAAAATACTGATTTCAAATTTATTACTTTCCAAAAATAGAGCCTACTAGTCTTCCCAAAATAGGTTTATGTTCAAGATATTAGATTCAAAATTCAGGATGTTACAGACAACAATTTGATTTAAATATATTTTAACTCCAAATAATTGAAGTTAAATCCATCAACATTTATCATTCATCATATTTAATAAAGAAATTTTTATAAAATTTCTATATAAAGCCATTGAACATGATCAAATAAAAAAAGTTAACATGAGTTTCAGAGTAAATTAACACAGTTTTGTAAGCTAGAAACGCAAAAACGGTAAACTCAGTGCATAAACTCGTGAGTTTAACCGAATTTACAACTAGCACGAGTTTACCACTGACTCAATTCGTTTTTATAAGCTAGAAACGTAAAAACGGTAAATTTGGAAAGTTGACTCGCAAGTTTGACAACAATGAAGGGGAGTATAAGAATTAGATCATTAATTTTTGGATGAAAAAAAATAATTAAGCTAGTTATTTATAATAACCTGGTGTTGGTTTAACTAAAACACCTAGTTAATCATGTGCATTTAAATAATCCCTTGATAAAAAACCCCTTAACATGTTTAATTAACAAAGATAATTTAGAGTATAAATTATAAATTTAGAAGATAAAATGGATTAGGATAATAATTTTAAGATTAAAATAAATATCTTATCTAATTGATTATTGATATATTAGGGACAGGAGGGAGACGTGTTTACGTGGTAAGTTTTGATTCATTGCCCCTTTGTATTGATTCTCTAAATTCATTATATGATGCGCACTAATAAATAAAGATCATGCAATGGTCTCAAGAAGTCGGTCAGGATTCAGGAATGATTAAAATGGGGAAAAAATCAATAAAGAGAATATATTCCCATGAAAAATAAAGACACAAAGAGAGTCTACCATATTGTAATATAAAAAAATGAATTCGAGTATAGCATGCTTAAATAAAATTATTTAAAATTTAGGTTGAATGCTTTTTTATTACCTTTAAATTTGAGTAGTGTTGAATCTAATCAGCTCTTGTAATTTTTTATTTTTTTTTAAAGAAAGAAAATAATCTGCTTCTAAATTGGAAGATTTTGAAGGGAAAGTTCATCATTGCCTCTTATTTAATCAACATAATCTGTAATTAAAACCTTTCTATTTTTTTTTTTCATATTACACATACCAAATTATGTTTTGAATGAGTATTCCTTGAAAAAGCTGTAAAACATTGGGAAAATCCCATAAAAATTCTTTCAAAATATAGAATTTACAAATCAGAGATTTCCATATCACAAATCCCAACCCAGATTTGTGGGAGAAATTTAGAATTAGCAAATGTTTTTAAATGACCGTTCTGCCCTTGAGTTATGTGGCAAATAAAAAACAAAAGAGAATGCATGAATAATCAATAGGATACTAAATTTGTCAATTATGATAAGTAGTCATTTCATAAACTAACGTTGATCGTTAGGGTTTTTAATGAAGTGGTAACATTGCTATGTTTTTAAACTTCAGGGGTAAAATTATTTTTTTTTTCTTCCCTGAAGCAATGTTGCCCTTGAAGTTTAAAAGCGTAGCAATTTTGCCCCTCCCTTAAAAACCCTAACATTCAGGGGCGGAGCTAGGGAGGGGCTAGGGGTGGCCCCCGCCCCTCCTAAAATTATAGAATAGTACCCAAAATTTTAAGAAATTTTATTTCTACCTTATAAACATTTCAATATTTTCAATCTGGTCCCTACTAAAAGCTTTGTGAAGGGACTAAAATGAACATATTAAAATGTTTATAGTACTTAAATGTAATTCTATAAACACTTGGGTTTATTTCATAATTTTCGCCCCTCCTAATTTGGATTCCTGGTTCCGCCTCTGCTAACATTGACCATTAGTTGACCACTAGGGCAGTTAACGGAGGGGCAACATTGCTACGTTTTTAAACTTTAGGAGCAACATTGCTACACTGAAAACTTTAGGGGCAAAATTGCTCCTGGACACATACTTTAAGAGTAAAATTGGACCTTTAGCCTTTTAAAAATTCTTACGAGGTTGTCTGGGATAATGGAGACTCTCCAAAGTACTTATTTAAAAAATCAAGACAAAACTCCCAAAAAAATTTTAAAAAAAAATTTCAAAAATTGCTACTTATATCTCCCATAATCCCCTGTCTTATGCTTGTTTGGGATAGCGAGAGAACTGCCAAAATTGTTTATTAATATAAATTGAGACCAAACTTATTTTACATGTTTACCTTATATACTGTAAATCGTGGTTAAAAAACTATTTTAAATATTTCAATTACTATTCTAAACAAAGACGAACTTTGTCATCCAAATAGGAACTGCCACATTATTTTTTCTTCTTTGTTACTCATTTTAGTCATTATTATAAGACACTAACTAACAGTTATCACAAACTAATAAAAATAATTAAAATCATTAAATTTGTCCTAAAATTTAAATAATTTTTAGTATTACCTTTACTAATTGTAATAAATTCTAATATCATATTAATTGCTACTCTTTTCCAC
Source organism: Acacia crassicarpa (assembly GCA_034222035.1). Classification (NCBI taxonomy): domain Eukaryota; kingdom Viridiplantae; phylum Streptophyta; class Magnoliopsida; order Fabales; family Fabaceae; genus Acacia; species Acacia crassicarpa. The sequence continues at coordinate 18,902,571 of JAWXYG010000004.1, read as the reverse complement.
TACCCTTATTAATTAATGGTATACATGAAAAAATATTTAATGTTCTTTAGGAAAAAGCAAGTGATTTATAAAAATGACTAAATACATTTGTTAGTTGATGTCTTATAATAAGGATTGGAAGGAGTACATTTCGTTTGGGTTGCATTATTTAGGACATGTTTGGGTTAGCGTTGGGAAACCGTTTACGAAAATCGAAACAAAATTCCACTTATAAACTTACATCGTATACTTTAAAAAACTATTTCTACAACCAATTCAGTTGTTCCTCATTCTAGATAAACACGCTATTGACGGCATTATTCCATTATTTGTTATTTATTATTAATAATAAGCTTTTGGATAAAATAACGCATCCTCCTCAAACCATGACAAAATTTTATTTGTACCAAAAGATTATTATTATTATTTTTATATAAAAAAAAGTAATAATTGAGTTGGCTATTTTCTCACGACTCTGGATTTTTTTTGCTCATGACCCTGGATTAGGATATTAGATATAGGAAGTCACATGCCATTGACTTGAATTTAACTCCAAAGATTTTGTCGCTGTAAGGCAGCGGAGGATCACTCAAGGGTCCTTCTTTTCTTATACTCCCTCTGGTCCTAATTATAAGAGCTAGTTGACTTTTTTGGAAAGATTAAGGAAGCTAATTAAATTACTTTAAAGTATTTTTATTTTTCAAACTTATTAGTTTAACTAATAAACTAATATATAATCTAATAATATTTAACATATTAAACGATTAAGTAACTTATTTAGCTTCCTTAATCTCTCCAAAGAAAGTCAACTAGCTCTTATAATTAGGACCAGAGGTAGTAGCACTCAAGCAGTCAAGCGTCTTTTTAAATTTTGAATATCATGATAATACTCTTATCTTGGAAATTAATAAATATTTATTCAAATTTAAAAAGTAATTTAGCCTTGAAATTGTACTTTTCCTAGCATGTTGAGTTTTGTTACTGCACTTGAAAATATGTTACCTTACACTTTTGAAAATATAACGTTTTTCTTAAAACTATATGATAATCTATATTACTCCTTCCCATCCTAATTATAAGAGTTAGTTGACTTTTTTTTTGAAGAGATTAAGGAAGCTAAATAAATTACTTTAGAGTATTTTTATTTTTATTTTTTTTTTCTTTAAACTAATTAATTTAACTAATAAACTAGGGATAGGATATTGTTACAACCTTTTTTTTGTTACAACTAATGTTACTACCACTTTTCCACCGTTAGATCAGAATCTTATTTACCTATATAATTTCTCTCTCCTATTAAGATTCTGATCTAACGGTGGAAAAGTGGTAGTAACATTGGTTGTAACAAAAAAAAGGTTGTATCAATATCCTATCCCAATAAACTAATATATAATTTAAAGATACACAACATATGAAATGATTAAGTAACTTATTTAATTTCCTTAATCTCTCCAAAGAAAGTCAAATAGCTCTTATAATTAAGACCGGAGGTAGTACCTTCTATTCCTAAAATAAGAGTTAGTTGGTAATTATATTTAATTTTAAATATAAAACCTCAATCCATTTTATTTCTATATTTATTATTTTTTTCTAAACTATATGACCTTATTGATGGTACAATTTAAGGGAGTTTGTATCATGTTAAAATTTCAGTTCAAATAATTTAATATGATATATACCCAAATTAGTTTAACAAATCGTTTATTAATGATAAGAGGTAATAGTTCATTATATCATATGCAAATTATTTTTCTAAAAAAAATTTGTTGAAGAATCCCTTATTGTACTACTGTTTAAAGGTACCTAAAATTTATTTAAAGATTCAAATGTAACTAACTTAGCCAATCTTTACCTATGTGTAAAACAAAATATATCTATACATAAATGAAGATATGTTGCATATTACTACTTTTGGTTTCACATAGAAGGTCCATTTTTGACTTTTTTTTTTGAGAAACTAAAGAAGATAAATAAATTATTTTTAATTACTTATATCTATCATTTTTTCTCCAAATTAGCTAGTCTTACTTATAAATTGATATATGATCTAATAATACACATCATATATTGTAATTAAGTGATATATTTATCTTCTTTAACCCCTAAAAAAAGTTGATTGAGTCTTCTATTAGCATCGGAGCGAGTACTAAAGTAAAATTAACACTATAAAAGGACTTAGTCCTTAGATATCCTTAACTAATAAATTTTATGATGAGAAATTTCTTAGTATTTTTTTCTTGAGTTTATGCTAATGAAAATTAAATTCAATAGCAAGAATTAACTTATCGATTAAATAATAACAATAAAAAATCTACATATGTCATTGATTGGTCTTATATTCCATCTCAATTTAGGCCGATTTTCATTTCAATTTTTTACTTAAACGGAGGTACCTGTGGCAGGGGAAGAGAGAGACAAAGTTAGAGAGAGGGAGAGAATCCATTAGAGCCCCAACCTGGAGAAGAACCTAGAGCAAGGAATAAAGGTCGGCCTTTCCATTGATTTGAGCCTAAATAAAACTTTCCTAAATTTTCTTGATTTTGAAGCTTGACCCTTATGCGACAGTTTAGGGTTGGACCTGTGGGCTTTAAGCTTGTCTAACTAAAAAAAAACTATTTTTCTATCTTTTTAATCCAATGAAGTTAAAGCAAAAACTTCCTAATTTAAGACATAAATATTATCAAATTAAATTGCAAAGAAATTAAGTTAGAATAACAAGTTACAATACTTTACATATACATGCTCTCACTGTCACACATGAAAATTATTACTGGTAATTATATGTTGATAGACTTATCTTTTCTTACCAAAAAAAAAAAATCTTTATAAGTATCTACATCTATGAATTAATCATAGCTGATGGAAGTTTTGCAAAATGCACTCTTCATTTTAATTCAAATAAAGTTCACTTTCAAATTTTACAATTAATTATTATTTTACTTTAAACTTAGATACATCAATATTAAAAATCATAAATTTCTAACTAAAATAATTATCTAATTTCTAAATTAGTATATTTTTTAAAAAATTTTAAATGAATCAACCATTGTGGAAAATTAAATAAATAAAACCATTTTATAAAATTAAATAAAAAAAATTATAGCATAACATGAGTAATTTTAGAAATATATAAAAGGGCCTAAATATCAACCCTTTTATACCATCAAATCTGAAGTTTATAATATAAGGGTCTAAAGGGCCTGTGCGTGAGGCTTGGCCCTTTTACCTACTCTAGGAGGAAGAACCCGCAGGTCAGGTTGTCCGTTTTACCGGCTCTTGAAGAACCCGCAGGTCAGGTCAGAGCCTGCCAAGTGCCAACAGCGAAGAACGTACTCTACCCCTTTTCTTTTTCGCGTCCTCTTTTTTTTTTTTAAAGAAAAATTAAATGCTTTTACTTAATAATAATAAAAATAATTCTCCTTCTTTTTTTAAGGAAAAAAATTATTTATTTATTTATTTATATTTGTATATGTAGAAGATGGTGGTGCGGTTGAGGTGTAAGGTGTTCGTGCCTTCGTGTGCCTCTTTCTCCTTCCAACCATTTCCTTCTGTGGTATCTCTTCGTCTGCCTATTTTTCTCATTCCCCACGATAATATCCAATCTCTCAAAAATCTTATTCTGATTTCGTCCATATATTTCACAGATTGAAATGCCCATCTCCGATTGAATCATCCAGAGGCCTCAGATCGCCTTTCTTGATATCTTGATTCTCTGTTTCTTTTGGTTCCAGTTTATCATCTCCCTCCACAGCCCCCTTTTTCGGGTTTCCTGAGGAGGATTCTTGGAGAACATGAGGAGAGTTAGAGGAGCTGCCGCTGTTAAACAGGCGGCGGCGATGACGGCGGCGGTTGAACTCAATGGATCCGGTCCAGGGGCGGTTTTAAAAGAGCCTAGGTACCGGGGCGTGAGGAAGAGGCCTTGGGGTAGATTCGCCGCCGAGATCAGAGACCCTTTGAAGAAAGCTCGTGTCTGGCTAGGCACCTTTGACTCCGCCGAGGAAGCGGCTCGAGCCTACGACGCCGCGGCGATAGCCCTCCGTGGACCCAAGGCCAAGACCAATTTCCCTATCTCTCCTTCATTTTCGCCGTTTTGTTATCCCACCACCAACCCTAACGTCAACGACGATGTTTTGGATCACCGGTTGTACTCGAACAACGGTTTCCAGGAGCACCAGGTTAACCCTCAGAGACCAGCCACCAGCAGCATGAGCAGCACGTCCTTCAGCGGCCCACGGCCACCGTCAACGACGGCCACGGCAGCAGTAAACCGGAGATATCCCCGGACGCCGCCGGTCATGCCGGATGATTGCCACAGCGACTGCGATTCCTCGTCATCAGTGATCGATGGCGACGGAGACGTTGAGGTCGCCGATTTCGCCTCATCATCGTTCCGTCAACCGTTGCCTTTCGATCTCAACTTCCCACCGTTGGATGCCGCGAACATGGCCGTCGACGATCTTCACTGCACCGCTCTCTGCCTCTGATCTCGAATTAAAGAAAAACGATTCTTATTTTTTTTTTCCTGTACCCTTGTATTTTTGTTTCCCTTTTTTACGCGGAAAAAAAAATCGCCCAAAAAAACAAGAAGAAAATCAAAAGATGATGATCAGATACGAGATTGTGATGGTATGACCTGAATTCTGTGCGTGTAATCTTGTGCCATGGTGTCCAGCAGGGGTATTGATCAATGCTCTTCCCCTTTTCTATTCAAAAGAGGAAAAACTTGAAGGAAAAAAAGATATCACGATCTGTTTCTTACTGAAGAATTTTATGGATTAGGGTTTGTAGTGTCCAATGTGGGTGTTGTTCATCCCCATTTTCTTCCGATTCTTGTCTATCTTTCAGTATGTATATATGAATACTAGTTCAGAAATTTAGAATTATCTCTTGCTCGTATTGCTTCCATCTCTTGCATTTCCTGTAAAATAGTTTCCATTTCTGGTTTGATTGATTCATAGATGCTTGGTGTTAATGGGTGTCTCTGATTATTATTAGATGGAGTTTGTGGGAAATAATACAACTTTCTTGAATCCCCTTTTGAATTTTTGTTCATTTGCAGGGTTTTTTTTTTGGTTGGAATCATCCTCCTAACGAACTACAGAAAATGGATTTCCTGGTTGGTTTGGTAGATTTCTTTTTCAGATTATGGTGTGAGAGCAACAGGGAAAGAGGAAGCATCATGTTGCCTTGTATACACTCAAAATCTTTTGTTTGGCGGTGTGGTGGCCAACTGGGGATTTTAGGCATTGTGTGTTGAAGAATCATCATTAGGTTGGGAAGAAATCATTTCCTTCCCTTTTTTCAACTTTTTTTTTTTAAAAAAAAATAAATAAATTTGTAGTCTTTTCAGAAAAACAGTGAGGTTTGAACAAGAACGTGTTGTGATTTTCATTACTGTGGTGGGACAGATGAGAGGAAAGAATCCTCTTTTCTTTCTGCTTTTTTTGCTTGGGCATGTGGACAAGAGAATTAGCTTCTAAGTAAGGGCGATATATCTGCATGCTTGATTTCAAAGATTTGGAAGAAGCCTCTGGAAAAACGTCAAAAGATTGATCTATCATTTCATATCTGTCTCTCTCTCTGAAACTCTTTCTTCTTTGGCTTTGGGTTTTGAATGCTTTGAGCAGAAAAGAAAAAGATAGGAAAAATGATATTAAAGTCTTTAGGAAAATAATAATAATAAAAAATCTCAAAACTTATTTATATTATTATTATTATCGATTTCCTCACACCTTGCTTCTTTCTTTTCAGATTTCACTGTAACAAGCGTGACTTGATCTGCTGCTAACTTCTTTTCTTCTAGGAAGCTATGCGAATATTTGGTATTTTAGGGTCTTGTTTGATTGATTGGACCCAACTTCACTGGGAATAATCATTTGTGAGGTTCTCAATTAATCAATTCTTCCATTTGGTTTTCTTTAGGTTCATTAAGCTTATTATTAAATAATTCAAATGGATAATCGTGTTACTTTCTTGGGGGTTTATATATGTGGGTGGGGTTCAGATTACTTAAAATAAGTATTTTTTTTGTTCCTCACAAACCTACAATATTAAGTGTTTATTTTGAATAACCAGAGCTTCTAAAAATGACTTTTAAATTGTGATTTATAGTATAAAAAGTATATGAATAAACACTCTTATAGATTCTAAACATAATTACAAATAAGCATTAAATTACTTAAAATAAGATAATCCAAATAAGCATGACATCCTACGAACGCAAAAATTGTCAATGACCGTGCAGATATTGTTTGTGCATGAAAAATGGAAATAAATTACTGAAATGGATTGCCATTTATCATTCTTGTATCATCATGTACCAAATATGACTTTTTCTTAATTTCTAAAAATTATGGGATGGGATGGGTTGAGAATTGTGCATTGGGATGGTCAAACATTTAATCGATCAAACAATTTCTTCATATCTCAAGTTGACAAATTTTCGTTTCTTATAATTGAAGTTAATGAGGAGAGAATCCTCTTCTGTTGGGGTAGAGATAACGAGACATGTTGAACGAAGGTGAAGGTCTTCCTAAATGGCTAGGGATGTTTGAATTGACCCTTAAAAAATATGTTTATGTAAGTCGAGATAAAACTTATCTCATATATTTATACCGTAAATCATGTCAATAAATAAGCTTACACCACTAATTCAAACATGCAATTATGAATTTAAAAGAATTTTTTTTATATATAAAAATTTTAGGAAGGGGTTGGGCTCATCTATGATCCAAGGGCAGGATGAAATCTCTCTTCCTCCTATGTGATACCAATATAGGGCAGGGCGAGCTGTCTATTACTATTAGGCGTTTACCTAGGTATCTAGGATTTAGGATGCCTACTCCAAAATTGAACCTTCTTCTTTTAGTGAGAGTATCCGACACCATTGCCGTTGAACTCAGGACGAGAGGTAATTTAAAAGATTTTGTCCCCTAAAAGAAGGAAAAACAATGGTGGCACCTAATTGGGCCTACGATTTTGGTACACCTAATTGGGCCTACGATTTTGGTACACTTCAACTCACCACCCCAAAAAATATTTATCATATTAGGCTAAAAAGGCACACATGGAATCTGGTCATAAAAAAGAGAAGCATAAAAAGAGGGGAAAAAATCAAGAAGTTAATAATAATATATATAATTATATACCACTCTGGTTCTGTTTATAAGTCTAGTTTGACCAAAAAATTTGGTCCTTTTTATAAGTCCATTTTGACCAAATAAATTAGATTGTGACAATTTTGCCCATAGTAATGATGATGAGAGAGATTAGCTAGCCATATTGGAAAGAGAAAAAGATGAGAGAGATTTGACAATAAATTTTAAAAGGTACTTATTTATAAATGAGGGTAAAGTTGAAAATTTATTCTATAATCATTGAAATACTTACCTTTCCTTGGTATGTGAGATTTAGTCAAACTGGATTTATAAATAGGATCAGAGTGTTATGTGATAGGTACAGTTATATTATTTTGCAAGGCAAGAAAATAGCGCAATTGTAAGCCAGAGATATGTTTACCAATACGCAAGTTTAGGAACCCATTTGAACACGCCTCTATGAATTTTTATATATATTTGGTACTAACTTATATTACTTTGTGTCCTCTTCTTATTCCTCTTTTAATTTTTTATTTTGTCTTGTAATATTTTGTAGATCTGTGAGATTTTTGATGTGTTGAACACTCTTAAATGGAAACGAAATGCATCTATCAATGAAAAAGAAAAGTCTTCGAGTCCCAATTCGCTGATTGAGAAAGCACCACCATGCTTTGTTTTATGATAGCTTAGTTTTTTTTTTTTAAAAAAAAAAACCTTTTACGGGTTGTTTGCTTTTGTTTTAAAAAAAAGGCAAAGAAACATATTTGGAAAATTGTTTTCAAAAACTAAGCAATAAAAACAGTGTTTTGTCCCCCCCCCCCCCCCTCTCTTTGAGGCAGCCATCTATTTATTATTGACATCATATCGTGTCACTTCCAAAATAGATTTTTCAAAACAATTATCAAAACAAAATTTTTGTTTTTGTTTGTGTTTTTTTAATTTTCAAAACTTGTTTCCAAAACACTTTTATAAAACTGTTTTGAGGAAACAAAAACATATAATATAATCAAACAAGGCCTCAATCACCAGCTGCAAACAATTTTTTTAAATGTAAAGCTTGGAGTTTGAAATCTTTCAACCACTTGTAAATAATGAACTTTAAGATAAATTCGGTATTTCTTAGTCTCCTTTACAATTCAATAACTTATCTCACTAAATAGATCACACATCGTTATTGTTCTCTATAGAAAAAAAAAAAGAATTCCTTGATGGATTATTAATTAAAAGATCTTGCTTTATAACTTCATTAAGGTTCACTTTTCAGTCTTCCTTTAAAAATAAGGATTACATATTACTTGATCAACCCTTTTCATCGACACATCCAATGACCTTTTAAAATTTATCTAAACCATCTCAAAAGATTTTCTACCATTTTTTTCTTAATAAATACTAGTCCGATTCATTTACATATATGATTAGTACGGATTTTATATTTTCTTATATGATCATGCATTGATCTTAGCATCTTCACCTTGGTTACGCACACTTTATGTTTATGTTGTCTATTTAAAACTAAATATTCACTATCATATAGTATTTGCTAATCTTATAATGGTGAGATAAAACTTTCTTTTTACCATGTTAGACATTTCTTGATAGCAAATAACTCCATAACAAAACTACGTAAGCACCCACAACTCACCAACTGAAACAAAACAAAAAAAGAAGAAACAAACCAAAGCAATTAAGCAAAAGAAAAATTGAGCTCCATATTGAAATGGCCAATTCCCCGTGGGAATCACACCATGACAATGGTTGGAAGGGTTGATTGTCTTTCAAGTTTCAACTTACTTTATTGGGCCCACACCCTTATACACCAAAGTTGCTTTTGTATTTACAGCACTCAAACTCTCTCTTTCATTAAGAGAGGTCAATTACAGCCTGGAGCTGTCATTCATTCCTCTGTGAATACCCTCGGTTTGGGTTGGAAAAAACTGCCTGTAGCTTGGTTTAAATTAAATGTTGATGCCAATAAGGAGTGACACAGTTGGCTAAGATATCGGTTTTCATCCTAAGGGTTAGTTTGGATTGAGGGAAGGGGAGGGGAGAGACAAAAAATGGTGGAGAGGAAATTTTTGTGGGTCCCACTACACTCAATTTTGAACCCCATTTTCCCCCCCTTTTTTTTCTCTCCCCTCCCCTCTCCTTCCCTCAATCCAAACTAACCCTAAAAGGGAAGAGGTTCGATATCCACGGGTTGATGTAAGGGCCTTGTTGGTGGACGATTTGTAAGGACCTCTGTAAGCGCTTTTTAAACCTGGAGACGTGTCTTAGTCCTGGTGGGTTACCGGTGTCTACTATCACCTAAACTTTTTGTTATGAAAAAAAAAAATCAATGTTGATGGAGTAAGGGCTGATGTCTACCCAGGCAGGGTATGGGGGAGTGTTGAGGGAGGGAATGGTCTGGTAGGTGGATTGTGGGTTTCTCAAAAGCAATTGGTGATTGTCAAGCCCATATATGTTGCTGAAGAGTGGGCAATTCTTGAAGGACTTCAATTTGCTTGGGACTTGGAGATTAGGAAAGTGGAGCTGGAATCTGATGCTGTTGAAGTAATCACGCTGATTTTGGAGGGCTGTCATAATTCTGTGAGTTCGATGATATTGAAGATCAGAGAATTGCTAGGATGGGAATGGCAAGTTTTAATGAGGGCCATTCCTAGAAATACAAATAGAGTTGCTAATGCCTTAGCAAAGTTAGATATTTCAAATTCTGATATTTTTAATGTTTTCCCTTCCCATTATATATCTTAGATGGAACAAGAATGTTTGAGATTAAATTCCCTATGTGTGCAACTATGTTATTTTTAATGTAAGCTATCAGTCATCTTTCTTATAAAAAAAAGAAAAAAAAGAAAAAAAGAGATGTCAAAACATTGTGAAGACTCTATGCAATTAGGATCTGTGGGTAATTAGATATAGGACATGGGTATCGTATGAAATATGATATAAAACATATGGATGTGTAATATATTGTGTGAATGAATTGATGTTGACTGCATGTGCCCAAGATCATAGTCCAGCTCTTATTACTTTTGTTGTTGTTGTTCGGCAAATGTATCCTTGTATTGAAGATAATCATATTTAAGGTATTATTATGCACTAAGTGCAAGCACATCTTCTAATGAAGATTCAAACCTTGTTCGCCATATAGCAAAACTAGACCCAATTGCTATAGTAGTCGATATAAATTTTACATTGATATATTGAAGCATTAATGTTGCTATTTTTTTTTTTTGAAATAATACTCATATGATCTTAAATATACTACCTATTTAGGGAACTGATATTAATTTTAAATATAAAATTTAATTTTTATATTTGTTATTTTTCTCTTAATTTATCTCTATTAATATTTCCTTAAAAATAATCAAGGAAGAGGGAGAGAGGAGATGGGGGAATCAAAGAAGATGGCTAGAGTATTTTAGAAAATATATATTAAACTAACAAACTAAGCTTATTTTGTTAATTTAATCAAATTAAATAAATACTTTTATAATAAGGATTACAATTTACAAGTGTCAACAAAAATAGATTCACAAATTTTTTGGCCCAAAAGAAGGATTCATATAATGTGGGTCTATGCAAATCAGTTCTGTTTTTTTCTAGGCAAAAGAATATAAGGCTATATGCCTCTCTTTTAACCCCCCCCCCCCCCCCCCCCAAAAAAAAAAACATGGAAATGGGTAAGTCATGTGACAGAAGCCCATAAACGTCAAAAAGGTGGTAAAAGAAGAAAAAACGGGCGGGTATTAATGCGGGTCGGTTTAAGATGCAACAGATGGAAAAAGAAATATAACTCCGACGAAGAAAGTGCTTCGGTGGGGACAACAATGGCTAACGAAGAGGAGAGACATCTGGAGACTCAACTCGAGGTTCAATTGCAGGAACAGAGGGATTCACTGTCTGCTATCAATGAAGCTTTGGTCTCTGATCCGTCCAATCCCGAGCTTCTCGCGGTACGTATGTCTTGCTTGGCACCTCGAAACTTTGTCTGGCATAATTGGAATGACTTACATGCTTAAACCCCTGGTTACTATTTTTGCAGACTTGTCCTTATTAGAATTTCTCTTAATTTTGTAAAAATTGAAACAAAGAAAAACAATTTTTCTGGTGAAGTATTGTTTCTAGTTCTTGCCTTGAAATGTGAAAATGTTTTCCAACCGGAGTGAGAAAACATCAATATTGGGTTTCCCTTATAATTTTTGATACACGTTTGAGGTGGAGGGTAATGTGGTGATGACGAAATACTTGGGAATATGGAGGGTAGTTATAAAATCGAGCAATTTATGTAATCGTTAACGAGCTTTATTGATGGAATGTACAGTTATGTAAGTTGGGGATTATGCTTTACTTCTGATCGCTATCGCATGAATTAGGCTTTTTATTAGCTTGATTTAATCCTCAGTTCTACTTCAATGCAACTGATGTAAGTGGGTTGAAATGTTAGTTCTTAGTTAGGGAAACGTGGTTACTTTTTGTTATGGAATAGTGTTTGATAGTGTTATCTTGTCTGGTTCTATGCTATGATCCACTCTCTTTCTAACTTGGTAAACAAGACCTGCAGAATTGTTCAATCAATTGTAGGTGCTGACAAGTTTGTCTTGATCTTTTTTGTGGTTTTGTATATTTCAAAAATAATTTGTTATTCTCAAACATTTGGTTTAATGTTGGAAGCTGCAAAAGGAAATACTGAGGTCTGGAAAATGTGCAATTCTGATTTATTTTCTGTGTTATTTTTTGGAAATTATTTTCTGTATATTATTAATTTTGGTAACTTAACATTTGGTGAAACACCAAATCGTTTGGATATCAGACTTATTGATCCAGAATGGGGATCGAGGAAAAAAACTCAAGACATTGGTAAAACTCATATAATTGATGCCAGCTATGAATATAATGTGTAACTCATTAAGAGTATCCATTCTTTAGATTCACGACAAAAATATAATGGAAGGCACATTTTATTTCATCTCCTGTCTTCTGTTTCTGCAAACTAATAGAGATATTGCAGGAAACTTTTCTGGTTGAATTTGTAAAATTTGGGACGTAAAGTTAATGAGCATTGCTTAAATATTTTCATAATATTATTGATTTCTACAAAATCTTTGAATAATTTTTTGTTCAAAGTATTAGGTTAGCTGACAAGCATGGCTAATTCAATTCTAATGTTCTATTTGCATGTTTTCTAAAGTAGTTAAAGACTCGGGTAATTCAATGGGCAATTCAAGAGTCTTGACTTATCTGGAAACATAGGCGTTTTATTGCCAAATTGTTATCTACACCTTTTTATCTCTTGGATTTTGATTTTAAGTTTTAGACCCAGCCATTTATTTCAAATCTTCTCATTGGTATCAACGTAAATGACAAATGGTAGGATGTGGTCATTAACTGTGCCAAGGAAACTTGGACGGGTAAAGGAAAATTTCTGTGGCTAATTTCGTAAACTCTGGCAAATTTCTTAATATTGGTACTTTATGGTCTCAGGTTCATGAGGAGCTTGTTCAGGCAATCAAGGATGCAGAAGAAGGGCTTCTTCACTTAAAGCGTACTCGATTATTGCATGAAGCAGATTCAGTGCTGAATAGATTTAATCTTTCTGCTCAAACAGAGAAAGTTGAGCCACTTGACCCCACAGATGTTGAACCAGAACCTCTAGAGCAACAACATTATTCTGTTGGATCTAAATGTAGATTCCGTCACACTGATGGACGTTGGTACAATGGTCAAGTAGTGCAGTCAAATAGTTCTTCAGCAAAAATTTCATTCCTTATGCCTACGTCTGAGAATATGCTGGTATGTGTTATTTTTTTACGCTTAGAATTGTTCTCCTTCAATTCATCATGGTGACAAAAAGTTATATTGTAATGAACTAATGATTGGTTTATGTAGATAATATTACCTGTGTACATTTCTCTCTTCTGTAATAATTATGTATGAGATAAAGAATTTGAAATAGAAACCATCCACATATCACGTATTATCCTTTCTTTCGTCCATAGCTGAGGCCATGCAGGATATATTTCACACAGACCGAAGCAAGCTGCACCTCTTGTGTATTTATTTAGGAGGCAAAATGAATTGGCGAAAGAAAGAGTAAATACAATATAACACTTGGTAAAGATAATATATATTTCCATGGTTGAGGAGGGAGCTTTGCAGGAAACATTGACTAGAAAACAAATCTTCCATCCTGTAATTAGCAAAAATCAAAATGCTGATGAAAAGCAAAATTGAAACGGAGAAAAATTGAGAGACAAATGACATATATTCTTTTAGAGGAATTTATAAAGCAGCATATTCATAATCTTAATATTTTGCTTGGGATATTTTAGATATAGCTACAGTCTGTTTAGATGTTTATTGTTTGGTGTTATGACACTGTTGGTTTTTTTCTCAAATTTTTAACTTCAATTTGGCTAATTACTTGCTCTATTACTGTATTCTGTTGAAATTTCTTGACACTGTTTGTTCCCCATTTCTTGCAAACCTCCCATGTTTGTGGGAGAATTGTGTAATTTTCTCACATAGAGGGGCGGTTCTTGTTATTTCAGTAAAATAAAGGAGAGGAAGATAGTATTTTACTGCAATTGTTGTTTGCGACCAATTTGACCTAATTAATTCTTGAAAGAGAAGAAATGTGTCAATGCTAGTAATCCTATTGGGAGACTTGCTCCCAACAGTTCAGCAAAGATTGCTGGGGATGTTTGATATTTGTAGCTTTCGACTATAATGCAATCATATGAAATTGTAATAATCTTGCAACCTTAAATTGTTCAAGACCTATAATTTGAAATACTCTCTCATTCCTCACACAGATGCGCATCCCCTTAATAATAGGTAAATATATTCTCAATAACAGTGACGTTGAGCTCCATTAACTACTTTATATGATGGAACATAAGGTAGCTCATCCTGCTTGAACACTGTGTATTAATTTATGTCTAGTCATGTGATTTGTATTGCTTGCTTGGAGATCTTAGTCATACAATTGAAACATTAAGCTATGCGTTAGATTATTCTGTAAAATGAAGTGGTGTTACTCTTGTCAGTACTAATGCTACACCACCCAAGTGCAGATGTGCAAGTTTTTTCTGCAACAACGATGTCGGTTTGGTTCTAACTGTCGTCTATCACATGGTAAGCTGCAGTTATTGAACAAATAAAATAATTTGGCCATACAGATAGATCATTTCCCTGGTCCCTAATATCCTATTGGCATTTGAACTTTTAAGTGCCAAGGTTTGTGGGAGATTGTTACCCTAGTGTCTCATGACCTCATGAGAAGTTTGTAAGTTTGGGCCTAGTTTTCTCATAGAACTAGGGGTTAAAGAACCTAGTTTCATATTTTTCTTGAGTATTACAAAGAAAATCAGCACATAAGTTAGCCTTATGGAGAATTAACTTTGGTTGTTATACTGTCATTTTTCTATTAGAGAGGAAGTCTATGTAAATTCTTCTTTTAATAACTTTAAAAGTGGCTTGTGCACGTGATTGTCAGGCAGTTTCTTTTATATTCTTTTACATAAAAGTTACGCTTAGACAAATAAAGAAATTGTGGCCGAAAAAGGGAACTTCACTGATTTATATGAAAGAAAACTTTTCTGTTTGGGATTATCAGTCCAAACTTGTTATTACCTTAGTGGCATTAAGGTTTTTTTGGTCCAGTACCCCCTCTTTCTTAAGTTACTCTGGATCGTTTAAGTTGTTAAGCCTATTTCCAGATTCAGGTGATTATTGTTTTAATACATTTCATGCAGGAAAAATATTGTTATGCCTTTCTGAGGCATTTGTTATTTGGTTCTCCTGTGCTCATATATCTGCTCAACATATCACTTCTTATGCGCATTTATCTGCAGGTATTGATGTTCCACTGTCTTCCCTCAGAAAATATGTTCCTACCGCCTGGAAGCAGTCCCTGGTTGGTTCAAGTATATGGGCAGTCTCAGATGTTAATGCTGGCATTTGGAAGGAAGCTGAACTTAAATCCTGGGATGAAGAACTTGGAGTTGGACAAGTAGTTTTCCGAGACGATGGAAGTTCTGTGAAGTTAGGAGCAGAAGCTATGGCATTGTCTGAATGCGCTGAAGTGAGTGATGAAGAGAGTGATTCCAGCTCAGAACAGTCTGATTTTAGTGACTATGAAGGAGATGACCCACAAGGTTTAGGCTTTCTGGAAAGCACCAACCTGCAGCGAGGTATTCAGACTGAAACTGCTATATTTGCTAAGTGGGAGAATCACACCAGGGGTGTAGCTTCCAAAATGATGGCTAATATGGGTTACCGTGAAGGTATGGGTTTAGGTGTTTCTGGTCAAGGAATGCTTACTCCCATCCCGGTGAAGGTCCTCCCACCAAAGCAATCCTTAGATCATGCTCTTGAGTCTCATAAAGATAAAGGAGAAGAGAGCAAAGACAGTCGAGGTAAGAAACGAAGTAGAGGTGGTAAGAGGAAACGCGATAAGAAATTTGCAGAAGCAATTCGTGCGGCAAAAGAAGAGGAGGAATCAGTATCAGATGTCTTTGCACTAATAAATAGTCAGCTTGCAATGCATGGTGAAGCTATAAATGGTGGATCAGGGAAGAAGCAGCAACATAAAGGTTCGGGGGATGGTAAAAAGGTTGATAGGCGAGCTTTGATTGCTTATGAGGATGAGATAAAGGACTTGAGGATTCGGGTTGAGAAGCTTGAAGAAATGGTAAATAGGAACAAGAAAGAGAAGGTAGTTTATGAGGCTGCTATGAGAAAGTTAATTGAAACGCGCAAGGCTTTAGCAGAGGCTGAAGCAGCCCATGTCTCTGCAACAAATGCAGTTGCTAGCAAAGATAAAGAGAAGAGATGGCTTAAGTTTTAGGATGCCGGAGTTTTGAAACAGCATTTTGGGGGTAACGGGGGGTGAGGAAAAAGAATCTTGCTGGGGGACCTTAACTAGATATCTTTAGACCGCCTTGTCATGTACTATTTGTAAGTTAACTCTTGTTTGGGACCCTCAAAAATGCTTCTTCACGCAAATTAATATAAAACTTCTATCGCTCATTTACGTCGTATATCGTAAACCACGATTGAAAAATTGTTTTTGAAGGTTGAAATCACTATTGTAAAAAAGAACATGTATGATTCTTTTACTGGATTTTGTACTTTTTATTGGGTAGCATAGATTGTTGATATTTGAGTTAAGTTGTAAAAATACACATGTGCTTTACCTCGAGGAGCGTCCAACACTAAGTGGTTTTTTTAGGAGTAAAAGTGCACACGTGGTTATATATTAGATGATAAAATATTGTTTGACCATTTAGTTTGACTTTGAGTTTTTGATGACTGGATGATGACGTGGTTTTCAAAGGTGTAAAAATATACATGTGGTTTGATCAAAAGAGGGCCTAACATCAAATACTCTTTTTAATTTAATAATCTTATCTCAATTAAAGGGAATTTATTATTTTTCTAGGTATAATTCCTGGAAGGCCAAATTTTTCTTCTGATTTATCATCTTGGGAAGGAGGATTTATTCAATGGTAAAAATGGTAAAAATTTTATTTTCATAATTTATTTTTTTAAAAAAATACTTATTAAATTTTCTAATTAATAATTGATAAAAGGTATTTATGCATGTGAAATTTGATATTATAAATAATGTATTTACTTAAAAATAATTTTAATTTTTTGAAAAATAAATAGTTAAAGAAATAATTGATTTACTTTGAAAAAGTCTATAGAGTTTAGTTAGATAAAAAATTAAAATTATTTTAATTAAATATAGTATTTAATATCAAATTTCAAATGTATAAATACTCATTTATTAATTATTAATTAGAAAATTTAAGAAGGATTTTTTTAAAAAATAAAATAAATTATGAAAATAAAAAATTTAGCCTTTCAGAAATTATATATAGAGAAATAATAATTTTCCTTTAATTGAAATAAAATTATTAAATTAAAAAAAAAAG
The DNA here is from genome assembly GCA_034222035.1 of Acacia crassicarpa. Classification (NCBI taxonomy): domain Eukaryota; kingdom Viridiplantae; phylum Streptophyta; class Magnoliopsida; order Fabales; family Fabaceae; genus Acacia; species Acacia crassicarpa. The sequence continues at coordinate 18,885,551 of JAWXYG010000004.1, read as the reverse complement.
AACCTGGTGTTGGGTGCTTTTTTTTTTGCCAAACCACATGTGTGTTTTTGTCCTTTTGAAAGCCACGTCATCGTCCAGTCAACAAAAAAAGTCAAACGTTATTTTTGTACTGAATTCGTAACCACGAATATATTTTTACACCTAAAAAAAACACTTAATGTTGAGTGCTTCTTAGAATAAAACATGTGTGCATTTTTTCATCTTAACCCGAACCCTTTTTACTGTGTCGTTGGAATATAGATACTGTGCAGGGACATCAATTATTTTCTTTTCCCCTTGGTATGGGGACAGGTTCAACAGACACTGAAAAACACTTCAAGATGAAATCACCTAAACGCAAATAAGTTATAGACGTGAATTTCTTGGTCGAGATAAGTTTTAAAAATAACCGTTGAGATGACATTGTCAGTTTAAGGACCCAGCAGAGTTGTGAACCTGCATCATTGTGAGAGGCGCACTGGCTTTACAATTCTTATCAGGAAAGGCAAGTAATCCGGATAACTAATTATTGGAGCTTGACATTGAATTGACAACAACCTTCTTGTAATGATGCATGCAACTATTCTTCATCAGAAGGGCAAGGAACTCTAATCTCATAATCTGTCACTTTCAGCTCTCTAATTGGTTGTACTATTTATTTTGCAAACCTTGTGATATTGGCATATTGCCGTCCTGTGTCGTTGAGTTGATGTATATTGGGTGTATTCTGGTTCCCTCTTTTTTCTGTTAAAAAATATTGGCTGCTGCTGTTATTATCCTCTAGTATGTTTAAAATATGAAGATTTTGTTGCTAAGTTACCATATCGATCTGTTCTGGTGAAAACTAATAAAACTAGGGGAAATTTCTTTCTTTCTTTTTTTTTTTTTTTGGGTTAAAAAATTTGGCTGCTGCTGTTATTATCTTCTAGTATGTTTAACATATGAAGATTTTGTAGCCAAGTTACCATATTTGTTCTGGAGAAAACTAATATAACCAGGAGAAATTTTAAGGTAGAATTAATCAAATTAATTATTAATAGATGCGCAAGGATGTCAGAGAGACTGAGTCCACATAATTTGGAAATTGAGTTTGGCATATTTGTCACTGTGCATTTAAATACATATGTTGATAATTCTTCACCTCTTAAAACAAATAGTTGTTTGCCTGTTAGTTAGGCAGATCATCACGCCTCAATTAATGCTTGTTAACTACCAGGAATGTGTTCTTAATCTTGTTGAAGTTCAATGATAGTACCTTTTACATCAAAGCCATGGCATACGAATTCATTATGGTTTCTTTTGTGACAGTGTGGGAACTAGTGCAGAAAAAGAAAGGGGGGTCATGAGGAAAGAGGACAAGGGACTTAATCAATGGAAATGGACCCCCCTAGACGCGTTGAAATACTGCAACCTGGTGGGTAGTTAGACAATCTGTGTGTGTTTTGGGGGTGTTCTTTTTTGTGTGTGTAGATTCCAGCTTTCTTCCACTACCCACTTGGAAGTGGAATTTGGCCTACAGCCAAGTGGGATTTCAATAATATAATTGCTCTCACCTCAGGATTCCCCATTATCTTGTAGAGTACTCTTTTGGTCCACAAGCAAGGTGCCAATCACAATAGCAAGTATGAATGTCAGGCCAGAAAAAATAAATCAATTATGGGTCAAGGGCTTGTGGGGTCCTCCAGTCCATTGCATTGCTCACTATGCAAACAGATGAGGACATGCTTGCTTGCTGGCCATTCATAGACCGAGACTGACAATTAACTATGGCTTCTTATTTTCTCTACAGCTTGAAGGGGACGATATCATATGTATTATCTCAAGTTCAATGATATATTGACATGTTACTATCACGTAAGATATATATGAGCCAATCATGAAAGTCATATAATCTACTGCAGGATTGGTTTCACTAACTTTGAAGCATAGAGTTTGAAGTTCCGTACATAATTGATCGGATGTGAGAAATCATGAGGGATAGTAGGCAAAACCTTGTAATTTAACGGCATGAAATCTTTCTTATAAGTGGAAAGTATTGAGTTGATCATATTTGTATATCATGCCATTAGTATTTGCCCTTTTAATTCAAAAATAGGGAGGAATAATATTTATAATAAATCAATCAATAGGCGTAATTTGTATTTCTTTTTTGGTGCATATCTACATAGCTTTTGTTCGATAAGAAAAGTAAAAGCATGTGGAACCAATTTTGGAAACCCAAAATATGGTTCTTCCTGAGATGGATTGGGGATCCCATGACGAGTTTCCAGACATTGGATTGATGCAAGTTTCATTTTTTTTTTGCTAGGAGATGCAAGTTTCATAAATTTAATGGGTTAAGTAACAAATCCATTCAAAAGTGTACTTCTAAAAGTTATGTTGTCTTGTAAGTTTTTTTTCCACCTCAATGTTATTCTAGAAGTCTAAAAACGTAGCAATGTTATCATTTTTTGTTAAAAACTTAATAGTTAACATCAATGTTTTAACGGTTAACATTAGTTTTTTAACAGAAAAGGGCAATATTGCTACGTTTCTAGATTTCCAGGGCGACATTGAACTTGAAAAAGTTTTCAAAGCAACATTGCTCCTAAATACATACTTCTAGAATGGATTTACTACTTAATCCTAATTTAATAACACTTCTGGAAATATTTACAAATTACAATAGTGGAATTTGAGTCTATACTTTTTGTGGGGTATGAATTGTACAAATACCAACATTACCAACTTTTATTCAATGTCTAAGATTTTGGCCTCTTATATGATAGAAGAGGCAATCAACTATGTTCAACTTGTGGGTTTGGAACGAATGCTTTGAAGATAACTCAAACGCGGATTTGCCACTATGAGCCAATGAAGTTGTTTTTAGTTTTTATACATAATCACTTTTCAGCTTTCTTTTTCTTTCTCTGTTGTCTGCTTTCATGTATTTCTGTGAACCAATCCTGAATTCTACCAATAGGATCATTAATGTTGTGACCCACTTTGTTGAAATTATTCTATGCGTGTCGGACTTACGAACCTTTTTAGAGAGCTCCAAGCGATAAAAATATCCTTTAAAAGTAATGGTTGAAAATTGTTTGATTTAGTGTCTGTTTGAGTTAGCAGTGGAAATTGTTTTTACAATGTAATTTACAGTGTATAAGATAAGTAAGTGAGAGAGGTTTTATCTCGATTTGTATGTTCTTGAATAATAACTCAAATAGGCACTTAGACAACATATTGGAGACAAATTAAACTTCTATGCTTGATATCACACTAAATTCTAAAACTAGAAAATATTTATTTTTATGGAAAAATTCCCTATTAAAAATTTTATCGCTAAGAATGACTTAAGCCAAAAAAAACATTACTTTCACAAATTTCACATAGCAACATTGCTCTCCGTGTACAAAAAACATTTTTTTTCCCTTTTTCAGCAATACAATTTCTGGTGGGGAACTTTTCCTCAAATTTTCCCTTTTTAGTTAATTAATTAATACTTAAAGTTACTAATTATATTGTGTGGATTTCAAAGCAAGAGGAGGGGATTCTGACTTCAAACTAAATCATTTAAATTAGCCTTCATTTTAGTTAGTCTTTGTCCCTCAAGCTTACAATATAGGTCTCGAAAATTTAATAAAACTATGAACCATTTTGTCTCTGGACTCTGGAGGGGATCAAAACTACTCAAAGGGCTAAAATTAAATGAGAGTAAATCTGAGGTTCAAGATACTATATTCTATTTTATAATTTTTATACCTGTCAATTTAATAAGAAAATCATATAATTAACCATAATATTCTTAACTATTAATATTTTAAATAATACTTTTAACTTGAGAAAAAATAACGTTTAAAATCGAAACCATTAAGCTTAAATATGAATGCTTCAAGCTATAGTCTTTATTTTTTTAAAAAATATAATGTATAACATATTTTTGTTTGATTCGAGCATTCCCGGAACAAATTGAGTGTAATTCTTCTAAACACGTTTTCTACTTTAGAACCAACGGGCAATTTGGTGCACAACACCTGTACATGTAACTTATTTTTCACTTAATTGCATATTTCAGGTCTTTTATGGACGTCGATCACTTTTCATAACTTTTTTCCATTTTTTTTTTTACTTTGCGCCTTAAATATTTGTATGAAAAGAATTAAGTAAATGTGTCTAAATTTCATTCTAGAAGGACTCCATGTATTGCTAACCTGGCTGTCAAATGAAAGATAAAAGACAAATGCAAAAAGCGATCATAAATTCATGTAATTCATTACATAAAAGAGGAGCCGCCTATCAAGGACAACAAAAATCTCAACGCCAGCTTCCTCAATCAAGAGGAGCCGCCTATCAAGGACAAGAAAAATCTCAACGCCAGCTTCCTCAATCTTTTCTAAAATGATTGAGAATGATTGAGAAAGTTAAATAAATTATTTAATTATTATATATATTATATAGAAAAAGTGTTTTTTTAGTCACTGGAGATAGAGTTATCTCCAATGACTAAAAAACTACGTCTTTTTGAATTAATGACGGGTGTGTTAGTAATTTTAGGTAAATTAATGAAGGGTGTTTCGGTAAAATTTATATGATTAAAAAATAAATAAAATTACGGAAACACTCTTCATTAATCCAAAACGACGTAGTTTTGGGATCACTGGAGATAACTCTATCTCCCGTGATTGGAGAAATCCTTTACCTATATTATATATAAGTTTATAAGTAAGGTAAATTAATTTGAAAAAAATGATAAATAATAAAAACTTTAAAATAATTTACTACTTCTAATCCTTAATATAACAGTTGATTTAGTTTTTTGAAGAGATGAAAGAAGCTAAATAAATTACATTAAAGTATTTATGTTTATCATTTTTCTATAAACTAATTTGTCTATTTATGATTGATATATATTCTAATGACACAATATATATTATGATTAATTAACTTATTTAACTTTCTTAATCTCTTTAACGAAAAATCAATTGACTCTAATATTAAGGACCGATTTAGCTTCCTTCATTTCTCTAAAAAAATTAATTGGGTCTTATATCAAGGACAAAAGGATATGAAGTAACATTTATATATAATATTCCCTCCAATTCTTACTACTCCCTCAAGTCCTAAATATAAGACATAATTGACTTTTTTCTTAGAAATTAAGGAAACTAAATAAATTACTTAATTATATCATATGTGTTGAATCATTAGATTGTATATCAGTTTTTATGTTAGGTAAAATAGTTTCAAAAAAATATAATTTTAAAGTAAGTTAATTAAATTTTTTTAATCTCTTCAAAAAAGCAAATTGTCTTATATTTAGGAGCGGAGGGATTATAAGATATATTTGAGGACTTGATCTTAGTTCTAAATATCAGACATAATTTTTATGTTTGTCAATCATTTTCAAATTTGCCCCAATTGATGATCCATCAACAATAATTAATGAGAAGAGGGGAATTGAAGAGGGAATAAAAAAGATGATTAGGGTGTTTTTGAAAATACATATGATCTCATTTAACTTTTCTTACTCTAATCAAATTAAGTAATGTCTTACATCGGATTGAGGTGTATTTATGTTTCCTTCATCACATAAACGGTGGAGACAGATCCGTGGAGTTCATATACATAAGATTGATATCTCCATTCTGATTCTTGGAGATTATTGAAGAAATGTTATGAACATTTTAGGCATTACATTACATTATATTACATTGTTTCCGAGAATAATGCCTCCAAATAATATTAAGATTTCGGGTACGACATTGTTAATTTCCGGAAAAAAATGCCTATTCATTCGCCGGAACATAATGATAGTTCATAATAGTGTATTGGTAGAAGAAGATGTTGCAACGCAGCCACGCAGTGAGCACAGAGCGAACTATTCTTTCGCCTTTTACTAAAGAAGAAGATGTTGCAAAACCCATTAAAAAAATAACAATCATGTGCATTATTGTCAAATTTGCAAGTTGACTCTCTGTTTACCGTTTTTATGTTTCTAGTTTATCAAATTCGGTCGAGTCACAAGTAAACTTGTGACCGTTATAAATTTGGTTAAACTTACGAGTTTGTACACTGAGTTTACTGTTCTTACGTTTCTAAACTTATAAAACCATGTTAACTCATCCTTAAATTCGTTTTAACTTATTTTATTTGATCATTCTTGTTATGGATCGGCCCAATAGGCCCAGGTCCGGACCTCGGCCCAATGACGCCTACAGCGAGGCCTGCATTATACTAGGAAAGGATCCGAGATCCCATAGATTTAGGATCTCATCAATGAGGATTCTCCTTCAGTTATAATCCCAACAAATCAGCCCATGACCTATCAATCAGGGATATCGCCCATCAATATGAAGATACACGCACCAGACTCCTCTATAAATAGAAGGAAACCCCAAACAGGTGTACACGTTCTATCTTATGCTCTCTTTACATTCTGTTTCACAGAGCACACACCCCACTCCCTTGGCTTCACGCCTTACTGTGTAACACGAACTACGTGGACTTTGATCCCTTCAAAGGGTACGTAAGCTCTAGGATTGACAACCTAGTCAAGTCCAATCTCTGTGTTCTTAGAACAGAACAATTCTCAACGGCTTTATATATAAGTTTTATAGAAATTTCTTTGTTAAATATGATAAATTTTGAATATTGATTGACTTAATTTCAATTATTCGAATTTAAAATATATTTTATCATTTTTTTAATAATTTAATTACTTATTATACACTATTAATACCTATTTAATAGTGAAAGTAAACTCTTACGAGTTTACGATTTGAGTTCCCGATGCGAGTTTAAGTTATTGTCATGAATTTACTTAAACTCACGAGTTTGACAACCTTAATCATATGATATTCTGTTTGGGATTCGGCTATCCCTTCAAACACAATTGATTTTTATGGGACTCAAACTTGAGATTCGGAGAAATTTGGGAGGCTCACAAAGATGTGTTTGGTTTGAGGGGAGAGGACGAGAATGTATGCTTTTACCAAATTGCCCATAAGATTTTGGTAAATATTTCTAGTATCTAGTGGGGTTCATGGGAAAACTGATATTGGAATCACAATACGATCCATGGGATATTTAGTTAAGATGAGAGAAAATTTCTCTCCCGTCCCTTTCCCCTCTTCCTCACCTCAAACAAAACACACAATTAATGGAAGATTTAATATATATATATATATATATAGGGAAAATTATTTGTCCAGTGACTGGACCTAACAATCTATCATGTGAATGGAAATTACACCGTTTGGGTTAGTGAAGGCGTGCCTTAAATTAAAAAGAAAAAAGAAAAAACAAAACACTCATGACTCAATTTCTGATCCAGCGCTATCCTAAAGAAGAAATAGGAATAAAACATATCCCAGGATAAGAATACAAACTGACAGAATCAATAGGAAATTGTAGAGAGAATTATTTCCAGCGAATAGATTAAAACCTTATATCTAAATTTAGAAATCAAATCGCTAATGGAAGATAAAAGAATCTGATTCTCCGTTCTTTCTCTCAATGTCACGGATTCGTTTGCTGTAACTTCCTAGGTATTTCGTTTATCCGGCTTTCTTGTACGCAATCTTGATGATTCTAAACTAATTTGATTCAAAAACCTAGCCATTTATTCAAGTTTTGCGAGAAATTGTTAGAGGCAGTCTGGAAGATGCAATGGGAAACATCTTTATACAAATTTTGTGAGAAATTGTTAGTGGGAAACCTAACCATTTGATTCTCCATTCGATGATTCTAAGCGTTTTTTTTTTGTTTGAAATTAAGGCACCCCCATCACTATACTTAACTAAAGGATGTAGTTTTAGTGGTTCACAAGAAAATTTCTTAGATTCAGTTACTGGACAAATGATTTTCTCATATATATATATATATATATATATATAAATAACGCTGTACTATATTTTCTACGGATCAAGTCGCTACCAAGCGACTCAACTGTTAGCTATTGGTGCGGTTAATTGCCAACACATTTTTAATTAGGCTGCTTGCTTTAGTTGCTTATAATAATGGCACGCTCAAAGTCCTTCTTCAGCCTCAAGCAATCAAATTAATACATAAGACCTTTACAACTCAAGACTAGTTCATTTCTTGTACTGTTAGTATAAGATATACCCTATATCATTATTAATAAAACAATTACGTGTGGAGTAATATGTAACCCTATTTTTTTTTGGGTGAAAATATATAATGCTATTTTATTTCGTCAGTTTTCTATTTCCTTTGACTATATATAACTGCGAGATCCAATTTTTTGATTATATTGATCATGGTCAATTTTTTTTTTAAATTATATTGATTGACGAGTGATGATATATATCTATTTGACTTGAAATTAAAAGCGACAGAGAAAGCACTTGCAGATGCATATTATATTTATATATAATGTATATGGATTATTTTTCTTTCACAAACGGGTTTCATAAATATATACATACATATATATATATATATGGCTTATTCTTTTACGGTTTGTCTTCTCTTATTGATCATTTTATTTAAGAAAAAAATATTATATATAACATCTATACATACAACTTACTATTTTTCACTTAATCGCCCATTTCAAGTCTTTTAGTCTATCACGTTAGGTTATCGCTTCAATTTTCATTATAACCTTTTTTCCATTGTTGTACTTTGCACTTAATATTTGTGTGAAAAGAACTAGCCAAATTTGACTAAATTTCATTCTAGAAGGGCTCCGTATATTGCGAAACTGCTGTCAAAAAGAAAGATAAAGACCAAAAAAAAAAAAAACAAGATCATCCACAACACAGAGAGAGAGAGAGAGAGAGATTTGATGAATCAATATTGCAAAAAGCTTTTTTTTTTTTTAAAAAAAATCTATCCAAAGATTCTGCAATAGATTTTTTCGACACAATTTTTTGTGATATGCATATGTTCTGTAAAATAAATTTATTATAGGATCATACATACATCATCAAGTTGTTTATATCCATTTTGTAAAGTTCCTCAATTACACATTGTCATGTGTCTTAATTCCCCCCCCCCCCCCCTCTTTTCAGGTAGATTTATAGTGAAATGATAATATTTTATAAAATAAAACACATACGCGTGATCGTGCGTGATTAGAAAACTTGAAATAATGGAAATAAAGGATCAAACTTGACTTAAGTAATTTTCTAAATTATATCATTCATAATATAAATAATACATTTTGTTATAAGTTTAATAATTTTATTATATTTTATGAGGTTGAGATTAATATGATTTAGAAATGTCCGTTTATAAAAAAAGCATGTAAAGATAAAGCATAATACAAACATGTTCTCCACTATCGATTTTTTTAATTCCTGCAATTTATTCTGAAAGGGACAACCTAACGCGGTTTTTTTACTTTTTTTTTTTGAATTAACAAAAAATTTATTTAAACCACCTTCACATGACTAACCTATGTCATTGAGCCAACTATTTTAATTAAATAGGTAATTTGTTTTTATACTTTCTCAGTCAAATCCATATACTACTTTTAATACATTGACAATGTTTAAATCCTTTTATCTCTTCCTATATATCTCACCTCATCTTTGTTATTAGAGTCAAGTCTTCATTCCATAAATATTTGTAACTTATGAAAAATAATTTCTTACCATTTTATATTAATTGATGACGACCCCAAAAAACTCACCTATTCAAAATGTTTATCTCAATATTATTTTTTTATTAAATTGAAAAGGGAATATAATGAACTAATTGTTTCCATTACTTTTTTTAAACTGAAACTTTTAAGCCATTATTTCTCCAAGTGGTCTTCTTGTTCATGTTCTTTATTTTTAATTTGTACATCACCGTATTTAACGTGAGATTTTAATTTTTTTTTTCGTTTACTAATATTGAATAAATTACATATTAATTTCTTGATAATATACCAAGTCATACAAAATGTAAACATAATAGAGCCATCCATTGGAATCGATGATTGAAGACATGAAATTTAGAATTTAGGCAGTAAGACAAATTGTTTGGTTTTCCCATTGTGCTCGTGAAGGTATAGGAACACCCACAGTGGACCACTGCATGTGACTCTGTTTTTATTTTCCTTCTGTATGTCGGCCAAGTCAGAAGTTTAAGATTTTAAAAAACTCTATATAATGTAAAATTTGTATGCATTTTAGACTTTATTTTAATAATAAAAAAATCAAAATTTTGGCAGCCATGACCCTATCATTACCCTATGGTTATAGGAATCCAAATCAGAATGCACAAAGAATAATTAAAAGGAAAAGGTTAAACAAAAAAGAACAAACTTTTTTTTTTTTTTGGGTTGTAATTAAACATACCATTCTTGACATCATGCGAGTGCACTAATTTTAAAAAGTACAATTCGGTTTAATTTATAGGGGTATAAAATATATATATTTTCTTATTCCTAATATACTCTAGTGTTAAGTTTTTATTAATTATAAGGCACTCTTTAGAAAGAGATGAGCGATTGATCGACATTATAAATTATAAATTATGAAATTAATACGTTTTTCTAAAATTGCTCATATTTAAAGTTTGATGCAACTTTTTTTCACTGGTTTTAAATATGGGTAAATTTATATATATATATATGTATGTATGTACTATTCTAATCCTATTTATGAGTCTCTTTTAACTAAATTTCACATATCAATGAGATGTAACTCAATAATTATGGGGTAAATTTTCAACTTCATCCTTATTTATGAATTGATATTTTTCCAACTCTTTTTTATCTTTTTATCTTCATAGGCACAATTAAAATGGGTAAAATTATTTACAATTTCATTTATCATAAGAAAGCTATAAATAAGACCAAATCTTTTGATAAAAAAAATACTTATAAATAGAACCAAAGTAATATGTAAGTATGAACTATGTATCTAACCAAGCAGTAAGAAGTTCGAATTGGCAGAAAAGAAAAATAAATGACATGATCTTTAATTTATTTTGGTTATTGTGAGATAATTAATTAAAACTTAAATGTGCTTTATAATATGGAGGGGCCACAAGGGAATCATAAAAATTTCATCACTTTTTTAAATGAATCTAATTCTAATCCCCTCCCTGGCCACCACCGACAAAAAAAAAAAGAGTAAATACCCTATTTGGTCCCTGAAAAAAATCACGGATCTCTTTTTGGTCCCTCAGTAAAAATAACTCATCCCGTAATCTCTGTAAAATCCAAAAACCGTCTACGTTAGTCTTTCCAGGTTAAAGTCGACACATGTAGTGAAGTGTCCCAAATATGGTTAGGAATTACGAGATGAGTTATTTTTACTGAGGGACCAAAAAAGGGTCCGTGATTTTTTTTAGGGATCAAATAGGGTATTTACTAAAAAAAAAAAATCTGATCCTTCTCTACCCAATATACATATATATATTTTTTAAAAAAACTTTCATTTAATCGATTAATCAACCTAACAACTAAGAATATTATAATTAAGAAAACGGTTAAAAAGTTCCATCGATGAGGTTTAATTTATTCCAGATAAATGATAAAAAATGAGGAATTTTTTCCAAAAATCCATCGCCCCTTTAATAATAAAATAAAAGATGAGTCTTTAGTCTAAAGTGAGTTCGAAACACTCTTGGTAACCTAAAAAAACATGAGATAGAATTTTGAGAATTAAAAGACAAATGGTTTCAAGAACAATAATAAAAATGATTAAATCCTTATCTTAGAAACATATAAAACAATTTAGAAAAACATTTCCTTCATTCTACTGAACAATTCTTCATTCCAATCAAATTTTATGAGTATTTTCTAAAATTTTGTTGTTACATTAAATTTTCCATTCCCCAAATTTTTAGTTTAAAGTTTTTGGAGAAAACAAGTAGGAGACAAATACATACACATAATCTAATGGTCCCAAACAAAGGGGAAAACCAACAACCATATATATAATGAAATTAATCTTGACGATCGTTGATATTTGCAGCCACGTTGTGTCCACAGAAGTGACTGGCTCAATCAAATGCACTTTGTCTCTTATAACCCGTGACGTGTAATACAACCAAATAATCAATCATTTCTGCCATATTAGTATTCTTCTGCTATTATAAATTATATCTTATATTTAGAATTGAAGATAGTATTATATAACTCATCCCACCCTATATATTCATTAAATGTATAGAGAAGGCTTATTCTATACAAAATCTAGGAATTAACTTATTTTAAAAACAAGAATTTGTACTACTCATCACATTTGACATATTTTAAATTATTTAATTACAAGTTGAATAATACAACATGTTTTTAATAGTAATAATTCTTAAAATGTATTTAACACTATCCTAATACTCCCTCTATATGTAAGTTTTAAATTTGAGAATAGGTCCATCCTAAAAAATAAGTTTTATTTTAGGTTTGTTAAAGCATTAATTGTTCTATTTTCAATTATACATTTTGACTGTATTTGTTATATTTATTATCTCTCTCACTTATCTCTTTACAAATAAGGGCATAGTTTTTAAAAAAAATTCTAATATTCTCAACTAATTTTAACTGTTTTTTTAATAACCACAAATAAATCATTTAAAGCTTATAATTAGAGATGTAAAAAGAAAGTATAATTTAATAATCATATTATTGTGACCAACTTTGAAATTGAGTCTATAAAGGCCATCCATCAGGAAAGAGAGAATACTGTGAGGCCGTCCTCATTCGCCAAAAGAAACTCATCTCTTTTCTTCTCTCTTTCAATGGCTTCTTCTCCTTCTAATCCCCTCCTCTTTGCCTTTCTTTCTCTGGTTTTCTTCTTCTTCTTCTTTGTCTTTTCTGAGAACAAAAGCTTTGTTTCTGCAATAAGAGAAGAAGTCAGTGAGCTTCAATTTACTCATCACCATCATGTTCCTCTCACCTCTCTCCTTCCTTCTTCCTCCTGCAACTCTCCTCCTCTAGGTTCTCTCTCTCTCTCTCTAATTAATGATTTCTTTTTAATTAATTACATGCATGAATGGTGTTGATTTGATTGTTTATAATATAATACTCTGCATGATCTGAGTATATTTCATTTCACAGTTTATAATCTTTTGAGTTAAAATCATTACTAATATATATATGTTTGTGAGTGTGTATGGTCTCTTCTCTGAGCTTTCATTTCATACCCAAGAGTGGCTGAAAAGGTTTGTAGTGGAAGTAATCATTTGGATTATTTATTAGTATTTTTTATGATGTCGTTACCAAATTAGGTTGCATGAGCCTTGTACGTGTTTATGAAGTTGGTGGGATTATATTATATTATTTACAAGCAAAAATTAATCATTTAGTTTATATAGTCTCGACTTGTTTATAACTTACTGAGACTCAGAATTTGAATTTTAACTCATTCCCGAATCTCTATAATTTTACTTATTTAAAGTTTTAGTCTCATAGTTTTAAAAAGAAATATATAATTATAATTTTTTGAAACGTAGTTAAAATTATTTTAATAGGTTATTAATACAGAAAGGAAATGAATTATATCTATTGAAAACTTCGGAATTGAGTTTTAACTGTGAATAAAAGAACACATAATTTTTAATAATTGGCTAGCAGCATGTCTTCGATGATAAGTAACCTTCAATAACCCGTGATCTTTTTCTAGAAAAGTGATACATGAAAATGAAATTTGGTATATAGCCTACCTTTTTTTTTAATAGAAATATTTTCTGTCTTTCCTATTTAATTTTAATTACAGCAGTACTGTTGGTTGTTATTTTTGTTAGTACAGAGCACTTACTTAAGTTCTTAATTTTTTTTATTTCTACAAAATAAATGGATCTGCTTAGATTTGTTTTCTTTCTTTTCTCTTTTACGTTTTTTTTGGTTTGGCCAGAGTATATTTGACAATTATCTAATAAAGAGGTCCATTCAAGTCATTTTCCCAAATATTAATTGTGTAATGTAATTGTTGGGGTCACATAAATAGAATATTCACATATGGTACCCCACCACCACATATTATAGATAGACAGAAAAAGCAACAAAGACCTATCATTCACATATTCATTTCATATTACTTCACTAATTTATTAGGAAATCATTTTCACCTTCGTTATTATTTGTTTTCCGTTTAATTTTAACATATATACTTAGATATGTTTAATTATATTTTAGTTATTAATGTTCTTACTGAAAGTTGAATTTTTTCTCCCAATAATATAAGCCGGCCTCCTATTTTCTGTATGGTGTTCACAAAGTTAAAAAGCTGATTTGATGGGGCAATTATGATTTATAATTGATCCAGAGGGTGATTAATCATGGTACCCCGAGGAAATTTCCCTTCACGCAATTCAAGAATTTGGTAAAATTACTGTATGGTCCCACATATAAATACAAACAATTGAACAGCATACTAATAATATTTTAATGCTTATATGTTCTCCAAAAGTCACTTTTTTTACAGTTCTCAATTATTTTGATTTGATTTGATTCGATTCTTCTTGTTTCTAGAGAGTATAGAGGAAACCAATAACGTTTTACACGATCTTGGAATCACACGAAAGGGTTACAAGCGATGTTGCATAAAAAATCACCCCAAAAAATGGTTTTCAATTACAAAAATTAACAATTTGAGAATTGATTTGGCATGTATTAATATTAAAAATGTTAGTAATATAAGAATTGGATTAAATCATTGCATGAGCTTTTCATATTGTTGACTATAACTAGAATTAGAAAATTAGGTGGTGGGTAGCTTTCTGCTCTGTATTATTAGGACCATCATCATCCACGAAGTGATCGATGGCCACAAGGAAACAAGAAAGAGAAAGTTTTTTGTACGTAACTACCAATTGAAGTTAACTACTATTATAATAATTAATCAATTTCTCTCTTGATATGCCTAAAACATAATTATTTATATGTAGAAGGTTGTTACCAGTCGATATATAATTAGTGCTTAAGTACATTACCCACTTGGTTTAGTGCTCATTGTTAGCTATAGCTTGTTAATTATTAACCACGCCACACTTTTTTTTTCTTTTTATAATTTTGGCACGAGCAATATAACTACATACAAATTTAGGAAAAGTCCCCCATTAATTTTTGTTGTTGTTGAGAAGGACCTAAGACGTTGCTTTTTATATATAAAAATTTTTCAAGTGTTTCTCAAGGATAAAATTTTCATTGGAAGACTTTTTCCCAATTTTTTTTTTCATAACTAAATTATAAATTTATATAAACTATGAAGAAATAAAGTTTACATATTGCTTATGCTCCTAACTATACTATTAATTAGAAAGAATCCCCACCCGATTCAACTGGTTGGGTGAGGTGAACAATTTGATTAACCCTATGTACATTGCTTCTATTACTTATCTTCTTTAATATTGTGGATGGACATATATCAGTGCACATATGCCTCTTGATTTTTTCTCACATGATACATTTACATTAGCGTACTTATTTTGTACTGGCTATAATGAGATCTAAATTAAACTGTCAAAATTAAATTCGGATTATCTATGTTTAGTTTTTTTTTTAAAAAAAACTATCAATAATTTTTTTTAAAAAATAAGTGAGTTATAAAATCATTTTTATTTTAAGTTTTCCCCCTATTAAAATAGAATAGAATCTGTTTTATTTTATTTTAATTTGAAAAGTATAAAATTAACTATGGACATCCTATGGTCGATCGTCATTGATAATGACCATCATGGGAAGTGTTCTTTTGATGTTCTACACTATTTTACATGGATATTGATAATTATTAGCATTCAGGCTATGTAGACTGTAATGAAAATTGACAAATATATTATTGAATCCAATCTTCTTATTGTTAAAAAAAAATCCAATCTTCTTGGTTAGTTTAATTCGCGGTCTTTCGTTTTGAACATAACAATTACTGAATCCTCACATACACACAACACAAGTCATAATTAAGGAATTAATTGATTAGTTGATACATAATGAACAGGTTCAATCAGGAAGGGATCACTACAAGTGGTACACAAGCACGGCCCATGTTCAACACTGAAACACCACACATCATCATCGTCTTCTTCTTCTTTCATTATACCACACAGTGAGATCTTGAAGCAGGACGAAGCCAGGGTGAGCTCTATCCACTCTACGCTTTCCAAATCACACGGCCACCACCATCATCACCACGACGAAGAAGTTGATATTTCCAAGGGGCTGGGTGGCCAAGACAAGCTTCCTGCAAAGTCCGGCTCTCTCCTCGGCACTGGAAACTACTTCGTCACGGTGGCCCTCGGAAGCCCCAAGAGAGAACTCTCTCTCATATTTGACACCGGAAGTGACCTCACCTGGACTCAGTGTAGACCCTGTGCGAGCTCTTGCTATTCCCAGAAAGAACCCATCTTTGATCCTTCTCTATCTTCTTCTTACTCCAATATCTCCTGTTCTTCTTCCCAGTGCTCTCAGCTTTCCTCTTCCACAGGTATGTACACTTCAATGTATACAACTGCCATCTTTAAGATTGATTTTTTTTTAAAAAAAAGATTTAGGAAATTTATTAATTCACATATTTATACTTATCTATCGTTGTTCTCCAAATTACTTTCTCTAATCCTTAATATACCGGTTGAAAAGCATAACATATATTGTAAATTATTAGATTATATATTGTAGTTTATAAGTTTGAATAATTAATTTGATATAAAAATGATAAATATAAATAATTCAATATAATTTAATTAAGGGTAAAAGATTTCTCCAATTGCATCTCCAGTGATTTAAAACTACGTCGTTTTGGATTAATGAATGGTGTTTTTGTAATTTTGTTTATTTTTTTATTATATAAATTTTACCGAAACACCCTTTATTAATTCACCTAAAATTACAAACACACCATTAATATAAAATAACGTAGTTTTGGGATCACTGAGGATAACTTTATCATTGGAGAAATACTTTTCCTTTTAATTAATTTCCTTAATTTTTTAAAACAAAGTCAACAAAGTCTTAAATAAAAGACCGAAAGTAGTATAATTAATCTATAGTAAATATATATTTTATTTAGTTTTATTAATCTCCCACATAAAATTAATTAACTCTTATATTAACTACTTGAGTATATTCTAGTCATGAACATATTTTATCTCTTTCTATCGCTCTTCATTGAATGGATCGTTGTCCAGGGAATGATCCGGCATGTTCAAAGTCAACGAGAGCTTGCATATACGGTATTCAATACGGTGACTCGTCCTTCTCTATTGGCTACTTCGCTAAGGAAAAACTGACCATATCTTCGACCGACGTCGTCGAGGACTTCCTCTTCGGCTGTGGCCAGAACAACCAGGGTCTCTTCGGCAGCACCGCTGGGCTCCTCGGCCTCGGCCGCAGACCCATCTCCTTCGTAGAACAAACCGCCCATAAGTACAACAAGGTCTTCTCCTACTGCCTCCCCTCTAGAGCCAGCGCCGTTGGCTACCTCACCTTCGGCGGCGGAGGATACTCCTCCGGCAACGTCAAGTTCACCCCGCTCTCTTCCATCTCCCAGGGTTCCTCCTTCTATGGCCTCGACTTCACCGGAATCTCCATCGCCGGCGTCAAGCTCCCGGTCTCCGCCTCCACGTTCTCCTCCGGAACAATCATCGACTCCGGCACGGTTATCACCCGGCTCCCCCCGGCGGCGTACGGTCCCTTGAGAGACGCGTTTAGGAAAGGCATGTCGAAGTACCCGAAGGCGGCTCCAGTGTCGATCTTGGACACGTGTTACGATCTGAGCAAGTACAAAATCGTTGCCGTTCCGAAGGTAACATTGTCGTTTGCAGGTGGTGTGAACGTGGAATTGGATGCAAGAGGAATTCTATACGTTGTGCGTGAAACGCAGGTGTGTTTGGCGTTTTCTCCAAATCGAGATTCAAGCATTGCGACTATTATTGGAAATGTTCAACAAAAAACATTGGAGATTGTGTACGATGTTGGGGCTGGTAAGGTTGGGTTCAGACCAGGTGGTTGCATCTAATTAATCAAAAAACATGGTATTTACTAGATTTGATCTTAAAAAGAATTAATAGATTAATTATAAATAGAGATGTAATTAAGCATGCAAGATGAAGGTAGGTATATGCTTATATCTCTATTTATATTCAGTTTGATCTATTGATTTTTTCACAGACAAGTCTTACTAAATAGGATATATCAAGTGTGTGAATTTGCAAAATTTAAGTGGATAATAAGGATGTGAAAGGTTTGGAATTGTTCATATTTATATATACACACTTGAATGATTGTGTGAAACAAATGTAAAATGCTTTCTCCATTTTATAGACGGTTGTTAATTGCTTCAATTTCCACCTTTCTTGATATCTCTCTAACTCTAATTATTTGAGCGATTCCACTATTCAATCGTGGCCGGAAAACCTCAAGAGGTAAAATTTGTACAACTTTATCTGAATTGACATAAGGAACTAATTAGTATGTGTTCATATCTTCATACACTCATAGCGCTATATAACATTATAGCCTATGAGGGTATGAAGATTATAGCCTATGAGGGTATGAAGATATGAACACATATATTATCTTTGATGGTGCCACTAATTATTAATCATTAATGCGGACTGACAATTTTTTTTTTTTTTTGGCTGTAATTGGCAAACCATGTGACACCCTAACCATGACATGACATGTTGTAATAAAGAAATGAGCAAATGTTGAACATTATTGAACTTTAAGGTACTAGTTACTCTTTCATAAATACTTGGGGGAATATACTCTTTGTCCAAATTCTTTTCCAGTTAAGCATACCATGTGTAAATTTAGTCAAACTTGTTTTTAGGGGATAATACTCTTCAGTCCAAAAAAAAAGAGAGGCAAAGAAGATTGGATTTTTGGTTATGATGGTTTGTGAGAGAACCCTGCTTCTTGATCTACCAATGGGTTTCAATGGGTCGTGTATTTGATGGTTGGAAACTTGGAAAGTTGGTGGCCGGTGGCTATGGGTGTGGTGGCTGACGGCTGTGGTGGTTTGAGATAGTGGGAGGGCTTTTAGTCAGTGGCATATATAAAATTTTTCACATAATTGTAAATAGGTTTATACTACAAATCCAATTCTCAATACAAAACTCATTATTTTATTAATTTGAGGAGATTAAATAAATCGAAATAAATTAATCAATTATAATATGCATTACATGATCTTTCTGAAATATTTATGTGTATAATTTACTATGAGTTATGTAAATTAGTTTGGAGAAAAATGATAAATATAAATACTTTAGAATAATTTAGTTAGTTTTCCTAATTAATTCAAATTAGTCAATTGAATCTTACATTAAGTTCCAAAAGTGAAATTAATTAAAAACTTTGCTACCATACCTAATGAGGCATTGGTATTTGGGAAAATTCTTTTCAAGTCCTAAGGAATTAAGAAAATATCAAAAAAGTCTCAAGAGAAGTTCAAATGCCAGAAAAGTCCCGTTAACAACTTTTTCTATGGGATTAACAACTCCCATCTATGGGATTAAAAACTTAATCTGTGGGATTAACAACTCTTTGGAATTTTTCTGACATCTAAATTTTCCTTGGAACTTTTTTAATATTTTCTTGATCTCTTGAAACGTGAAAAGAATTTTCCATTGGTATTTCTACTGTACTTCTGTTTGGCTGAATCACTTTATTTCTATTCTTTTTTTTTTTAATCCATCTATAGTCATTATGAGATTTTCCTTATCCCTAATTTTAGTGTTACTTGATCCAAACTCAATGTGAAAATTAATAATCAATAAAAAGGGGAAGAAAATGTGAAACACGAAGGAAATAGAACTAACCCACCCTTCAATTGGAATTGATGATTAAAGACAGGAAATTTAGATTAGTGCGACTAGTTGCTTTGCATTTTCCATTTTACTGTTAAACTCATTGGAAGACAGACTCGAGTGGTCCATTATATACATATGACATTTAGATAGTGGGATTAACTGTGATAGTTTTTTCTCCCATTATACCCGTAACAAATAGGAACAAGGCTCTCAATTAGTACGGAGCACTATTATTTGGACCCATTAATCTGGATCATGCTAACTAGGCTCTCATAGCAATAATTTTTTAACTTGCAAAATTTAAATTTTGACTATATTAAGTAAAACATGGATCAGACTACTATTTGAATGAGTTGTTATAAAATATTAATATATAATAATCAATCCCCTTATATTTCAAAAATTTAGAACTGAAAATGATATGTGTGTGTGTGTATTTGTGTGAGTGTAAATATTCTTTTAATCTAACATCCCGTGTGTGTGTGTGTGAGCTACACTTAAATATAAGATTCAATCTATAGAGCTACAGTGAAGCTTATAACTATTGTAGTACGCTGTATTGTGCTTAATTATATTAGATATGAGCGTGCCTTAGACTATTCTAATAACCTATTCCACGAACAGTCTTAAGAAATAAACACATCATTTCTAACTTATTTCGCCAAAAAAAAAAAAAACTTCAAGATTATATAGACATATCATTCCTGTAATCATAAAGTAGAATTAAAAGGAAAAAAAAGCCAGCAAAAGTTTGTTAGGTTAATAAACATTTGACTCATAATCTATAAGGTTGTGGGTTTAAATCTTCATGATCTATAAGTATTCATTAATCCTATACGTATATCCTGAATACTGATCCTAACAGAATCAACTTATCTAAACTTGTTAGATTAAAGAAAAAGTAGATCAAACCCAACAAAGAGTTGGAGCTGACTATGTTTCAAGAAGTGTGGAAAGATGACCATTATGGTGAGCCGATTGACAATGCTAATTATGAATTGGAATGAAGTGGGAGGTTACTAAATAAATCACATAAACTCGTGTTATAGTATATGATGGTTACTACTGATAATTAATGTGAGCAAAATAAAAGCAACGCATGACATGTCTTTTTCAAATACCTCACTATATACACAGATATTCAACATCAATAAAAATTATAATTTATAATAAATTATGCTATTAACTAATATATAGTTGTATAACTTATTTCTAACATATATACTTTATTAATTTGTGCAATCCAAGTGTGACTCATCTAATTTAATACAAACATTATTAAGATCAGCCATGAAATTTATCCTATAAAAGCCAACTATATCGATTAAGATTGTATCATGTGTGGCCACCTGAGTCACAAAGAAATTAACCATCTCTTCTTTCTTTCCATGGCTTATTTTTCTTCCTCTTCTTCTAATCCCGTCCTCTTTTCTACACTTTCTCTGGTTTGCTTCTTCTTCTTCTTCTCTGAGAACAAAAGCTTTGTTTCTGCAACAAGATCAGAAGAAGCAAGTAATGAGCTTCAACATAACACTCACAGTCGTGTCTCTCTCAGCTCTCTCTTTCCTTCTTCCTCTTGCAGCTCTCCTCCACAAGGTTCATTCTATCTTTCATTAATTTCTCTCTGATGCTGTGGTCACCGTCTTAATTTTTAATTGACATCAATTTATTTACATGCTTGGTTTTTGATTTTTCTAATACCAATACTCTGCATGACCAGTCTTCACATTTTAACTGAAAATATATATTGAGTTAAATGGCATTAATTAGAGTTAGAAGTGGCACCCAAAGAAACGAAAAGAAGA
Organism: Acacia crassicarpa; assembly: GCA_034222035.1. Classification (NCBI taxonomy): domain Eukaryota; kingdom Viridiplantae; phylum Streptophyta; class Magnoliopsida; order Fabales; family Fabaceae; genus Acacia; species Acacia crassicarpa. Next base: position 18,864,075 of record JAWXYG010000004.1, on the reverse strand, counting down.
AGAAGTGATAACTCAAGTTATTTAGTGATCATAAACGATGAACAGGCGCAAATAGGAATGGATCCTTGGAAGTGGTACACAAGCATGGGCCATGTTCAAAGCTGAAGCAACCCTCTTCTTCATCTTCACCATCTTCTTTCATTATACAACACAGTGAGATATTGAAGCAGGACGAAGCCAGAGTTAGGGCAATCCAATACGAGCTTTCCAAAACACATCAGAACCACCACCAAGAACAAGTAGAGACTTCAACGAAGGGATCGGACGGAACTCAGCTTCCGGCAAAGTCCGCCATCCCTCTCTTGGGGGGGAACTACTATGTCACGGTGGGGCTGGGAAGCCCTAAGAGAGATCTGTCTCTCGTCTTCGACACAGGCAGTGACCTCACCTGGACTCAGTGTAAGCCTTGTGCTCGTTCTTGCTATTCCCAGAAGGAACCAATCTTCGACCCTTCCCAATCTTCTTCTTACTCCAACATCTCTTGTTCTTCTTCCCAGTGTTCCCAGCTTGTCTCTGCCACAGGTATGTATATATATATCATCTCTCGTTCTTGATATAAGAGCTTGACTTTTTCAAAAAAAAAAAAAAAAAAAAATTTAAGAAAACTAAATCAGTTACGTTTAAGTATTTATGTTCATTTTTTTTTCAAACAAAGTTGTTTCAATAATAAGCTGATATATAATTTAATAATACAAGATATAGTATAATTAATTAATTTAGTTAACTTCTTTAACTTCTAAAAAAAGTTAACTCACTCATTAAGAACCAGGTAGTAATACACTAATACATTTGAACTCTTATATCTGCATATACCTCTAGGAATTAGGTCAGCGTGTTCGAAAGCAACGAGAGCTTGCCTATACGGTGTTCAATATGGTGATGGATCCTTCTCCATTGGCTTCTTTGCTAAGGAAAAACTAACCGTTTCTTCGACTGACGTCTTCGACAACTTCTTCTTCGGCTGCGGCCAGAACAACGGGGGACTCTTCCGCGGCATCGCCGGATTGCTCGGCCTTGGCCGGAGCCTAGTCTCAATTGTCGAACAAACAGCCCAGAAATACCGGAAAATATTTTCCTACTGCCTCCCCTCCACATTGAATACCGTAGGCTACCTCAACTTCGGTGGAGTATCCTCCAACACTAACATCAAATACATTCCGTTCTCTTCCAACTTCCGGAACTCATCCTTCTACGTCCTCGATCTCATCGGAATCGCCTTCGGTGGCGCCAATCTCCCCATCGCAGCCTCCGTGTTTTCCCGCGGCACGGTCGTGGACTCTGGTACGGTCATCACACGGCTCCCTCCGGCGGCATACAGTCCCCTGAGTGATGCGTTCCAGAAATTTATGTCGGCGAGGTACCCCAAGGGGGATTCGGATGACTTGCTAGGCACATGCTACGATCTGAGTGGGTATAAGTCGTTTTCTGTTCCATCGATATCGTTGTTGTTCAAAGGTGGGGTAAATGTAGAGTTGGCCGGAATAGGGGTTGTGTATATAGCAAGCCAAAAGCAGGTGTGTTTAGGGTTTGCTGCGAATAAGAAAGATGGTGACGTGGCTATTATTGGGAACACACAGCAAAAAACACTGGAGATAGTGTATGATGTTGGTGGTGAAAGGATTGGCTTCAGACCTCTTGGTTGCAACTAATTACTAGTTGCTCCTTCCACTAAAAGTATAATATCTGGTAGATTGAAATAAACTGTAAGAAAATAATTGAGGCGTGACAGATAGGTTTGGAATGAAGCATCCTTGTGTGTCTATCTATTTGTGTGGGGAACAAATGTAAAATAGTACTTCGTGTTTTATATAACTAAATAAATTAAAACAGTGGATTAGTGATGGAATTTGATGATTACGTCATAAAATAGCGGTCAGTAATTGATTAGTGATATAATTCCGTCGTTAATTTGCTGTTTTTTCCCTTATATGTATATAGTTTTGAAGAGTTTCCTAAATAAAGTGAGAAATTTCAGTGTGTGTTGTTGGGATATTTTTTTTCCTGATCAGTTACTAATGCGACGTTAATTTGTTTGTTTTACTATTGCTTTGGGTTATTCATTCATTAATATTGTATGTCAGACGCAAAATTAAAGCTTTCATGTAACGAGATAAATTAACAATATTTCAGATATACGTTCTTTAATGAAATCGGATGAAAACTAAAATCAAAAATAATTTTAAATCTGTAAAATGTTTTTTTTAAAAAAACTATATCTTTGATTATTCTACTTGAATTCATTCCCATCCCAATCAAGTTATCTGTTTTCTAGATTTTCCGTTGCTTTATCATTAAATTCTCCACCTTCAGGCTTACACTAATTCAATGTTTTGTGGGTAGAATAATTAAGGGATAAATAAATTTAATCTAATCTGAAAAAAAAGACCTAGTGGCCAACAATCTTGAAGGTCATTGATGCAAAAATAAGGTATGAGATACCGTGGACCAGTATTCATAGCGGAACAAAGATAGAATGTAATAAATGAAAAAGTTGAGATGAAATATTATAGACACACAAATTCCGGAAACTACTATATATTTGGAAAAAGCAAAACCAGAAATTCCTTATAAGTTATAACCCAGCTTGTTGGCAACGTTAATATACTTTATACTGTATGAGATAAGAGTATCGTCATGCATATATATTAAATTGTTGTATTAATTAAAAAAAGAAATCTTGGAAGTGTCGTTGTTCTCAATTAAGATTTCATCGATAGCCTTGGAGAGAGAAATCATAGGAAGTATTATTATATAAAATGAAGAGTTTACAAAAAAAAAAAAAAACTTTTAGACGTTCCATAAACTTATCTTATGAAACAAACATGACTACTAAAAAATCCTATCTTATAAGAAAACTGAGGGAGTATTATTATATAAAGACTGGTTGTCAAAGTTTTGGAATTGAGATTTGAAATTTTTGTATCATAAAAGAAATACTCCTCTGATCTTATTTATAGTGTATTTATAATATTTTTCACATGGATTAAAAAAACCTTAAATTTCATTAACTCTCACTACCACAAAAAGAAATATTAATGACCGTTTTAATGACACTTAGATGACTGTTTCTAAGGAGTCATAAAAAATTGTCGTAAAAAGTGTAAACATATACAACTGTTTTACATGCAGTCGTCGTAAATACATTTACAACAACCAATAAAAATGACCGCCTAGTTACATCAGTTGTCTAAAATATATCACTTGCTACGACTACTGTTCAAAAACTGTTTTTCATATGTAACAGTCGTAGTAATTATGCCATTTAAAACAACCATTTTAATTGAACTAGTCATCTAATATTTTGTAATTGATTAAAAAATATCGCTTACAACGACCAATTACAAAGACTGTTTTCATTGGTAACAGTGTAGTAAATAGTATGATAACTATGACTGTTTATCTTAAAGCTGTCATATATTTGCTTTACATATATATCGCTTATAACAACAATTGATTTACAAAGATTGTTTTTAAAGTAACAGTCGTCGTAACTTAGCCATTAAAAACGACCGTTGTATGTGAAGAAGTCATCTTAGAATATCTTTTTCTAAAAGAATATTGCTTACAATGACCTATTTACAAAAACTGTTTTAATGAACCACTGTGTTAACAGTGGTAGTAATGTATCGGTTACAACGACTGGTTTGCTAAATCTGTCGTCCATATTTTATTACACACTTATCGGCCTCGCCTTCACAGGTGGTGGGTAGTGTGACTTTTTCCTTATTATTAAATCAGGTTACTTAACATCATACATCAGAGTAATCTTACGCAGCAGAGCATATAAGTGATTTGGACAATAAACATTGGTAAAAGTAAATAAATCTCCTAAAGGATAAATTTCCATAGAGTTATCATACAATTATCCCAAAATAAATACTAGATTAGCAGAGTTAATATACAGTCTTCCAAAATATAAAACATAATAACACCAAGTCTTCACCAACAACCTTTTCAGATTTCTCATCTATGCTCTATGTCCTTTCCTTTAGCCCTTTGATCAGCTCCAAAAGAACTACCTGTATCCTTATAATGGCCTAAGATTCATAATTGAATCTTAGAGTAACCGTTAATTTCATATCCAGTGTATGTACAAAGTATGTAAGAAAACCATAAATCATACAGCATCCAATAGGTCGCACACAGCGAGGCATAAAGCCAAAATCGGAACGAGCAGTCACACATAACACATATTGCTTAATAAGGCACATAATCATGTCGGGGATCATACATAACGGGCTCCAGTACCCAAAGCGCTTGGAACACATAACATTGAATGTATAACCAATCACGGTAAAACATACATACAAAGTCACACAAAGTACATGAAATTAAGGTTACTTACCTGTAAACAGCTGATCAATAAGAGAATAAATACTCGGCTACTAATAAGAATGATAGACCTAAAATAATATAATATAACTGTGTCACTGACAATATAATCTCTTCCTTTAAAATATGTAACTATACACTTGTATGAAGGGTCTTTTAACTTTTGAAACTCATTAATTTCTTTTGTTAATAAGTATTCATTTATTAGTAACTTTTCTCTTATTTTCGCATAGAGTTCTGAAAATTTTAGAAATTTGATCCAAATTCAAAAATTCATAACTAATTGTAGAAAAATCCAATTACGGTGTTCCAAAAATATACGTGATCCTTGACATGTCTATTTTTAAATAAAAATATTTTCCAAGGCCAGGGACACGTGATTTATTCCCAATTTACGAAAATGCCCTTGTTGATTTTTCAGCTTCTCAATTTGCATATTTTCATACTTTTATACTTTCAAAATTATTCTCCATACCCTTCCCTATTCAAAATTCCCCATTTTAAACACTTTTAAACCATCAAAATCACCAAAATAAAATCAAATCATCAAGTTCTAGTTATCGACCAAAATTTCCTTAAATTTTTGCAATATTACAAGAAGTTAGAGAAGAGAACTTACTTGCTCAAAGTTCTAATTTCTTTGCCACTTTTCCTTGATCTCCCTTGTAATTGTAACTAGAACTTTCATAATAATATTATACAAGATCATTAATTGAAGACTTAAACATACTTGTATGAATTTGAAAGAAACAAGATAATTCTCATAACTTCCTTATCTCTTCTCCTCTTGAAATTCTCCTTGCTTGTGATTCTCACAACACTCTTCTATCTCTTTTTTCTTGAGTGTATGCGCCTCTTTCTTGCCAAATGAGGGAAAATGAAGTCTTATTTATAGAGGTAAGGCATCCAAGAATATCTCCTTGTGCTTTTACCAATTTGCCCTTCCAATGCCTCTTGAAATTTCTCTAGATTCTTCTTATTTTCTTGAGAAAAATCTGATTTTTCCCCTCTTCTTCTTCCATGACACGCCACTTGGCTCTTTTGGGTCAAGGATATCTCTTAATCACATGCCTTTTGTTGTGGTTGAAATATTTTGCTTAATAGGTGAGATAATTAGGTAGCACAAATTACCAATAAAATATACACAAGTGTTTGTATCCATTCCTCTCTAGATATCATGTTGACACCTTGGTAGCTTAGGCCTCCCCTTTAATTAATTAATTAATTATGCATATGTGTCATCAACTTTTCTTCTTTAAATATCATATTGCCACATGGGTGCTTAGGTTTCCCTCACATAATTACCTACCTTTTCATGTGTCCACTTAGGTGTCCCTTCCAAGATTATTCACCTTTCCATGTGTCTACTTCTTTAATTCTTTGGTTGATGAAGGTGCTCAAGTGTCCCTTCTAGCAAATCTTTAATTAATAAGAGGACATGTGGATATGTTCTAGATACCCTTTTGTTAATCATGTGATAATTTATCTCCTTTCCTCTTGTCTTATTTAATTTGAAATTATAAGCCTTTTATGAGATAATTGTGTTTCCAACTTATGTTAATTATAAATAGATAAGTGTCTCTTTCCATGAAGCTAAATAGTCTCATATTAGGACACTTGTCTTTCTAGGGTTTTCTATATGATTCTTGTCTCCAACTTTTTGTAAATTGTTTTGTCTTCTCCTCTTCTCCCTACCTATGCGCCATTTTTCAAGAGCCAAGGGAGTTTATGATGTTCTTTTGTTCATCTTGAATTCATGCACAAGTGTCAATTTATAATAATCATCAATAAAGCTATTATCTCGAAGTCAAAGATATTTTGCTAATAATCACCTTGATCTTGCCATATGTATAATCATTTTCAAAAGCAAAGATACTTTTGTTAATAATCTTCCTATTTTGTCATGTGTACATGTTCTTGAATTATCTATTGCCTTCTCATGCCACTTCACAATGATAATTCTTTATTAGTCGATTAGATGAAAACAAATGTCATTTGCCTTAGATTTAATGAAAATTCCACATATTTCATTAATATGATATTAATTAACTTTACACAATAATTTACATGAAAATAGGGTTATTACATATTTTAGATATAATTTTTGTACAAATGAAATTTGTTTTTCTTTCGAATCCTTATCTTTTTTTTTTTTTTAGATACAAAACTAGAACAAAGAATAAAAAAATTGGTGTAACAATAATAAGTCAATTCCCAAAACACAGAATAAAGAAAACTGAGAGACATCACATTATAACACCTTGCATACAAAAGTTATCAAAACATGGCTAATACAAGGTGTGCATAAGTTCATAAGTATTTCCACATGTGTTTCTAATCCACTATACTACGTAAAAATAAAACCTTATCCATATCTACCCATCTTCTATATGTTGTAGAAGATGCCATTCCTTTGTGTCTCTATCCTTACCATATGTACACATTTATATGTTGTTTAAGACGTCCCACCTTTGTGTTGTGTCTCTTAGCACGTTCATGTCATCGAGTAGGATTCCTCTTGACCAAAAATCTATGGGGAAATTTATAAACAAGTTAACATAAATCCTTCAGTCAAATCAAATTACAAACAATTCACTAACAGGAACAAAGTATACACGTTATTATAGGAACAAAGTATATACGTACAGAAATGTTTAGGTGAGTGCCTCAGAAATTTTATATACGTGTATGTATACTTTGTTCCTGTTATAAAAGTTGTAGAGGTGACTGTCTCAGAAATCCCAATTGTTATTAGATCGATTTATAGCATGAGAGCCATCAGAAATGTCTCTAACGTATTTGAAGCCCAAGTTGCAGCAAAGTTTTAGCCTTTTGCAATTCCTTGTATTTTAATCAATTTATTTTGTCATTAATATTAAAAAACCTATCATTTACAAACAACCTAACTTACACGTTGAATATCTCTTTGATATCTTAGTTCGATGCACAATCCAAGGAATCAAACTGATGCGGTTGATCACGAGGCAAGCAAGGCAGAGACTCCAATATTAATAACTATAATAACATCTATAGATTAAAATGAGGTTAGCCAACATAATACTGTGTGACTTAACAAAGATTAAAATTGTAACATCCCGCCTTTTTAAATGTGGTTTTCAAATGGGATTATCAGAGCTTCGAAGAAATTAATCAGAGTGGCATCGGAAAAGATTTTCTTTTTAAAACAACAACTCAATCAGAGCATTAGAATAAACTTTTTTCTTTAAAAGAGCGAGTAACTGATATACATTCCCTGTTGTGGAGTTTGGTTGCTATTACAGTGGCACAAATCTCTGAATGTTTTCGATTACAATGACCCCTAGGTGCTTCTCTGCCCGTGCCCTCTCGTGTGCTATTCATCCTTGCTCTTGTCCCGGTTCCACCAGTATCTGAGACTATGAGCTGGGGTTCAATTCCCATTGAACCCCAGGTAACGGTTAACCTCATGCTTATGTATAGTTATGTATGACAGATATTCATGACATTATAGTGATAATCAGTACAAAAGCCCACAACAGATGTATGATTAGAAATACATAACCACGTATGTATGTAACATAACCACGTATGCTACAACAATAATAACCTCGTATGTAACATAACCACGTATGCTACAACAATAGTTAGAACATAACCACGTATGCAACATAACCACGTATGTAAGTCTTAGTCGATGAGCACAACCATCACATACAATCATACAATAAGCATCAGAGCTAGTGTTACAGTACGTGAACGTACCTGCGTCGGCATTATCGGTATGTTGTCGTTCGGACCGTGATCACGTTTACCCTATAATGGTAATATCGCATTTATTAATTCACCAATCATATTCTAGAAGGTATCCTAGTCACTAATGACCCTTTTTACCCTTGGTAGGATTACTTTTCAACATATCACATTTAATTCTTCCAAAAACGCTGGTCCATAATTTTGGACAGATTTTCGCCTAATTTCAAAAAATCATAACTAATTCTAGAAAAATCAAAATGAGGATCAAAATTCCCTGGAATCCTTAGGATGTCTATTTTCAAGGAAAAATAATAGTTTTTTCCCAGATTACACAGTTCATTCCCAGTTTTTAATTTTTGAACATATGTCCAGAATTTTCCAGAAATTCGTAGCCCTAACTTTGGGAATTTTTATCTCCCTGTACAGAAATCATTTGGACATGATCTTTACATATTTAAAAAGCCCTATATGTATACTTTAACCATGAATTTTCTCAGAATTTCCTAACCATGATTTCAGCATAAAATAATAGCATTTTCATGACTGGTTCAGAAATTTCAGAACCGATGAAATTTCGCCAGAACTTCGTTACTTCGGTGTTTCTCTTCCGGAAATTTTGCTAAAGCCTCTTCTTAATCAATTTTTCGAAATAAAGCTGATTTTAACCATAAAAACATGAATCTAAAATTATTCTAGAATATTTAAGATCTAACCTACTTCTATCTAAGAATTTAAAGACTAAAACTAAAAACTATAAAGCTAAAAACTAAAAACTAAAGACAAGCTTACCTCTTGAAGCTTCTTGCTCTTCCTCCTCCTTCTTGCTCCTCTTAGAAATCAACTCTTGGAGTTTGATTTGGTGTGAGGAGAATGAAGAGGAGAGCTCCCTATTTATAGGAAAAATTCAACACCTTTCACAAGCCTCAACTTATTCATTCTTGGCCATTGGATCTCAAGCAACATTGAAACTCTCATCCTAGCCTTACACCACACCCCTTCTAGCCTCTTCCATTGTTTGATGACTCACCCTATCCTCTTCCAAACTTGCCAAAAGTCTTCAAATAGCTTTATGACTCACACCTAGAGTTATGACTCATTTCATACATAGATTGGTGACTCATGTGTGTTTAGGTTAATGACTCATTCATAGAGTGATGACTCATTTTTGCATATGTGTAATTGCTTCTTAGAATTTCCTACTTCTTTCACTTTGTATTCCACTAGATAGAAATTCATTTGGGGGTCCTAATGAGGTTTCATGTACATTTCCTCATTGGTTTTGAATCCTTGAAGTTATTAGCTTCATTTAGAGACCAATTTTGCCTATCTTTTCTATTGATTCCATTTCTTAAACAATTATGAAAATGGCTTTGGTTATACTTGTTTTCATGCTTGATTTATGCTTGTTATGAATCTCAACTTAGTTTTCATACTTAGTTCATGGATTTCAAGATATAATTTAGTTTGTATAGATTTTTATTTGTTTATGTCTAGAATTAATTTCATGCATTATCCTAATTATGCAATTAACTAAATACCTATTGGCTAACAAGTTGACTTCCCTTTCCCTCTTCATACTAGACACACATATGCACAATAATGACATCATCACATGCATCATCTTATCCTCTTCTAACTTTCCCACTAGGCTCACAACAATAGCACTCACAACACTCTCTCTCTTTCCCACACACATGCACAACTCCCTCTCATTGGTTGTTTTAAGTTCACATGGATTGTGTTTTATGAGAGTTAATTCAAGCCTTAGGATTTAACTTTACTAGATTTAATCCACACCTTCATTTTGTATTAATCTCTTATTGGTCCAATTAATTTTTATGAGGATTAAGAACATTTTCTTGATTTATCATTGGCTAATCTAATTTCACAAGGATTTGGCTTTATGAGGCTAAATTAATGCCTTTGGATTTAGCTTTATTAGAATTAATCTTAGCCCTCCATTGCTAATCTTAATTAGCATCCCTAATAAAGTGGTTTAGTGATGTTGTCAAATTATGATTGGTTCTTAGCTTAATTGTGGCCTTTAAACCATAGTTGAAATTGTTGACTTTTACAAAGCTTGATTAAAGCTTAACTAACTTCTTAATGCAAGGCTTAAGTGTTCCTTGATTTTTGTATTATTGACTTTTAGGGTAGTTTAAGATCATTGTTAATCTATTTTATGCTAATCTCATCCCTTATTGGTCTTTGATTAGCTTAACACATCTTTTCTTGATGACAACTAGTATTAATTGTAAACAATTAGCTAAATATTTCATTAGTGTAATTTTAATTGCTCATTAATTGTTGGTAATTACTTTTTACTTGTTCAAGTGTTTTGATAATTCTTTATGGCCTTTTATGAATTAAATATGAACTAAGTATTAGTCCTAGGGTTTTAGAAAATTTGGTCTCTTAAACAATTATAAAATTGGTGTTTAAGACCCTTTGATTATTTATGAAAATTAATACAATTATTCCAGTTATTGTAATTTAATTGTTCCTTAGTTGTTAATAATTTCTCTTAATTGATATACGTATTTTTAGGCCATTTAATTATCTATTATGATTAGATTAGGATTATACTTAGTTTTAGAGTCTTTACTGCATTTTATAATATTTTATGATCCATCATGAAATTTTTAAAATTGGGTTTTGCCCTATCTAAATTCTAGAGAAAATTTGCCCATGAAATAAAATAAACTACAAAATTTGGAGACAACATATTCTCCTATTTGTTTAGGTATTTTCCATAACACTTTCTTGCTCTTTTTGGTCATACAAGAACCCTAATTTATTTTGGTAATTATTTGTATTTTTATGATATTTTATGGTTCATAAGAAAATTGAATCATTGGTTCCCTTACTCCTACATAAAGATTTCTAGAAAATAGAATAAATATGTCTCAAAATTTGAGACCACATATTCACCTATTTTAAATAGGTGTCATTTGTCAAAATATTGTATTTATGAGGAATATTAATTTTTGGGGTATTACAAAAATGAGGTTACCCAACATAATATTGCATGACTTAACAAACTAATTGTTAAATTAAATAGGTAAGAAAAAGGTACATGCCTGTCAACAATTGGTGTCAGATAACACGACAACTGTCTCTCCCGTTCCCTACCCCAATTGTTGACAAATAACACAGCAATTGTCTCTCCCATTACCCATACTATCTCTCCCGTTCCATACCACATAGGTCGTCCACTTTGCCATAGTGTTCCCAGTCTTTGCGTAAGCCGAGGACATAAGAAATAAACAAACAATATCTAACTTAAATGAAATAAATAAACAAAATAAAATGTTAGAAAATCTTACTTTATGTGTTTTCCCATATTCCTTCACAATGATCATTTCTAGTTGCATAGTCTTCATCATTCATGAATTCTAAAACTTCACTCTCGCTATAGGTGGATTTGTAGTGAAAGGTGGTGTGTCGTCAAGATTCAAAATTGGATCACTATCCTTCTGTTTTTTACTTTGGAGTACAATGGACAATTTTTTATTTTCAGGATTGGTGACATAAAATGCTTCTTTCGCCTACCTTGATAGAATAAGGGGCTCATCTTTATAACCAGCTTTATGAAGATCAACAGAGGTAATTCCAAATTTATCTATTTGCACAGTATTATTGTTCACCCACTAACATTTGAATAAAGGGACTCTCAAGTTGATATAGTTAATTGATCTCTATTATATCTTCAATAACTCCATAATAGGCCATGGATGCCACTACAGGATTTTTATCTTTCGAACTAAAAAAGTGCATGCATTCAGCTACCACTGTCACCACACTATTTTGCATAGTACTTTTATCATCCTAACCTTTTGTGTAGAAAGAATACCTGTTTACTTATATCATGTGCACACCAATTAAGTGACGACTTCAAAAGAAGACCCCCAAGCTAATCATTTGATTGTCTCATACACACTGGTCTCGTGCAAAACCTTTTTCTTGAACCACTCTAGAATGCCTTGTTTAGCTCATTATCTATCTGTTTGTCATTTTTCCTTGGATATATATGCTTTCAACTCTTTCTGTGTTCATCTAAGTACGGCTAAACTTCTTCCATATTAGTCAAGATATACAGGTGTGCTTGTAACACCTCTTCACAACGCATACTCTTCACTTTGAGCTCCCTGCACTTGCTCCTCCTGCCTTAAACGGATGGCAGCTTGGACCACCCCCTGGTTTCCCCAACCCTTTGCCTCCGTCGCTACCAGAAAACCCATTGCCCTCGCCTCCACTAGAACATCCTTTGCCTCCGCCACCACAAAACAACCCTTTCCCTCCTCCTCCGCCTGCCAACCTAGCCCCGGTTCTTGATCTCGAAGCGGCCACCACCATCGCTCTCTTCGATTCCCATTCGTCCATTCCCTTCACAGATGTGGCCTTGGACTCTTCCTCCCTGGAGGACACAGCCACTAGCACTCCTCCTCGACGGGGTCCTTAGGGTGCTAGCTTCGGTTATCACCCGGCTCCCCCCAGCGGTGTACGGTCCCCTGAGAGATGCGTTTAGGAAAGCCATGTCAAAGTACCCGAAGGCAAATCCAGTATCGATCTTGGACACGTGTTACGATCTGAGGAAGTACAAAATCATTGTCATTCCAAAGATAACATTGTCGTTTGCCAGTGGAGTGAACGTGGAATTGGACGCAAGAGGAATTCTATACGTTGTGCGTGACACGTAAGTGCGTTTGGCGTTTTCTACAAATCGAGATTCAAGTAGTGCGACTATTATTGGAAATGTTCAACAAAACACATTGGAGATTGTGTACGATGTTGGGGTTGGTAAGGTTGGGTTCAGACCAAGTGGTTGCATCTAATTAATTAAAAAATTAAATATGGTATTTACTAGATTTGATCTTAGAAAAAATTAATAGATTAATTCAAAATTATAAATAGAGATGTAAGCATGATAAAGGATGATGTATGCTTATATGTCTATTTATATTCAATTTGATCTATTGATTTTTTCATAGACAAGTCTTATTAAATAGCATAATCAAGTGTGGGTGAAGAAAGTGAGTTTGCAAAATGTAAGTGGGTAATAAGGATGTGATAGGTTTGAAATTGTTCATATTTATATATATACACTTGAATGATTGTGTGAAACAAATGTAAAATGCTTTCTCATTTTAAGAGATTAATAAAAGTAACTGGACATTTCATAGACTGATGTTAATTGCTTTAATTTCCACCTTTCTTGTTATCTCTCTAACTCTAATTATTTGAGCAATTCAACTATTCAATTGTGGAAAACGTCAAGAGGTAAAACTTGTAAAACTTTATCTAAATTGACATAAAAGGAACTAATAAACTTTTCTATGGACGAATAGCTATATAACATATGAGGGTATGAAGATATGAACACATATATTTGTTGGATATGATTAATTTTGATGATGTCTTATATAGATGTCATTTTGAAAAGCAAAAAGTTTGTATAATATATTTATCCCCTACATTGACTAACTACTATATATTTAATGTAGATTAGTTCAAGTTGAATTATAGAAATTAATCAAGAAGGAGATAAGAGATCATGAAAAGAAGAACTTGCGGAAAGATGTCAAGGAAGCAAAAAGTTATCAAAGTATTTTGAGAATTATCAAGAAGAAGAGGAGATATTGAAGAAGGTAGAAAATGACGGAGAATGATCAAGAGAAGAAAGAAAGAGTTGAATTATGGAGAATGATCAAGAGAAGAGAGGAAAGAAAGAAGAACTTGCTAAATAGAATGAGAATATGACTATTCAAGTTCTTAGATTGATTCTAGAAGTCTCCACGATGATATGGAAGTTGGAATGAGTCAATTCGGAGTTAAAATAAGCTACAATTGCATTCCTGAAGTCATGTTCGAGCACAACAATGTCATGCTCGAGCAAGGTACATTTCCAGCTCCTTTCAGGCATAAAATCCGCTCTTGCTCAAGCACAAAAATGCCTGCTCGAGTAGAGAAAAGCTGGTGCTCGAGCAAGGTCGTTCTTCAGCTACTCTGTTAAGCTCTATTTCTGGCGACGTATGGTAATTCAATGATATCTCCCAAATCAGAGATCGGATTGAAGTGAAACCAATTTGTTTTGAAACTAGACTCCCAATGCGTCATTTTGGTATAAAATTCAAGTCCAAAAGAGTTCAAATCAAGGAGCTATGATTTTTTGAAGTTGCAACAAAAATCAACGTCACAGTCCAGACCCAGCTTCGGTATTTTGAGCATATCTCACAAACAACAAATCCAAATGAGCTGACACCAGTGCCATTTGAAACTAGACTCAAATACCTTTTCAAAAACATCAAGATCACAACAAAAAAAGATCAATTGAAGGAGATATGATGTTTTGAAGTTGACAGTCAGTTCAAGATGTTGCAAAAAAACACTGATCAAGAACAACCTCCAATCATCTGACGATAACGGACAAAGTACAATGAGTTTGGAGTTGATTCTTCTTGCATTGGAAAGAAGACTTGAAGAGCTTTATGAGCATGGGTGGTTTGCCAAAATTTAAGCCATATCGAAGAAGCTACATTCACTAGAAATTGACCCTTGTGTTGATGATATGCTTGCATTCTGAAAGGCAGAGTGAAAGAGGAGCCAAATACCCAAGAGGGGGCGGGGGTGAATTGGGTATTTGAAAAATTCTTGCAAATAATTCTATTTTCTAATAGTGAAAACAGGGTAAAACAGAGTAGAAGGAGAATAGCAAGACACGAGAAGATTTATACTGGTTCGGTCTTAACCTCTTGACCTACGTCCAGTCCCCAGCCTCACTGGGATTTCCACTATATCAAAGATTACACACTCTGCACTCAAGAAGTGATTCTCTCACTAGAACTCACTCCCCCTTACAAGTTGTAATCAATGATCCCAAATCACCAAGTCCCCTGACTTGTGATTCCTTACAATAAATGAATATTTAGAAGTACAACTCTCTTAAAGAGCAAATATAAATGAACACTGAAGCTCTTGTATCAAAGGATACTATACAGATGAAAACTGAAAGAATTGAATGAAACTTAATGAAATTTGCTCTCAGTTGTTGTGTGTCTTGGAAAGACTTGAATGCTCTTCTATTTATACTCAGAGATCAATAAATGACCGTTGCTTTCCAAATAGATCCGTTGGAGAGGTTGTCCAAGTGTTCTGAAGTGGTTTAGGGACCTTCTCTCTCTTGATTACTCTTAATCCAGCTGACTGGATGATCAGTGTTGACTCTCTACAAATTAATCCGTTGGAGAAGAGTTTACTTGTTGCAGCAATCATTCTTTAATGCTTTGTGGTTGTGTACAGACGGATTGGGCAGAAGAAGCAACTTTCTGGACATAGCAATAAATGCTCTGAGTTGCTTTTTGCTTTATGCTTTAACTTCTCACCAAACATTCTTTAATGCTTTGAAAACCACTAACAAATACGTTAAACATAGCAGGGAATATCAGAGAATAATATTGGAAGAGATTAGGACCAAACAATACTGATTTCTGGAATTCCCAAATTCAAATTTCTGATTAAGCGTTATGAACTCGAGCTGAGCTCTTACAGGCTCGAGTTTGATGCTTCAGTGTACAAAATCATTTCAGTTTAAAACATGTAAACCTGAGGCTTGTATTCTAAACCTGAGGTTCTTAAGTCATTGAAGAGGCATATTGCTCTCGGGTTGAAATGAACTCGAGCTTACTAATTCTGAACTTGAGTTTGTTTTCATCCAGAGAAGACTATCGCAATTTTGAAAACTGGAGACTTTAAGTTCAAAGGACAGGCTCGAGTCTATTAGTGACAGGATCGAGTTTAAAGCTGTTCAGGGCAAAACTTAGTTTTAGTTTGAAAGGACAAACCTGAGGTTTGTAGAGCAAACTCTAGAGTTTAAAACATATTGAAAGGTTCTTTGCTCTCTGTATGATTTGAACTCGAGCTTAACATACTAGGCTCGAGTTTGACATTATTTTTGCTAGGCCTAAGTTTTGCTCTTTCAAAGCTCAAACTTGAGGTTTATAAATTGAACTCGAGAGTTCTCTTAAGTTGAAAACGTATTTGCTCTCTGGAACTTTTAGGCTCGAGTTTGAAATATCTAGGCTCGAGTTTATCCAACTCTGAAAAACTCTTTGCTCTCTGGAACTTTTAGGCTTGAGTTTAAGAACTTAAGCTCGAGTTTGTTTAACTTTGAAAAATTCTGAAAGCTCTCGGCCAAAGATAGGCTCGAGTTTGTAAAGGTAGGCTCGAGTTTAAAGATCTTGTAAACTTTTCAAACTGGAAAACTTTTGAGTTAATGAAACAGTACAAAGTTTGGGAAAATCCCTAAGTTTGAAAAGGTTTCTTCCCTCCAGAGATGAACTCGAGTTTGCCATAACAGGCTCGAGTTTAAAGGCTTTGAAAGTTTCAAAGATTGTCTCCGGAAGTTACAAACCTGAGGTTTAAAACGTAGAGTGTCAAGTTTGAACTTGTTTTTAAAAACAAAAGTTCTCTGCCATTGGTGAACTTGAGCTTGAAAAACATAGGCTCAAGTTCAAGCAAACTTTCAAAGAGACTTTAAAATCAAACTTCAGGTTCAGTCTCGAGTTTGAAAGTTAGACTGGAAGATTTGTGTTCTCTGTCAAAACCAGGCTCGAGCTTAAGCATTATAGGCTCGAGTTTGTTTCAGCCAGAATGTTTTTGCTTGAAATTTACAAGTTAAAATCAGTTTACTCTTAAACAAAAACATCTCCATATTGTTTACAATTGTTAGCAATCATCAAAACTCATAAAGACCTAACACAGAGAACAATTCATGTTGAATTGAATTATTGCCTCGAGTCAAGAAGAAGCAAAGAGAAAATTAGGAAGCTTGCTTGAGCAGAGAATTTGTGATGCCCGAGCATCATTGAGCTCAGAGCGAAGAAGTACAAGTTTAGGAGCCATGCTCGAGCATACAATTGGCCATGCCCGAGCATGATCGAGTTGAGCGAGGGAATTACACATTTGAAGAATCTTGCTCGAGCAGAGATGAAGGCTTGCTCGAGCACCATGCTCGAGCAGAAGAAAAAGGTTGCCCGAGCAAGCATGTGTTTGAACCCATTTCGCTCTCTATCTCAGCGTTGCTCGACCAAAGACTTTTGGCTTGCTCGAGCATCAGCGATAAACCATTATATTTCAAAATACTTCAGAATTGCTTGCCCAAGCATGCTGATGAGTATATATTTTATGATTAAATAGGTGTATATTTTATGAGAATTAATTGGAATTATTAATATTATATACCTATTTAATTATCTTTTATTGACTTTTCCATCATTGAATCAAACTTGGGATTAAAGAATAAATCGACA
Organism: Acacia crassicarpa; assembly: GCA_034222035.1. Taxonomy (NCBI): domain Eukaryota; kingdom Viridiplantae; phylum Streptophyta; class Magnoliopsida; order Fabales; family Fabaceae; genus Acacia; species Acacia crassicarpa. The sequence continues at coordinate 18,846,703 of JAWXYG010000004.1, read as the reverse complement.
TAAAATCTATTCATATCCTATTTTTATTGTGCAGGAAATATTAGCTGATTTGGAAAAAAGTAGAAAAAGCAATTAAGAGGATATGCAATCTGTGATACCCCAAATTGTTAAATATTAAGAATACAATATTTTGGTTGATGACACCTATTTTAAATAGGTGAATATGTGGTCTCAAATTTTGAGATATATTTATTCTATCTTTTAGAATATTTCTCCCTAGAATTTAAGATAGTTAGTATCTTATTTTCTAGATTTTATTAGGAATCATAAAATGTCATAAAAATACAAATAATCCCCAAATTAAATTATTGTTCTTATATGATCAAAAAGAACAAGAAAGTATTATGCAAATACCTAAATAAATTTAGAGAAATCAATGGCAATTAATTACCAACTAAACCTTCACTAAATAAAATAAATTGTACAAGTCTTCATAATTAATCAAAGGGTCTTAAACATCCATTCTCATAATTTATTTAGGGACTAAATATTCTAACACCTTATAATTAATAGTTCATATTTAAGTCACAAAAGGTCATAAAGAATTATCAAAACACTTGAAATAATTAAGGAGCAATTACTAATAATTAATGAGCAATTAAATCTGCAATAATGGAATATTTAGATAATTCTTTGCAATTAATATTAATAGTCATTAATTAGAGTTGTAATAGGCTAATTAAAATGCAAAGATCAATAAGGGTTGAGATTAGCATAAAGTGGATGACCAATGACCATAGGACACCCTAAACACCAATTATGCAATAGTCAAGAGACAATTAGGTTTTAATTAAGATGTTAATCAAACTTTAATCAAGCTTTGAGAAGTCAATAATCTCAATTAACATTAAAGGTCAAGATTAACCCTCATAAAGCTAATCCAATGGCTCTAATTAGCTATGATAAAGTGGAATCCATGTGAAATCCAATCCACCAATAGAAGGATTTCCTTGTAGGCATGTGAGAATTATTTAAGTAAATAACACATGCACATTGAGTCATAAACCTAGCACAAGTGAGTCATGAGTCTAAACATAAGTGAATCACCAACCTAAACCATGAGTCACAAACCTACTAATGGATGAGTCATGAAAGTTACATTAATACATGAAGACTTCTAAGGTAAATGGAAGAAGATAATGTACTAGAAAATTGATAGCTCATAAAAGGGAATGGAAGAGGATAAAAGAGTGAAGAGAAAGCAAGAGGGAGGGAGAGAGTGTGTGTGTGTGGCGTGAATTTGTGTGTGTGTGTGTGTGTAGGAGAGAAGGGAGGAAAGGAAGTCAAAGAAAGAACCAATAGGAATTTAGATAATTTAGATAATTAGGATAATCCAAGAAAACTAATTTTAGACATAAACAAATGAAAATTCATAAAAACTAAATTGTATCTTGAAATCCACCAACTATAAATCAAATGTAAGAAGAGATTAGGAATAAACATAATTCAAGCTTGAAAATGAGTATAACCAAAGTCATTTCCACAAACTTTGTAAATTGGTACCAAATGAGAAAGTAAGTGATATTGGTCTCTAAATGAAGCTAAAAACTTCAAGAATTCAAAATCAATGAGAAAATGTGCATAAAACTTCATTAGGATCCCCAAATATATTTTTACCTAGAGAAAAGCAAAGCCAAGAAGAGAAGGAGGAAGGAATTGTAACCTAGAAGCCAAGAATTTTAGGTCATCAATGACCTCATCAAGGAGGTGAGTCATAAAGTTTTGGAAGAGGCTAGAACGGTGTGGTGTAAGGCCAAGATAAAGGCTCCCAAATACCCTAGATCCAATGGCTTAAAATCAAGATGAATTAGGTTAGATTGATTTACCATTGTGACATCCCCTTTTACTATAAATAGGGGCATTGGCTCTTCACAAAACTCACACCAAAACAAAGCAATCTGAATATTAGAGAGGAGTGTAAGAGAGTGGAAGTAGCTTGAAGGAGTTCAAGAAGAGGTAAGCAAGTTCTTTAGTTTTTTTAGCTTTTAAATTCTTAGTTAGAAGTAGCTTAGATCTTAAATAGTTTAGAATAATTTTAAATTCATGTTTTTATGGTTAAAATCAGCTTTATTTCGAAAAATTGATGAAGAAGAGGTTTTAGCAAAATTTCCGGAAAAGAAACATCGAAGTAACGAAGTTCTGGCGAAATTTCATCGGTTAGGAAATTTTTGAATCAGTGATAAAAATGCTTATATTTTATGTTGAAAATTTGGTTTTTAAATATGTAAAGAACATGTCAAAATGATTTCTGTACAGTGAGATAAAAATCCCCAAAGTTAGGCTACGAATTTCTGGGAAAATTCTGGGCAGATGCTCAAAACTTAAAAACTGGGAATGAACCATGTAATCTGGGTAAAATTTATTATTTTTCCTTGAAAGTAGACATCCTGAGTATTCCGGGGAATTTTACGGATCCTCGTTTCGATTTTTCTAGAATTAGTTATGATTTTTCAAAGTTAGGTGAAAATCAGCCAAAATGCTGTGCATCAGCGTTTTTTTCGAAAATCAAAGAAAAATAATTAAATAATAAATACACCAAGGGTAAAATAGTCATTTATGGCTAGGATATCTATTATGATATTGGTTGTGAATTAATAGATGTAATATTACCCTCATAGGAAACCTGTGATCGCCTCTCAACCGACAACGTACCGTGGTCGACAAGCAAAGGTACGAGCGCGTACTGTAACACTAACTCTGATGCTTATTGTACACTTGTATGTGATAGATATGTGCATAGACTATGACTCTGTTAAAAAAATATTCAAACATATACAGCTTGATACAGGTTATAGTCATGATAACGCCGTTGAGTTTTCCTAGCGTTGAGGACACGATAGGCCATCGTGGCACTGGTGAATAGTGCAGACTGGTTGAATGTGAATATGTGGTGATTGTGGTGTGAATATTGTGAATATGTGATTATGCTGTATTGTCATGAACATCTGTCATACATAACTGTTACATAAGCATGAGGTTAACCGTTACCTGAGGTTCAGTGGGTATTGAACCTTAGCTCTTACCATAGCCTCAGGTTCTGGAGGAGGCAGAGTCGTTGACAAGGGTAAGCAGCCCGCATGAAGACTCGGATGTAGAATTGTTCTTCTGATGTTTTGTTGTAGTTATAATTTGAATACTTGAATATTCGGATGATTGTATTAGTATCAGACATACCAACGATGGAAGATTATCAGTTACTCGTTTTGTTTTAAAGTAAAATCTTTTCCAATGACACTCTGATTAAATTCTTTGAAACTTTGATAATTCCTTTTTCAAAATCATGTTTAGGAAGACGGGATGTTACACAATCAGCCAAACTCAATGATCTCACGCAAGAAAAATAGGAACAAAATCAATTGTGTGATCTGATGGAGTAAATTATAAGATATGATATATCTTTTTAATAAGAAAAGGAGAATCAGTGACTTAAGACCTAAATTATAAATAGGGAGGCACAGAAGCAAGAAGGGGAGCAGATATGAGAGACACTAAACAAGAAGGAATAAAGAAGTAGAGGAGTAGCGGGTGAGCGTTTCGGTTCTCTTCATCATCTCCACGGAAGGACGAAAGGACTGTGGAGGCAACGGAGAATCTTTCTTTCATCTCTTTCCTTTATTCTTTCAATCTGAGTTTCATCTTTTTGTTCTAGATTTTATTAGAGCCATGTGTGGCTAGTTGGTTTTGCAACCTAGAGGACTTATGAACTTATGGGTGGATTGAATTTTGTTTTTGTTATTTAGTTAAATTTGATATTAATTTTGGTTACTTAATCTTATTTAGTTTTATCTATTTAGTGATTGACCATCATTGAATATGATTTTGAGCATTAGGATTTACCTTGACGAAGGGGATTTTAATTAGGCTCTGAGATTAAGTAATATGAGATTAAATTACGATTTAATTTGCGCTTAGGATAGACATATACCTAATGGCCCCCATATAATTGTTGAAGAGTGTGTTCGATTTTTGTTGCCTCTTGAGTAATTATGTTAGACATAACAAGTTATTCTCAAGAGAGGGTTATAAGTGGATCGACAGGCACTTATAGCTATTTATACTCGAGATTAACAAAATTGATATTAAAGCTAATTAAATTAGTAAAAATAAGGTTTATGAAGCTACTAAGGGATTAGTGATTCTAGGTTGCTCATTTGATTATTGTGGTAGTTTTCTTATTTTTATTTTAGTTTTAATTTCTTTTATCTTAATTAAATTTAATTTGGTTTTCTCAACTTAAATGAAATTGTGAAATCAATACTTAACTAAAATTTGTGATACCAAGTCCTCGTGGGAACGATACTTTTCTTATCACTTTATTACTTGATACGGTCTGTATACTTGCGGAGTTATAGGCTATAAAGTTTTTCCCTATCACATGCCTTTACGAGTTGCCCGAGCATCGACGATAATGATTGATTTTCAGAAGAAGCTTTCCCAAGAAAGCTTGGTTTCATGCTCGAGCACTAGTGACACTAATGATTCTTCTGAAGTTTCCTTGCATACTTGCCCGAGCATGCTTCTGAACGTTGCTTGAGCATCAGCGAGGGTAATTAATTTTCAATAGAAGTTTGCCCGAGCAAACTTGCTTACTTGCTCGAGCACCAAGTGACCTGTTCTTTAAAAATATTCTTTCACATCTTATGCCCGAGCACATTATTTATTCATGCTCGAGCAAGGTCACCTTTGGTTCTAAAATCTCCGAGTTCGTAAATCTTAAATCGTTCTATGTGATTTCATTCCTTAATATTATTACTCATTAACATTGCTAATTGCTTTTAATCAGTTTGCTATTGAGTTTCAGATGATTAGATCATGGATTAACAACAAATTTGCATAAAGCAAATTGTGTGTCAGAAACATTAAATGCTACGTCAGAAAACAGAGCAAAGCTTCTGAGTCTAACGGATAGTTTGAACATTCTCACGAAAAGCTCGAATCTTTACAATGACTATTATTACAACACTCAAGATGGAGCATTAACGAAGTCAACGATAAACATTCTATTATTAAAGTTGGATTAGAGCTCAACAAGCAAAAAGCAACAAAAGCTTCAACGGTTACTTCCAACTGATCTCCAATGGTCGAATGCTTGCAACGGTCAAAAGACAATAACCTATAAATTGCGAAGTCTTCAAACCGGAAGAAGTGACGACGATTGATGAATGATTCGACGAAGCCAACGAAACGATGTTACTACTTTACCGTCGATATGTCAATAACTCATATACTCTCTGTTTCTCAATATTCATATAGTTTACAGTAGAGAGTGAGATGAACGATTATGTACTTCAGTGTTAATCATATTCACTTCTACGAGAGAAGATTCATTGTAATCATTTTATCTGAGAGTTACTTAAGATTGGGTAATCTTGAGTGGGAAACCGATTGTATCCTTGCAGTGTGTAAGGGGGAGTATCTCAGTAAGAGATTGTAAAGGTTGCACAAGTGCCCGACTAAACTTGTTGTAAGTTCTGGCTGAACCCAAGAGGGGGTGAATTGGGTGAAGTATAAAACTTTTCATTCTTCGAAATACTTTCGCAATTCAGTGTTTTCATCTTGAGTAACAAAAAATAAGTTTCCAAACAATTGATAATTACTCAAATGTAAATGCTGGAAATGTAAGAGATAAGGGAGAAGAGCTTGCAAACAGATTTATACTGGTTCGGTCTTTTCCCTGACCTACATCCAGTTCCCAAGCCTCACTTAGGATTTTCAATCCACTATCTTCAATAAGCTTGATTACACGATCTGTAACTGAAGCAATCCTCTCTCTAGGATTCACTCCCCCTTACAATCTGTAATCAATACACTGCTTGATTACACACTCTGTACTCGAAGTAATCCTCTCACTAGGATTCACTCCCCCTTACAAGTTGTAATCAACACAATGTATAACCCACTCAAGATTACCCAATCTTGAGTTACTCTCAGAAAGATAATGTGTTTACAATAAGTTTCCTCTCAAAGGAATGAATAAATGATCACTGAAGTACAAACACAATTCATTTCACTCTCTAAGCTATTCAGATATGGAAAACAGAGTGAGAATGATGTAGAAGCAGAGTATCAGCATTTTGGCATTATAATCTTGTATCTTCACGTTTTTCTGCTTGAGTCCATGTCTTTTATAGGTATAGAAGGATGTGTGACCGTTTTTGACCGTTGTAGGATGAATCAGACCGTTGTAGTTGATTATCATTAAGTGTGGTCATCTTCTCTCTCTAAACTCCAACTAATCCATGTGTTAATATGATCTGATGTGGCTCTCTGGAGTTTTGCCCGTTGGAGTAGACTTTGCTTGATGAAGAAATGTTTCTTGACCGTTGAGAAGGCGTGCTCAGATGGATTAACCAAAAGGAGGTTGATTTGCAGAAGTGCATTAAATGCACTGAGCACCTTTTTGCTTTTTGCCTTTGATCTCATTAATCTTCATCTGTGCTAACTGAAATTCACTTAACAAACTTATTAAACATATTTGGGAACATAAGTGAATGATTCATGAAAGCAATAAGGTCAAACAATAGTGATTTGCAAATTCGTGTAATTCAAAAATCAACTTTGACTGTTGTATACTGGAGTAAGTTCATCCATACGGGAGTATGGCACTGTGCACAAGTGTCCTTACTGGAGCCAAAGTGATACTCGAGTATGCAGCTTCCAGAGGCAAACCATCGTGAGTAGAGTTTGAAAAACAAGACCTATACTCGAGTATGTAAGTAGTGTACTCGAGTATGGCACTGTTTGTGTGAAAAATTTTAAGTTCACAATGCCTCTATACTGGAGTAAGCATTTGTATACTGGAGTAAGCAAGTCTTGACAAATTGAGTGTCCTCTCTGTATGGTCCCATACTCGAGTATGCAACTCTGTACTCGAGTATGCAACTCTAATTTCAAAAAGTGTGAAGTCTTCTCTTGTCTATACTTGAGTATACAAATTCATACTGGAGTATCAAGAACATGTATCAAGTTGAAAATCAGTTCAAGAGCCCAATACTCGAGTATGCAAACCTTTACTCGAGTATGCATCAATTATGAAATTTTGGGAGCTATCTGTGTAAGCCTATACTCGAGTATGCATACCTATACTCGAGTATGCACTCAATCTTGAAAAACAGGTTTGCTCTCTGTAAGTCCTATACTCGAGTATGCACACCTTTACTCGAGTATGCAACTCATTTTGAAAATCTTTTGCTCTCTGTAAGTTCAATACTCGAGTATGGCTCTCCATACTGCGGTATTGACTTACCTTTAAAAGTTTGGTTGCTCTCTGGATGACCTATACTCGAGTATGCATACCTATACTCGAGTATGCACTTAAGTTCAAAAATTTTGATTGCTCTCTGGATGACCTATACTCGAGTATGCATACCTATACTCGAGTATGCAACTATTTTCAAAAATTTTGATTGCTCTCTGTAACTTCAATACTCGAGTATGGCTCCCTATACTGCAGTATTGACTTGTAAAATGCAATTGAGCAATCCTTTATCAGTCCTATACTCGAGTATGCATACCTATACTCGAGTATGCAACTGTCAAACTGTTTTCAACTGATTTTGGAAACTTCAAAACATGTTTACACTTGTTGTTAATCATCAAAACACATTGAGAACTAACACTTGTGAGGTTGTAAAGGCTTTCTCTTGTGCCCGGTTAAACAAGGAGATAGTGGATTGAAAAACTCAAGTGGAGCTTGGGGACTGGATGTAGGTCAAGGATTTGGCCGAACCAGTATAAATCTTAGTTTGCATATTCTCTTCCCTAAACTCTTACATTTCCAGCATATATGTTTGAATAACTGACTGTTGCTTTATAAACTAATTCTGTCATCCGAACTACTTTCAGTAAGTAGTGAAAAGATTTTCAAAGTTATCTAAAGTTTTATCAGACACCCAACTCACCCCCCTCTTGAGTGATAGTCGCTTCTTCAATATTATCTTTGATGGTGCCACTAATTATTAATCATTAAGCATAACATGATATGTGACAAATTTTCCTGGCTGTAATTGGCAAGCCATGTGACACCCTAAACATGACATGTTGTAATAAAGAAATGAGCAATTATTGAACATTACTGAACTTTAGGGTACTAGTTACTCTTTCATAAACATGTTTAAATTAGTCAAGCTTGTTTCTGGCGTATAATACTCTTTAGTTCAAAAAAAAGAAGAAGCGAAGATTGGATTTTTGGTTATGATGGTTTGTGAGGGACCCATGCTTGTTGATCTACCAACAATGGGTTTCAATGGGTGTATTGATGGTTGGAAACTTGGAATGCTGGTGGCCGGTGGCTGACAGCTGTGGTGGTTTGAGATGGTGGGAGGGTTTTTTAGTCAATGGCATATATAGATTTTTTTCACATAATTGTAAATATATAGGTTTATACTACATCCAGTTCTCAATAGACTCATTATTTGTTTAATTTGAGGAGATTAAGAAAGTGAAAGAAATTACTCAATTATAATATGCATTACATGAACTCTCTGAAATATTTATGTGTATCTTTATATTATATATCAGTTTATTATTAGTTATGTAAATGAGTTTTGAAAAAAAATGATAAATATAAATACTTTAGATTAATTTAGTTAGTTTTCCTAATCAATTCAAATTAGTCAATTGAACTTTATATTAAGTTCTGGAAGTGAAATTAATTAATCAAAAATTCTAATAATTGTTTTATGGGTATACCAAACAAACTTTTAACTCTTCTTTCGCTTTCATTTTCTTTAAAAACTCTGCTACTGTACCTAATGAGGCATTGGTATTTCTGCCGTACTTTCATTTGGCTGAACCGCTTTATTTGTATGCTTTATTATTATTATTATTATTATCATTATTATTTTGAATCCATCTATATTCATTATGAGATTTTCCTCTTCCCTAATTTTACTTTTACTTGATCCAAACCCAATGTGGAAATTAATAATCAATAAAAGGGGAAGAAAATGTGAAACACGAAGGAAATAGAACTATTCTGTCCTAAGAACACAGAGATTGGACTTGACTAGGTTGTCAAGCCTAGAGCCTACGTACCCTTTGAAGGGATCAAAGTCCACGTAGTTCGCAGTAAACTTGGAGGCGTGAAGCTAGGGGAGTGGGGTGTGTGCTCTGTGTAACAGAAGGTAAATAGAGCATGAGATAGAACGTGTGCACCTGTTTAGGGTTCCCTTCTATTTATAGAGGAGTCTGGTGCGAGAATCCTTGCCTTAATGAGCGATATCCGTGATTGAGAGATAGGGGGCTGATTTGTTGGGATCATGATTGGAGGGGAATCTCCATTAATGAGATCCTAGATCAGTGGGATCCTATATCCCTGCCCATTATAGCGTAGATTCTGTCCCAGGCGCGGTTGGGCCGAGGTCCGGATATGGGTCTATTGGGCCGGTCCGTAACAGTTGCCCCCCAGCTCGGTTGTTCAGGCTTCTGGACGGCTGAGGTGCGTATTGCCCCCAGTCCTTGGTGTGGTCGAGGCCTCCTTCCCTGGCCGGGTCGGCTCTCAGTTGCCGCGACCATAAGTCCGGATCGGATCAGTGGTCGACTTATTGCGCCATCGTTCCGACGTCCTGCCTAGGTTGCCGGGTTCGTTTTGCCAAGTCGGGTATTCGTCATACTCCGGTCTCAAGCGCCCGTTGGTGATCCCGGATTTGAGCCTTTTGCCTTTTGGGATTCTCTGAACGCTTCGGGTCTCCCCCCGTGTGCGCCATCACTGCGGTTTGACAGCTGTCAGGCTTTCAGTGGGTGCGGTCTGTGACAGCCGCGTCTTTCCGCTTTTCGAGGTTCGTGCGCATTTATTGTACTGGCGTCGTGCTGCGCTAATCCCGTCACGTTCGTACGGGAATGGACCGTTGTGTCCCTGTGACAAAGTTTTAAATAGTCTTCTTCCCTTTCTTGTGTACTTTTTCCCGCTACTTCACTCCTTTGCTTCAGATTTTTTTCTGGTTTCTCTAGAGCTTTCAGAGGGGATTCTTCTTTGTTTGGAACTTTCGCCGTTTTCCAGTGTTCCAATTCCTTTTATTTTCTCCACACAGGTATTCCGGCTATTCCCTTGTGTTTTTGTTCGGTAATTTCTTTTCATTGTACCGTTTATTTCCTTAGATCGACGTTCGCGTCATCGTTCTTTCTTCTTTCTGGGTTTCTTTAGCGTCAATATACCCAACATTCGTCCCAATATTACCTTATACACAATCCTTAGCGCTTTAGGTTTCTGACCATGGTGAGGGATAGAAATGTTTCGCGACCAAGGGCGTCGCTGATGCCGGAGGAGGAAATGCTCCTCCATGCGCGTCTCCCACGGGCCACTTACTGGGTTCTTGGGGGTGAGACACCCACTTCGGGGATTTTAGCTCCCCTGTGTCGAGGTGGCGCTGTTCGTCCGGGGCGGGCCAGGGCCCGTCCGGCTTCGGCTAGGGTTTCGGTTTCTCTTCCTCCCCGTCCCTTTCGTCCTTTAGCTCGCACTCTTCCTCTCGGGTCGCCCGGTGGGGCCGAGGTGGGCTCCTCTTCCTGTTCGGGGCCCCCGGTGGTGATGGCTCTACCCCTTAACTTCTATGAGGGCCCTTCCGCCGTCCGCCAAGCGTCTGCCCCGGAAGGGTACCTTGGCCCTTGCTGGGATTGTTTGGCGGAGGCTTCTGTGTTGATGGCTCGTGCTGGAGATGCCGAGGCTTCAACCGTCCTTGGTTTGTGTCGGCATTGGTCCACCCCGGCTGCCCCTTCTCGCGTCTCTGTTCGTCCGCGTCCGCAGTCTTTTTTGCCTGCTACTGTGTCTATGCCAGGTATTTCCGCTTTCTACTAATACCAGCTTTGTTCATTTTCGTATAGGTTTATTAATGGCTCCCAAACCTCAATCTTCCAAGCGGCGTTCTGAGCCAGAGGGCTCGGACACCTCTAGTCCGCCTGACGCCTTATGTCGGCAGTATAACTGAGTGTCGCAGGAAGTGTTTAAGACCCACTCGCTGATGTTGGATGCGGATGTCGCAAGGTTAAAGGTTTTGACCATGCCGGGATGTGTTTTGAGATGTCCGGCGGCGGACGAACCGATCTGTGTGACTCAGCCAGAAGGTTGCCCCGAGTTTTTCTTCTTCTACCGTGACTGTCTGACACGGGTTCAAGTCTCCCTTCCTTTCACCCCCTTCCAAATGGAGGCTCTGCGGCATCTTCGCCTTGCCCCGTCCCAGCTCCACCCAAATGGTTGGGCTTACCTAGTGGCCTTCGAGAGGCTGTGTAGCCATTTCCCGATTCCCATCTCCTGCACCACCAACCTTTTCTTCTACTATTTCAGCCTTTTCACCCCGGTCTGCCCAGGGAGGGCGATAAGCTGAAGGGCCTGGTTTCACTTCGGAACGGGTCGGATAGGAAACTAATAGGGGCCTTCTCGGACTCCTTCAAGCGCTTCAAGAACACCTTCTTTAAGGTCGTGGCCAAGCCCGGCCAGCAGCCCTGGTTTTTAGATGGGGTTGAGGGTCCGGGCGTGGGGGCGAGGTTCCCCCTTTATTGGGACAAGAGCCACTACGACAAGTCGCCGACGTCTTATCTGGTGGACGACGACGATCTCCTGCCCAAGTCTGTCCCTTCTATCCCGAGGCTGGACGCCTTCGTGAAGGAGTACGGGGTCCAGATCGCGGCCTGCTTCATCTCGGGGCCGGCTTCTGAGCCGTTGCCCCCGCCTGTAGGTCTTTGTGTCTTTACATTTAACTTTGAATTCTCTATCTGATTTGCTAATTTGCTTCCTCTTTCTTTGTTTTCAGCTAGGACCATGGATGCCCAGCCAATGTATGCCTGTCTGGCAAGGGCTGCCGCTGCGTCATCGGCTCGCTCAAAGAAGCGGGGTGCCTCTGGTGATGCCGGTGTTCCTTCTGCCGCGGCTTCCAAGAGGTCAAAGGGCTCTGCTGGCCAGGGCCCCTCTTCCGCTTCGGCCTCCAAGTCTGCCCCAGCGGTGGAGACCCCAGCTCTGGAGGGTCAGGAGGTTGTTGCTGCTGCCGGCCCTTCCCCGGTCGTTGGGCCCCAAGCCTCTAAGGGGGGCGAAGTTGTCGTCGTATCTCCGGCTCTCCAGGGGAAAGACGTTGTGATTTCGGATGATGACGCTGAGGTGGCGCTTTCTCCCGCTGGCTCGCCTTCGCCTTCGTCTTCCCCAGTACGGGTTCCCCCTCCTCCACCTCCGTCGACGGGTCCATCTTCGGTTTTCCCCTGCAGCTTCTTGTGGGAGAATGGGGTGGCTCCTGAGGTGGATGTGACATTCCTCCCACCCCGGCATTTTCTGGAGGGCGGACGTCCCTTGTCCCCTGACGCCGTGGATCAACTGCAAGTGGCCCAGACGGAGCTGATTCGGTCGGTGGGGTACCTTCAAGCGTTGAGGATGGTCCGGGACCATTACGCTCGGGTCGAGGCCGAGTGCGTTAGGCTGAGGAAGGTTGAAGCCGCGCTGAAGCCTAAGGCCGCGGCTGCTGAGCAATTAAGAAAGGAGCTGGCCGAAACCAAGGCAAGGACCAGTTCCTCCGAGGACGAGCTCATCGCGGCTTGGGCGGAGCGGGATGAGGCCAGGGCCGGGATGGAGGCGGCCAGGACTGAGCTAAGCGAGGCCCGGGCTGAGCGGGATGCGGCTAGGGCGGAGCGAGACGCTGCCAAGGTTGCGGCGGCGAACGTTGACAAGGAGCTCCAGCTTTCTTGGGCGCATGCTGATGAATTGGCCGAGGAGTGTGCCCGGGCTTAAAAAGGGATGTTCGAGAGCCTGGCTGCGGCCAAGGCTCTGCAAGAACAGCAGGCTACTCTGGCTGCTGAGAAGGAGATGCTGGAGAAGGCTCTTTTTGAGGAGAAGGCGGCTCACCAGGAGGTGTCCGATGCCCTGCTCCAGACCGCCGAGGAATGCTTTAAGCAGGCCTTGGCGCAGATCCGGCACTTCAACCCTGGGACCGAGCTGAACGTGGCCGGGTATGATTACCGTGCCTTCGTTCAGAGGATGGGACGCTGGTCCCGTACGAGTCGCCTGCCGCTGCCAATCCTGCCGCCAAGGGTCCCGTTGATACTGAGGCCGATCATCCCGAGGCTGAAGATTCTGGGGCCGGCCCTTCTAGCTAGCTTTTAGCTTTTTTCTGTCTTACTGTTTGTATTTGGGGCGTTTGTGCTCCTTTATTTTGTATGGACAATTTGGGCCTTTGTGCCCTTGTGTGTAAAATGTTTTGCTAAGTAATGAATGACTTTTTTAATCATCCTTTTACTGCAATTCTAAGTTCGGGTAAATACCATAGGCAATGAATGGTTTATTTTTCGTCATTGTCCTTTTGCCTTGGTTCGAATGTGTGTCGACTGTATAAGCTGTTTTGACGTCTTAGACAATGGGTAACTTTATCATTCTTTTGTCTAAGTTTAAGTGTTTGTCGGCTACATGTGTACAGGCCGTTAGTACTCTACCACGCTTAGTGTGTGGGAGGTTGGGGCATGGTTGTCTTGTCTCAGCCTCGTCAGGCATGACTAACCTCACTGCCTCGGCCCGGCTTTCTAATAGTCGGGCTCCAACTTTCATTTAGTTGGATAAAATTTTACCGGTGTAAGGGCAGGACTATCACGTGTCTAACCGAGGTTTCATTTACCTTAGGTCAGACATTTTGAACTGATCAGGGTCGGCATGGTAGACTGCTTGCTTAGCCGGGTGAGCGTTGACGCGTCAATTTCACGAAAGGCCACTTGTGGCGCCTTCGCCGAGCTCTAACCAATGGCTGTCGGAGTACAACGGCCGGTTTTCGTACATCTAGATGTTTTAAGTTTTTGCGGCCAGGTACATGACCTCGGGGCCTTTTACCGATGCCGGGCTTAGTGGCCTCGGTTTTCGGTTTCCTAGCCGGGCTTTTTTGCCTCGGCCTTATCGTTGTTGGCCGAGCTTTATAACTTCGGCTTCATGCTTAAGCGAATTTTGTGCACATTCGAAATCCTCCTTTATGGGATCTTTTATTGATAAAAAGAAGTAGCCCTAGGGGGCTTTACAAAGCAACATTATTAGAAAATTGCATAACTTGGAATTGAAAGCAATAATATGAAAACAAACGAATGCAATAAACACAAACGCTGCCGAAAGGGGATCTAGCTATAGTAGATTTTCAGCTTGTCGGCATTCCATGTTCTTTTGACCGGCTTCCGAGCCAAGGTCTCAAGGATGTATGCTCCGCCGTCGAGCTTCTCTTTAATCCGGTAAGGGCCTTCCCAGTTTGCCGCCAGCTTCCCGTCCTTGGCATTCTTGTTGCCTATGTCGGCCCGTCGGAGTACCAGGTTCCCTCGGTTAAATGACCGGGGTCTGACCTTTCTGTTGTACTTAGCCGCGAGTAACTGCTTGGCGGCTAATTCCCGACAGTGCGCCGCAACCCGAATTTCATCAATGAGGTCCAAGTCGGTCTTCAAAGCGTCGTCGTTTGACTCCTGCCCTTCTTGCTTGGCTCTGACCTTTCTCCAGGATGGTTGTCCGATTTCGACCGGGATCATTGCTTCGCATCCATAGGTTAGCTTGTAGGGGGTTTCCTGTGTCGAAGACTGAACACTTGTCCGATATCCCTAGAGGACGCTATGGAGCTGCTCGGTCCAGCTGGTGTAGGCTTGCAACATTCGCTTCTTCAGCCCATCCAGGATGATCTTGTTGGCGGCTTCGGCCTGGCCATTTGACTGGGGGTGTTCCACGGACGAGAAGTGCTGTTTGATGTCCAGGTTGGACATTAAGGCTTGGAATCTATGGTCCATGAATTGGGTGCCATTATCCGTGATGACCTCAGCTGGGATCCCGAAGCGGGAGACGATGTTGTGCCTGAAGAACTTCATCACCCTGGCCGAGGTGATTGTGGCGAGTGGCTCAGCCTCGATCCACTTGGTGAAGTAGTCCACTGCGACTATGAGCCATCTGCATTGCCCTTGTGCCGGCCGGAACGGTCCGAGGATGTCCATGCCCCATTTGTAGAAGGGCCAGGGGGCTGGCATTCCTTTTAACTCTGAGGGCGGCGGCCATATGATCCTGGCATGTTTCTGGCAACTGTCGCATGCCTTTGCTTTTTCCATAGCATCATGCTTCATAGTGGGCCAGTAATAGCCGGCGTGTAGTGCTTTTCTGGCGAGGGCCTTGCCCCCCATGTGGTGTCCGTTGCTGCCTTTATGGAGTTCGGCCAGCACGTATTTCGCTTCAGTCTCGCCGAGACATCGCATCATCGGGCAGTGGAGCCCTTTCCTATATAGTTGATCATCAACCATTGCGTAGAGGGCGGCTTCTCTGATCAGCTTTTTGGCCTCGGTCGAATCGGTAGGGGTGATCCCCCTTTTGAGGTAGTCTTCTATTGGCTTCCTCGAGTCAAGGCCGGCTGAGATGGCCATAACGCAGCTCGGCTTGGGCAGATTTTGTTGGATCACAGTCCTGTGATTGTCTGGCCCCTTAGTACTCGCCAACTTGGAGAGGATGTCGGCTCTGGCGTTCTCCTCTCTTGGGATATGGGAGACCGTTACCTCCTCGAATTCGGCCATGAGCTCTTTGGCACGGTTCAGGTACTTTGCCATAAGAGGGCCTTTTGCTTGATAGGTGCCGTCAATCTGGGCTGCGACGAGCTGCGAGTCGGTTAAAACCTTTACTCGTTGGGTGCCATTGTCCTTTGCCTGAAGCAGCCCGGCCAGCAGGGCCTCGTATTTAGCCTGATTATTGGAGGTCTGGAACTTTAATTGAAGAGAGTGCTCGGTGGCTACCCCCTGTGGGCTTTCGACGATGACTCCTGCACCGCTGCCCTTTGCGTTGGATGATCCATCCACGTAGACCTTCCAAATCCCGTCATTGGTAGTGGCCGGGGTGAGTTCCCTGACGAAGTCGGCCAGTGCCTGGGACTTGATTGCCTGCCGGGCCTCGAAAGCGATGTCAAACTCGGACAGTTCTATGGCCCAGTTGGTCTTCCTGCCAGGTCGAGCTTGTGGAGGATCTGGCGGATCGGCTGGCTGGTTCGTACCACAATCCGATGTCCTTGGAAGTAAGGCCGGAGCCTTCTGGCCGCGGTGAGTAGGGCGAAGGCCACTTTCTCCAGTTTCTGGTACCGGAGTTCCGACCTTTGCAGGGCCTTGCTGATGAAGTATATTGGTTTCTGTCCGGCCTCGGTTTCTCTTACCAGAGCGGCGCTAACGGCTTCATTGCTGATCGACAAATAAAGGAACAGGGTTTCTCCTTGATCTGGCTTAGTTAGTACCGGAGGGGTTGCCAGACACCGTTTGACTTCTGTGAAGACGGCATCGCACTCGGGATTCCACCCACCCCGGGTTTCCTTCTTCAATAGTTTGAATATGAAAGTGCAGCTAAATCACCAAGAGGGGGGGTGAATTGGGGATTTTAAAAATTCTTTTCGAGTATACTCTGTTTTTGTCAAAACTCGATGAAACAGAATTGAAAAGAGTATGAAGGGAAGAAGAGCAGGACACAAAGAAATTATCCTGGTTCGGTCCAATCTAATGACCTACGTCCAGTCCCCAGTCACTCTGGGATTTTCACTAACTCTCTTGACGATTACAAACTCTGCAAACGAAGGATGTTTCACAACCTTGAACACACTCCCCCCTTACAAGTTGTAATCGAATAACCCAATCTCAAAGTCCCGCTACTTTGAGATCCTTACAGAAAAATGAATTACAGAAAGAAACTCTCTTCCAAGAGTGAATATTGATGATCACTGAAGTCCAATAAATCATTCAAATGTAAAAGAATAGTTCTTTCTCTGATATTTTCGAGTAGGATTGTAGAATGTCAGTTCTGTGTACTTCCAGCTTCAAATCTTCATCTATTTGTAGTGGTTTGAAGCTTGTGAACGTTATAGATCCGTTGGGGCTTTTTTCCTTTTCGAAAATATAGCTGTTGTTGGAGTTATATCATGAATTAATCCTCTGAGATTACTCCCTGTCTGAAATATAGCCGTTGGCAAGTTATTCTGAAGATTTGCTTGATCCTTGTTTTCTTTTAAGGAATTCGTCTGTTGGAGATGTTGTATAACGGCCAAAAGATCTTGTATAACGGCTAGATGATTCTGCATAACGTCTTTCCATGATTTCAGCAAGTTTCCTAAAGTGGCTCTTTATTTCAATCAAATCTAAAAAAATCTATAATCTTATAAATAAACATGTTAGAACAACTTGGTTACAATGATAAATGATACATATAACATATAAGATTAATGGGTATCTTAAACAAGGAAGAATGAATCAGATTTGGCAAGTTTTTAAACGAAACAGCGTTTTTCTGATATTTCACCAAAACTCGAGTTTTGAAGATCAAAACTGGAGTTTTGAACTGTTCATTCTTCATAACTGGCGGTGTTCAAACCAAAACTGGCAGTTATCAGAGTTTGGAGAAATTAATCCTCTCGGGTTGCCCAAAACTCGAGTTTTGCTTCTCAAAACTCGAGTTTTGAACTATTCATGTGAAAACATGATTTACGTTCAAAACTTGAAAATTGGAGGTGTTGGTTCATAACTGGCGGTTTTCAACTTCGAAAAGATTGAAGGCTTTCTGCCTTACCAAAACTTGAGTTTTGGTATCCAAAACTCGAGTTTTCATATTTTATGAAAACTTGGAAAATACTCGTATAGTTGAAAACTGGCGGTGATGGTCTTAAAACCGGCGGTGATGAACTGGAGAAAAAATCAATTGCTCTCTGTCTCTTCAAAACTCGAGTTTTGAACTTTCTTCCAAAATAAGAGAAGTTCAAAACTGGCAGTGATGAATGAAAACCGGAGGTTTTGAGATGTGAAAAACTTGGAAGTTTTGCAAACCTCTCTGCCAAGCCAAAACTCAAGTTTTGGATCTCAAAACTCGAGTTTTGAACTATTCACAAGTTCAAAACTGGCGGTGATCACTAAAACTGGCGGTGATGACTTTTGTGCAGTTTTTGCTACAGATCAAAACTCAAGTTTTGAACACCAAAACTCGAGTTTTCCTCTGACAGCAAGGAAAACTGATTTTTGCACTATAAAACTAATCTTTTTGATTTTCAAGGCTTTACAATTGTTCAATCATCATCAAAACATATTGAGAACTAACAAAATAGAGGCAGGGCTTTCTCGATTGACTTCGGGAGAAACCTTGTTAGGGCGGCCAGTCGGCCGGTTAGCTGTTGTACCTCTTTCTTGGTCCTTGGGGGCTGCATGTCGAGCACGGCTTTGCACTTATCCGGGTTGGCTTCGATTCCTCGGTTGGTCAACATGAAGCCTAAGAACTTCCCAGCCGGAACTCCAAAAGCACATTTGGCCGGGTTCAACCTGATTCGATGTTTTCTTAGTTTCGCAAACGTCTGTTCAAGGTCCCGGATGTGGTCTTCTGGAAGCTTTGACTTGAAGATCATGTCGTCGATGTTGCGCCCGATCTGATCTTTGAAAACCCTGTTCATCATCCTTTGGTAGGTAGCCCCGGCATTCTTCAGTCCGAATGGCATGACGTTGTAGCAGTAGTTAGCCTTATCCGTCATGAAGGCGGTCTTCTCTTGGTCTTCCGGATGCATTGCGATCTGGTTGTATCCGGAGTAGGCGTCCATGAAGGAGAGGAGCTGGTACCCGGCCGAGTTGTCTACAAGCTTGTCAATACTTGGCATCGGGTAGGAATCCTTTGGGCAAGCCTTGTTGAGGTTGGTGTAGTCGACGCACACTCTTCATTTGCCGTTGGGTTTGAGGACCATCACTGTGTTGGAGAGCCAGGTGGTGTACTGCACCTCTCGGATGAAGTCGGCCGCTAGGAGCTCCTCGATATGGTCCTCGAGAGCCTTCTGCCTGTTGTCCGCAATGTTCCTCTTCTTCTGTTCCATGGGTCTTGACCCCGGCCATATGCCGAGCTTGTGGCAGTAGAAGTGGGGGTCGATGCCGGGTACTTCGGCTGAGGTCCAGGAGAAGACGTCTTGGTTCTCCTTTAGGAAGCGGGTCATAAGAGCTTTGAGGTTGTCCTCCATGTCTCGGCCGATCTTGGTGGTCTTGGACGGGTCTGACCCCAACACTATCTCCTCTAGCTCTCCTTCCGGGTCGGGCCTCGGATTATCTTGTTCTCGGAGGTCGAGCTATACCATGTGGACTTGCTGCCGCGGGCGCTTGCTGGAACCGGCTTCGGCTACTTGCTCATTGGATCCGAGCCTAGGTGGGGACGAGGGTCGTCCTTTCTCGACCAGGAGAGCTTCAAAGTAGCATTGCCTCGACTCTTTCTGGTCTCCGGATACCACAACTATCTGGTTTTTGTCATTAACCATCTTCAGCTTCTGGTGCTTGGTGGACACCAGTATGTCCCAGTTGTGGATTGTTGGTCTGCCTAGGATGATGTTGTAGGGGGACCGGAAGTCTGCCACTATGAATTTTACGCGTTCAGACTTGAAAGCTTCCTTGGTCCCAAGGGTCAGCCTGAGGTCGATGTAACCTTTGGGAAAGGACTGCTCGCCGTTGAAACCGATCAGGGTGGTTTTGCACGGCTTGAGATCCTCTTTGTCGAGGTGCATCCTTTTGTAGGCGTCCCAACTTATGATATCGGCCGAGCTCCCTGCATCAACAAAAATCCTTTTAACTCGGCAATTGACCAGGGTTCCAGTGATGACCAGTCCATCCAGATGGCCGGGTATGACGTCGTTCAGCTCTTCGTCAGTGAAGGTCAGAGTGGGCGGCCTCGGCCTCTTGGGATCCTCCTTGAACTTTGGGAGGTCTCAGACGGTCAACACTTCACGGAGGTACTTCTTCCGCTGGCTTACAGTGTCTCCGCCACCTCCAAACCCTCCGCTGACAACGCTACACTGGAAATCCACATCAGGGAATTCGTCGTCCGAGGTCGTCTTCTGCTTCTTCCCCTGCTTCCTTGTCTCCTTGGGCGGACTCCTGGTGCGGGCACGGTCATTACGCTTGCCGTTCGTCCTTCCCTGGGTCTTGATAACGTATTGACGTAGCTTCCCATCCCTCACGAATTTTTCAATGGCATCGCGGAGGTCATAGCATTCGTCAGTAGTGTGTTCGTGGCAGTCATGGAATGTGCAGAATTTGGTACGGTCTGTGTTGGAACGGCCTCTGATCGGCCTGGGCTTGTCGGCCCTTTTCATCTCGGTCTGGGCTACCTCTTTACATACCTGAGACCGAGGGACATTCAACGGGGTATAGCTATCGTATTTGGCTTTCTGGTCGGCTCGGTCAGGTTTGGCTCGGCTCTCACGGTTCCGCCTTCTAGGGTCGGCCTTCGTCCCTCTTGGCCGTTCTTCATCGCTGGGCGGACTTCTCCTAGTCCGTTCGGGCTCATCGGCATTGGCCGCCTCCATCTGCTTCACTTCCAGGTATTTCTTCGCCTCCATGTAGAACTCAGTCAAGGTGTACACTGGGTTCTTACATAGGTGTCGAGCCAGCCGGGATGACGGATCTAGTCCGTTGACCAGGCAGTGTACGTGAACCTCCTCGGGCAGCGACTGCACCTGCATGGCTACATCGCGGAACCGATCCAGGTACTTTTGTAGGGCCTCGCCTTTCCTCTGTCGTACCTTGCTTAGTGTGAATGTGGTCTTTGGCTGTTTCTTGCTAGTGGCGAAATGCAACTCGAACTTGCGTCTGAGGTCTTCATAGCTCCAGACCGAGTTATCTAGGAGGGAGCTCAGCCATCTGTGTGCGGGTCCGTTCAGAGTAGCCGCGAAGAGACGCTGGACGACTGGGCCGCTAATCTGTCGCACCCACATGAGCTTTTCTAACACGTCAAGGTGGTTGCGTGGATCTTGGGTTCCGTCGTACTTTGGAAGGTCGGCCAGATCGAAATGTTTCGGATAACGGGTCGTGGCCACCTCCCTAGAGAATGGGGATCTGCCAGAGTTCGACAGGTACGTCACCCGATATTCCCGGGGGGATCCCCGGCGAGGTGATCTATGAGTCCGGGGAGTTCTGTCCTCCACACGGCGTTCTTCTCGGTCTCGGCCTTCTCTGGCCGCCCGATCAGTGCGGTTAGGACCGTCGCTGCGGTTCCCTTCATTCTCCTGAGACCGTGATCAGCCTCTCTCGGCGCGTGTCCTCCGCTCCGGCTCGCCATTACCGCGGTGTGTGCTCCTCGGCTCTGGGCTGCTCGAGGAACTGCTGTCATCGACGGGAGCCCTCCTTCCTCTTCTGTGATTCCTCCGGCGGTTTCCTCATCGGTGATCGTTCTTTTGTGCCTCCTGGATCATTCGGCCAAAGGCCTCGAAGTCGGCCTGCCTCTGTAGGTCATCTCGTTTTTCCTTGTTTTCAAATCTCTGGAGGAATGACTCCTGTGTCCTCCGTAGTATGCGGACGTCGGCTTCAACCGCCTGGACGTCTCGTACCGGGGTTCTGTGCGCGCTTCTTGCAGTGGCTGCTCTTCCGCGGTAGGGGAGGTTGCTGTGTCAGTGACATGCCCTTCTGGGGTGTTTTCTTGCCGCGGTTGCTCCGGGGGCTGATCTAGTGGAGGCTGGCTTGGCTGGGGGTCCCAACCCACCGGTGGGGGATTTCTGCTGTGGCTTCTGGTGTTTGCCATCGGTGGTCACGGGGATTGAAGTTTATAGGTCCCCACGGACGGTGCCAATGTTCTGTCCTAAGAACACAAAGATTGGACTTGACTAGGTTGTCAAGCCTAGAGCCTACGTACCCTTTGAAGGGATCAAAGTCCACGTAGTTCGCAATAAACTTGGAGGGGTGTGTGCTCTGTGTAACAGAAGGTAAATAGAGCATGAGATAGAACGTGTGCACCTGTTTAGGGTTCCCTTCTATTTATAGAGGAGTCTGGTGCGAGAATCCTTGCCTTAATGAGCGATATCCGTGATTGAGAAATAGGGGGCTGATTTGTTGGGATCATGATTGGAGGGGAATCTCCATTAATGAGATCCTAGATCAGTGGGATCCTATATCCCTGCCCATTATAGCGTAGATTCTGTCCCAGGCGCGGTTGGGCCGAGGTCCGGATATGGGCCTATTGGGCCGGTCCGTAACAAGAACTAAACCCATCCATCAATTGAAATTGATGATTAAATTTAAAGACAGGAAATTTAGATTAGTGCGACTAATTGCTTTGGATTTTCCAATTTCCTCGTAAACTCATTGGAAGACAGACTCGAGTGGTTCATTATATACATATGACATTTAGATAGTGGGATTAACTGTGTTAGTTTTTTCTCCCATTATACCCGTAACAAATAGGAACAAGGCTCTCAATTAGTGGAGCACTATTATTTGGACCCCATTAATCTGGATCATGCTAACTAGGTTCTCATAGCAATAATTTTTTACTTGCAAAATTTAAATTTAGACTATATTAAGAAAAACATGGATCAGACTATTTGAATGAGTTGTTATAAATTATTAATATATAATAATCAGTCCCCTTATATTTCAAAAATTTAGAACTGAAAATGATATGTGTGTGTGTGTTTGTGCGAGTGTAAATATTCTTTTAATCTAACATCCTATATGTGTGTGTCTGTGAGAGCTACACTTAAATATAAAATTCAATCTATAGAGCTACAGTGAAGCTTATAACTATTACGCTGTGTTGTGCTTAATTAAATTAGATATGAGCGTGCCTTAGACTATTCTAATAACCTATTCCACCGACAATCTTAAGAATTAAACACATCATTTCTAACTTATTTCGCACAAAAAAAAAAAAAAAATCTTAAGGATTATATAGACACATCATTCCTATAATCATAAAGTAGAATTAAAAGGAAAAAAAGCCAGCAAGAGTTTGTTAGGTTAATAAACATTTGACTCATAATCTATAAGGTTGTGGGTTTAAATCTTCATGATCTGTAAGTATTCATTAATCATTTATTAATCCTGGACGTATATCCTGAAGCCTGATCCTAACAGAACCAACCTATCTAAACTTGTTAGATTAAAGAAAAAGTAGATCAAACCCAACAAAGAGTTGGAGCTGACTATGTTTCAAGAAGTGTGGAAAGATGACATTATGGAAATTAATTATGAAGTGGGAGGTTACTAAATAAATCACATAAACTCGTATTATAGTATATGATGGTTACTACTGATAATTAATGTGAGTAAAATAGAAGCAACGCATGACAAGTCTTTTTCAAATACCTCACTATATACACAGATATTCAACATCAATAAAAATTTAAATTTGTACTAAATTATGCTATTAAATAATATATGGTTGTATAACTTATTTCTAATATATATACTTTATTAATTTGTGAAATCCAAGTGTGACTCATCTAATTTAATACAAACATTGTTAAGATCAGCCATGAAATCTGTCCTATAAAAGCCAACTATATCGATTAAGATTGTATCCAGTGTGGCCACCTGAGTCACAAAGAAATTAACCATCTCTTCTTTCTTTCGATGGCTTTTTCTTCCTCTTCTTCTTCTAATCCCTTCCTCTTTTCTACTCTTTCTCTGGTTTGCTTCTTCTTCTTCTTCTTCTCTGAGAAGAAAAGCTTTGTTTCTGCAACAAGATCAGAAGAAGCCTGTAATGAACTTCAAGTTAACACTCACAATCGTGTCTCTCTCAGCTCTCTCTTTCCTTCTTCGTCTTGTAGCTCTCCTCCACAAGGTTCATTCTATCTTTCATTAATTTCTCTCTGATATGATGATGTGGTCATCGTATGAATTTTCAATTGACATCAATTTATTTACATGCTTGGTTTTTGATTTTTATAATTCCAATACTCTGCATGACCAGTCTTCACATTTTAGCGGAAAATATATATTGAGTTAAATGGCATTAATTAGAGTTAGAAGTGGCACCCAAAGAAATGAAAAAAAATGTGTGATAACTCAAGTTATTTAGTGATCATAAACGATGAGCAGGCGCAAATAGGAATGGATCCTTGGAAGTGGTACACAAGCATGGGCCATGTTCAAAGCTGAAGCAACCCTCTTCTTCATCTTCACCATCTTCTTTCATTACACAACACAGTAAGATATTGAAGCAGGACGAAGCCAGAGTTAGGGCAATCCAATCCAAGCTTTCCAAAGCACATCAGAACCACCACCAAGAAGAAGTAGAGACTTCAAAGAAGGGATCGGAGGGAACTCAGCTTCCGGCGAAATCCGCCATCCCTCTCGGGGAGGGGAACTACTATGTCACGGTGGGGCTGGGAAGCCCTAAGAGAGATCTGTCTCTCGTCTTCGACACAGGCAGTGACCTCACCCGGACTTAGTGTAAGCCCTGTGCTCGTTCTTGCTATTCCCAGAAGGAACCAATCTTCGACCCTTCCCAATCTTCTTACTCCAACATCTCTGGTTCTTCTTCCCAGTGTTCCCAGCTTGTCTCTGCCACAGGTATGTATATGTATCATCTCTCGTCGTTGATATAAGAGGTTGACTTTTTTTAAAAAAAAATTAAGAAAACTAAATCAATTACATTTAAATATTTATGTTTATTTTTTTTTCAAACTAAATTTGAGTAATAAACTGATACTCCTATTCTTAATTATAGGAATACTTTTATAGTACAAATTGTAATAATAGATTAATAATACATTTGAACTCTTGTAGTCTTGTGTCTGCATATACCTCTAGGAATTAGGCCAGCGTGTTCGAAAGCAACGAGAGCTTGCCTATACGGTGTTCGATATGGTGATGGATCCTTCTCCGCCGGCTACTTTGCCACGGAAAAACTAACCGTTTCTCCGACTGACGCCTTCGACAACTTCTTCTTCGGCTGCGGCCAGAACAACCAGGGACTCTTCCGCGGCATCGCCGGATTGTTAGGTCTTGGTCGCAACGTCCTCTACTTCATCGAACAAACCGCCTGAAAGTACGGGAAAATGTTCTCCTATTGCCTCCCCTCCAGCTCTAGTACCGTTGGTTACATCGCCTTCAGCGGCAGCAGTGGCTCATCCAAAAACGTAAAATTCACTCCGTTGTCTTCTATCTCCCGTGGCTCCTCCTTCTACGGTCTTGACTTCGCCGGAATAATCGTCGCTGGTATCAATCTCCAAATCTCCGCCTACGTGTTCTCCTCCGGCACCATCATCAACCGGCTCCCCCCGGTGGCATATGGTCCCCTGAGAGACGCGTTCCGGAAAAATATGTCGAGGTACCCGAAGGCGGATCCGTTGTTGATACTGGACACGTGCTACGTATACAACCTGAAAGGTTACGAAGAAGTTGACATTCCAACGATATCGTTGTTGTTCGGAGGTGGAGTGACCGTGGAGTTGGACGTAACCGGAGTTTTGTTGGTAGCAAGCGAAGAAAAGGTGTGTTTGGCGTTTGCGGTGAATGAAGATGATGGAGATGTGGCTATTATTGGAAATCAACAACAGAAAACACTAGAGGTAGTGTACGATGTTGCTGGTGAAAAGATTGGATTTAGACCTCGTGCTTGCAAATAAATGATGTTTAATTTTCTTCACTCAAGTAAAATGATCTTGGAGAAATTAAATAAAATGGACCGAAGTATGTTATAAATAAGATAAAAGTATCATCAGTAAGAATGAGCTTATCTTATGTGTCCATTTATATTCAAATTGATCACTTTATTTTTTTTTTTAAAAAGACAAGGCTTGTATTGAATACTATTACCTCCATTCCTAAATATAAAACATATTTGTAATGTAATTTGTACTATAAATTATGTCTTATATTTAAAATCGAAGAAGTAGTACATGCGTATTGAAGATTGGTTTAAGTGCATCCTGAAAATGTTTTGGAAAGATCCTCAACTGGCTTTGATTCGGGTTTAACAAAAAGCCCAGTCCACTCCTAATAGCACGGATACCGAGGTGGACTAATGAAAAAAGCGTCAATTTTGTATACCTTTTCAAACTAATGTTTATTTAAATTTATATCAAAAAATAATGTTTATTTAAATTTAAAGGTTTTTTTTTTGTCTAAATTATGAATGACTACAAAATGACATTCTGAATGGATTCCATATGGCAATTTTATGAATTCTATCAGGTTGTGGAGGGGGGAAAAAAAGATTTTAGAATAAGAATTTCTTTTGCTAGTAGAGTTACTTGTGAGTTTGTATTCTAAATAGAATACAGTGAGGTTCCAAGAGTATGATAATTTTCTCATAGAGCTTTTTATGGCTAAGGATCTAGAGAGAAGTTTCTCTAAGATTTTAGCTGATCAAGATTCATATATTTTTTGGGGTTTATATACAATTCCCGCATCACTTGTTGATCTAATCAATAAGTCTAGAGTACCCTTTTAAGACCTGCAAGATTTGGGGACAACTCTTTTTCAAGAAGAGGAGAATGATAGGACTTCAGAGGACAATTTTGTCAAAATTCTATCAAGTCGTTGAGGAAAATAAATAAAAGATTTTGGAATAAAAATTTCTTTTGTGAGTAGAGGTATCTGTGAGGTTGTATTCTAGATAGAATATTCCGAGGTTGCAAGAGTTTGATAATCTATTGTGGAGTTTGTATTCTAGGGTTTTAGTTGATCAAAATTCCTATATATTTTAGGTTTTATTATACAATTCCCCATCACATTCGTATTACAATTGAACGTTTAATTTCTTACATAATTCAAATTAAGTGTGCATACATGTTAATGACAAGTGGCCAATTACTACTACTTATACAAAATAGAGGAGTTATTAGTTAGACAGTTTATTTCAGTTCTAAATATAAAACTCAAATCCACCTTATCTTTTAAATTTACGGTTTTATTTCACATTTATATTATACATGCAGATTTAGACATATTAAGGGGTTTCTCTTAATTCAAATTATTGAACATTTTTTTCTTGTTAAACAAACGTGACCAATTATTATAATAACGTTACTCATTTCTTCCCTTTGATTAACCAATTAAACAAACATTAAAGCATAACTGGGTTTCCCAAAAGCACTTTTGGCCCTCAAAACTGGATGGAATCAGTAGTTAATAGACTGAGCTATCCAATGATATCAAGGATTAATGTCCAATTTTGTGCTTTTTTTTTTGGAAGTTGTGGGTATCTGGAAATTTTTCTAGATCAATTTTGAGTAAAAAATGTTAAAAAATAAGTAAAATTGCCCTAACAATTAAACTACTAATGTTGATTATATTGCTAAACAATTAATATTGATTGTTAATAATTTTGATAGCTAAGGACAACATTGCTAACTTTTTTAACACTTCTAGAATGAAATTGATCTAGAAAAAACTTCCAACTAAATTAGACAACCCTAGTATATACTATATATGGTAGTTGAGACTTGGATTTCTTCGATTACAATCTGGGAAACTGAATATTTCAACTTGTGAGGATAGCCAAATCCCTATCGATAGTGGGACGACGGAATGAATTAAAATGTGAACCACGCACCAACGGAATGGAATTAACCTACACATCCAATGTAAATGATGATTGAAGACAGGACATTTAAATGATGAGGCAAAATTGGTTTGGTCCTTCCATTAAGACTGGTCATGAGTGGAGCATTACGTAAATAGGAAATTTAGATAATTAATGGGACAAATTTTATTGGTTTTTTTTCCCAATTATTTTCGTTTAACGTATAGGAAAGCTCATAAGTGGAGCAAAAGCAATATAGTTGGAGACCTGAATTAGATTCATAGATCAATCAATTTTGGAGATTCCATTGGATTCTACTGAATCTAAATGCATTTTGTGTTATATTATAATATTGGTGTGCGCAAACATATTTTTACAAGTAAATTTCTTAATTATGAGACTTGATTTTTTTGTCCGATGAACAAACAATAATAAAATTTAAGATCACGCTGTTTATGAAAAAAGAACTTAAGATCATGCTTAAATGAAATATGTAAGATGATTTGAATTAATTGCGTTGGTTGAATATTATATAAGTTTTAGTGAAGATCGCAAATTTGAATATATATCCTATGAAAACTTCAATTCAATGATACATTATTTAATTAGTCATCTTAATATTTGGTGAATGGTCATTTCTGAACTATGTTGTTGTTTAGAAGGGATCTTTGTGGAACCTAGAATTGTAAATGCCGTATGGAGCAGAAAGATGCCAGAAATGGTTGAAGAAATACTTAGTTTGCTGGGTCTTGCCAGATGTATTTTGAATGTTTCTTGAATCGCTGACCATTGATAAAAGCTCATTTGAATATAAACTTGAAAGAATCATTTTTGTGGGATGGGTTTGCGAGCAAATTTCAAAGGGCTATAAGAAAGGTTTAAACTTGCACTAGTATTGAATACTCCTGATCTAAGAAAATTCACCTTTTAGGGGTGTGTCACCACTTTGGTGGTATGCGTTTGAGAAAATTTCTCCTTGAAGGGGTACGTTACTACTTGCGGCTTGTTTGAGCGGAGGAATCGTCTGGGGAGGGGGTACAGACATGGAGTCTTTGCCATTCTTAGTGGGGTATCTTCCTTGTGGTATGTATTGTGAACACATGGAACCATTTGCAGTTCTATTGAACGGAGATACCTTTAGTGTTTGTTATTGGGTATCTTCTTGGTGGTGGCCGAATGGGAAGGAAAGAAAGGATTGAGATATGTCCTAGTGAAGTAGGATGAAATGGTGGTGTAAGCCTCTTAGCTGTTGAACCTCATAAGATGAATTATCCTACTTATGAATTTGAGCCGTCAACAATTATGTTTTATTGAAAATGTGAAAGCACTGCTTTCGTATAGTGTGATTGTGAAAATGTACTGTGACCATGGAAATTTGAATATTTGAAATTTAGAAAAGTTAAATTATGAGACAACATAGAAGAATTGAAAAGTGGGTGACATGATTGTCGTTGCTGATTTGTTGAATTGAAAAGCGGTGTAGTTGGTGACCATGATGATCGAGGAATAGAAACTGATAGAATGGTTTAGAACTCTGAACTGGTTGAAAATTTTGCCAGTTTGACTCTTGTGCGAAATTGAGTCTGCTAAGGGTAAAATGGTCAAATAGGTTAGTAAGGTGTGGACGCCATATAGGGTGCCACCTGACCTCCTCTGGCTTATTCTCCAAGAAAACCATCTCCTCCCTCTGGCTTGTGCAGCAAGCTTCCCTGAATTGTTGGCCGAGTCATCCCTTGGCTTGTTTAAGAAGCACTTCACTTTTTCTTTGGCTTGTCTAAGAAGCCTTTTGACTTTCCTTATTTTCTCTTTCCCATCCATTATTTTTCCCAACACATGGAGAAAGATACGACAGAGGTCGAAAATAAAGAGGAAGGGTCAGTGGAGAGAGACAGAGGAGAGAGAAAACACTTATGGAGCCGATTTTGTCTTCGATTCGACGTTTCTAACTCTCGAGGCTTTTTCTAACGTTGTTCCTCTTGGTGAGAGCAACATTTTTACGGTTTCAGATTCTTGATTAGAGGAGTTTAGCATCTTCTATGAGGTGGAAGTGCTGCCGAAATCAAGAACCGACTATGGAATTGAGTAGATGAATGTATAAGCTTTGATTTGAGTTGTATATTTTAAGGTTTTCCTAAGTTGTTGTACTGCCCTGATTTTTGACCAGCCCTATTTTGGTATGAAGGAGTAAGATTTTTCCAGTTTTGATGCTTCCAATGAGTTTTGAATGAAAAGTTGTGTGGGATAAAGGTGAAAAAACGATCGTGGAAGCATCGGTAGAGAAAACTAAATCTTTGGCCCTAGAACCCTAAACTTAGCCAGATTAGTTCTTATAGAAGGGATTGGATTTTGGTAAATTTGAGATTTGAAATGGATTCTACACACGAACTTGTAGCTTGTAGGGGAATAAGCTGTGGTTATGATTTTAAAAGGGTTGAATCGAAAACCCAAAGATTAAGGTTAATGTGGTAGTGCTGCCAGATTTGGTTCCTACGTGGTAGTAGGATTTTTCTGTGTTTTTGGTTAAGCAAATGTTGTCCAATAGCCCTGAAAATTTTCATAAACGTACATAAGCTTTAATTTGATATGAAATATGTGCCATTTGGGTTAGTAGATTGTAAGATATGAATGGTTAAAATTGTGGCATTGAAACTGTAACACAATTTGAAACAATTTGGTTGATTGGGGTTTCTGGAACGTTGTGTTGGAAATTATGCCCTAAGGGCAAGTCATTGTACTTTAGATACTTTGTTATTTAAAGTATTTTCTTTTAGTTATCATTTTCGTTTGCATGTTTGTATTGATAACTGCATCCCTGGATATATCTTATAGATTATCCTAAATGTCCTTGGTCGGTCATCTAGGCGGGAGCGAAGATGAGTTAAGACCAGTATGACTTTGATAGGATATGGAGATACGTATCAAAGTTATGGGCACTTGTAAGAGTACAAGGTGCTGGACTGACCCACTATGAGAAAACTGCATGGATTTAGTCATAAACTTATCTCATGTATAACCGCGTCACAACGCCCTATGATCTGAGATCATCATGGATTCCTACATGATGAGTCACTGGTCTTTGACCTAGTCAAAAGTCACCTTTGACCGAGTGATGATAAAGGCTTGGATCGTGATCAGTGGTTTTCATGAGGAGGAATGTGAATGGTCAAGATGGAATTTGTCCCTCACATTTGTAGAGAGATAATATTGGGCTCCTCGATGAGTGAGTCTAAGAAATGTATGGCGATACTATGATGGAAAGCAGTTTCCATTTCACTTATTAGACTGCTCGAGAATCGAGAAAGTAATAGTCAAGAACAGGAAGTTGACGTTATCCATGCTTCATCCTTGACCAAATTATCGCGTGACAAAAGGGACGTGACATGGTTGTACGATAGGTTGTATCGTGACATCGATCCCCATGTGAATTGGGTAGTCGCAATGTCTTGCTAGAGGCCGCTTGCAACTTGTGGGCTGGTACAGTATTGGCCCACTGCCAATCTCATATGGGCCTACAGGGTCACAAATAAGAATAACCCAACACGAGCAAATGTGTCCAGATTCATTGAATCTTAGACTAATCTAAGATTTAATGAATATTGAATTTAATCTGGGGTAAATATATATATATATATATATATATATATATATATATATATAATAATCTTATTTAATGGAGATTATAATATTATTATATAATATTTGTTTTGTATTTAATTTATTTGATAAATTAAATATCTAAAACAAATAGAGATATTGTATCTCATTTAATTTTCGAATAAAGATATCATATATTTATTAAATTTAAATTGAGATATAGTATCTCAGATTTAATTAAATAGATAGATATCATTTCTCGAATTTAATTTATAGTGATCAATTAAATCTGAAGGCTTTTAATTTAGATTTAATCTAAATTCAAATTTCGAATTTCAGATCTGGCCTTTGATACTGATTAAATAAATATATTATATTAGATCTATTAGATAGATTTGATTGATATATTTTTCCATATTCAAGTTTGAATTTTAAAATTAATGAGTATTAATTTTATATAATGCACTGATCGGATTTGGAAAAACCCATAGGACTTTTAGTTGAGCGTATTAGAAAGCCGCGAGAAAACCCTAGAGCGAGTTAGAGAGATGCATAACACAGAAAGGTGCTAGCACGCTGTTGCAGTTGTGTTCGGGATTGTTTGTGTGGATATCGATAGAGGAGGGCTATTCATAAAGTCGGGTTCTACTGATCGAGAAGGTAACCCACCAGTTCAAAGAGAACGAGACGCAGACGAGTTCACTGAATGTAATACCCTGAAATTATTATTTCTCATATGCACAATGTTTTGATGAATGGCACCTATTTAAAATAGGTGAATATGTGGTCTCAAATTTTGAGATATAATTATTCTATTTTCTAGGAGATCTTTCTTTAGGATTAAGGCAACCTAGGATTAAATTTTCTTAGGAATCAATAAAATACCATAAAATGCAAATAATTACCATATTAAAGTATGGTTCACATGAAATTTAAAAGACCAATGAGGTACTATGAAAAATACTAAAACAAGTTAGGGAAAAATAATACATCGATGAACAACTAGGTATTCATTAAATTAAGTAATTGTGCAAATATTTATAAAATAATCATGGAATTAATTAAGCATCATCTAACTTATTAAGAGGCTAAATTTACTGAAATACCCTTAATTAACAAACTAGTGCCTAAAATCATATTAACTTCATAAAGAGCCATAGAGCACTATCACAACACTGAGACCAATTAAGGGACAATTATCAACAATTAATGAGCAATTAAAATTGCAACAATTAAGACATTAAATTAATAATCAGATTAAATTAGGCATAGTTAAAAATGTATAACCCTAATTAAAAGCTAATGGCTAATTGAGATTTGTTAAATGAATTTCTAAGGACCATAATTGAATTAGGGTTCCTAAAATATTATAAAATATCATGTAAATACCTAAAACAATTAGAGAGAATTTCCAACAATTAAAGAACAATTAAATCTACATTTAGAAAGATAATAACATTTAATGCTTATATTGTCAAGAATGAGCCATAAAAGAGTATGAAAAGGCTTAAAGTAATTAGGAGATACTAAATAATAAATATTGGACACCTAAATTAATCTTAAATTGAGTTAACATTCATAATTAACCTAGTGGCAAATATTAATAAGCAATTTGGAATATCTTGGTTTAATTATATATTAAAGCCTAACAAGGGT
This sequence comes from Acacia crassicarpa, assembly GCA_034222035.1. Classification (NCBI taxonomy): domain Eukaryota; kingdom Viridiplantae; phylum Streptophyta; class Magnoliopsida; order Fabales; family Fabaceae; genus Acacia; species Acacia crassicarpa. Next base: position 18,814,248 of record JAWXYG010000004.1, on the reverse strand, counting down.
TCAATATTTGTATCAAATGAATTTTTAAAGATCATAATTGATTTGATAATCAATTAAACAATTACAACTAAACCTAATTAAGCTAAATCAAATAGAAAATAAAAGGATCCAATTAGGAGCATTTTACCATAATCAATCACCAATGGACCAATGATTTGGTTCCAAAACATTATTCAGGCAATTAAGTAAAATACAAAACAAATAAAAAGAAAAAAAAAACTGAAGGGGGAGGGACGGGTTTTGAGCCTTGAAGGGCAAGGAAATTGACCAAACACATGTTAAAATTGTAGTCAACAACTTGTGGGGGAAGTGGCACTATTCAATGCTTGGTGGGCAAGTTCTTCAACTTCTTGAGGAAGGAGGAAGAAAAAGAAGAAGGAAGAGAGGGAGAGGGAGGTCGGATGGGGGAGTATGTGTGGTGAGGATGAGAGTTTGAAATTTTAACCTAGATCCAATGGCCAAAAATTGATAAGAAGAAGTTGCAATTAATTACAAAATTACCCAACTTTTTTACTATAAATAGGGGTCATAGGCATTCACAAATCCTCACACCAAAATCTCAAGCAACATCTGATTCTAAGAGTAAAAGAGAGAGTGAGAGTCTTGGAAGAAGAAGGAGCAAGAGTTCTAGGTAAGTTCTTGAGCTCTAGCTTTTGAGTTTTTAGTTATTTTGTAGTTTAATCTTTAAATCTTCTAGATATAGTTGTTTTTATGTTTTTCTGAGTTTAAAATTGGTTTTATTTCGAAAAATTGATGAAGAAAGAGGTTTAGCAAAATTTCTGGAAGAAAAACACTGAAGTAACGAAGTTCTGGCGAAAATTGTAGGTTTGGCGATTTCTGAAGTCAATAACAGAAATGCTAATATTTTATATTGAAAATGATGTTGAAAATTTCTGGAAAAATTCATGGTTAAATTAGACATATAGAGCTTTCCAGATATGCAAAGAACATGTTGAAATGAGCTCTGTACAGTGAGATAAAAATTCCCAAAGTTTATGCTGCGAATTTCTGGAAATTCTGGGCAGCGTATGAACATTTGAAATCTGGGAACTGTTCTTGAAATCTGGGTAAAAACTGATATTTTTCCTCAAAAATAGACATCTTATGGAGTCCGAGAAATTTTACGGATCTTCGTTTCTATTTTTCTAGAATTAGTTATGATTTTTCAAAGTTAGGTGAAAATCAGTCCAAATGCTGTTGATCAGCGTTTTTTTTTCCCGAAAATAAAAGGAAAGCAATTGAAAAATAAATACACCAGGGGTAGAATAGTCATTTGTGGCTAGGATATCTATTATAATATTTTTTGTGAGTTAATAGATGCGATATTACTCTCTTAGGATATCTGCAATCGCTTTCCGACCGACAACGTACCGAGATCACCAACTCAGGTACGGACGTGTACTGTAACCCTAACTCTGATGCTTCTTGTATACTTATATGTGATAGATAGTCTGAGACTTTGTTTTAAAAATTGAACATACACATACAGCTTGATACGGGTTATAGTCTTGATAACGCTGTTGGGTTTTCCTAGCGCTAAAGACACAAATGTACACTGTGGCACTGGTGAATAGTACAGACTATATAATAACATGCATAGGCAGTGGCTGTGTTCTGTTATTATCTTTCATATGTGATTATTGCTGTATTGCCACGAATATCTGTCATACATATCTGATACATAAGCATAAGGTTAACCGTTACCTGAGGTTCAATGGTAATTGAACCTCAGCTCTTACCATAACCTCAGGTTCTGAAGGAGGCAGGACCGAGGACAAGGGTAAGCAGGTCGCGTGAAGAATCGGACGGAGAATTTCTTTTTGATTTTTGTATTTCCGTATTTTTGAATATTCAACTAATCGGATGACTGTAATAGAAACCAGATACACCGACAAGGATTGTTTATCAGTTACTCGCTTTTTAAAACTATTCCGATGCTCTACTCTGATTAACCCTTTTCAGACTCTAATCGAACTATTTCAAAAACGCTTTAGAAAATTGGGATGTTACACTGAAGGTATGATTCGGGTTCCCTAACCTTGATTTAAACGTGGTTGAATGATCCTCCGGATGGGATTCGTAAAATTTTTAAATCCGCTGCGTGTATGGATCCCAATACGTTGTTAGTCCATTTAGCTAGGGAAATTATTTTTTTTCCTGAATATGGACTTAGTAAGGGTCAATTAGCCTTTAGAACCACCTCAATTGGGTTTGTATAGATTCAATTATGATTTTTTAAAGTTAGATAAGAAAGATTGTAAAACTCTGTTTTCTAGAATTTGGGTTCTTGTTCTAGCGAGATTTTGACCAAGTAAATGACCTTGTTTGTCTGCAAAATTTGGTTCGAAGATAGTAGACCTCATAGGATTTAAAATGAGTCATAGAACATATTAATCAAAGATCTTCTAGAACTCAAGTTATTAATTTTCTAAGTTTGGTTATGAAAACTAGACAATTTTGCATCCGGATTCAAGTATCAACCCATCATCCATGAATATATATATATATATATATATATATATATATATATATATATATATATAGGACTCGATAATTGTCTGGGACGACGCAAGGATTGAGAGCCGATTCAAGAATTGGTAAAACGTTTAGGTAGTGACTCTAATATCACATACTCTATGTGACTGTATATGCTTGTTTGCACCATGTTTGTGAATATATAGTCACGCCTGTATGGGGATAGCACCAATCGTGGCTCGATTGAGCAAAAGTACCGATCATGGGGTAATCTTCCAAGTGGCTAGATGTAGGGCCTACTGGACTGGTAGTTCTTAGCAGCGAACCTAGTGGCATTCAATTGTTATGAGCTATTACCCAGTTGAGTACCCAGCGTTGTGGTAGTGGATCATGTGACTATTGTTTGAAGTCTATGTTGCACGTGATGTGGTTATGTGATGTTTGATCCTTGGATGCTTTATATTGGTGTAGACTATTTGTTTATGTTTAACTGTCATATACTGTATATACGTTGCATGTAAGATTAACTGTTACTCTGGGATTCTTCGAGATCCCAGCCTTTGCTACTATTTGAGAAATGAATAGAGTACTGGACGTGGCTTGTAACATCCCAAATTTCTATTCTAGAACAAAGTAATATTCTATGAAAAATTAATTATGGTAATTAAAATTTACCATGTAATTACTCTATGACAATAAATTTTCTAAAGTGAGAGCTTATATATATATATATATATATGAGTTTATCGTTTGTCATGTCACTTGACATAAGATTATGTCAAGCCACCCTAAAACTACGTCGTTTTGAGAGTTAAGGGAATTAATAAAGAATGTTTTTGTATTTATTATATGAATTTTACCAAAAAAATCCTTCATTAATTCCCCTACACCCAAAACTACGTCGTTTTAAGAGTTCATTAATTCCTTTAATCCCAAAAGGACGTAATTTTGGAGTGACTTAACATAACTTTATGTCAAGTGACATGACAAACGATAACCCCTATATATATATATATATATATATATGACAATATATTATATGATATAATATTAATTATTTGATATATAGTATATCTTATTGATATAATGATATATTATATAATATAATATATATTAAATCTAATATATTGATAACGGTGGGTTCATATCAATAAAGGGGGAGGGGTATTCACATATTATGGGGATAGATATTAATAGGTCAAGCACACCATACAAAGACGCATAGGCGACGTATATACAGGCGGCACACACACTCAATGCACATGCACATACGATCCGACTAGAGAGAGTGAGAAAAATAAAGAGAGGAAGAAGGAAGATCAAAGTAAAAAAGAAAATATGTAGATTGAAGTTAAATTATTTAGTGTCAACGTGAGCAAGTATTTGTGTTGAAAACTATTTAGTGTCAACAGGAAGTAAGTATTGATAAAAATAAGCTTGAAGTAAAGGTAACTCTGGTTATTCTTTTATATACTTGTCAACTGTATATATATGTATATATTAAACTATTTGGGACTTGTTGTGCCTATGGAGGGCTTGATTTGGAATTATATATTTGACTAAAATGTATTGATGATTGAGAAACTTTTCAAGCATGCTCGTTGTATTTTTAGAACTCATGGTTATATACTTTGAAAACTTTTTAAAACATGCTTATATGTTATGATCAAAATAGTATTGATTTATTGTGATTGTTTATCATGGATGCATATGAACGGTGGTACATTTGTGATGGGTTGGAGTAAGGAGAAATTTTATGATGAGTTGTTTATACTATCACTAGGTGCACAGTGTATGATAGTTGTTAGGGCCCCTTCTACCATGTCTTCCTTAAAGACGTAATATCACCTAGAGGGGCGGGGTAAATAAGTGATCTCAAAATCTTTTCGCGATGAACACACAAAAGTAGGCAGATTAAAGATAAATACAGAGAATGGACACTGAGTGATTTATACTGGTTCGGTCTAACTCTTTGACCTACATCCAGTCCCCAAGCACACCTTGGGATTTCCACTAAAATTTCAAGTTCACAAACAATTACACACCTTGTAAATGAAGGATAGTTCTCTCACTTTCAGACTCAACTCCCCCTTACAAGTTGTAATTAATACACCCTCAATTAAGGTTCCACAACCCTAAGATAACTGAATGAAGTAGATGAGCGTTTGATAACTCCTCACGAGTAGATTACAAATGAACACTGAAGTACAAGAGAATATATTAATGAACAGTTGAAACATCAATTTGCAGTAGAGTCGAATTGAATGCACAACGTTTCGGTAGTTGGTGAATTCAATGCTTTGGCTATTTATAGATATTGTAATTGTTGACCGTTGGTGAAGCTTATGGAATAGCCGTTGAGAGTCTTGAATGTGTCCGTTAGACAGATGAAGCTTCTGTTAAGAGTTTCGCTGTCTAAATATTCCAGGTGGAATTTGCAAAGACGAAATTCTCTTCATCCCTTTTCTTTTGCCTGTTGTGAAATGACATTTAATGCGCAGTCGGAATATCAGTGGTAGCTTTACTTTGATCAGAGTATTGGTTTCCCAGATTATCATCAGTTTAGGTAATCTGTATTTAATGCTTCTGACACACAATTTGCTTTATTCAAATATGTTGTTAATCCATGTTTAAACAATCTAAAACTCACAAGCAAACTCGTTAAAAGCATTTGACAATCGTAATGAATAATAATCTGAAGAGATGAAAATACATTTTGGTGATTCAAGTTTTCCGAAGATGGTGATTTGAAAAACAGAGATGGCTATGCTCGAGTAAGATCATATGTGTGCTCGAGCAACAGAAAAACATGTATAAGAAGGAAGATTATGGTTGCCCAGTGCTCGAGCAAGAATCTAGCTTTGATTGGGCAAGCATCTCTGGTAGCTTAGAAAAATGTACTTCATTCGCTGTTGCTCTAGTAGGCAAGGTTTCATGCTTGAGCAAGCATTTCGCTGATGCTCGAGCAAGATAGAAAGTTTGCTCGGGCAAACTATTCTGAAGATCTACAACTTTTGTTAATGCTCGGGCAAAGCTTAGGAGAATGCTTGGGCAAGGCCTTTGAAAGACTTTGAAAAGGAATTTTGTCGATGTCGCTCGAGCAAGCCAAATCCTATGCTTGAGCAAGTTCAACGTTAATGCTCGAGCAAGCTATCTGAGTTTGCTCGGGCAAGGACCAATCAGGAGGAGAAGACATGTTGCTCGACGTTGCTCGAGCAACCCCTTTAAGCTTGCTCTATACCATGCTCAAGTATGGAAGTTTAACCTTGCTGAGTATCAGTTCAGACCAATGTTGCTCGAGCATGCTGAGACTCTTGCTCGAGCAAGACTCCAAAGTCTTCTTAGTACAATTACTCGATGATGCTCGGGGAGTCTTGTGCAGTGTGCTCGAGCAAGACACCAGAGTGTTTTCCCATGAACCCGATGTTAGGCTTCCCTAAAGTACTTGATTTTGCCTTGCATCCGATATTGCTCGAGCATTCAAAATGCTTTACTCAAGTGACCTACCCTGAAAGACTTTTAGCAGTTTATCAGATGATCTGTGCTCGGGTATAAAATAATTGGATTACTTTAATTCAATAGCTTAGAAATTGTGATCATCAAAATACAAGAGCTAACATTCCTTCGGCCAAGATTGCATTGGAGCTGTGGGACAGGTGACACCTCCTTAGTTGTGTTTAAGGAGGGGAGCCATAGTCTAGACTTAAGCTCTATACCTTTGGCTAAGTGTATCTTAAATTTTAGTGAGTTTGAGACAACCCAATTAAATGGATGGGTTTATGTTGGACTATGTATTAGCCTATGGCTTCAGTCAGCGATATAAGGTTGGATGATGATATAAGGGAGGCATACTGCATATTGAATAATTGTATAGTATGTATATTATATGATATTTTTTTGTGAAAAGTGTTTGGAAAATGACTTATGATATTCTGGAACTCTTTTTACGAGGGAGTTTTGGTAACTGAGTCGAGAACTAGTTTGTGAAATGTTTTGTACAAAGTATAATATAAATATATCTATTGTGAATTGAACTTGATTTTTGAATCGTATATTCTCACTCTTGGTTTGCATGTATATTTCTAAATAACCAATGGTTACTGAGATTTTAAGATCTTATATGGTTGCAATGTTTTTTTTTTTTCAGGATATTATTTTAGTAGGGAGCAAGAGAAGGCACTTGTAAAGTGAGTCTTGAAAACCTTTTTGTACTCCTAGAGTATGTTGTGTTATTTGTATTTGCTTACCATAAGACTTCCGCATTTTATTAACTTTGAACTAATTTTGGAAAAATGATTTGGAACTCTTTTTGCGAGGGAGTTTTGGTAATCGAGTCGAGAACTAGTTCGTGAAATGTTTTGTACAAATTATAATATAAATATATCTATTTTGAGTTGAACTTGATTTTTGAATCGTATGTTCTTGCTCTTAGTTTGCATGTATATTTCTGAATAACCAATGGTTACTGAGATCTTAAGATCTTATATGGTTGCAATGTTTATGTTTTTTTTTCCAGGATATTATTTTAGTAGGGAGCAAGAGAAGGCACCTGTGAAGTGAGTCTTGAAGACCCTTTTGTACTCCCAGAGTATGTTGTGTTATTTGTATTTGCTTACCATAAGACTTTCGCATTTTATTAACTTTGAACTAATTTTGGAAAAATGATTTGGAACTCTTTTTGTGAGGGAGTTTTGGTAATCGAGTCGAGAACTAGTTCGTGAAATGTTTTGTACAAAGTATAATATAAATATATCTATTTTGAGTTGAACTTGATTTTTGAATTGTATGTTCTTGCTCTTAGTTTGCATGTATATTTCTGAATAACCAATGGTTACTGAGATCTTAAGATCTTATATGGTTGCAATGTTTATGTTTTTTTTTCAAGATATTATTTTAGTAGGGAGCAAGAGAAGGCACCTGTGAAGTGAGTCTTGAAGACCCTTTTGTACTCCCAGAGTATGTTGTGTTATTTGTATTTGCTTACCATAAGACTTCTGCATTTTATTAACTTTGAACTAATTTTGGAAAAATGATTTGGCCTAGTAAATATGGGTTTTTGTTGATTGACAATATTTCAAATATTTTGGTTAAGTTTTGGTTGTTGAAAACTTGGGTGTTACATTTTGGTATCAGAGCCATGTTTGGGTCTTTGTGGGTTGATGTGCCAATGAGGACACAGAATCCAAAGGAGGGTAGAGTGTTATATCCCACATCGGCTAGGGAGGGGAATGAAAGATACTTCATGAAGGTTTGGATGCCTCTCCCTCTCGACGCGTTTTAAAGCCGTGAGGGGTATAGGCCCCAAGGCGGACAATATCGAGAGCGAGGCGCTGGGTTACTCGGCTCCCAAAGCAAGACGACTAATGTTGGCAATTAGAGATGTCAGACCTAGTACAGTTTGGTCCTGGGTTATTTGATTTGGAATAATGTAACTATGTCTTGAGTTTGTAAGTAATATGAACGAACCCTGTGGATATTTTTATAATGTAAATAAGAATTTTATATTAGTAAATAACAGTATTTCTGTTTTGCCTACTCAACTGCGTATTATTACTCTCATGATGAATGTCAATTCATGGTGATATATTTGCGGATCTTGGATAATCCTTCGATCTCGGATTAGAGTGGTCCACTTGTGAGCCTTCCTATAGGTTCTTATCTAATTGGAAAACCTAAGACACGGGATATAATATATGACGATAATATTTTTATTTTCTCAAGGGAATCATAAAAGTTTTATCTCTTTTTTAAATGATTCTAATTCTAATCCCATCCCCACCACCTAAAAACAAAAACAATATGATCCTTCTCGATCTACCCAATCAAGTTATATATACATATATTTTTTAAATACCTTTTAGTTAATCAATTAATCAACCTAACAACTTAGAATATTATAATTAAGAAAACGGTTAAAAAGTTCCATCGATGATGTTTAATTTATTCCAAATAATGATTTAAAAAAATGAGGGTTTTTTTTTTAAAAAAAATAGTCTTAAGTCTAAAGTAAGTTGAGAACACTTTTGGTAACTAAAAAAAAAAAACATGAGATGGAATTTTCAGAGGTAAAAGACAAATGGTTTTAAAAACAATAATAAAAATAAATAAAAAAGATTAAATCCTTATCTTAAAAACATATTAAACAATTTAGAAAAGCATTTCCTTCATTCTACTGAATAATTCTTCATTCTAATCAAATTTCATATGTATTTTCTAAAATTTTGTTGTTACATTAAATTTCGCAACTCCGCAAATTTTTAGTTTGAAGTTTTAGGATAAAACAAGCAGGAGACAAATATATACACACATTTATAATTGAATGACCCAAACAAAGGGGAAAATCAACAACCATATAAATGATGAAATTAATCTTGAAGGTCGTTGATATTTGCAGCCACGTAACTTGTGTCCACAGAATAGCCCGGCTCAATCCAATGCACTTTGTCTCTTATAACAGGCTCAATCAAATGCACTTTGTCTTTTGTGTTCGGTTTCTCTCCATATCACATCTCTCACCATCCTTTATCATCTGTAAATCCTCACCGTCCATTTTTGATCCACGCATCCAGAAGGAGCCACATCGCTTGTTTCAAAATACTGTAGCGGTATTTTGAAACAGGCGATGTGACTCCCTCTGGACGCTTGAATAAAAAATGGACGGTGAGGATTTGCAAATGATGAAAGATGGGGAAAGACCTGCTGGAAAGAGAATTTGCTTCCTGTCTCTTATAACAGGCTCAATCAAATGCACTTTGTCTCTTATAACACGTGACGTGTAACACACGGAAATAATTAATCATTTCCACCATCATTAAAGTATTATATATAAAATTTATGCAAAATATTTCATAATTTTTTTAAGTCATTTTCCAACATCCTAGGTTTTTATTCTATAACGCATCTCACCCAATATATTCATAAAATGTATAGAGATGGTTTATTCCATACAAAATTTAGGAATTGACTTATTTTAAAGACAATAATGTTTACTACCTATCATATAGACATAGTTTAAATTATTTAATTACAAGTTGAATAATAAAGCATTTTTTAATAGTAATAATTCTTGCATTGTATTTGACACTATCCTAATACTCCCCAGTATATAAGCCTTAAATTTGAGAATATGTCCATTCTAAAACATAAGTTTTATTTTAGGTTTGTTAAAACATTGGTTGTACTTTTTTCAACTATAACCCTTGATTGTATTTGTTATATTTATTGTCTCTCTCATTTTGTAACATCCCAATTTTCTAAAACGTTTTCGAACTATTTGATCAGAGTAGAGCATCGGAATAATTTCAAAAGAGCGAGTATCTGATAAAAACCTTCACTGTTGTAGTATTTGGTTACTTACACAGCGGTACAGTAGTTTGAAAATAGTACAACAAGATAACGCTGAAATAAAAAATTTCTCTGTCTTCGTCCTTGCGCTAGCTCCTTATCCTTGTCCTTGATCCTGGTTCCTCCGGACCCTGACGCTATGTTAAGAACTGAGGTTCAATTACCATTGAACCTCAGGTAACGGTTAACCTCATGCTTATGTATCAAATATGTATGACAGATATCCATGGCAAAACAGCAATAATCACATACGATATTCATATATTCAGATAATAACATTACACAGCCACTGCAATATGTATGTTATTATAGTCTGCACTATCTCCAGTGCCACGACGGCCTATCGTGTCCTCAGCGCTAGGAAAACTTAACGGCATTATCAAAACCATAACCCGTATCAAGTTGTATGTGTATGATCAATTTTCAAAAACAGAATCTCAGACTATCTATCACATATAAGCATACCATAAGCATCAGAGTTAAGGTTACAATACACATCCGTACCTGAATCGATAGTTCGGTACGAAATCGGTTGGTCAGCGTTCTTCCGGTCAGCCTATCATAGCCATATCGTTCTATTAATTTAAAGATAATATCCTAAAATATATTTTGGCCACTATTGACTATTCTACCCTTGGTATTTTAAACCATTATTTTATTTTCTCATAATTTATTAAAAAACCGCTGGAATTATTGGGCAGAAATTCGCCTATCTTTGAAAATTCATAACTAATTCTAGAAAAATCGAAACGAAGATCCGTAAGAAGTTCCAGACTCCTTAGGATGTCTATTTTCCAGAAAAAATATCAGGCCTTGCCCAGAATTCAAAAATCATTCCCAGATTTCACGTGTTCATCTTCTGCCCAGAATTTCCAGTATTTTCGCAACATAAACTTTGAGAATTTCTTTCTCACTGTACAGAACTCATTTCAACATGTTCTTTACATATTTAAAAAGCTCTACATGTCTACTTTCATCATAATTTTCTCAGAATTTTTCAATAGCATTTTAAACATGAAATATGAGTGTTTCTGTTACTAGTTCAGAAATCGCCTAACCGATGAATTTTCGCCAGAACTTCGTTACAACCGTGTTCTTGATCTGGAAATTTTGCAGAACTACTTTCTTCACTAAATTTTCGAAATGAAGCTATTTTAAACTATAAAAACATGAAACTAAAATTATTCTAGAATTTTAAAGATCAAAACTACTTCTACCTATGAATTTAAACTCAAAAACTAAGAACTTTTCTTACCTAGAGCTTGAACTCCTTCAAGACTTCCCTTCAGCTCTCTCAACTCTCTCTCAAATAAGCAAGTGTTGTATTGCTTGGTGTGAAGAAAAGTGAAGAGCTTGGGTCCCTATTTATAGGAAAAAGGTTGGGCAATTTGGTAAATAAATGGAACTTTGCTCTTGTCAATTAAACACCCTTGGATCTAGGTTAAAGTTGAAATCTCACATCCTCACCACTCAATTGCTCCAGCTGAAATCCCTCTCTCTCTCCCCTCTTCTCTTTCTTTTTCCTTCTCCAAGAAGCTCAAGCAAACTTGCACTTTAAGCCATGAATAGTGATTTGTGTTCTACAAGCTTTGACCAACTTTGCAACATGTGTTGAAATTCATTTTCTTCTCTTTGAATCCAGCCAAAACCGAAATCCCCTCTGGTCCTTTGGGTTTGATTTTTGTTTTGGGCTTTATTGGTGATTTGGGCAATGATTTGGGCTACCAAAAATGATCCAATGTTGTGACTAAAGTCCTAAATTAATTTCTTCTTGTTTACTATTTAATTTAGCTTAATTAGGCTTAGTTTGAAATGATTTTATTGATTACCAATTCAATTATGATCCTACTAAGTCCAATTGTTATAATTATGGATCCCTTGTTAGGCTTTATTGTTGAATTTAGCCAAAATATTGCAAAATTGCTTGTAAGTATTCATCATTAAATTAATTATGCATGTTAATTCAATTAGGATTAATTTTTGATGTTTACTAATTATTTTTAGTGTCCTCTAATTATTTTAGACCTCCTCCTATCCTTTTATGGCTTAACTTTGCCAATATGTGAATTATATGACAATATATCACTAATTGTGAGTTTAATTGTTCTTTGAATTGTTGGAAATTCTATTTAATTGGTTTAAGGGCTTTTATGGTATTTTACAATATTTTATGACCCCTAATAAAAATTTAGGGAGTTGTATTTTGCCCTATTAAGTTCTACCGACAAGTTATTCGAGAATTAGAATAAATATACTTACTAATTTGGAGATAACATACTCTCCTATTTTAAATGGGTCCTAAATGGCCAAAATATTATATTCAAGAGATATACAAATTTTGGGGTATTATAATCAATTCCTTGATGAAGATTGGGCATAGTTATTTAATTTAATGAATACCTAACTATTTATTATTTTTCTCCTATCTTGTTTAAGTATTCTCCATAGTTCCTTATTGGTCCTTTTAATTCCATGTGAACCATATTTTAATTTGGTAATTACTTGGATTTTATGATATTTTATGGTTCCTAAGAGGATTCAATAATTAATTGCAAAAATTAATGCAATTACTTTAATTAATATACAATTATTTGTCCAATCAATTATTGACACATTCCTCTAATTTGTTTGAGATTAATAACATTTTATGCCCCTTTAAAATTTAAATATGAACTATGCTTCAATATGAAAATTATAGGGTATTTTATGATCCCTAAATGAACTTAGAATATTTGAGTTGCTTTGGTTTATTTAACTCTAGGAAAAAAAAATTCTCTAATTTTAAACTAGATAAACTATAATATCTTTGAGACCACATATTCACCTACTTTAATAGATATCATTTAGTGGTTATGCTAAATAGGATTTTTAGGGTATTACACATTTCTCTTCTTTACAGATAAAGTATAGTTGGAAAAATTATATTTAATTTTCTTAACTAATTTTAACTATTTTCTTGATAAACGGCAAATAAGTTATATAATTAGGGATGAATATAATTTAATAATATTATTATTATCACCAACTTTGAAATTGAGCCTATAAAGGCCAACCATCGGGAAAGAGAGAATACTGTGAGGCCTTCCTCATTCACCAAAAGAAACTCATCTCTTTTCTTCTCTCTTTCAATGGCTTCTTCTTCTAATCCCTTCCTCTTTGCCTTTATTTCTCTGGTTTTCTTCTTCTACTTCTTCGTCTTTTCTGAGAACAAAAGCTTTGTTTCTGCAATAAGAGAAGAAGTCAGTGAGCTTCAACTTACTCATCACCATCATGTTCCTCTCACCTCTCTCCTTCCTTCTTCCTCCTGCAACTCTCCTCCGCTAGGTTCTCTCTCTCTCTCTCTCTGATTAATGATTTCTTTTTAATTAATTACATGCATGAATGGTGTTGATTTGATTGTTTATAATATAATACTCTGCATGATCTGAGTAGATTTCATTTCACAGTTTATAATCTTTTGAGGTAAAATTATTACTGATGTGTGTGTGTGTGTGTGTGAGCTTTCATTTTATTTCATACCCAAGAGTGGCCGAAAAAGTTTGTAGTGGAAGTAATCATTTGGATTATTGATTATTTATTTTTTATGATGTTACGTTGTTCAGAAATTAGGTTCCGAAATTGGATGTACATCTAATGCATCAACATCAATAAAAATTTAAATTTATACTAAATTATGCTAATAAATAATATATAGTTGTATAACTTATTTCTAACATAGATACTTTATTAATTTGTGCAATCCAATATTAAGATCAGCCATGAAATTTGTCCTATAAAAGCCAACTATATCGATTAAGATTGTATCCTGTGTAGCCACCTGAGTCACAAAGAAATTGACCATCTCTTCTTTCTTTCCATGGCTTCTTTTTCTTCCTCTTTTCTACTCTTTCTCTGGTTTCCATCTCTTCTTCTTCTTCTCCTCCTCCTCCTCCTCCTCCTCTGAGAAGAAAAGCTTTGTTTGTGCAATAAGATCAGAAGAAGCCAGTCATGAGCTTCAACATAACACTCACAATCGTGTCTCTCTCAATTCTCTCTTTCCTTCTTCCTCTTGCAGCTCTCCTCCACAAGGTTCATCCTATCTTCCATTAATTTCTCTCTGATGATGTGGTCACCGTATGAATTTTTAATTGACATCAATTTATTTACATACTTGGTTTTTGATTTTTATAATACCAATACTCTGCATGATCGGTCTTCAAAATTTAACCTAAAATACTGGCACCCAAAAAGGAAAAAAAAAAAAAAAACTGATAACTGATAACTAAAGTTATTTAGTGATCATAAACGATGAACAGGCGCAAATAGGAATGGATCCTTGGAAGTGGTACACAAGCATGGGCCATGTTCAAAGTTGAAGCAACCCTCTTCTTCATCTTCACCGTCTTCTTTCATTATACAACACAGTGAGATATTGAAGCAGGACGAAGCCAGAGTTAGGGCAATCCAATCCAAGCTTTCCAAAACACGTCAGAACCACCACCAAGAACAAGTAGAGACTTCAAATAAGGGAGCCGGCGGAACTCAGCTTCCGGCGAAGTCCGGCATCCCTCTCGGGGTGGGGAACTACTATGTCACGGTGGGGCTGGGAAGCCCTAAGAGAGATCTGTTTCTCGTCTTCGACACAGGCAGCGACCTCACCTGGACTCAGTGTAAGCCCTGTGTTCGTTCTTGCTATTCCCAGAAGCAACCAATCTTCGACCCTTCTCAATCTTCTTCTTACTCCAACATCTCTTGTTCCTCTTCCCAGTGTTCCCAGCTCGTCTCTGCCACAGGTATGTATATATATCATCTTTGTTTCTCTCTTGTTCATTTATTTGTCTCGTCCTTCTATAAGAGCCAATTGACCTTTTTTTAAAAAAAAAAAAAATTGAAAAAGCTAAATTAATTACATTTCAGTATTTATATTTATCATTTTTTTTCAAACTGAGTTATAAACCAATATATAATTAAATAATTTATTTAGTTTCTAGAAAAAAGTCAATTGACTCGTTAAGGACCAGGTAGTAATACATTTGAGCTCTTATATCTGCATATACCTCTAGGAATTAAACCAGCGTGTTCGAAAGCAACGAGAGCTTGCATATACGGTATTCAATATGGTGATGGATCATTCTCTGCTGGCTTCTTTGCTAAGGAAAAACTAACCGTTTCTCCGACCGACGTCTTTGACAATTTCTTCTTCGGCTGTGGTCAGTACAACCAGGGACTCTTCCGCGGCATCGCCGGATTGTTAGGTCTTGGTCGCACCGTCCTCTCCTTCACCGAACAAACCGCGGGAAAGTACGGGAAAATGTTCTCCTATTGCCTCCCCTCCAGCCCTAGTACCGTTGGTTACATCGCCTTCGGCGGCCGCAAGGGCTCATCCGGCAACGTAAAATTCACTCCGTTGACTTCTATCTCCCGTGGCTCCTCCTTCTACGGCCTTGACTTCACCGGAATAACCGTCGCTGGTATGAATCTCCAAATCTCAGCCTCTGTGTTCTCCTCCGGCACGATCATCGACTCCGGCACCGTCATCACCCGGCTCCCTCCGGCGGCATATGGTCCCCTGAGAGACTCGTTCCAGAAAAAGATGTCGAGGTACCCGAAGGCGGATCCGTTGTCGATACTGGACACGTGCTACAACCTGAAAGGTTACAATAATGTTGACATTCCAACGATATCGCTGTCGTTCGGAGGTGGGGTGACGGTGGAGTTGGACGTAACCGGAGTTTTGTTGGTAGCAAGAGAAGAAAAGGTGTGTTTGGCGTTTGCGGCGAATAAAGATAATGGAGATGTGGCTATTATTGGAAATCAACAGCAGAAAACACTAGAGGTAGCGTACGATGTTGCTGGTAAAAAGATTGGATTTAGACCTCGTGCTTGCAAATAAATGATGTTTAATGTTCTCCACTCAAGTAAAATGATGTTGGAGAAATTAAATAAAATGGACCGAAGTATGTTATAAATAAGATATAAAAGCATTAGTAAGAATGTGCCTATCTTATTTGTCCATTTATATTCAAATTAATCACTTGATTTTTTTTAAAAGACAAGTCTTGTGTTAAATACTAGTATATACGTATTGAACTAATTTAGTTTGGTTTAAGTGCATCCAGAAAATGTTTTGAGAAGACCCCTACTAGCTTTGATTTGGGTTTAACTAGAAGTCTGTCCGCTGCTAATAGCTCAGTATACCGGTGGATTAATCCAAAAAAGGGTCAACTTTATATACCTTTTCAAACTAATGTTTATTTTAAATTCAAAGGTTTTTTTCGTCTGAATTCTGAATGACTACAAAATGACATTCTGATTGGACTCCAAGGGCAAGTTTATCAATTCTATCAGGTCTGATAATCTTTTGTAGAGCTTTTTATAGGTAAGGATCTAGATAGAAGTTCCTATAAGATTTTAGCCGATCAAGATTCCTATATTTTTTTGGGTTTTATTATACAATTCCCGCATCAATTGATGATCTAATCAACAAGTCTAGAGTATCCTTGAAGACCTGCAAGAGTCGAGGACGACTCTTTTTCAAAAATAGGAGAATGATAGGACTCGAGAGGGCAATGTTGTCAAAATTCTATCAAGTCGTGGACAAAAACAAATAAAAGATTTTAGAATAAAATTTTCTTCTCTGAGTAGAGTTACTTGTGAGTTTCTACTCTAGATAGAATATGGTGAGGTTGCAAGAGTTTGATCATCTCTTGTGGAGTTTGTATGCCAGGGTTTTAGTTGATCAAAACTCCTATATTTTTTTAGGTTTTGTTATACAATTCCCCCATTATTTAATTCTGATATAATTTAAATTAAGTGTGTATACATATTAATCACAAGTGACCAATTACTGAGACTTCTTATACAAAATATAGGAGTTATTAGCTAGGCAGTTTATTTTAGTTCTAAATATATAAACTCAAACCCACCTTATATTTTAAATTTATGATTTTATTCCAAATTTATATTATACATATAGATTTACATATTAAGGGATTCTCTTAATTCAAATTATTGATCATTTTTTTCATGTTAAACAAAAGTGACCAATTATTATAACAATGTTACTCATTTCTTCCCTTTGATTAACCAAACAAACATCAAAGCAGAACTGGGTTTCCCAAAAACTCTTTTGGCCCTCAAAACCGGATGGAATCAGTAGTTAATAGACTGATCTATTCAATGATATCAAGGATTAATGTCGAAATTTGTCCTGAAAAATTTTCGTGTAGAATTGTGGATACGTATCTGAAATTTTTTCTGGATAAATTTTGACTCAAAAAAGTTAAAAAATGAGTAAAATTTCTCTAACCAATAAACTACTAAATGTTGATTGCTAAACAATTAATATTGTTTGTTAACATTTTAATTGGTTAAGGGCGGCGTAGCTCCTTTTTTAAACACTTCTAGAGTGAAATTAATCTCTTTTTTTTTTAAAAAAAAAAGCTTCCAATTAAATTAGACCTTAACCCTAGAATCAAAAAGCGTACAACTGAAACAACCATATATGGTAGTTGCACAGACTTGGATTTCTTCAATTTCTATCTGGGAAACTGAATATTTCAACTTATTATTAGGATATCCAAATCCCTATCGATGGTGGCACGATGGAATGAATTAAAATGTGAACCACGCACCAACGAAATGGAATTAACCTACACATCCAATGTAAATGATGATTGAAGATAGGACATTTAAATGATGAGACAAAATTGGTTTCGTCCTTCCATTAAGACTGATCATGAGTGGAGCATTATATTAATAGGAAATTTAGATAATTAATGGGACAAATTGTATTCGTTTTTTCCCCAATTATTTTCGTTTAACGTATAGGAAAGCTCATAAATGGAGCAAAAGCAATAAAATTCGAGACCTGAATTTGATTCATAGATCAATCAGTTTTAGAGATTCCGTTGGATTCCACTGAATCTAAATGCATGTTGTGTTACAATATAATATTTGTGTGCGCAAACATATTTTTACGAGTAATTTTCTTAAATACGAGACTTGATTTTTTTTTTTCCTATGAAAAAACAATACTAGAATTTAAGATGACGCTGTTTATGAGAAAAGAACTTTAAGATCATGCTTAAATGAAATATGTCAGATGATTTGAATTAAGTGCGTTGGTTAATATTATATATATATATATATATATATATATATATATATATATATATATATATATTCCAATTGAATACTATATAACTTTGAGTGAAGAGCGCAAATTTGCATATATATCCTATGAAAACTTCAATTCAATGATCCATTGTTTAATTAGTCATCTTAATGTTTTGACAGGAACTTTGTAAGATATCAATTCCTTATGATATATTTGTGGATCTTGGATAATCTTTCGATCTCGGATTATAGTGGTCCGCTTCTGAGCCTTCCTATAGGTTCTTATCTAAAGAGAAA
Source organism: Acacia crassicarpa (assembly GCA_034222035.1). Lineage (NCBI taxonomy): Eukaryota > Viridiplantae > Streptophyta > Magnoliopsida > Fabales > Fabaceae > Acacia > Acacia crassicarpa. Next base: position 18,796,035 of record JAWXYG010000004.1, on the reverse strand, counting down.
ACCTAACACACTCGATATGATATATGAGGATAATTTTTTTAATTATTTGCTTAAGGGTATAATTCCACCCGAGTTTTAAAGCCTAAGAGAAGTCGTTTCCTCTCCCAACAATTATTATGCCCATCATTTTACTTCTTCGCGCACACACACTCTTATACATTAATGTTTATGTAATGACTAGTACATAAAAAAATATTTTTAATTTGAGAAAAAATGAAAAATAAATATAGATCATTTCGTTTCTTAGTATATTTCCAATTAAGTGCTACGCCGTATAGGCCAACTACAAGAACGATCTATATTTCAAATTAAGTGCAATACACAAGTACTTTTACGATTCATGAGACAATTATGTGAAAGGAGTTCTATCTTAATTTACTAAACAAATACTTAAAAAAAGCACATTTTTTCACAATCACAAACGAGCAATACGTACCAACACAAACAAAAATATTTTTATTTATACTCACATGTAATAGCAGCCTAGAGTACGTACATTTTCTTTTTATCTCTAAGCTTTTGAAGTATGTGGGGACTGACTTGTTAGATATTTATGTATATAAAGGAGTATTTCAAAATATAAATCTGCACTGAGTTGTACTAGCTACTTCTAAATTTAAGAAAAAAGACTTATTTTATATACTTCGATTATGCAATGCAAGAGTGATGAGACTCTCGCCTAATTCAATATTTGTCTGCTCCTGTAAAACATAATTGAAAAGTTAATATTGGTTTTAAATCTAAAATCTATTTTCCATATTTGTCAATTTTTTTTTCTATAACTTATTTATATTGATGTTCTCTCAATAATAATCCGTAAAAAAGAAATAGAATAGATTAAGGAAGATAATTATGATATTTAAAAAAATCATATTAACTAACTTTTTTTAATATAATCAAATTAAGTAAATGGACGAGTATTAATATTAATATGATATGACCAGCCATGACATTTCGCCGATGCATTAAATCCAACCATCCCGACATGTGGCCTCCTGAATCATACAAAAAAAACTATCTTTCATTATCTCCTCTCTTTCAATGGCCTCTTCATCTAATCCATTCCTCTTTGCCTTTCTTTGTCTTGTTTTCTTTATCTTTTTCTTTATCATATTTATGGATTAAAATTTTCTTACAAAAATTGATTTTATCGAGATATTATTATTCCTTATGAGAAAAAGAGATACGTCGTTCTTTTTCCGCTGCATATACTCTGTCTCCAATTGATATGGATCTTTTTTTTTTTTTTTTGGGGGGGGGGGGGGGGGAGTTGATATGGATCTGAATCTATTTTTTCCGCTTTTCCATTCCTCGTGAACATACATGGTCTGTGGTTTTCCTACGAATGCTGGTTGGTCTTACCCAAAGCTAGGTCTGCATATTCTAAGTCAGTGGGATGGAACTCCTCTGAAAGCAGCCAACTTCATTATAAACGGATCTGAAGCTAATGTTTTGCTTTCTCCATCCCTATTGAAATGCAACGTAATTGGGTCTCCTTTAAATATTAGTGGCTCAAGAAATAGAAATTCCACCATTATTTCTATTTCTCTTATTATTTGGGCAGTTGAATAATTCCACTTAGGCTATATCCAAATCCCTGTTAATAGTGGGACGATGGAAGAAATTAAGTGAACCATTGCAGAAATGGAGTATTAATTAACCTATCCATTCTAAATAATGATGATTAAAGATAGGAAATTTAATCGATGAGACAAATTGTTGTGGAAGACTCACGAGTGGAACATTATATTAATAGGAAATTTAGATTGCGGGACAAATTGTATTTATTTTTCCCCATATTTTCTTTTTCCATATGACTATTTTACTAGGTCAAATTTGAGCATTGTGGGGGCTCAATGGATCATGATAGTTTTCCTAAACAAGCTAAGTTTTCTACATTCACATGAACTTGAACTCAAATATGTTCCTGAAGTAGATCAAAACTTGTTTAGTGTTGGCCAATTGTTAGATAAAGGTTTTGAGGTGTTTATTCAAAGATAAAATGTGTTTGATTAGTAATGCTCATTGTCAGACATTATTTAAAGATCGAAATGAAAAATAAATGATTTTCTTTGGATTTCACAGATGTTGATCAAAGAGCTCTTGTTCTTTCTTTCTCTGGTTGTCTTCTTCATTTGTGAGCGTAAGAACTTTGTTTCTGCAATAGGATCAGAAGAAGGCAGTGAGCTTCAACATAATACTCATCATGGTGTCTCTCTCAGCTCGCTCTTTCCTTGTTCCTCTTGCAGCTCTCATCTTAAAGGTTCTATAATTTCCATCTTCCAATAATCTCTCTCTCATGAGATCGTCATTTGGATATATATATATTTTTTAAAAAATTTGTTACGTACATGCATGGTGTTTGATTTTTACAATAATGTTAACTTGGACTTCTGAAGTATAACTAAATAATACATTCTTTAGAAAATAATTCTATGAGTGGATGGAGAAGCATACAATTTGATCACCCTATATATATACATTATTTAGAGTGGTCAAAATAGGCTGAGCTTGATATGATGCTAGATCCACTCAAGCTTTTTTAGATGTGATTAACACACCTAATATATATATATGTGTGTGTGTGTGTGTCAGGTTATATTTAAAAATTTAAAAATAAGTACGTGATCAAATGATTTGTTAATTTTTAGCAATCTATTTGTATTTTCATAATTTATGTTATGATATTATAATGCCATATCAAAATTATATAAAAATATATATTTTAAATTTTATTACGTAATTAATATTGCTAAAAACACCACCATCACTCTTGAGGGCACAAACAAATAGTTTTATATATATTCATTCATTCTTGAAAAATATAAGGGAGGTTTGTGTAATATATATTTTAATTCCAATGGAAGTTTATATAAATTTTCAAAAATGGAGGGTTGGTTCGTATAATTAAGGTAGAACAGAAGAGTAGGGTGATCGGAGTATTTTACTCTTACTTTTAATTACTTCTTCATTAACCAAATCAATAAATTAACACTACATATGCTGCTCTTAATTCGTCATGCACATGCTTAATTGTTACTTTAGGAGCGAGAGTACTTCTCTTATGAGAGATCACGACAAAATTTCTTCAACACTCAAGTTTAGTGGAACCAGTTTCAGTGCTTATATCAATGGTTCATATTTAAAAGTTTCAGCTAATGTTTTCTTTAAATAACTAACCGTACCATACTATCTTTACTTGTATGCATTAAAATAATTTTGTTAAAAAAATAAATATGAACGGTCTAAATATACTCGTTCCCAATCTTAGCTAGTGAGATCCTACGTGGCCAATAAGTGCAACACATGCCAATAACTACCCAAGAATGAAAAGTAGAGTAACAAAACATAAACAAGAAACGATGATAAGGCCTATAATTTATATCTGAACAAGCCCTTGATCAAAATATAATACTAGCTAGTAATCTATATTGACTTGGCTTTTTGAAACAAACAAGCCCTTGATCAAAATATGATCAACTCAATATAATCCTTTTTGAAATACTCCCTTTACACGCACACCCCCCATTATCATCAGTATAAAATATAAATCTACCGAGTTATTACTGTTTCCAACTTAAAAGTGACTTATTTTAGATACGATGATGCAATGCAAGAGTGAGACTCTCTCACATAATTTAATTCTCGTATTAATAATATAATATTAATACATGACCACCCGTGTATAAATTAAAGCCAACCATCCCGACAAAGAGTGTATTCTCTGTGGCCTCCTTGATCACAAGAAGAAACTCATCTTCTCTTTTCTCTCTCTCTTTCAATGGCTTCTTCTAATACCTTCGGCCTCTTTGCCTTTCTTTATCTGGTTTTCTCTATCTTTTTCTTCTTTTCTGAGAACAAAAGCTTCGTTTCTGCAATAAGATCAGAAGAAGACAGTGAGCTTCAACTTACTCATCATCGTGTCCCTCTCAGCTCTCTCTTTCCTTCTTCATCTTGCAGCACTCGTCCTCATTATCAAGGTTATATTCCATTGATTTCTCTCATAAATTTTAATCTTTGTCTTTACATGCATGGTGTGTTTGATTTTTACAATAATATAATACCTCACTCCAAGGTTTGTTCCCCATGATGAATATGAACTTATTCATAATTAATTTTGAAATCTAAAAATATAACTGATAATTATTTCTAATTAAGAAAATAAATCTATCAGTGACCTGGATGGAGAAGTATAGAGTTTGATTATCCTATTTACATTTTTCTTTTATATCTTTTGTCTCTAATTACATATACTAACATGGTACTAGAGCTGGCGTCAGTGGGTTGAACATGACATGATGATCCACTACTCATGCTTTTTAGATGAGATTTTCATTCAATTATTAGGCTAAAATATATTTCTAATCCTTTAAGTTTACATGAGGTATACTTTTAGTCCTATAACTTTATAAAGTATACTTTTTTTTTGATATTATATAAAGTATACTTTTAATCCTATAATTCTAACACCGTTAATTTTGTTAACGAAAAATGTAAACTCAAGTGATAATAGTGTAAACTTAGGTGATGACCGTATTAAATGCTATTAAGCTTTAAAAAAATATGGGTCAATTGAAGAATACATAAAATTTGTGTAATTAAATGTTATTAATCAGAACTTGAATTCTCTGTGTCATCATTTTTTGTTAGCAACATTAACGATGTTAGAATTTTAGGAACAAAAGTATACCTTATGAAGTTAAGGGATCAAAAGTATACCTTACATGAAATTAAAGGATAAAAGTATACTTTAACCTAATTATTATATAGCAGGCTAAATCTATTTTAAGAATTAAGCAATAAACACGTGATCAAATGATTTATTAACAATCTATTATGATATTATGATGCCATATACATCAAACTTATAGAAAAACTTTAAGATTTATTATGTAATTAATATTGATAAACTCCCCCTATAACTGTCGAGGTTATCATGGGTCCAATTCGCCAAAAAATGACTGTTTAATGTTGGAGAAATATATAATAGACCATTTTTAGACGTATTTTTTCAATTCATCCCGTGTGTTTTTTTTAATCAAAACTCATCCTGTTCAACCCATAGTGGGTGAATCTGTAGCCCATGGAATCATAAACCTGGGTGCTATCATCATGTCTGATCCGTTTAGATATCTAATATGGATAGACTAGATTTAATGATTTTTAACTGATGATTTTTAAATAAATAATTATTTTTAAAACAAATAATAGTTAAGAAATTATTTTACTTGAGATTCTATATCCATTAAAAATAATATTTTTGAAAAAGAACTGAGGAAAAAAAAAATCTAAACCATCGAGATCCGGCGTGATAGTTCAAATTTGATGAGATTTTGGTCATAAGCACCCAAACTGGTAATCATTAGAGCCACAAACAAACAGTGGAATATATGAACTTCTTCAAGTGTAATAAGTCAGTTAAAATTTTGAGAGAGAATACGAGACTAAAAGGATAACATGTTATAGTTTTTAAACTGTTTAATATCCTATGTTATAGGATGTATGTGTGTATTATCCACGTAAGAACATTGAGGTGACAAATGATAATATTGAAACAGGTGGAAACAAGAATGGATCTTTGGAAGTGGTCCACAAGTACGGGCCATGTTCAAAGCTGAGGCAACCCTCTTCTTCATCTTCATCATTCATTATACCGCACAGAGAGATCTTGCAGCATGACAAAGCCAGAGTTAAGGCAATCCTATCCAAGCTTTCCAAAAGACATCAGAACCACCACCAAGAAGAAGCAGGGTTGGACGACGGGGTTCAGATTCCGGCCAACTCCGGCATCCCTATTGGGAATGGAAACTACTACGTCACGGTGGGGCTGGGAAGCCCCAAGAGATCAGACCTGTCTCTTGAATTTGACACTGGAAGTGTCGTCACTTGGACTCAGTGTGAGCCCTGTCTTGATCTTTGCTTTGACCAGAAAGATCCCGTCTTCGATCCTTCAAAATCATCTTCCTACGCTAATATTACCTGCCCTTCTTCCCTCTGTTCCAGCATTTCCAGGGTTTTCTCCTACAAGTGCTATTCCCCGGTATGCTTATACGGTGTTAAATACGGCTACAGATCGTTCTCCATTGGCTTTTACGCTAAGGAAACCCTAACCATATCTTCCACCGACGTCTTCGACAACTTCATCTTCGGCTGCTGTAAGATCAACATTGGTCGCTTTCAAGGCACAGCCGGATTGCTCGGCCTTGGCCGGGGCCCAGTCTCAATTGTCGAACAAACAGCCCAGAAATACGGGAAAATATTTTCCTACTGCCTCCCCTCCACACCGAATACCATAGGCTACCTCAACTTCGGTGGAGTATCCTCCAACACTAACATCAAATACATTCCGTTCTCTTCTAACTTCCGGAACTCTTCCCTCTACGTCCTTGACCTCACCGGAATCGCCTTCGGTGGCACCAATCTCCCCATTGCCGCCTCCGTGTTTTCCCGCGGCACGGTCGTGGACTCTGGTACGGTCATCACACGGCTCCCTCCGGCAGCATACGGTCCCCTGAGTGATGCGTTCCAGAAATTTATGTCGGCCAGGTACCCCAAGGGGGATTCGGATGACTTGCTAGGCACATGCTACGATCTGAGTGGGTATAAGTCGTTTTCTGTTCCATCGATATCGTTATTGTTCAAAGGTGAGGTGAAGGTAGAGTTGGCCGGGATCGGGGTTGTGTATGCAGCAAGCCAAAAGCAGGTGTGTTTAGGGTTTGCTAAAGATGGTGGCGTGGCTATTATTGGGAACACACAGCAAAAAACACTGGAGATAGTGTATGATGTTGGTGGTGAAAGGATTGGCTTCAGACCTCTTGGTTGCAACTAATTACTAGTTGCTCCTTCCACTAAAAGTATAATATCTGGTAGATGGAAATAAACTGTAAGAAAATAATTGAGGCGTGACAGATAGGTTTGGAATGAAGCATCCTTGTGTGTCTATCTATTTGTGTGGGGAACAAATGTAAAATATATAGTACTTCATGTATTATATAACTAAATAAATTAAAACAGTGGATTAGTGATGGAATTTGATGATTACATCATAAAATGGACTGTCAATATTTGATTAGCGATATAATTCCGTTGCTAATTCACTGTTTTTTTTTTCTCTTATATATATGGGTAAAGGATTTCTCCTGTCACTGGAGATAGAATTATCTCCAGTAACCCTAAAACTACGTCGTTTTGAATTAATGAAGGGTGTATTTGTAATTTCAGGTGAATTAATAAAGGGTGTATTTGTAATTTCAGGTGAATTAATGAAGAGTGTAAATACAGAAACACCCTTTATTAATTCACCTGAAATTACAAACATACTCTTTATTAATTCAAAACGACGTAGTTTTATGATGACTGAAGATAACTCTATCTCCAGTGACAGGAGAAATATTTATATATATATATATATATATTTGAAGAGTTTCCTAAATAAAGTGAGAAATTTCTGTGTGTGTTGTTGGGATATTTTGTTTTCCTGATCAGTTACTAATGCGAATTTGATTTGTTTGTTTTACTATTGCTTTGGGTTATTCATTCATTAATATAATATTGTTTGTCAGACGCAAGACTAAAGTTTTCATATGTAAAGAGATAAATTAACAATATTTCGCATATATGTTCTATAATGAAATCGGATGAAAACTAAAATACAAAATAATTTTAAATCTGTAATTTTTTTAAAAAAACTATATCTTTAAGATTATTCTACTTGAATTCTTTCTCATCCCAATCAAGTTATCTGTTTTCTAGATTTTCCGTTGCTTTATCATTAAATTCTCCACCTTCAGGCTTACACTAATTCAATGTTTGTGGGTAGAATAATGAAGGGATAAATAAATTTAATTTAACTATAAAAAAAAACCTAGTGGCCAACAATCTTGAAGGCCATTAATGCCAAAATAAGATAAGATACCGTGGACGACAAGTATTCATCATAGCGGAACAAAGATAGGATGCAATATATAAAAAAGTTGAGATGAAATATTATAGACACACAAATTCGGGAAACTACTGTGGCAAAAGTCAAACCAGAAATTCCCTATAAGTTATTCCTCCTATCCTAAATATATATTATAGTTTATACTGCAAATTCTCATTATAAATTATGTCATATATTTAATTAGGATCGAATGTAATATAATTTGTCGATAACCTTGATATACTTTAGACTGTATGACATCACAAGTGTCGTCATGCATTTATAATGTCGTTGATCTCAATTAAGATATCAATAGCCTTGGAGAGATGAAATAGGGAGTATTATTATATAAAATGAAGAGTTAAAAAAAAACACAAAAAACAAAAAACTATTAGACGTTCCATAAACTTATCTTATGACTACTAAAAATTCCTATCTTATACCAAGGGGATTTGATAAAAGTGATAAGCGGCTTGTGTTGCTTAAATAAGGTCTCTAGTTCAGACCTTATAAATGTAGAAAAGTCTCGTTGGGAGACTCACCTACTATAGTCAAGTGCGCGACCCAGGTCGGATCTGAATTAATCAAGGCGAAGTTCTGAATTTCGGATCAGCAACTTAAAAAATAAAAAAATAAAATCCTATCTTGTAACAAAATGGAGGGGGTATTATTATATAAAGACTGATTGTCAAAGTTTTGGAATTGAGATTTGAAATTTTTGTATCATAAAAGAAATACTCTTCTGATCTTATTTATAGAGTACTTATAATATAATATTTTGAGTAAATATCCTATTTGGTCCCTGAAAAAACCACGGACCTCATTTTGGTCCCTCAAACAACGAAAACCCTTTTTTAGTCCTTTAAAAGGACGAATTTCTAAAAAACGGACCCCATTTTGGTCCCTCGAAAATTCCTAAAAACCCCTTTTTAATTCATAAAAATGTCATATTTTAGTCACTGGGGACGAAAAAGGGATCCGTGTTTTTTTCCAGGGACCAAATAGGGTATTTACTCTAATATTTTTCACATGGATTAAGAAAAACCCTAAATTTTATTAACTCTACTATAAAATTCAACAACTTTTCAATTCTACCCCTACTTAATTTTTTTTTTTTTTGCTCAAAACTTAATATACATAATACCACATGAAAGGAGAGTCAACACAATACTAAACGAAGGGTTAAATTGTTACAACATTTATCTTAAAACTTTAATAAAGTGTCTTACAAATAGGATAAAAAATAAAAAATAAAAAGCTTCTCTCTCTTCTCAATAGATAGGACCTGAGGAGTAATCTTGAAGGTCGTTGATCCCAATTAAGATATCAAAAGCCTTGGAGATGAAATCATTGGGGGCTTCACACATCCTAATTGGTCTATTTGGCTTGTGGACGGAGAGGAGCTTGATAATACAATCGTGACCAGGCCAGCTAAATGAAATGAACTAGTTCGTCTGCTATAAATAAATGGGATTTTGATAATTTTATAATTACAAGATAAGATGGTAAAAATTATGACCACCATACTTTTAGGTTCCAACCAAACAAAGGTCATGTTCAAAAACAGAGCAACACACATCACACATCTTCATCTTCATCTTCTTCATTCATTATACCACACAGTGAAATCCTGAAGCAAGACAAAGCCAGAGTGAGGTCAATCCACGCCAAGCCTTCCAGGACACAAACCCAAGAGAACATTAGTTCAAAGGGGTTGGACCAGAATCAGCTTCTGGCCAATTAAGTCCGGCATCCTTCCTGGCACCGGCAACTACTTCGTCACTGTGGGGCTGGGAAGCCCCAAGAGAGATCTATCTCTCAACGGGGACACTGGCAGTGACCTCACTTGGACTCAATGTCAGCCCTGTGACTCCTGCTATCAGCAGAACTAACACATCTTGGACCCTTCTCAATCTTCTTCTTTCCCCAACATCCCTTGCTCTTCTTCCCAGTGTTCCCTGCTTTCCTCTGCCACAGGTGTGTGTATATATACTAGCGACCTCTACTCATTTGACTTTTTCTTTCCTTTTTTTTTTCCCAAGGGGTTAAAGAAATTAAATAAATTACTTTGAAGTATTTATATTTATATATTTTTGTTAGAATATTAGAGATTATTTAGATTAATCATTATCTTATTATTATTAAGTTTGGTATTTATTATATCTTATGATTAAATATGGATATATTATATCTTAATCTTTTTGATTTGATTAATTAGATTAAATCAGATGCTAAGGTTAGCTCTAAGTTTGCCTATATAAAGGCCCCTATGTACTCTCTTTGATTTACTGAATTTAATAGAGTGTATTTAATCCCTCTAAAATCAGCATGGTATTAGAGCTAAGTCTGATTTTAGACTTAGTAAACTCCACATGCGCCCGACCTTCAACCTACTCCTCAAGCATCACAAACGCCATCCGACCTTCAACCTTCAGAAGTTACTCCTCACAGAATAGAGGAGGTCTGAGAGGGGAGAGGGGGGGTGGTCGTGAGCCTGAGAGAGGGGGAGATACGACGACTGTGACTGAGAACAGCGAAGAGCACAGAACGCGCGACTTCCAAATCTACGGTGAGGAGGCGCACATGGAGCTACACCGCCGCCATAAACGGAACTGGACGGTGCCAATCTGCACAACCCAGAGAAACGCCGTCAATTTGATTGGCACAGGACTGCCACACGCCACCACATTCCCGGCATGTGACACCAACGCGCCGGCGTGAATAATAACCAGATCCCTCTCAATTTCTTCCTATATTCAGATCACTTCCTGGAAATCCAACTAGAATAACTCCCGCTGCTTTTATGTCTGGTACAAATTCTCAAACTCAAGACTCTTCATCTACAGAACCACCAAACCAAATAGTACCCTTCAAAACCACAAAGATGACACCAGATTTCTCAAAAAATCACAGTATGGTTATTAACCACTGGTTTAATGGTAGAAATTATCTACAGTGGTCACAAAGTGTATTAAGGTATATTCGTGGCAAGAGAAAAAAGAAATATATTAATGGGGCAACACCTCAGCCAACTCCTATGACCCAATTTTTGACACATGGTTTGCTGAAAATAACTAACTTATGACTTGGTTGTATAACTCGATGACTATAGAAATCAGTGAGGGCTATTTGCTCACCCACACAACAAAGGAAATATGGGATACCACTTGGAGAACCTACTCCTCACATAATAACACTGCTGCCTTGATCCACCTAAAACAACAACTCCGTTATTTAAGACAAGGTAACATGACAGTAACTGAATATTATAATTTTGTGCTAAAATTGTGGTAACAACAGGATTTGTTTGAGGTTCATCCTTAGAAAAATATCGACGGTGCTCAGTTGTACAAGAGGATCGTAGAAGAAGGAAGGATACATGATTTCCTCTTAGGCCTGAATGACTCTTTTGAAGAGATAGGGGATAGAATTATGGGGTTGAAGCCACTACCACAACTTTTTGAGGTTGTTAACTTCGTACAATTTGAGAAAAGTAGAAAACTCCAGAACCAAAGTGGCCCAAGCCAAAATGAAAGCCCAGCTCTTGCAATTAAAGGACCACACGGGGAACAAAAGTGCAACTACTATAAGAAGAAGGGTCATAATAGAGAAGATTATTGAAAACTCCATGAAAAACCTTCCAATGGAATCTTGAACTTCCAAAGTCATACTACCCCAGCTGAACCAACAGTTGAGAATGATGATCACTTGAGCAAGGAAGAATTACAGGTGCTTCACAGGATACTTGAGAAGCAGAATAAGTCAAATTTTATCTCCAGTGAGAATCTGGTACAATCCAGATTTAAAAGGGAAGAGGACGATTGAGATTTATAGAGAATTAGACTTAAAATTCTTCTGGGCAAGTTCTGCTACACAATATAAGACCTTTGAGACTTCAAAAAATGAGTACAAGCCCAAACAAGATATGGAACCTCTGAGACTTTAAAAAGGGAAAAAAAAAAGGAGTACAAGCCCAACTAATTAATCGGTTTCTTCAATGGCACGGCGGGGTTGCTCGTGGCCGCTATCCCCTCTCTTCCGTTGGACAAATAGCCCAAAACTACAACAGAATCTTTTCCTACTGTCTACCCTCCACCCCCAGGAGTCCACATTACATGCTTATAGCTTAGGTGCTTCTTATATGCTTATACCTCTATTAGAGGTATGAGCATATTTTTTTTAATTTTTTATTAATTTGTTTTATATATTGTATTTATTCAGATTTAAATTATATGATGCTTTCTGACATATTTTTTTACATTCAATACCTCAAATTAATTAGTTTTCATGATACTGGTATTACAGACAAATATTTCTGAATGCAAAACTGGAAATTAATTAATTTGAGATACTGGGTCCAAAAAACATGTCAAAAAGAAGCATATAATTTAAATCTGAATAAATACAATATATAAAAAATTTTAAAAAAAAATAGAAAAAATATGCTCATACCTGTAATAGAGAAGTATAAGCATATAAGAAGCACCTAAGAGAAGTATAAGCATATAAGAAGCACCTAAGCTATAAGCATGTAACGTGGACTCCCACCCCACTGCCGTCGGCTACCTCAACTTCGGCCGCAGTCCCAAATACTCCTCCGGCAACATCACATACATTCATTATCTTCCATATTAAAGAACTCCTCCTTCTACGGCCTTGACTTCGTCGGAATAACGTCTCTGGCGTCAATATCCCGGTCTCTGCATCCTCCGACACGGTCATTGACTCTGGTAGTGAAGTCACCTGGCTCCCTCTCGGCGTCGTACGATGCCCTGAGAGACGAGTTTCAGAGAGAGATGTCGAGGTACCCGAAGGCAGATCCGTTTGACGTACTGGACATGCGCTACAATCTGAGCGGGTACAAAGTTGTTCATTCGCCGGAGGTTTCATTGTCGTTTGGCCATGGGGTGAATGTGAGGTTGGACTCAACCGGAATTATATACGTATTGAGTGAAGAACAGGCATGTTTAGGGTTTGCTGCGAATAAAGATGATGATGGTGGTGATGATGATTTGGCTATTATTGAAAATACACAGCAAAAGACAATGGAGGTAGTGTACGATGTTGAAGGTGAAAGGATCGGATTCAGACCTCATGGTTGCAAATAATAAAGGGTTAAGGAGCATTTTTACCAACAAACTATTGATTCAGGACCACCCAACAAAATAAACTATTTTTTGGACCTAAAATGCCAACCAACTTTTGAAAACAATAAATTTGCACAAAACCGTTAGTTTACAACTAACGTCCGTTACTGCCTTCCTCCCCCCCCCCTTTCTCAAATGTTACTCCCTATTGAACTCTCCACAAAATGCAGAGAATGACCCAGCGATCGAAGCAGACCAGAAAGGAGAGCTTCAAGACCACCAATCGGAGCTTCTTCCTCAGTCGCTGGCACCACACATCGCCATCGGATTTGGATCTATCCTCCATTCTCGTCGCCAGCGAGCTAGAACCTGAGATCTTGCAAATCGGTGATACTAGACTCAGAGTTGTTGAAGGCGAAGGCGTTGACGGTGGTGGATCTTAGATCTCGCAAATCGGTGATACCAGACCCAGAGTTGTTGAAGGTGAAGGCGTCGACGGTGGTGGATCTCAGATCTCGCAAATCGGTGATACCAGACTCGCAAATCTCAGATCTCGCAAATCTCCTGAGTTATGCAGCAAGGTGATCAGACGGTGATAAGCTTGAGGCCTGGTGGTGGTTGTCCCGGCGGTAGCAGGTTCCTTGCTCCTCGTTCCACTCATCCTCATTGGCTTCCTTTGCTTCTTCTGCTTTTGGTTCCTTTGCCTCTGATCCTTCTCTCCTTCGTGGATCTGGATTTTCATTTTCTTTTTGGCCGGTCTTATAATTTTGTGCTCATGATTATATCTCCAAATTTTGGATTGATTGCTTGCTTTTTAGCTGCAATGAATCCAAAATTTGTTGATTGCTTCTGGTCTTATATGTTGATTGCTTGCTTTTTTTACCAGTCGTTAAAAATGTGTCTTAGTCGACTCTTTGCATACAACAGTCTGTGAATATCCGCTTGAAATTGAAAAATATCCAGAATGCTTCAGAGAGTTGAGAAGACTCCCAAAAGTGGAAGTGAAGGCGGAGGGTGGTGACGGAGGAAGCAGAGGTTGAGGTTGGGAAGTGAGTGGTGAATGCTTGAGACTAGTGGCCTTGTGGCTTTGGGACAATCGGCGACTTGAAGAAGAAGAAGAGAAAGAAATGATGGTCCAGTGAAGAAGAAGGGAAAGAAACGGACGTTAGCCAGACGTTTAGGTTTTGTGCCCATTTAATGTTTTCAAGAGTTAATTTGTATTTTTGGTCCAATGAAGAGTTTATTGTGTTGAGCGCTCCTGACCCTATAGTTGATTGGTAAAAATGCTCCTTAACCCAATAATAAATTCTGGATTCAAGTAAATGTTCAGAATTTTTAGGATGAGATGGGCTCTCTGTTTTTGTTTTCTGTAGTTACAAGGCCATGGACTTTGTTGTTTTACTCTGTTTTTCCCCTTTCTGTTTTTGAGGGAGGGAGAGTAACTGAATTTGATGCTTGAGTTCTTTTTATGTTTGAGGACAACTTAGGAATCAACAAATCAATAATCATATTGAAGGATTGATAGCAGATTGATCAAAGTAATATATCATTTCTTGTAAGAAGTCCCTACAAAAAATGGAATAAATGAATCATTTCACAAGTTCACGTTGGAAAGCTTGGAATTTATTTGGAAAAAAATGCATTTCAATATATGTTCAGGCTAATGTTTACATACATATATTGAAGATCATAGCGGAGAATATATAAAGATCTTGCACAAAGGTAAAATATTACTCTCTCCCTATCTCTATATACAGAGGAGAATCATAGTTTTGAAAAGAATTGAAATGAAATATTACTCTCTCGATCTCTCTGTACAGAGGTATATTGTTTGACTGTTTTGGCGTGTGTGTGTGTGTGTATATATATATATATATGCAATTTGGTCTGGTGGACTAGTTAGACTACATAAAGTTCAGTATTCTGACCTCTCTCTCCTTTCTCCTTTTCAGTGAGTATTAAGTAAGAATAAAATTGAAAAACAATCCTTAATTGAAAAACAATCCTTAATAACTTTCAAAGTGGACTTGTCCGATCAAAAATTTCTTTCATACCGAAAAATAAAGCCACATCTCTTTTTTGATACAGCCAATGAGGGGAGGGGGAGGTAGGGCTCGAACCCTAGACAAGGGAGAAGACCAGCTCCTAAGGCTAATCCTGATACCATCACGCTACGAGGCGCTTGGCATAAAGCCACATCTCTATTCTTTCATGAGTATGACAACATGGGGCTGCAAATATTCCCTTAATTTCTATTCTCCCCCAAAAAGTTTCAACTTGTACAGCCGAGAACCAATAATTCTTCACATCCACTGATAAAATTAATAGCTGCAACGATTCATTCAAGTTGACCAAAATATAAGTTTAGGCTACATGTTTAGCAAAAGGAATCTACAAAATTGAAGGGAAAAAAGAAGGAATTTATATCAATCACTAAACTATCTATTGATTACAACACCTTTAATAGGCTTCAAAATGATGGGGAAACTACCCCATCAGAAAAATAAAGAATTACAAGAAAAACTGCCATTTGAGATTTCTTATTTGTAATTGCTTCTTTCTTGGAGGCCATATTTGCCCGATCCAATTCTCTGTGCCAGTTAAGTTAGAAGTCTAACACTGGGGAATTTTCTCTGTATTTGTGAATGTGTTGGTCAAAAATCTACTTCAGTTTCTGCGGAGCCTATGAAAGTTTCAAAAGCTGCTGCTCTTATGATTTGAACATCTATGAGGTTCAAATCAAATTCAAATCAGCCACTAAGCCATGGAAGCAGAATCAAACGAGCAATTAAAACGCAGACAAAATTCAGCTATGAGTTGGCATCATTCACAAGCTTACCAACAAGACAGTTTTCTATTGCCTCGTCACAAAGCTCAAGGGTAATTTCTAAATTCCCCTCTTCATAATTTACATCAACAAATATATCATATATCTCTTTCTCTGCTACCAACCCTTTTGCTCTCATCTCATCAAAAAATTGCCTTGCCTCCACGAATTTCTTCCTTTTAAAGAACCCTTTTATAAGGGCATTATAGGAAGCGGCTGTGAGATCAAATCCTTTTTCAATCATTCCTTTATGCAAGAACCATGCCTCTTTCATATTCCTAGCTTTACAATGCCCTCTAATCAAGATATTGTACGTGTTACTATCGGCCACCACTCCCTCTGCATGCATGCCCTTAAAGACATTCGCAGCAGCACGAATGTCATTTCTAATGCAATACTGCTTCATAAGAGAATTGAATGTCGTCGCGTTTGGTGTTATGCCCTTGTCTAACATCCATTTAATTAGTCTTTCACCATCTTCCAACTTTCCTGACATGCAAAACCCATTCATTAGCACATTGAATGTGACAACTGTAGGCTGAAGTCCTTTATCGAGCATCTTGCGCAGCAGGTCATGAGCCTTGGCCATTTCCCCGATCTTACAATAAGCATCCATAAGAGTTGTGTATGTGACAGTATCAGGATAAATT
Source organism: Acacia crassicarpa (assembly GCA_034222035.1). Taxonomy (NCBI): domain Eukaryota; kingdom Viridiplantae; phylum Streptophyta; class Magnoliopsida; order Fabales; family Fabaceae; genus Acacia; species Acacia crassicarpa. The sequence continues at coordinate 18,779,550 of JAWXYG010000004.1, read as the reverse complement.
TCAGCGAGTTCCATTTCTTCCATCAATTTTACTGCTTGCTCTATATTTCCTATCTTACAAAGGCCATTGATGAGAGCATTGTAAGTGCAAACATTTGGTTGAAGGCCCTTCCCAGATATCTCATGAAGAAGTTCATTGGCTATATCTACCTCTCCACGTTTACAAAGTCCATCAACTAGTGCAGTATAAGTGAAAATATTTGGAGTTAACCCTTTCTGAACCATTTGGTTGTGTAAAGAAAAGGCCTCTTTTATTTCCCCAGCCTTGCAATACCCATCAATGAGTGCTGTATAAGTAACTTCATCTGCTTCCAACCCTTTTCTGAGCATTTGACAACAAAGATAGCAAGCTTCCACCATTTTCCCACTTTGACAAAATCCATGAATCATAGCAGTATATGTCACAAAATCGGCAATTATGTTCTTACCTTTCATTTCTTCAAAGAATTTGTAGGCAGCTGAGATATTCCCAGACTTGCAGAAACCACTTATGATGGTTGTGTAGATCACACGATCAGGATATATCCCCTGGCTTGCCATTTCCCACAAGATTTTATCTGCTTCAACCACTTTACCAGTCTTACGAAGAAGAATCATCATATCATTGTAGGTGTATTCATTGGGTTTAATTCCCTTTCTCTGCAACTCTTCCACAAGCTTTACAACCTTCTCTAGCTGTCCAATTTGACAATATCCACTAATTACAGTGCTATAACTTATAATGTCAGGCATATGGCCTTTGAATTCCATTTGCATGAGCAAAAGGTGCGCTTCTTTGATCATACCAGATTGACATAGACAATGAAGAATAATATTATAAGATATGGTGTTCCAAGAAACACCCACTGCTGGATACTCATTAAATACCTTTAAAGCCATCTTTATTCCATCAAAATTGTTCGACAGCCTAGCTAGAAACAAATTACAAGAATCTACAGAGACTAGAAGACCATAATTTAACAATTTATCAAACAGTTTTTTGGCTTCTAAAAGCATCCCACCTTCAACTAGGACTTGGAAGAATATATCAAATACATGAGGGTCTGAACCCCAGTCCTTGTAGGTATATATTAACCGCTCTGTAAAATTTGCAAAAGAATGATCAACATCCAGATTGGGCTTTGCCCAGAAATCATGAACCAGTCTGTGTGCCATTTTTAAGTCCTTTGATGTCACAGCAATATGAACTACAATACAAAGGGCCTCCAATGTTGGGTCTCTGCGCAGATGTGCCCAGTTAAAGAAATCTATAACCAGTTTATAGTCATTCTTTATGTCCATAAGAACCCAAATTAGATGATCAGGTTTGAATTTGGATTCATAAGGTTTAAGAATGCGGCGAAGAGGCTCAGAGCGGCGAAGCTTTATTGTGGTGGAGATTTGATGCACAAGTTCAGTGTCTTTAATAGCAGACTTCTTTGCGGAATAATCAGGAAAAGGTCTGGTATTGGTTAAACCAAAAGGAGAGACTCTCCCACTCAGACATCTTCGACACATAAAACATGTTGGACCAAAACCCAAGAGTGGATGGCAATCAATGATTTTTAAATATTGGAGTGAAGATGAGATTATATGTCTCTTCATGTGCAAGAGGAGCATCCATTTGAAAAATTGAGACTTTCTAAACAATAGGTTGGCACTTCTCTCCCGTGTACACACAAATCATCACAAAGAGGCTCTTTCATGACAAATCGCCTGCAAAAGAACTGATAGTTCCTTACTCAAATCTGCAAGTAATAACTTTCTTTCTTTCCTTTTTCCCCCCCTCTTGTGGGAAGGAGGAGGGGGTATGGTGAATATGTATAATCAGCAAGGCTTAATTCAGATCCAAGGCATAGACATTAGAAGCAACCCAGCTATAATTAGATTGCAAAATGTTTTTACTACTCGAAAGTTTATTATTCTTCAACTAACAGTCCTCTATGAATATAAGGAGGCTAGCTTAAAGTCAACATCACTCAATATAACACTTACCTGTTGAACATCTTACCCTATCTATCAAATACTTACCCCATTTGAACCCAGAAGGGAAAAAGAGGGGAAAATCTATCAGGCATTCTATCAAACACTTTCTAGACTTTCTAAACACCCCCCAAAAGCTATTCCAGGGGGAAGGAAGCTACAGTCGAACCAAAGGCAAACTGGCCCTGGTGCTTAAATCCGCTGATAGTGAACACTCAAGATAAATGAAGATGAAATATCCAGCATTAACAAGCAATAATAGAAAGTTAAAGTGCAGAAGTTTCGATCAGAGAAGGGAGACGCTACATAAATGGAGATGGGCATGTAAATCCAGAACAAGAACACCCCAAAGAAATCTCTAAAATTGAACAATAAAAGCAAGAAAAACACAGAACCAAAACATCCTCAAGCACGAATCCTAACACAGAGGCGCCAGAAATTTTGGGAGGAAAAAAAAGCAGCAAAGCAACAACGCCGACTGCAGAGTGGACGAGAAAGATCGATAATTATATAGGTCACGCATTCAAAGAGATATAGTAAGGAACTTCTTAGAGAAATTGCATGAAAAACCCTACCTCAATGTGTGGTATGAAAATCCGCTGTTAATCAAAATCGAAGAAGAGAGTGGTCGACTGCTCTTGTTCTGAAATTGGCAAAGTGCAAATCTATAACTTAAGTATCTTGTTTAGAAAATTGCAGGTGCTGCTGTTGAGGAAGATGAAGCAAGGGGCGAGGAGAGTGGGGTAGCCTGTTCGCTGCAGGGACTTGTCTGTGAGGGGGTCACTGAGAAGAGAGGATGGCTTTGAGCCGTCGACTGGAAATTGTCTCTTCAATTCTACATTACACATTGGGTAAGAGGGCAAAAATACACGTGTTTTTTTTTTCAGTATCATGTGTTTTTTTTTGTTTTTTTTTTGGGTAAAAATACACATATGATTATATTTTAGGAGTAAAAATCACACCACCTTTAAAATCTAACTAATGGCGCATTTGCAACCGAAAATGTCATATTTATAACAGAAAATATCATATTTACAACAACATTTAAACACCTGGATTTTGAACATAGAAAGGTTATCCACAACAACAAAAATGTTATATTTACAACAGGAAATGTTGTATTTATAACAAAATTTAAAATCTGACCATATTTATAACAGAAAATACCATATTTACAACAACATTTAAACGCCTGAATTTTGAACATAGAAAGGTCATTTACAACAGAAAAATGCTAGATTTACAACAGGAAGTGCTGTATTTACAACAAAATTTAAAATCCGACCATTTACAACAGAAAAATCCAAATTTACAACAGGTTAGATTTACAACAGGAAGTATGGTATTTACAACAAAATTTTAACGGTGGTGTGACTTTTGCTCCTAAAATGTAACCACATGTGTATTTTGCTCAAAAAAAAAAAACACATGGTGCTGGGCGCTCCTGGAGGAAAATCACATGTGTATTTTTGCTACTAAACCCTTATACATTATACCAATGTTTGAGATGAGTTTTGCCTCTATTTACAGGGATATATTTTTTAAGGGAGAAACACTTAATGTTTTCTCATATTACACACACATAAAATGGTGGGATATATATATATATATATATATATATATATATATATATATATATATATATATATATATTATTAGCATTATATATATATGTGGGTCCTATTATTTTATGTGTGGGTAGAAATCTTCTCATTCTTATGCAACATGAGAAATTTGAACCCAATTTTTTAAATACCAACTTAAAGCGGCTCAAAGTATTTATTTGGTAACCTAAAACTATGGTTTTAGAAATTTTTTCACAAGTCGAAATAAATTTTTTTTAGGGTTAAGGTGAAAAAATACACATGTGCTTTTCTCCGAGGAGCGCCCAGAAGCAAATACTTTTTTTGGGTGCAAAAGTGCACACGTGGTTACAAATTAGGTGCAAAAATATCGTTTGACCGTTAAGTTTGACTTTGACCGATGATGTGACATTTCAAAGGTGCAAAAATACTCCGGTTCACATTAGGTGCTTCTTCTTTATGTGCTTCTTACATGCTTCTCCTTCTAATTAGAGGGACAAAAAAAATTTTTAATTTTTTTTTAATTTTTTATATATTCTATATATTTAGATTAAATTATATGTTGCTTTTTGGAAAAAAATTTGACACCCAGTATTTTAAATTAATTAGTTTCCAGTTCTACATTCAGAAATATGTCTTGCAACACCAGTATACTGGAAACTAATTAATTTGAGATATTGGGTGCCAAATTTTTTTCCAAAAAGCAACATATAATTTAATCTAAATATATAGAATATATAAAAAATTTAAAAAAAAATTTAAAAAAATTGTTTGTCCCTCTAATTAGAAGGAGAAGCATGTAAGAAGCACATAAGGGAGAAGCACCTAACATAATTTTATTTTGTTTGACACATGTGATTTGTCAAGAAGAGCGCCTAACATAATTGTTTGACACATGTGATTTGTCAAGAAGAGCGCCCAACAACAATTTTTTTTGTTTTATTTAATAATTTTATTTCAAGATCCTAAAATAATTTTTCAAGATTATGAAGTATTTTTTTATACCAGTAAGTATCCTAAAAGTACTTTTTAGTACCAGTCAGTACCCTAAAATATTTTTTCAGTATCAGTCAGTATCCTTTTAGTACCGGTCAATACTTGAAATATTTTTTCAAGATCCTAAAATAATTTTTCCTAAACTAATTTTTCAAGATTATGAAGTATTTTTTCTGTACCAGTCAGTATCCTGAAAGTATTTTTTAGTACCAGTCAGTACCCTGAAATATTTTTTTTAGTATCAGTCAGTATCTTTTTAATACCGGTCAATACTTGAAATATTTTTTCAAGATCCTCAGATAATTTTTCAAGATTATGAAGTATTTTTTCTGTACCAGTCAATATCCTGAAAGTACTTTTTAGTACTAGTCAATACCCTAAAATATTTTTTTCCGAATACTGACTAGTACAAAAAAAATACTTCATAATCTTGAAAAATTATTTTAGGATCTTGAAAAAATATTTCAAGTATTGACCGGTGTTAAAAGGATACTGACTAATACTGAAAAAATACGTCATAATCTTAAAAAATTATTTTAGGATCTTAAAAAAATATTTTAAGTGTTTACCGGTACTAAAAGGATACTGAAAAAAATATTTCAAGGTACTGACTGGTACTAAAAAGTACTTTCAGGATACTAACTGGTATAGAAAAAATACTTCAAAGTATCTTTTTAGTACCAGTTAGTACCCTGAAATATTTTTTTCAGATCTAAAAATAATTTTTTTCAAGATTATGAAGTATTTTTTCAGTACAGGTCAGTAATCTAAATATCTTTTTAGCACCCGGTAGTAATTAAAATAAAATTATTAAATTAAAAAGAAATTGGTGTTGGGGGTTCTTCTTGACAAATCACATGTGTATTTTTGCACCTTTGAAATGCCACGTCATCGGTCAAAGACAAACTTAACAGTCAAAGTCAAACTTAACGGTCAAACGGTATTTTTGCACCTAATTTGTAACCACGTGTGCATTTTTGCACCCAAAAAAAGCATTTGCTACTGGGCGCTCCTCGGAGAAAAGCACATGTGTATTTTTGCACCTTAACCCCTTTTTTTAATATATTTATCTTGTGAATGCTGAAACACCCGCAGCAATAGTGTTTTTGGCACAATAGGTGAGGTTGATTAAAGTTAGGTTATAAGATTTGTTTTTTATTAAGAAAAAGGGAAATAGAGATTTGGTTTTTTGCTTAATTCAGGAGAGCATGTAAGAGGAGCTGATTTTAAGTGGACAAATATATCATTTTCCTTTTCCTTCTTCTTTTACATTTTTTTAATAAAATTATTATTCCTGAATTTTTTAACATAATTCTAACTCAGCCATCATTAAAAGCAAGAAATAAAACATATTTAATAAACCTACTTCAATTGGGAACCTAAGTTATGACAAATTCCGTCAAATACAAAAAAGGAAACACTTTCCTCCACTTATAAAGTTTAAAAGATATTAAAAAGGCTAATTAAATTATTTAAAAATATTTATATTGATCATTTTTTGTCCAAACTATTTTACTTCACATACATATAAATAGATATATATTTTAATGGGGTTTACTTTTCTCATGTTGCAGGAGAGAAACAAGATTCCTACACACACATAAAATGGTGGGACCCACATATATATATATATATAGTGCATATATATATGTGGGTCCCACCATTTTATGTGTGTGTGGCATGAGAAAATATTTTTCCTACAACATGAGAAATGTTTTTCCCTATTTTAATGATACATAACATATAATTAATATAGTTAAATAACTTATTTAACTTTCTTAGTCTATTAAAAAAGTTAATTTTATCTTATATTTAGGACATCAAGAGTATCGCGAATGAGGCTATAAGCTGAACTTACTATTTGTGAAAAATAAAAAACGTCATATATCGATCAAGGGGAAGATGTGGATATTACGAAGGATGTTAGGTGCTGTTGATGATTGTAATCCTCTGTTAGGATATGATTTCAGCATTTATTTAAAAAAAAAATCAAAAACATCTTTTTTGTTTTATAAAAATATAATTGCTGTTGTAATTTGTAAACTTATTTTTCCAGCTTAGAAATTATATTGCTCAAAAATACATAAACACCCATATGCATATAAGTATATAAGTATTATGGGTAAATGTTTCCGTTTTGCGCATAAATATTTCCCAAAAAAAAAAAAAAACTGAAGATAGGCTATATACTTACACGCCGTTAAAAAAGAATTGCATCCTTTTAAGCTTAAATAAATTTTGAATACTTTTGGATTAAAAAAAAATTATGATGAGAAAATCTTCACTTATTTATTTTTAAATATCCACTTTCAGTTTAGATAAAAAATGTAAATGATTTTTTAACCTCAGGTCCCACAAATACAAATGTTTACCATAGAAAATTTAGATTAAAAATGTATATATCTTTTTTTAACCTCATCTCCCACGTAAAAACTGCCTCCTTTAATCTTTTTTTAACAATAAAAAATTGAATAAATGGCTTTACTAAATCTTTGGTTCTCTCCACCAATGTGCCTGGTTCCATAGACCGCGACTTTATTGGGTGACTTCTTGATCATGTAAGATTTTCTAAACTTGGGTTTTTCGTAAATCTCCATAGCTATTATTTTTACAGTCTTTCTGAACTTGGTTTTTCGTAAATCCTCATAGCTATTATTTTTACCGTCTCTCAACTTGTTGTCTTTTTCCTTACCTTTAGAGATTTCCTGATATAGATTTGTTAAACTTTCTCTAAATAACCAGGATTCAAAGATTTATAATATAAGAAAACTGGATCGTTTCCCTCAAAGAATTCACAACGGATCTAAAATTAACAGTAAACACAGTAAAACAATAACTAGAATGGAGAGTTTTTCAATGTAGTTAAAATGAAGCCAAGCTGGAACAAAATATAAAAAAACGGGATTAATCATATTAAAATTGATTAACCTAAAATTGGAATTTCAAAACCTTCATTAGACTAAAACATGATACTAAACTCATGATTGATTATGAAAAAACCGAAATCTCTACGTTTGTCCAAAAACTCTCTCTATTAGACGATCACCTAGCATCTAATCGAACACGTGGCGAGCTCATTATGTGATTGCACACTAGATATTAAATCTAATACCAAATCCGCAATTATAATCAGATTCGATTAAAATAAACAGAAATGAATTACGTTACCGATTAAAGTGCGGGTCCTCTAAATTTGCGAAATCCTCAATCCATGGGTCAACCATAAAAGCTTAGCCAAGCATGGCTGGGCAAAATGCGGAAGAAAAATGCAAAGAACATAATGAAACTTAGAGAAAATAAAAAACTTCTAATTAATCTGAAAATCATAAAAGATGTAAGGTAGAATGTGTTTGCAGCTGCCATCTAAGTTAACCTAAAAGGAAATGATAGCTAGGGTTTCAAAATAGGTCCAATATTAAAAGCCTCTAAAAACAATTGATTTTTTATTACAAAATTCGAGCTCAATAAAAATTCAGAAAAATGTGTTTGTCTTTAGTTTCAATTTCGTCCATCTTTTCGTTTGAATCAGCCTTCTAAGTCTTCATAACAATTGTAACTCTCTGAATTATCTAAAAAATGAAAAAAATAATCAAACTAATTGGATATTTAAAAATGAATTAAATTCGCCCAAAGACCAATTAAGTAATAAAACCAATTATTTATTAGTTAAATATTCCTAAATTATTAACCATGAGATACAAATAAGTGAAGTAATATTTAATTATTAATATGCAAGTTATATTATTACTTACCTACAAGAGATGGGGTTACAATAGAAAATTAATAAACATGTCATATTTTGAGGGTGAAGGAGAGACGACAATCTAGTGCGGAGATGACCAATGATGAAATTCCATATCAACAATGAATTTGATTATTTAATAAATGGTGTTAAATATAAATAATTTTCTGTATTTCTTATAATTCAATAACAACTATTACGGATCGGTCCAATAGGCCCATGTTCGGACCTCGGCCCAACCATGCCTAAGACAGAATCCACGCTATAACGGGCAAGGATAGGAGATCCCACTGATGAAGGATCTCATTAACCGAGAATCTCCTCATGATCCAGCAAATCAGCCCTTGATCTCTCAATCTCGAATATCGTTCATTAATACGGAGATACTCGCAGCAGACTCCTCTATAAATACAGGGAAACCCTAAACAGGTGCACACGTTCTAATTTATGCTCTATTCACCTTCTGTCACACAGAGCACACACACCACCCTCTGGCTTCGCGCCTCCAAGTTTACTGCGAACTACGTGGACTTTGATCTCTTCAAATGGTACGTAGGCTCTAGGCTTGACAACCTAGTCAAGTCCAATCTCTCTGTGTTCTTAGAACAGAACATTGGCGCCGACCGTGGGGATCCATAAACTTCTATCCCCGTGACCATTGATAGCAAACACCAGCAGCCACAGCAAAAATCCATCTCCGGTTGGCGGAGACCCTCTGACAAGCCAACCGCCATCCGGACCCAGTCGGCCGCCGGAGCAACCACGGCGAGAGAAAACCCCAGAAGGGCACGTAACAGACACGGCCACTTCTCCCTCTGCAGAAGACCAACGACCATTGGGAGCACTCACAGAAGCTCCAGCACGAGACGTCCAGGTAGTCGAAGCCGACGTACGTATCCTGAGAAGGATACAGGAGTCGTTCCTTCAGAGGCTCGAGAATAAGGAGAAATGGGATCACCTCCAGTGAGAGGCCAATTTTGAAGCCTTCGGCCGAATGATAAAAGACGCGCTCGAACAGGATCGCCGACAAGGAAACCGCCGGAGGAATCATAGAAGAGGAAGGAGGTCTCCCGTGGATGACAGCAGTTCCTCGAGCAGTCCAGAACCAAGACACGCACGCCGTGACAAATGCGCACAGGCCTCTAGAAGCGGAAAGGCGCGACGGTTGCAGAACGCGCCCAATGGAGGCCTGACAGCTGTAAGCCCGCAATGATGGCACGTGAGGAGCAAATCCCAAAGCGTCCGGAGAATCCCAAAAGGCGAAAGGTTTGGGACCCGGGCAAGACGAGTAACCGCCCGGACAAAACGAACCCGGCGTTCTAGGCAAGACGAGGGCATAGTAAGTCGACCACTGCTCCAGACCGAACTAATGGTCACGGCAGCCAAAAGCCGACCGAGTCAAGGAAGAAGGCCTCGGCCATACCTTAGACCGGGGGCAATACGCACCTCGGCCGTCCGGGAGCCTGAACAACCGAGCTGGGGGGCAACTGTTACGGACCGGCTCAATAGGCCCATGTCCGGACCTCGGCCCAACCATGCCTAAGGCAGAATCCACGCTATAACGGGCAAGGATAGGAGATCCCACTGATGGAGGATCTCATTAACCGAGAATCTCCTCATGATCCCAGCAAATCAGCCCCTGATCTCTCAATCCCGAATATCGCTCATTAATATGGAGATACTCGCAGCAGACTCCTCTATAAATACAGGGAAACCCTAAACAGGTGCACACGTTCTAATTTATGCTCTATTTACCTTCTGTCACACAGAGCACACACACCACCCCCTGGCTTCGCGCCTCCAAGTTTACTGCGAACTACGTGAACTTTGATCCCTTCAAAGGATACGTAGGCTCTAAGCTTGACAACCTAGTCAAGTCCAATCTCTCTGTATTCTTAGAACAGAACAACAACAAACTGTTTAATTTCCTCAATTATCTTGTATATTACTATGCATCTCAGCAGCATCTTTTTACATCAAGACGTGCTTTTCTATAACGAAATGTTAAGTTGTATGGGATACGCTACAATATGGTATTTATGTAGGACAAGATCATTCATTTTCTGTCTTGCACACAGTACGATTATAACATAAAATCATAATTATTTCATTATATATATATATATATATATATATATATATATATATATATCACAATTATTATATGATAAATCATATGGACATACGTACTATAGGGTACATTTTTTATGTTTTTATCTTAATTATCAAGACCTTTTCTTTATTTTGAAACTTTATACTAAAAACTTTCCAAAATTAAAATTGACCTTAAACAGACCTACACTTTATGTTCATGATTTTATTAATAGCATTCATTTCGTAATTAATTCACAGTCAACTTAATAATCTGATCCCAAACAAAGGAAAGGCTAGGTGATCAACGGACAATGGTTCTGTGTACCTAACCAACAAGTTATTAGTTAAAGTGGTAAGCGGTTTTATCCTCATAAAATAGAGAACTTAAATTTAAATTTCAGGAAATATAATTGTTAGGAGGAACAAAAACCTTGTGTTCTTAACTTTTATAACTTACAATCTTTCACACCGTTGAGACGATGGAACGCTCCTTCAATCCATATTATAAGTTACATCCAAGTATCTTGGCATAACCAACAAGATAGGGTTGATTTATTAACTTTATCTGGAAATAAAACTTTTTTCAACTTTAATTTATTTGCCTATATTTTAGAGTATAGAGAAACACTACAATAGATTTTAAGTCCTAGTAAAATTGTGATAGGGGTAATATTTGGAAAAATCTTATTAATATATAGTCTATTAAATGACTTATATTACTAATAAAAAATTCTTCTAGAAAACACTCTATAATCGGAGGTAGTATAATTTCTCACTACTCTTTCTCTTTACGCATAGAGAGAGTTATAAACTTTGCTGGGGGATAATCACTCGTATAATTGCATAAGAATATGTAGGAAAAGCCAAAATATAGATAAGAAATCTTGACTCCACTGTGAAGGTACAGAAACAAATTGAAGCTGTGTAAATCAAGAAGTTTAATACATTAATACTGCTAATTAGCTAGCTCGCTCTCTTTTGGTTTTGCGCACCATGAATGTGTTAATTAAAAAAGAAACGTTGAAGGTCGTTGATCCCAAGTAAGATGTCACCATATGCGATGACGTAGAGGAAATCATAGGGGAGTTGGCAGATCTTATGTTGTAATTTTGATGTTTAACCTAAACGATTGTTTAATTTGACCCTCTTCTTGTTGGCCTATTCGGCTGTTTTCTATTGGAAATATAACACTGGATTGTGGACAGAGAGGAGCCTTGTAGCATTGTACTCACCCCAAAGAAGTGAATTAGTTTTAAGTATAGAGGGAATGACAGTTAAGTCCCAAAATTTTAATTTATAAATAATGACATTTGGGTCTGTGAAAAAATGTATTAAAAGTGAAAATGTAAATTTTGATTCAAAAATTATAAATATAGCCCCTCTATTTTTTATGGGAGGAAAAGATGAAAGTTTTCAAAATATGGGAGATTGAAGTTTTCCTTTATTTGAATGAGGGAAGAAATGTGAGAGGGAGGGAAAATACTAGTAAAAATGAGGGTGAGATGATCCACCATCCCAAAAAACCTTTACATCACAATCTGAGATTGAGAAGAAAACTCTCCTTTCACTGTTACTTGGTCACCAATTCACCATGTTGTCTTCTCGCTCCAACTCATTAATCGTTATTGTCCAATCCCTACCAAGTCACCTTCAAAAATATGAAAAAAATATATATATGGGTAAAGGATTTCTTAAGTCACTAGACATAGAGTTATCTTCAATGACCTCAAAACCACGTCGTTTTGAATTAACGAATGGTTTTTCCGTAATTTTGTTTATTTTTAATCATATATATTTTACCGAAACACCCTTCATTAATTCACCTAAAATTACTAACAAACTTTTCATTAATTCAAAATGACGTAGGTTTGGGGTCACTGAAGATAATTTTATCTTCAGTGACTGGAGATAATTCTATCTTCAGTAACTGGAGAAATATTTTTCCCTATATATATATATAAATTCATGGGATTAATATTTCTCCAATTACTAGAGATAAGGTTTTTTTTTTTTAATCTAATTTGCTGCAAACCAAAGCGTGCTTCTCACGTTCCCCCACTCACTTTCTGTTCTCTTGTACTCGTAGAGAGGATCTGTTTGATTCTCTACCATTTCACTCCTCATCGCCGTTCTCTTCCTCCAATCCATATGGCTGCTGCTTCTATTCCTACGATTCCGTCTCACATGAAAGCTTGGGTCTATTCTGAATATGGCAACTCATCTGATGTTCTCCGCTTGGACCCTAATGCTATACCCCACTTCAAGGAAGATTAGGTTCTCCTCAAGGTCGCCGCCGCTTCCCTTAATCCCATTGACTACAAGAGGATGGGTGGCTTTTTCAAGGACACTGATGACTCTCCTTTACCTGGAAGCCTCTCATTCCCCTCTTTCATATCACCTTGATCTATCGTCATTTGTTTGGAGCAAAGGGTAAAATAAAATAATAGGGGATTTTATGCGATGTTGACAATTTGTTTATGATTATTGATATGTTGATTTCCTAGTGGATAGAGAGAATCTGAAAACAGTGCCTTGATCTGTTTATTTATTATTCTAAATTGATTGGAACGGTGTAGTTTTGAGGTCATTGGAGAGAAGCTTATCTCCCGTGACTGGAGAAATATTAATCCCTAAATTCATTCCTAAACATATACAAATATATATAAAAAAAATATTTTTCGAAGGATACTATTTGATTTTTTTCTTTCAATTTATCATTGGATTTTTAAAATGTATTTTCAAACATATAAAAATTGTTTGATTTTGATATGTACAAATATGAAAATGTTTTGATGATGTTTATTTTTACATATTTTTGTTACACATATTAACATGAGATAAAATAAATCAAGATAGAAGGATATTATAATTCTCATTGTAACGTTTGCCTGAATTGTTGAATAAGGATATTAAGATCTACTTAACTGAGACTCAAATATTTTTAATTGTCTGAATTGTTGTTTGTAATTTATCTCTTGACAAATTTGGGTTAAGGTCCAATTTTTTCCTAAAAATTGTCACGTAAAAGTAATGTTGCTCCAAAATTTTTTTGAAGAGCAATGTCGATCACTCTGGAAGTTTAACAATCTGTCTTGGCGGTTATTCTGACTATGCTAGTCAATTGATTAGATATGTTAAGTTGAGAGGCCCACATATCATCCACATCATTTTTATTAAATTGTAAATTTGTCTCAAAAGTTTTTATTTAGAAGCAATATTGCCCCATAAGTTTTCTTCTTTTTTTTTTTTCAATTTTAACCGGAGGAGCTCACATTCACCAAAGAGTACTAAAGAAAAAGATTCAGTAATTGGATGCAAACACACTAAGGGAGATTGCCGAGAACAAAGTCGTCGGAAACCCTCCACTACCATACTCCAACAATGTCGAGCTAGGTAGGTACCTCTTCAGTTTTCTCTTCATCGCACAATATTCTTTCACCTCTTTGATTTTCTCCAATTCTTTGTATAGAAGCATTTTTTTATATAAAAAACAATTTGCCTTACTTAATTATAAATCTAACTTTAAAAAAATGTGGTGGATGACACGTGAGCAGACCACATATTTAGCTAAATAACATGTAAACTTAACTTGGATAATAGCTGAAGTGAAATTTTTTACAATTTGAAAACTTTTTGGGTAACATTGCTTTTGAGTAAAAACTTATGGCATAAATTTACACATTAACCCAAGTTAATATGATGTGGATGACATATGTGAACCTACCAACTCTATATTTGATCAATTAACAATCAAATTAAACATAGACAATGGGCGGGGTGAAATTGCTATTCCTTCTGGTCTTTATTATAAGGTACCAACTAACAATTCACACAAACCAATAAAAACATTTAAAGTCAATAAAGTTGCCTTACAATTTAAATAATTTTCAATATTATCTTTACTATAGTTGTATTAAACTCAAATATTATATTATTATTACTCTCACCTATTGTGCTATTAATGATAGGCATATATGGGGGAAAAAAAAACAACAACAATAAATGCTTATTGGAAACAAGCAAGTGCCTTATAAAAATTAAAGGAAAGTGCACTTGCTAGTTGGTGCTTTATAATAAGGACCGGAGGGAGTATAATTTAAAAATTTGTAAGACAACATTGCTCCTCAAAAAAACCTCCGGAGCAACATTGTGGTGACAATTTCCAGAAAAAAAAAAAATTGGACCATTAACCCAGCAAGATTTTAAATAATTTTATAGTTTAATATAATATTAATAGATGACAAACCATGAAGTTTAGTTTTAGCCTATAAAGGCCAACCGTCCCGACAACTGTGAGGCCTCCTGAAACACACAACGAAAGGAACTATCTTTCTTATTTCTATGGCTTCTTCTTCTTCTATTCCCCTCCAGTTTGCTTTTCTTTCTGTTGTTTGCTTCCTCTTCTTGTTCATTGAGAACAAGCCCTTTGTTTCTGCAATCACAAGGAAAGGCTACAATGAGCTTCCACCCACTCATTATCATCATCATGTTCCTCTCAGTTCTTTGTTCCCTTCTTCCACTTGCGGCTATCCTCCTAAAGGTTCTTTCTCTTCTATCTCTCTCTCTGTTATGATACATAGAATATTCCTGTACATGCAAGATCATGCATTGAATATATTTGATAGGATGAATTATAGTAGGTAGAAGCAGAAAGGGATCGTTAGAAGTAGTACACAAGCATGGGCCATGCTCAAAACCCAAGCAACATGCATCGTCTTCATTGATAATCCCACACAGTGAAATCCTGGAGCAGGACATAGCGAGGGTGAGAGCCATCCAGTCCAAGCTGCGGGAAAGGCAAAGTCAAGCAAGAGAAGAAAGTGGGAGGCCGAAGACGTTTGAGGCGTCGGGCCAGCAGGCGGCTACGCTTCCGGCTAGGTCTGGGGAGATTCTGGGGTCGGCCGGCAACTACTACGTGACGGTAGGGTTGGGAACGCCGGCAAGGGAGCTGTCGCTGGTATTTGACACCGGAAGTGACCTCACTTGGGCTCAGTGTCTCCCATGCGACTCCTCTGCCTCCTGCTACTCCCAGAACGAACCCATCTTCTATCCTAAACAATCCTCTTCATATTCTGATATCCCTTGCTCTTCTTCCCAATGTTCTCTCCTTTCCTCAGCTACAGGTATATGTGTTTACATACTCCTATGCATATCACATAACTCATTTTCTAGTTTATTAATTATTATTGCTTGCCATGGCTTCTCACTATTTTTCTTATATCTTTGAGTGGCTCTTGATAATTGTATGATATAGGAATTGAGCAGAAATGTTCTGCATCAGGGAAAGATTGCATTTACGGTATTACATATGGTGATAATTCCTTCTCCACCGGAAACTTCGCTAAGGAAACACTAACAGTTACTCCCACGCACGTGGTCGATGGCTTCCTCTTCGGCTGCGGCCATGACAATGAGGGTCTCTTCAAAGGCACCGCCGGCCTCCTCGGCCTCGGCCGCAGCCATGTCTCCTTTGTCCAACAAACTTCAGACACATTCAACAAGACCTTCTCCTATTGCTTACCATCCACCGCCAGCGACGTCGGCTACCTCACCTTCGGCGGCGTAGCCGACTCGGGCAACATCATTTACACGCCGTTGACTTCCATCCCGCAGGCCTCCTCCTTATACTCAATCGACTTGACCGGAATCTCCCTCGCTGGCGCCAGTCTCTCCATCCCCTCCACCGCATTCTCCTCCGGCGTGATTATCGACTCCGGCACCGTCATCACACGGCTCCCACCGTCGGCTTACGGCCCCCTGAGGGACGCATTCCGGAATGCTTTGTCGAGGTACCCGATGGTAGGTGCGGTTGACTTGTTGGACACGTGTTACGATTTGAGTGGACACAAGAATGCTGTCGTTCCGAAGGTAACATTGTCGTTTGGAGGAGGGGCGAACGTGGATTTGGACGCAAGTGGGGTTGTGTATGTAGTGAGTGAAACGCAGGTGTGTTTGGCGTTTGCAGCGAATCAAGATGAGAGGGAAATTGCTATTATTGGGAATGTTCAACAGAGGACAATGGAGGTAGTGTATGATGTTGATGGTGGCAAGATTGGGTTTAGACCTCATAGTTGCAGTGGAAGCAGCAAGTTGTTCGTGGGTGTTGCAAATATGCTCCAGAATTACTTTATATATTTTTTTACTTTTTATGCTTTCTTTAAATTTTAAAAATGCAAGTTAGAAACAGCCAAATTATGTTGATCTATCTTGATTCTTGAACTCTGGTCCTCATTTTGTTTTAATTTAATAATTCTGTTTTTGTTAATCATTCATCACGGTAGTTTTGAAAAAAAATTATTTTTGTCATGTGTCAAGATATTCAAACTTAATGAAATGGATAGCTTCATCACACACTTAAAAAAAAAAAAAAAAAAGCAACTACCTATGGGATCTGCAACGACCCCAGTCCGTCACTAATTACCGACGGAATCCTGATAGAAATCCGTCGACAATATTACAGATGGATTTGCAGATGGAAATCCGTCGGTAATTAAAATTTAGACATGCTATATATCACACACATTTGCGACCTGATATACTACCTCCGATTTTAATTATAAGAGCTACTAGTTGACTTTCTTTAGAGAGGTTAAGGAAACTAAATAAGTTACTTAATCATTTCATATGTTGTGTATCCTTAGATTATATATTAGTTTATTAGTTAAACTAATTAGTTTGAAGAATAATTAAAAATAAAAATACTTTAAAGTAATTTAATTAGCTTCCTTAATTTCTCTCAAAAAGTCAACTAACTCTTATAATTAAGACCGGTAGGACTGGAAGAAGTATATCACACACATTTGCGATGCACCGGGTTTAAGAAAGTCCACGTTTTAAGTTTTTACTAACCCAAACTCCCAAAGTTTTCTCATTTCCGTTTATTTTTCTTTTGGTAAGGGTTCAAAGTTTTTTCCCTTAAAAAAAAAAGCTAAAGTATACGTTTAGTCCTTCATGTTTTACTTCTGATATCATTTTAGTTTCTTAAATTTGTAAAGTGTACATTTGATTCCTTAATATTAACACTATTAGTCTAATTTGACGGAAAATATTAACTCAATAATTTTAAGAGATAACTATACAATTAAATGCTGATAAAGTATGCTTATATGTTAGTATTTAACAAATTAACATTTTAAATCTATTAATTGAAAATATTTAATTTTCACATATTGTTTTATGGTTTTTCACAATTTGTGAATATTAATTTTTTTTTTTAAAATCAAAGAAGATTAAATATTAAAGGATCAAACATATATGCACTTTACAAATTTAATGGACTAAAATGACAGACATGAAGAACCAAACATATATGCACTTCACAAATTTAAAGGACTAAAATAACAGACATGAAGGACCAAATGTATACTTTAGCCTAAAAAAAAAAAAGTATTTGTAAACTTGGTTTAAGTCTCGAATTTTTGGGTAGTGAATGAATTATGCATAATGATGGTAAACAAAATTTTTGGAACGGGCTAATGAACACTTTTAATTTATTTAATCCGTCATTACATTAATTCACAAGATATTTTCTCTTTGATACAATCGAGATCATATAATTAGATGGCAATGAATTCTTAATCATAACTCTTCATCAGTTAGCTATAAAAGGGAATTGGAAGAGAGGAAAGGAAAATTTTTATAAATTGGATTTCCCAAAAAAAAAAAAATGTGTACAACAAACTACAAAAGTTTAATAAACAGAATATGTAAAATAAAATAATAAGAAAAATTACGTAAATTTTTTTTTTACCCCATTCCATTCATTTTTTAAATTCTAATTCAAAAAATATTAATGCCCAATCCTATGGACAAATACAAGTTCACATGACATCCACGTCATTTTTGTGAAATAGTATATTTGCTCCAAAAGTTTTTACTTAGGAGCAATATTTTCTCATAAGTTTTTTGGTTCAATTTTAGCCTGAAGGTTTTACTAAGTTGGCAATGTGCACAATAATAAAGAAGAAGTCACAGATGGGGGAGGAGATCACCTTCGCCAAAGTGTACTGAAGAAAAAGATTCAATTACTAGGTGCATGACAAGCTAAGGGAGGTTGTTGAGAACAAAGTCGTCTTCAATACTCCAATATGTTGAAATAGGTAGGTATCTCTTCGGTTTTCTCTTGATTCTTTTATCTCTTTGATTTTCTCCAATCCTTGGTATCTATGCATTTTTTTCTTTTAAAAAAATTACCTTATTTATAAATCTAACTTAAAAATGAAATAGATGACACGTAAGCTTACCAAACCAACATATTTAGTTAACTAACATGTAAGATTGGGTTTAGACCTCATAGTTGCAGTGAAAGCAGCAAGTTGTTCATAGGTGTTGCAAATATGCTCCAGAATTACTTTATATATATATTTTTTACTTTTTGCGTTTTCTTTAAATTTTAAAAATGCAAGTTAGAAACAGCCAAATTGTACGTGTTGATCTATCTTGATTCTTGAACTCTGGTCCTCATTTGATTTTAATTTTCCCCAAAAGAATTCAGTTTTTGTTAATCATGCATCACTGTAGTTTGAAAAATACTCTTCTCGGTCTTAATTATAAGCATAGTTGATTTTTTTGGAGAAATTAAGGAAGCTAATTAAATTACTTTACACTATTTTTATTTTTATTTTTTTCTTCAAACTAATTAGTTTAATTAATAAACTAATATATAATCTAAAGATGCATAACATAAGAAATGATTAAGTAACTTATTTAGCTTCCTTAATATCTCCAAAGAAAGTCAACTATGTCTTATAATTAGGACCGGAGGTAGTAATATCTTTGTCATGTATCAAGATATTCAAACTTAATGAAATGGATACCTTCATTACAACATTAATTAACAAACGGATTAAAATTTAGAGCTGATATATATCACACACAGTTGCGATGCACCGGCTTTAATAAAGTCCACGTTTTAAGTTTTTAATAACCCAAACTCCCAAAGTTTTTTCATTTCTGTCTATTTTTCTTTTGGCAAGGGTTCATTATTTTTTTCCCTAAAAACGAAAAAGTATTTCTAAACTTGGTTAAGTCTCGGATTTTTGGGTAGTGAATGAGTTATGAATAATGATGATAAACAAAATTTTTGGAAGGGGCTAATGAACATTTTTAATTTATTAAATCCGTCATTACATTAATCCACAAGATATTTTCTCTTTGATACAATCGAGATCATGTAATTAGATGGCAATCAAGGCTTAAATCATAACTCTTCAATTAGCTATAAGGGATTTGGAGGAGAGGGAAGGGAAATTTTTATACATTGGATTTTTAAAAATTGAAAAAGTCTGTACAAAGTACAAAGTTTTAATAAGGAAAATATATAAATTAAAATAAACAATAAGAAAAATTAAGTAAAGTTTTTTTACCCCACTTCATTCATTTTTTTTAATTCTATTTCAAAAAATATTAATGCCCCATCATATGGATAAATACATTACATTTTTTGAAATTATACCACTGTGAAGGTGGATAAATGTCTTAAAATGGGATTTGTATAAGGAGTTTATTAATGCCCTAAATAATTAACTTTTTCTCTTTTTCTCTCATGCTTGTTTGGGTTTGCCGTATTTTTTTTTTTTTAAAAAGGAAATATTGAATGTCGTCATTGATTCCAAATGACATATCGTATGTGTTGGATAAGAAAGCATAGGAGAGTTCGCAGATCTTAGGTTGTAACGTTTGACATAAACGACTGTTTAACCATCATCTTGTTATTGTCCCTATTTTGGCCGGCTGTTCTCCTTTGTAATTCAGCCCCTGTAAAGGCCAACCGTCCAGACCCTGAGTGCGTGCTGTGCCGTCTCCTGAAACACATAAAAAGAAACTAAGAAAAGGAACTAAATATCGTTTCTCTCAATGGCTTCTTCTTCCTTTTCTAATCCCTTCCTGTTACCTTTTCTATCTCTGGTTTGCTTCTTGTTCATTGGGAGCAAAACCTTTGTTTCTGCAATCACAAGGAAACAATACAGTGAGCTTCAACATATAACTCATCATTACCATCATGTTCCTCTCACCTCTTTCTTCCCTTCTTCCACTTGCACGTCTCCTCCTCAAGGTTCTTTATTCTCTTCCATTCCATGCATCTCTCTTTCTTTGCTTTACTGTATTTAATCTTTAAAATATGACCCAATTAACTTTTTTTAAAGAGATTAAGGAAGTTAAACAAATTATTTTAGAATATTAATATTTATGTTTTGTATATCAAACTAATTTGTGACTCATAAATTAATATACTCCTATAATCAAATGACACACGACATTAACTAACTTATTTTACTTGTTTATCCTCTAAAAAAAAGTTAATTAGGTTTTATATTAAGGATCAAAAGAAGTAATTTATAGAATATTTTTATGCATGCAAGATTATAATGAAATTAATATGTGTGTGTATGTACGTACGTTTGAATGATGCCATAAATAGGTGGAAGCAGAAAGGGATGGTTCGAAGTGGTACACAAGCACGGGCCATGCTCAAAACCAAAGCAACACACATCTTCTTCATCTTCATCTTCATTAATTATACCACACAGTGAAATCTTGGAGTAGGACATAGCGAGGGTGAGAGCAATCCAGCGGAAGCTGTGGGAAGCGCAGCGTCAAGTAAGTGATGAACAAGATCGGAAGTCGACGACCACGACTTCAGAGGCGTCATTGGACCAGGCAGCGGCTCCTGCTCCGACTGAGGTTCCGCTACCGGCAGAGTCAGGGGAGATTATAGGATCGGGGGACTACTTCGTGAAGGTAGGGTTAGGAACTCCGGCGAGGGAGTTGTCACTGATATTTGACACAGGAAGTGACCTCACTTGGACTCAGTGCTTGCCATGCCTTCGATCTGACTCCTGCTACACCCAAAACGAACCAATCTTTGATCCTTCAAAATCATCTTCATATTCTAATATTCCTTGCCCTTCTTCCCAATGTTCTCAGCTTCTCTTTCCTACAGGTATGCCTCCGTGCGTATATACCTCTCCCTCAATAAAAATACTAGAGCTACAATTTTTTTATAAATTTTTCAACACTCATCATAAAAATTTATTTTCTCACATGATAAATTGGAATTTTCAATACTCATCATAAAAATTATTGCTCAACACTCGTCATCATACCGTATTCGCTCCTGTCCTAAATTTTGATGGATGTGATTTGATTGTAATTAAGCTCAGTCCATTTTGTCTCTCCCATCAAATTTTGTTTATCTGTATTAACCTTTGTCTCAGTCCATGTGGGAAATTTCTCAAATTCAAATTGTTAGACCAAAAGAATATTTAATTTTTACTAAATTGTTAGGACTCAAGGACCTATCATTTATCGATATAAAAGGGATATATATGTGGTAAATTCAGTGATACTTTTTTTTTTTTAATACAAGGCAATAGAGGAAAGGGATCGAACCCAGGACCGGGAGGGGGAAATTAATCCCAATACCACTGCACTACTAGTAGTGCTGGTAATTCAGTGATATTATTATAAACTCATGCACTAATGTTTACGCATGCATTGAGTCAAACGTTAATTTAATATTCCTTGCACCGGCTTCTCACTATTCATCTCATTTGTCTGATTAACTCTTAATAATATTATAATACAGGACATAACCCGACATGTTCTGCATCATCGGGAGATTGCTTGTACAATATTTCCTACGGTGACAGATCCTTCTCCGCCGGAAACTATGCTAAGGAAACGCTCACAATTAATCCCGTGCACGTCGTCAACGACTTCCTCTTCGGCTGCGGCCATGACAACGGGGGTCTCTTCAACGGCACCGACGGCATCCTCGGCCTTGGCCGCAACCAAATCTCCTTTGTCCAACAAACTTCAAAAATATTCCACAATCATGTCATGTGGAGCATCCTCTAAGGGATATCATCGGCGAGATTAGAGACCTCCTTTTCAGGGATGGGGAGGTAAAGCTCTACTATACCCCGAGGGAAAACGTTGCTTGTGCTGATTATTTAGCTAAAGAAGGACATGGTGCTCCGGGCGATATGGATGCGATTCTTATCCCGACAATCCCGGCAGGGTGTTGGGATATGGTGTTGAAAGACCAGTTGGGCTGTCGGTCTTAATTTGGGCCTCTGTCTATTGTATTTAGGATTAGATTTTATGTTCTAGTCCTTATTTAGTATTTTCAAGCTACGACTTGCCTGTTGTATGCAAAAAAAAGAAATATTCCACAATATCTTCTCCTATTGCCTCCCCGCCACTGCCACCGACATCGGCTACCTCAACTTTGGCGGTGAACCCCCCTCTGACAACGTCATTTACACGCCGTTCTCTTCCATCCCGCTAAGCTCCTCCTTCTACGCACTCGATCTCAACGGGATCTATCTTGCCGGTCATTAGAACAAACGCGACCGGGCTTAAACAACGCCCCAAATTCGAGCTTCTTCCTTGACGCACTGGTGCTCCCTCGTGCTCTACCTCCTTTGTCCATTTCACTGCCATCCATTTCCCAAAGCTCCTCTTCTTCAATCCTCTTGGATTTTTCAGTTTCAAGTCTCCAAAATTGTTCCCAGTCTCACACGCAAGGATCAAGCTGAAGTCAACACCTTCATCTTCATCTTTCATGGCCTCTCAGTTGCAGGTTTCCGAAAGTGCAACCACTGAAGAATTTGACCATTCCTCTGCTCGCACAATCGGAGAACATGATCTTCTCATTGTGGGTCCCGGCGTTCTTGGTCATTTAGTGGCTGAGAAATGGCGGCAGGTACTGTATTCTGATTCCCTGTCTCTCTATCTTTGTAATGTGCTTCTTGAACATATTTCCATGCGATTCTTGGTAATATAATAATCAACTTAGTAGCAGAGCTTGGAATCGGAATGTTGTGGGAATCTTGTCTCCTATAATCAAATGCACTGTGCCACCCTCGTTTCTTGGCATTATTATTATATTTTATTTTGATTCAGGAACATCCCGGTTGTCAAATTTTTGGACAAACAGTGACCACTAATCATCACGACGAGTTGATTAAATTGGGTATTGATCCGTCTTTGAAATGGACGAAGGCCTCGCACAAATTTCCTTATGTCATTTTCTGTGCTCCACCTTACCAGTCCGAAGACTACCCTGGTGATCTCAGGTAAGCATCAGACTTGATCCTTTGACTATTTTTGGGAGAACTGTGTTTGGCAGTAGAGCGAACGTGGATTTGGACGCAAGTGGGGTTGTATATGCGTTGAATGAAACGTTGGTGTGTTTGGCGTTTGCTGCCAATGAAGATGCGAGGTTCCCAGCTATAATTGGAAACACTCAACAAAGAACATTTGAGATAGTGTACGATGTTGATGGTGGTAAGATTGGTTCAGACCTCATAGTTGCAGAGGAAGCAGCAACTTCGTCTCTGGTGCTTCACCAGCGATCCCTCCAAATCCATTTTAGATAATGAGTGATGTATCAGCATAATGAAAATAACGGCTGAATTGTGATTTTTGGCGGTAGAGAGACCATGTTCTGTTGTTGTAACTGGTTAATAATTGCTTGCTAAAAGCAAAAGTTCTAGCAGCATTGGTTGGTAAAAAAAATTAATATATCAATCTGAATTATAGATGGAGATGTAAGCATTATCAAATTCAAAGATTTTATTTACATATTGCTGAATAATCATGTGTGAATCAGATCTAAGCCGTCCCCAAGGCCTCACCCCCTACACTTGTGATGTCCGACGCCCACTGGGACAAGTATTGTCCCCCTCCTCTAGGGATTTTGTCCCTTAGGAATTAATTCCCAAGAGCACCTCCCCAAGGGCTCGAAGCCAAGACCGGAGGCTTTAGTACATGCCTTAAAAGCTCCTTGGTATCCATTGCACCATCGGTGTGAATTAATGTGATGAATGAATTAATAAGAAATTAATGGTGTTCTGTTCTGGGAATAGGACTGTTTAGACTTGACTAGGAGCCAAGCCTAGGGCCTACGTACCCTGTAAAGGGATCAAAGTCCACGTAGTTCGAGACACACACAGGCGTGTAGCCAAGGGGTGGGGTGTGTGCTCTGTGTGACTGAAAGTAAAGGAGTGAATTAGAATGTGTGCACCTGGTTAGTCGACCTCTGTATTTGTAGAGGTTACCGTGGAGGATATCTCGGTCGTGCATGATATCCGGGGCGAGTATCTAGGGGAGTATACCACATAGATATAGTCCGGATAATCCTATGATATCGATAGATAGGATCCGCTATAATATAGGTGGGATCCGATAGGGATACATTCCACATTGGGCCATACCTCGAATATGGGCCTTGGGCCGATCTGTAACAGATGCCCCCAGCCCGGTAGTTTAGGCGTCTGAGCTGCCGGGATGTATTTTGCCTCTAGTTGGTTTTTCTAGACGAGCTTTGCTGTCGTGGTGGCTTACTTCGAAGATCCGAGGTCTTGTCTCAAAGATCCTGAGTAGTACTGAGATGGTTTGTCTGCATTTGAATCCAGGTGTTGATCTCGGCTATCGAAGTCGTCTACTCCACAGATCTGAGGTAATGTCTCTAGGATCTGGATAATGCCAAGGCGGTTCGCTTGTCTTTGAGGTTGGAATCTTTCTTCTGGTTACCCGGGCTAGATTGTTGTGAATTTATGCCCTCTTGCCTATCTACTGTACAGTGCCGAGTTGTGTCATATTGACCTCGGTTACCGATGTCCTTTGCTCAAAGATCCGAGGTAATGTCTCAAGGATCCGAGGTATGCTTTCGCCATTATCGTCAACTGACACCTGGCGGTTTGCGACTTCTGTGCGCATTTGATGCATCCGTCGTGTCACGTATATCAACCCTTCTTTTTGGGCTTAGAGGTCTCTAGGCTGTCGAGGCTCCTTTATTGTTTGATCTTGATATGCTTTTGTCCGAGTCTTGATGAATTCGGATTCATTCGTATTCTGCTATCGATTTGCCTATTTAGGTGATAGGTTTTTTCCTAAGGCGACATCTATTTGCCTTTCCCTCGTTCTTTGTTGTCGCTTGCCTCAGCCTCGGTTGATGGTGAACCTACACTTGGAAATTCAAATAACCCCGTGAGGGCTTCCGTTAGTTCTTCTCACACCGTTGACAACTGTGTAGTAGTTGCCCCCAGCCTGGCAGTCAAGGACTCTGGGCTGCCAAGGTGGATCTGTATGGAACCCGGACATCGTATCCAAGTTGCTGCACCTTATTTTGATGAAGTTTCTACCCAAGTTTCAACGAATCCCGGATTTACTTGTATTCTGGCTGAATTGCCCCCAGACATGTAGTCTGGGTTAATTGAAGTTTAAAACTTTGTTTGTTTCTTTTCCCAATCGTCGAGATCTCTTCTTCTTCAATCATCCGGGTTTGTTTACTGTAACACCGAAGTTGTAGCGTCGGGTTCTGCCTATCCGAGTTGTCGTGAAGAGAGATAGACTCCATTTGCTATATCGTTGACAGCTTTACAATGCCATACCTGTCTTGTTGTCCCCTAGCCTGGCAGTCAAGGACTCTAGGCTGCCGAGGTGCATTGACTATTTAACCTGGATCCCATGTCCGAGGTTAATCTTCATTCCCTCCAGCGAGGTGGTTCCCTCAAATGATGCCGCTCCTTCGAGTTGGGGGTCAGGCCTGTAGTTGTGTTTTTCTTTTAACTGGTCGGGGCATTTGTGCCCCGTTGAAGAAAGCACTGGATGAGGCCGAGACCAAGATGATGGCCCCAGAAGAGGAGCGTGATGTCGCCATGGCCGCTGCGAGGAAAGCGACCGAGGGGCTGCTGCTCGTCAAAGAGGCATTGGAGATGACGTCCTCCAAGTGCTTATGCTGAAATATCATCCACGCTCACCGCACCATGGATGCTGTGAAGTTACTGTAGAAGCAGCGCGCCGATCTAGCCTCCGAGCTGGACTCGACAACGGATGCTTTTCTGGCAGAGCAGCAGGCCCATTCTGACACACTTAACTCGTTGAAGGAGACAACCTCTGACTGCTTCGACATGGCCGAAGAACAAATCAAGCACTTGATTCCGAACGTATCCTTGAACCTTGCCGAGTATGCGTACCGGGCTTATGTGAAGGATGGTGTCCTGGTTTCGCCCCCTCCGACGCCCGATGTCGGGTCCTTGTCTTTTAAGGAGGATGAACAGGAAGAGCAAGGCGATGATGAGGCTGGGCAAGGAGCTCCGGAGGCTGGGCAGTCCAACGAGGTGGTGCCTTCTGGTGATGCTGCTCCCCCGAGCTAGGGCGCTTGTGCCCTGTTCAAACTTGAATCTTTACGGCGTCTGTGCCGCTTTCTTCTTATACATTCCCGGCATCTGTGCCGTTTTGTATTTAGTATCTTGGAGGTGGATGAGGCCGAGGAGGGAGGTCCAGAGGCCGGACCGTCCAGCTAGTCCCTTGTTTTTGTATTTCTGGTTGTATAGGCGTCTGTGCCTCTTCATCCTAGACATTTCTGACGTTTTGCGCCGTTATGTAAATAATGACAATGAATGATTTATATCATCCTTTTGCCTATTTTATAATTTCCAAACTTGGTTTAGAAATTTATTGACTGTAGTAAATACGAGTCGTTTTACTTGACCAGCACTTTCGTGTGGGAGGATTGGGCAGGGTTTTCTGTTTTAACCTCTGGGGTTGTTAATTTTAACCGCACTACCTCGTTCCAACTTTAAATAGTCGGATTAGTGTAACCGAAATAAGGACGAGACTACCACATGTTCAACCGAGGTTTCACTTACCTCAAATCAAACATTTTGACCTGATCAGGGTCGAAATGACAGTCCGCTTACTTAGATCGGGCGAGCGTTGACGCGTCAATTTCGCGAAGGCCACGTATGGCGCTTTCACCGAGCTCTAACCAAGGCACGTCGAAGTACAACGACCGGTTTCATACATCTAGATGTTTTTTGTTAATGACCGGGTGTAACGACCTCGGAGTCAGTTTTTGGACTGGGCTTCGCGGCCTCGGTGTCGACTAGTTGATTGGGCTTAATGGCCTTGGTGTCGAGTATTCGACCGGGCTTAATGGCCTCGTTGTCGAGTTTATGACCGGGCTTCATTGCCTTGGTGTAATGCTTAAGCAGTCATTTGTGCATGTTTGGAATTTTCCACGGAAGAATTCTTTGTCCAGGGTTCGCGCGCGGAGTCAATTGTATATGGCTCTTTGGCCGAGCTCTTGACCTGGGCTTGTTAGCCCTGGTTTAATTTATGTCGGGTTTTGGGACCTCGGCTTTATGCCGGGTTTAGGGACCTCAGCGTCTTGCCGGGTTTAGGGACCTCGGCTTCATACCGGGTTTAGAGACCTCGGCTTCATGTTTATTACCGGGTGTAATGACCTCGGTGTAGTATCTCTCCATCGAGGAATCCTTCATCTGGGGTCCATTTAAGGAGCGCCCACGGATCAAATTGTACAATGTTCAATGTATCCAGTATCCAATTAAGGAGCGTGGATTTAACTGTATTAAGTGTAACTGGGGTCCGCCTTCAAAAATTCACACAGAGCCGGGGTTTTAACTCGATTTGATGTAATCGGTCCGCCTTCAAAAATTCTCTCGGAGCCGGGATTTTCACCAGATTTGGTGTAACTGGGTTCGCCTTCGAAAATTCACACGGATCCCGGATTTTAACCAGATTCGGTGTAACCGGGCCCAGCTTCAAAAATTATCATGAAGGCCCTTTAGCAAAGACAGAAGTAGTAAATCATGTAATCACAGAGCCAAAAGTTCTTTAGTGACTTCCAAGGGAGTAAACATGTGCACATTTCAATCAGCGGACGCCACGCAAAACTGATCTAGAACTGTCGAGTTTAATTTTCACAAGCTGAATGCGTGTGGCAATGCTCCATGAGTAATAACTTACTAATAAAATGAAGTAATCCCGAGCTTAAAAATTGGAGCCCACTGGGGTGTTTGGCAAGAGATGAAGAAGAAATATGCTGCCATTCCAAACTGGAGACAGCTAGAATAAATTTTGCAAAGATCCCATTGTCTTGCAGATAATAAAGTCAAACCAAGATCCCACAACAACATTAATCTTTCCAAATTGATCAATTGCATGAACAGGGGTCATAAATTAAATATATCACCGACTCCATAGCTTAAAAGCAATAATTCAGTCATGGCCTGGTCGTACTCATCTCTCATCATCCAAGGTAGCTCTCAAACTTTGGGTGATTAGAGACCACTACTAGAAAAAGCCAAAAATTAGCGACGGAACTAAAATCTGTCGCAAATTGCGACAGGAAAAAAATCCATCGCACAATTTTGCGACAAAATTTAAAATCCGTAGCAAATTGCGACAGAAAACTAATTCCGTTGCAAAATTTTGCGACGGATTTTTTTTCCGTCGCAAAAGTCAAAAAAAAAATAAATCCAAGAATATTAGTTTCTGCCAGGAAAAAATCCGCCAATTTGCGACGGAAAAAAAATCCGTCGCAAAAGTCAAAAAAAAAAAAGAATATGCGGATATTAGTTTCGGCCTAAAGGCGGGAAAAAATCGGCCAAATTGAAATCCGTCGCAAATCTTGAAATACAGACAAATTTAAATCCATTTAAGTCTGATTCGTAGTCCTCTTCACGCGTCTCTCACCTCCAGCCCTTCGCCCGTTCATCTCGCAACTCCGGTCCTCCGCTTGCTCGTGTCGCGTCGTCCAGCCGACGGCAGAAACACTCAGCCATCTTTCTCGATCTCAGCCACAAACTCTTATCGCTTGTCCGTCCCTCTAGATCTGGATCTCGGCCTCTCGCACTCAACCCTCACGCTCGGCCCTTGTCGGAGACCAAATCTGAAGCTCGAGTTCTCACCGCGCTTAATTCTCCCAACGCCCTACAGGTTCGTTTCAAACGATTCTTCTCTTTGTCTCTGTTTCTATTTTTGAAATTCTTCACTACAATCACTCATACATGTTTTGCATTTATTTCGTAATTTCTTATAAACGGTTCTTGTTTAGTTGTTCCATATAGAATTTGGAAGTCGGAGTCTAGCGGATCTGTCTCAATCGTATTCCCCCTCCTCCTTCCCAAGTTTACATTTAATTTCTCATCTCCGAAATCTAAGAATAGTGCTATGTTTTGTGACTGCATAGAAAAATTTATATATATTGATTATGTGTTTTGATATTTGCTGATACAATGATTCGAGTTTGCAATGTGGCTTATATCTCTTGCAGTCTTATCCAAGCAAGTCTGCCTTTTCTGCATCATTATCTTACTGCTTTTGGGTTTTGGTTGGGAACATGGTGAGGACATGAATTCTTCGATCTGAATATGTTGAAAATTGACAAAAAGCTGAAAGAAGACTTGTTCTTATTACCTCCCATATTGGCTTACTGATAATTTCAAACTATGTTGCTCTTTAATTTCTGTTTTTACTATCCAATGTTGGCTCTTGTTGTTTTGGTTTTCAATCCAAAGGACCAAGATAGCATGTGTTTTTAACTTTTTATATAGCAGACAAAGCAAACAGTGAAGGAATCTTAATTTATTATTAGAAGAGAGGAAATTATAATAACTATTTTTTATTATATTATATTTGCTTATATGCCGCGGATATTAAATTTATGTATAATGTATAATCTTGGTAGTTAGAGATATTTTAGGATCTAATCGGATTATGGAATTTGAATTTTGTAATTGTTTTTTTGTTTTATAATTCCTAGATATTAGGACCTTCCTTTTATAATTCCTAGATATTAAAATCTTGAAGGCATATGAATAATAAAAATAAAAAAAACTCAAAGGATTTTGTACATTTCTATTTAATTTCGTAATTTTTTATTTTTTTTAGGAATCAAGTTTTGCGACGGAATGATCGAATAACCATACTAGTACATCAAACACAGGAGATAATGAATCATATGCAGATTCTACTTCGGTCTTAATGAAAGACGAGGGTGACCATATTGCTGCTGTTTAGACTTTTTTTTATTACATATTGTTCACAACATTATTATTTATATTTTGTTTTCTCTATGTAAATTCTTTGGGAATGTTATTATATATTTTTATGGTATACAATTTTTTTTTCCTATTTTTTATGTAATTTTTTTAAAAATTATTTTTAAATAAAAAATATTTTTTAAAAAAAATGATTAAATTTGCGACGGATTTTAAAAATCCGTCGCAATTGCCACCCTTTGCCACCCGTTTTTTGCGTCGGATAAAATCCGTCGCAAAATCGTTTTGCAATGGAAAAACATGGTTTTGTGACGGATTTTTTTCGTCGCAAAAACCGTTTTTTCTAGTAGTGGACATGAATTCTCCCCAATTAGAGTTGGCGTAAGATTCTCCACAGTTTGCTCATATTTATCCATGAATCTTAAACAGTCCATCTATCTCTCCACACTAAATGACAGAATTATCATATAAATGCAAGAGAAATCATCTATTTTCTATTGGCAAAACAGATTTTCTATCCTTCACATTCGGCTTTTTAGATAAACAAGTAATTCCAAGGGGCATGTGTGCACGTGGTTTTTGGTGCCATACTTACATGTATGGATAGGTGCACTTTTTTACTGCAGCACATGATAATGAGAAGAGAGATAAAAGTATAAAACTAAAGTAGCGGATGTATCGCATGCATGATCCAAATCCATTATCTGCATAATTAATTACATGATAATGAGACTTATCTGTAGCAATATATGCGCGGCAGCTTCATGTCATATCAAAGCCACATTTGATCAAGCAAAAACCTTGGACCTGCGACTCTGGTCTCTTTCCTTCCTCTCCCGACAACGTGAAGAAGAATCAGAGGATCCTGCCTTCCATGAAGAAAAGAGGTGATGAGGATTAAATCTCCCTGTAATCGCACGACTGCCACATTTTGTTTTTATTTTTGTGGCGAAGAAAAGAGGTGGTGGTGGATTCAATTGTATGCAAGCTTCAATAGCATTGTTAAAATCTCCATTTTAACGTTTCCAGTGAGCATGAAATTCCACAAAATGCCCTCTTTTTTAGGCACTTTATCAAATCAGCATTTTACGTCATGAATGTAGCCATCTTCTGCATACCACTTGATCAAGGAACTAACAAATAAATCCATATGACAGCCCCACAGTATTATGAATAATTTGGCCCAATTGAACATTACTTAAGTCACCGTAAGGGAAATATGTATTTGTCAAAGGAAATTTTGCTACCCAACATCCAAAAATTAAACAACAAGGCAAACCTGGCCAACCCATATGATGTTGTTATTCATTATTGCAGAGCTTCAATTGGTTCTTGTCATGAATTTTCTATTTAACCGAGGTATCAATTGTTGAGTAGATGAGTCAGAGCTTCGAAACCCAAGACATGAGGCAGACCATGTAGCTCTCTTCCAAAATATTTATGACGAGGAATTAACAAGGTCACAAGCACTGGAAGTTGGTTGACAATTTCTGATCCACCAACAACATGCCTTTGCTTCTAGAATAATTCATATAAAAGCTTCCTTTCGTGATAACCAATGCTTCTTGCTGCAGAGTCATCTCAGAAAAAGCCATTGTTAATAAAATAAGAATTGTATATCGACTAGTAGTGGGATCAAACCAATTAGCATCTCCATGGCTTAATGACTCCGGGAATTGGCACTTTTCTCTCCCTGTTTGGTTACGGCTTGATTCCCCCACAATCTAGAAAGAGTTTGTGAAACTAGAGCAGTTAAATGACTTGATAGCATACAGGCCTTCAAGGAGGATTTTTCACCTGTAGCACCAAATTAAATAACCAATCAAGTGGCTCCTAATAGACAGAGTTGTGACCATGGCATTATACAAAAGAAACTATTGCTGCGTTGAACGGGTACAATGCCTTGTTCAGGTAATTCAGCTGGGCAATGACACATGTTATTGCCACTTGTGAGAAAAAACCAAGTTTGCGAAATTATTTGATTAATTCCCTCGAGCATTTTACTTTTCATGTACATGATAAATACTTATCTGGAAGTTTAATTTTCTGTAGATTTGTCTGACTGGACTGCACCTTGGCAAGGCAGATGAGAAATAATCCCTCATGCAAAATAACTATTTGGTTGCAAAAAACCACTGCTTAACATTTGTGATGCACCCTCCCGAGAACTTGCTACCGTTGCCTCTTGTACGAGATCTAGAAGTCCTTGGAGATATTTATGAGAAGAAAAACTTATCCATCTGAGTTTTCCACAAGATTTTGTGGGCCGCAACTATTCTCCATATCCATCGATTAACAATAGCATCAAGGTAGAAGTTGTCACATTGAATTCGAATATAGCAAAAGCAACATTTGATCAAATATCATCTGACAGATGTCACCATAATCTTGTAGTGAAAGACTGGTTTGCAGCGATAAGATGAATTTAGAATATGGCATTGTTGAAGAATTAATGTGGCAGAGGTGTCGAGATTGCACGCTTTGAATCGTTAATTGAGCTAGATGCACCGACTTCAATGCCAGCGGCTGAAAGTCAACGACGCAAAACCGCAAATCATCGTCCAGAAACATTCGACAGAGCAGCGGCAATACCCTTCTCAGGTTCTGGAAAGAGGAAGACGGTTGCGCCAATACCAATCTGGACTGGAAAACCGCTCTGGTGAACACAAGCATCTCGGACTCGGTGACTCCAATTTCTGCAACTTCATCATCTCGGCATCTCATGACAATAATCTCGGCCTTCACTAGAGCGTGAAACTCGGTTCTGCTCCATCTCGGCCTCAGCTCATGATCTCGGCACTTTATGATTTTCCCAGTACTTCATCTCGGAATCTCAGCATGCACCTAGACATTGGTGAATCCATGTGCATCTCGGCATATTGATTTTCCCCGCATTCCAGAGACGATGAGTCCTCAGTGTGAAGAAGGGTACTCCCCTTTCCAAGTCTTGATTTCTCTGAACGGTGAAGGGAGCGATTTAACCAGATTTACGGTGATTTCGGCGATGGTGCAAGAGACATCGCCACAGTTCGCTTCCTTCTTGATCTCCCAGATGAAAGTGCTTGCCCGATGGCGTTTTGTTGCGAGGCTCCAATTTGATTGTTGGTGGCCACAGGGAATTCATCCGATGACGTCTTCTCACGATGTACGAAACCGGATTTCCTTCTTGTTGATTTTATTGGTCGTTGGTGATTCTCCTGGTTGACCACGATTTTCTTGGTCCGTCAATCGAGAGAAGCTTGGCCTTCGTTTAATCATCATCGATTTTTCCATTAGGGATTGGCCATTGCGAATTGAAATTATCGACCAGATTTGGTCATGGGAATCAAAATTTATGGTCTCAACGATCGGTGCCAATGTTTTATTTTGGGAATAGGACTGTTTGGATTTGACTAGGAGCCAAGCCTAAAGCCTACGTATCCTATAAAGGGATTAAAATCTACGTAGTTCGAGATACACACAGGCATGTAGCCAAGGGACTAAAATTAAAAGGGGTGGGGTGTGTGCTCTGTGTGACTGAAAGTAAAGGAGTGAATTAGAATGTGTGCATCTGGTTAGTCGACCTCTGTATTTATAGAGATTACGTGGAGGATATCTTGGTCGTGCATGATATCCGGGGCGAGTATCTAAGGGAGTATATCACATAGATATAGTCTGGATACTCCTATGATATCGATAGATAGGATCCACTATAATATAGGTGGGATCCGATACGAGATACATTCCACATTGGACCATACCTCGAATATAGGCCTTGGGCCGGTCCGTAACAAATGGAATATATGAACTTTTCATCAAGTTATATGTTAATGATATTCATTTATTTGCATAAAATAATTAAAATAAGAGGAGGATGAGGAATTGTTTGTTTATGCATAATTAAATGAATATGGTAAGGGACAACCTTAAGGAATATATAACAGTGGAAGTCAAAACACATTTCATTTTTTCTTTTTACTATTGGATATTTCGCATAAAGGGAAGAGATAGGAGAAAGAGAATAAAATTCCAAAATTGCTCAAGAAAGTGACATGTAATTAGCCAAGAATTTAGGGCTATTGGGTTAACTAGGAAAGACAATTTTTGAAGCCCAAAAAAAGAGTCCAATTCGCATAAAGAGAGGAAGAATGAGACAAAAAATGTGCTCATGGGAAAATGGGCCATTAAGAAGCCCAACTTTAAAGATTGAATCAATGATTATGTTTGGTAACATCATGGCTTACATCATCCTCTTCATAAATGCAAGAGGACATTTAGATTGGACTTGAAGACATAAAATCTTTCCAAATCCTCCCCCTCCAGCACAGTTTTTGAAGAGGAAAGAAGGAAAAAAAAAAATGATGCCAAGTACCTATGTTAACCTAGAAGGCCTAGAGGAATTATGAAAGCAATGACAAGGATTTAATTACAAAGAAGGAAACTTTGAAACAAAGAATAAGCAAGAGAATAAAGAAAAATTTTCTCTCCCATTTGCTATGAGGGCCCAGTTTAGGAAGAAGGGAAAGAAGAAAAGGAGAATTTATTTATTTATGAAGCAAGTGCCAAAAAAAAAAGAAAAAAAAAACCAAGAGAATTTAAGACCAAAGTTGCTCTTTGTATAAACTACCACTACTTGGAGAGTAAGTAAACTTTGAGATTATTTTAAGAACTTATTTTCCCTCTCATTGTGGCTGCTGGTCGGTTTTGAGAAGGAGAGAAGAGAGAGGCAAGAACTCACACAAAAGAACACAAGAGAATACAAGAAGCAAGAGAAAGATTGAAGCTAGGTAACATCTTGAACTCTCAATCTACTTCCTTTAGTCTTCCTAAAAAAGGTTAAGACTTGAAGAAAAACCTTTCTTGGTATTTTTGGAGGGAAGGCCGAAAGGTGAAGGAGGGAAACACAAGAATCAAAAGTATTTAGGTAGTTGAAGAACTCACACAAGTAAGTTACCTTTGAACTCCTTTATGATTTCTAAATTCTTGGTGTTGATGATGGTTGTTCTCTTGAGCATATATGTACTAAATGGGTCTGTTTTTTTTAGGAAAGGAATGAATAAGGGATTAAGCTTAAGATTTAAGGTCTAGGAAGAAAGATTAGTCATGATATAAGAAGAATCGGTTGTTGAAAGGGAAACTTGGGTGTTTATGTTTAAAATATGATTTTCGTCCAGTTGGTTGTGCAAGTGGATCTGAGTTGATTTTGGCAATGTTGATGGTTTTAAAGTGTTTAAAATGATATTTTGTATAAGGATGAACTTGGATCACAACTTTGGGAACATAGATAAAAGTTTGAAAGACGTGGGTAATCAGTTTTGTAAAATTTCTGTGGAGTCAGTTGGGTTCAATGTAATTTTTGACCCAGTAAATTAATTTAGAAAATTATGAAATTTTACAGGAAAATAGTAAACATCACAAGGATTATTTTGATATATAATTTGTAATTTTTGGAGTTATGGATTGGGAGAAACGAATTTTTGAAAAGTGACCCAAAAATTGGGAAAGATTTTGGACCAGAGGTGTTGTTTTGGGATATGGTTGGATTTTAGATTGGGCCTGACCCAAATTAATATTTTTGTTGAAAATAGACATATTAAGAGTCATTTGGGCTTTTGAAACACCCTAAAAGGAGTTTTCTAGAATTAGTTATTAATTTTTAAAGTTGGGCCTTTATTTCTGAAAATTTTTGTATACTGATGAAAATAAGAGGAATTTAAGCCCATATTAAATTCCTTAATAAGAAAAGGTATTTAGTGAATATGGACACTTGAAATTGTCTTATTTCAAATCAGCAAAAAAGAAATATTTATCGAGGAGGATTTAATTTAATTTATATTTTGTTATTTTAGGGCTAATTATGATATTGTGCTCCGGAAAAATTATTTATAGTAATGGTCAACTACCAGATAGTGACCTTAATCCTCATATATTCTGTGAGACTTGTGTATTTATGTTTTACCATGTACATTGCACACATTTGGTTATCATTTATTTCCAAGCGCTACGGAAACAAAACATGTGTGCATTAAAGGCTTTGTTGTGTGTTGTGCTCGGCAGTTTGTGCTATGTGCTATTAGGACTATTAGTTCCAGATTTGGTTGTCTGCCTTGATACTGAATGCTATGTGGTTTGTATTTATTTGTAGTTTTTCTTACATGCATTTTTTATACTTTTATATGAGATTAATGGTTACCTGAGATTCAATTTTGAGTCCCACCCCTTCTAAGCCCTCAGGCAGTACCTCTAGACCGGAGATGGGAGATAGAGGTAAGACGATGGAGACGGATTATTGTGTTGTCGGGGAAGTTTGTTGGCGTCTCTTCTAAACATTTATTTTGGTTTCCCAGATGCCTGTATTATGATTTAATTATATTTTGGTGATTATGTTGTGGGATAACTATATATTAAATCCCCCTGGGAAATTTACCTTTCCACATTTTATCTTATAGTACATTGTTGTCCAAACTGGTGCATGCTCTGCTACTAATACTCTGACACATGACGTAAAATAACTTGGGAAAAATAATGGAAAATTGAATAAAATTAAAGGATCATACTACCCGCCACCCGAAAGGGCGAGGCCGGTAGGTGTGTAACATAGACTTAAGCATCACATCAATAAATTTCTACCAGCCAATTCACACTGGTCAATCTTAAGATGATGAGCCATATATTCTTGTCCAGAGGCACGCCGACCAAGTTTATTATATTGAGGACGAGAGGCACATTGATTGAAATATGCTGGTTCACTTAAAGTCTCGTGACCTTTACGACATGGGCAATGGTGATAATATCGCCTACGAGATTGAGTCATTCCAGCTCGCCAATTTTAAAAACTTTTTCATTGAAGGCCATGACAATTCACCTATAATTCATTGTGTTTTTATATGTTTCGCTTTATTATCACTTAATTTAAGTTTAATTGTTGTACAAACATATTAAACTTAAAACTAACATTTTCTACACACATTTTTTGTAGAGATGGAAATAAAGAATGATTACACAAATTATGCTTCTATTCTTGTAAGCGTCTATATATATATATATATAAAGTTTGTATCGATTTTATAACCGCTTCAAAACAAACAAAAACCATTACATAAAGTACAGCCACTACAAATACTGACATAAACCGCTACGAAAACTATTACATTAGACACTACAAGTAGAGCTGTCAAAACAGGCCGCCCCGGCCCGTTAGGCCCTAGTCCGCGTGGGCTAGGGCCAAAAAGCCCGCGTGTTAAATAGCCCACGCAGGCTAAAAAAATTTATAACCCCAAGGGTTAGGGCCAGCCCGCAGGCCAAAAATTATTTTACATCTACAACACATCCATTCAATGGGGATATCAAACAATTTGATATTGTTTTGAAGGAAGCAATAACTGGTATAGAAAAAAGAAAGAACGAAAGAATCAATACCAATATTATATATGGGGATAATAATAATTTCAATACTGTGTATTTTTTTAATGCCAAAAAACGTACTCTTTATCCACCAAACTACCAGCTCAGGCAAAGCATTAAATTCCTAATGGTATGGATCTCACCCCTGCAAAACAATGCTAACACCTAAAATGTGTTGGTTATGATTAGTTTTGATGATGTCTTATATAGATGTTATTCTTATAAGCAAAAAGATTGAGTAATATAATTATCTCTTACTTGGACTAACTATTGTATTTAATGTAGATCAATCCAAGTTGAATTATAAAGAAGATTAATCAAGAAGAAGATAAGAGTTGAAAGAAAGAAGTATCTGCAAAGGTTATCAAGAAAGCAAGATATTATCAATGGGTTTTGGTGATAACCAAGTAGAAGAAAAGAGACCAAATAAAGAAGAAGCATTCAAGGCTGAAGAAAGAGTTGCATTATCAAGAATGATCAAGAGAAGAGAAGAAAGAAAGAATTGATGAAGAATGACCAAGTTGGGAGATGGAAGAAGGAAGATCTTGTTGAATGGAATGAAGATATCACTACCCAAGTTCTAAAATTGATCCTAGAAGTCTCCATGATCAAATGGAAGTTGGAATGGGTCATTTCAGAGTTAAACCAGAGCAAATATGAGGTTTAGGATGAGACAACTCGAGGTTTGAGTATGAACCTCGAGGTTTGAGTGTTTTCAGCATCTTTGGTGTCTCTGGACTAGCTAACCTCGAGGTTGGAAGTGCAACCTCGAGGTTGCAAGTGAAACCTCGAGGTTGTAGTCATAACCTCAAGGTTTCAGCACTATCAGCAACTCTGGTGCACTCTGTTCCACGTTCAGCTTCTGGCGACCTTTGGTAATTTGATGATATCTTCCAAACCAGAGATCGGATTGAGACGAAACCAAAAGCATTGGAAACTAGACTCCCAACACGTACTTTTGACAAAGATTCAAGTCCAAAGGAGTTCAGGTGAATTATTGATGAATTTTACAAGTTGACATAAATATCAGCGTCACAGTCAGGAACAGCCTTTAGTATTTTGAGTATATATCACAAACGGCAAATCCGATTGGACTGAAATCAGTGGCATATGAAAGTAGACTCACATAGCTTTCCAACAAGACTTGAACGGACCAAAAAGGATTTCAGACCAGGGAGATATGGCTTTTGGAAGTTGACAATCAGTTCAGGACAATGCAAAAAGGGCTGATCAAGAACAGCCTTCATTCATCCGATCTTAATGGACATAATACAATGAGTTTGGAGCTGATTCTTCTTGCATTGGATTCTTACATCGAGCTTGGACATGTAAAATTGAGTTTGAGGTTGGGTATTCTGTTTTAAACTTGAGATTTCATGAAAATACTCTGAACCTCGAGTATGGAGTTTCAACCTCGAGTATTATGACTTACAGAGAGCAAATTGGTTGTCAAAGTAATGACAACCTCGAGGTCAAGTTTGCAACCTCGAGGTTGAGGCTTGTTTTCAAGAACTGAACTTTGCAATTTCAGAAGCAAACCTCGAGTATGGATTTCCAACCTCGAGGTTATCGGGCTCCAGAGGAAAAATGCTCTTTCAACCAAGTTTCCAACCTCGAGGTTACTGTTTCAACCTCAAGGTTGTGAGTTTCTGAAACTGACCTTGCCTGAAACCTTCAGGCTAACCTCGAGGTTGGCCTCAAGGTTTGTGACCGTTGGTGCAATTTCAAATTTGGGAAATCTGCAATACCTTCTTGTTTGATCTCAATGCTTTACATGATTATTCTATATTGATTCTAGATATGTTTAACCATCTTTCTAGTGAGTTTCAGACAGATTAACGAAGGTTCATTGAAGGATTAGAGCAAAAAGCAAAAAACTGTCAGAACAATAAATGCACAGCCCAGATAGTTGCTTCCTTTAGTTAATTCACTTGTACACGTCTGCAAAAGGCTAAAAGGAAGATTACTACAACAAGCAAAGTCTTCTCCAACGGGCAAATCCACAGAAAGCCACCTCAGAGCAATTATACAACTGGATTAGTTGGAGATTAGAGAAAGAAGCTGACCAAACTTAAAGATAATCAGCTACAACGGTCTGATTGATTCTTCAACGGTCATAAACGGTCACAGACTCTTCTCTACCTATAAAAGACATGGATTGAAGCAGAAAAACGTGGAGACATATGATTACCATGCCAAAATGCTGATGCTCTTCTTCTACATCATTCTCACTCTGTTTTTCATATCTAAATAGCTTAAGAGTGTGAAATGAATTGTGTCTGTACTTCAGTGTTTATTTATCCATTCCTTTGAGAGGAAATTCATTGTAAACACATTATCCTTCTGAGAGAAACTCAAGATTGGGTAATCTTGAGTGGGTTATACATTGTGTTGATTACAACTTGTAAGAGGGAGTGAATCCTAGAGAGAGAGGATTACTTCGAGTACGAAGTGTGTGATCAAACAGTGTATCCTTACGGTGTGTAAGGGGGAGTATCTCAGTAAGAGATTTGTAAAAGGCTGCACAAGTGCCCGGCTAAACTTGTGGGATTGTAGCGGTTCTCAAGTACCCGATTAAAGCTTGAGTGAGATAGTGGATTGAAAATCCCAAGTGAGGCTTGGGGACTGGACGTAGGTCAGAGAGGGCCGAACCAGTATAAATCTGTTTGCAAGCTCTTCTTCCTTATCTTTTGCATTCCCAGCATTTACATTTGAGCAATTATCAATTGTTTGAAAACTCACTTTTGTTACTCAAGATGAAAACACTGAATTGCGAAAATGTTTTAAAGAGTGGAAATTTTTATACTTCACCCAATTCACCCCCCCTCTTGGGTGATAGCCGGAACTTACATTTGGTATCAGAGCTAGGCTCTTGTTTAAAGGACTTAACTGTCTCAAGAGTTTTAATGGCTGATTTTGGGTGTTCCTCACTTTCTGAAGGCTTTGATTATACAATTCCACCGGTTCTCAAAGATATTGATTTTTGGTTTTGGAAAGCTAGAATGACTAGTTTTATCAAAGCAACTGATTTTGATATGTGGAATGTTTTTGTAAATGTCTTTGATTTCAAATCAAGAAAGGATTGGACAGAAAAAGAAAAGAAATGGTTTTCATTGAACATTAGAGCAATGAAAATTTTGTATGGTGCTTTAACTGAAAATGATTTTGTGAAAATCAAATATTGCTCTAGTGCTAAAGAAATATGGGATACTCTTGATTCTTTTTATGCTTCTAACAATTGTGTTGAAGTTTGTAGTGTTGATAGTTCATCTGAAATTACAAGCGATGTATCCTCACTTGATGAACAATTGGAAGTGGAGAATGAAGAAGGAGAATTCATCGAATACTTCCAAAATCTAGTCAACACAAAAGAACAAGAGAAAGACGATTCCCAAGGAGAGCTCATGGAAGATCATGATGAATCATTATCTAAAGCTCAAGATGCACAAGTGGTAAACAACTCCAATTCTTCTTGTGTAGTTAAGAAAAGTGTTTTTGAACGTTTTCATAAAATTGTTTTTCAACCATTGACTGATTCTATTTTGAAAAACAAAAATGTTTTCAAACATGCTGGAAAATCATATGGGAAGAAAGAATACACAAATATGAGTCACTTGAGATTGCATCCACTAGATCCGCATAATTCTTGCAAAGTTGTTCATAATAAGCATAATTCTATTATTTGCAATTATTGTGGAAAATCTGGGCATATTTCTCATACATGCTATATTAGGAGAAATTCTAATGTGAGAAATAAATTTGTTTGGATTCCTAAAGGACAATCAAGGTCCAATACTAACTATCAAGGACCCAAGTATAAATGGGTACCAAAATGTCCTTCTAGTGCTTTGAGTGTGCAGATGGATTCCAAAGAAAATGGACATAACGGTACTGAGAAGAAGAAGAATCCAAGAGTTTCTCATGAACCTAAAAGAAAATTCACATCAGTTAGGAGAACTCATGGAGAAGCCATTGCTACAACCTCATTCTCAAATCAAAAGAAGCAATGGATACAATCAAGAGGTCTATGTTCCACCTCAAGAACAAACTACCATAGAGTACCATTCAGCTATCTTGAGGAGAACAAGAAAAGGAGATTCTCTCAACTATCAAATAGAAGACTCTTGAAGTCTATATCCCTTGGGAGAGCTTTGCCAACACCCATGGGACAACATATGAAGAACCAATGGGTAAGCAAAGTCAATCCTCCTTGTACCTAAGGCTAAGGTATACAATGGTAAAACCTCCTATGCTATCATCTGAAATTTTCTTTGAGGTTTTATATCTTGTAGCCTTAGGAATGAGCATTGCAACTATTTCCCTTAAAAACCGGGTTCTCACACCCTGATCTATTTTTGAAAGAGATTGCAATGTTCAATAGTTTAATTCTTTATGCATACATGATGATTTAAAAAGAAAGTATTTCTTTTATGCATAAACTCATGTTTAATTCACTTTGCTTAGTTGTTCTGAATTTATTATATTTATAAGAGCATGTGAATTTTGGCTCCTACAAGCTAACGATGATTGGATCCAAGTAAGATTGGATACCAAGAAAGAAAAAGATTTATAAAGTTTTGTAGGATGAAAGAAAGCTTCTCAAGAATGCAACATAGAGAAATGATTCAAGTCTTGAGAAAGCTCAACAAGCTATGCTTGATGTTGATGGTGAACAACCGAAAAAGGAGTTATCTACACCAAACCATCTCAACCAAGCAAGCTTCTATGAGGACAAGAGGAATTATGGTGATATCCAACCTTATCCTATACTGTGCTTATGTGAAATTCATATTTGGATAATGAATACTTGTCTATTATTGCATTCCTTTAGCAATCAACCATTTATATTTTTCAAAATGTTTTCAGATTGCTAAATGGACATAAATGAATTTGTTAGTGAATTTTTGATGATCAAACAAGTGAGCTTGTGCATAACTTTGTTAATTTTATATTTTTGAAATGCCATTGCGTGTAAAATCTGTTTGGATTTCAACTCACATTGTTTTAAGAAAATGCATACAAATGTTTTGAGAACATATTTATACTTTGATTACATTCAAATGATGTTTCAAATTGAAAGTTAATATTGTTACTGAATGTTGAATATGCTTCAGACTTCTCTAATTGAGTTTTCATTATCTTTCACATATTGATCCTTAGAATTCAATGTTTTGCTTGAACTCTTATGTTTCGTTCTCTAAATGGTAGGACCTTATGTCAAATAAGTGAATTATATATGAGTTTCAAGCTAATTTCCATAAATGAATTCAGTATGTGAAAACTTATGCTTGTTGCATAAAACCTTATTGATTAAGCTATTCCAAATATTATGAATGTTCATTAATGCATCATGTGCATTAATCATTAAATGGATTAACTTTCTAGGATAATTCTTTGGAACTTTAGTCATTTGGACTAAAGAATCTATGTTTCATAGCCTATGAATCCTAGTACTTCTTGTGTTACTCAAATACATCAGCATTCGTGTTCATCTACATTCTGAGTAACTATCTCTGCAAATTCATACTCTTGCCTTGAATGTTCTTATATTTTCAAGACTCTTCTCTCTAAGGCAAGATTATCTCTTGGTCAATAGCAAAGTCATTAAGCTTATATATGTTGTGCTAAGCATGTCTTGACAATGCTTTACTTTCATGACTTTGGCCTTTCAGAAAACCCTTCAACATGTTAATTTCAATGTTCAACATGTTGTCTAAAACTGAAGCATACTGATATATTCAGTAAACCTATTGACTTTCAATATGTTTATAATGAGCATTGTTTTCAGACTTGTTTCAAACATGAATCTTTCATCTATCAAAATCTTGATTTCATATTGCATTATCACATTTTGAAAGGAGATTCAAGATTTGAAGTGACTTGCACATTTTATTATCATTCTTGAAAAATCTGGATTTTAAATTGAAAGATGTTCACCTTTGTGAATAAGATTTTCTATGCAGAAAATTTACATGTATTTTATCAATGACATCTTTTCTGCATAAAGTGTATTCAAAAATTGTCATTGAGAAATAACATTTTTGATATCATTTAGTTGTTACCCTATTCAATTAATTGGCTTGATCTTGTTTGGGTAAAACTATATTTTGATCTTTGATTGTTATACTTCTTGCTCATACGTCATATGGTTTAATCCTATAAGAGTGTAAGAGTTGTCATGTCTAATCTTGTGTGGACTCAAGAATCATTGAGTACCAAAGAACATTCATTTTATTGCAGGTGTTGGTTTTGCTGTCAAAGGCAGAACCTCGAGGTTGAGAAGCCAACCTCGAGGTTGACGGGGTGTCAAACAAAATCTCAAGGTTCCTGAAGGATGGAACCTCGAGTATGGAAGTGGAACCTCGAGTTTTGTGGCAGACAGAGAAGACATCTCATCCAAACAGACAGTGGAACCTCGAGGTTCTAGAGGTAAACTCGAGGTTGGAGGTATGAATGTCAAAGGGCAACCAGAAGGGTATATCGTTCAAGGAACCAAGATGATAAGGAGCATGCTAGCTTGATGACAAGCTATGAGCAGAAGCTAATCCTATACAAAGCCCATTTGGGATTTCAGCGTCTAAGATGCATTCAGAACAACTGATGGTTATAGTGACTCTTCATCTTGAAGCTTAGTCACATCTGGGAGAGCTTCAGTATTGATCACATTATCAGATAAAAGCTAGCCCGTGATGCATCTATGGACTACAAATGATTATGACTCAAGTAATTACGACATTACTTGAGTGAGGTATTGTATTTTGCAATAATATTCATATATCATAATCATTTCTCTGTTCTCATATCACTCTTCAGGCTAACTTGATTTTATTCACTCAAATTTTTCATGAAGTTTAGCCTAAGCAAATCATTTTTAAAATGATCCTTATGCTTTAAAACTCTTTTATCATCATAAAAAGCATAAGTGATTTGATTATACCAATTTCAAGTCCACCCAACTGAGTTTGAAAGTCTTTCGATTCTGAGGTACCATGTTATAAGCAAAGATATTTTCAAACCTCATAACATTTGGTGTCTCATTATTATTTAGTATCATTAAAGGGAATTTAACATTTTAGTCATTCATTCATTAAGGGGGAGCTTCACATTCAGATGTGTTTTATATTCTATAAGCTCTTCTCTTTTTATTTGAAGAAAATCCTTTTAAACATACTCATCTACATTCACTACCTTTTATTAGTTTTGATGATGAGTTAATTTCACTCTTAAAAAAAAAATCGTATATTCTCCTTTCACT
Source organism: Acacia crassicarpa (assembly GCA_034222035.1). Lineage (NCBI taxonomy): Eukaryota > Viridiplantae > Streptophyta > Magnoliopsida > Fabales > Fabaceae > Acacia > Acacia crassicarpa. Next base: position 18,734,719 of record JAWXYG010000004.1, on the reverse strand, counting down.
ATTATTTGAAAATATCTTTTCAAAAGGAACACTTTGATATCTAGTTGCACTAACAAATCTCTTCTGGAAAGGATGTTTTTAATTTGTAGCAGGAGATTTGATTATGTGTTACAACTTTGGATGATCAACCATTGAAGCTGAGATGTGCTCTACATGGATGATCTATAAAGGAAGAGCAAAGGATCAAAGCTGAGTGCTGATCATATTCAAATGCAACAATCTTCAAGAAGCCAGCACTTTCATCCTATCATACAAGATATTCATGATTCTGCTATTGAGCCTCTTCAAAGAATCTCACATGACTGCTTCATCTAAGGCCAAAGCAATACAACCATATTTCTTGCATCAAGCAAATGGATTTCCTTGATCATTCATCAGTTTGTGGAACCAACATGAGCATTTCTAAACTCTATCTTTTTATATTCAGTAAAAATTTTGCATATGTTTGGTATCTATATGCTTTAAATGTAAAAGATGTCTTGAAAACCTCTCCAAACTCTCTCAAATTTGTTTTTCATAAAAACATTCTACATTGCTCCATATTTAGGAATGGAAGCACTTTCAATCCGGGGGAAAAAATCAGTTTCTTTGACTCTTTTAATCAGGTTTCATTTGTTTTTAAACATGCATAGGGTGCATAGGTTCTAGGTGTTGTGTCTCATTGCATTTCATTGTATTTTTCTGATTTTGTAGTAATTGGTTCTGATATCAGTGATTATCAGAGTGTTTATTCTTTTTGATATCAGTTCTGCGGGTATGAAGTTTGCTCAAGGAATACATTTCTTGTTGTTTATGATACTAATATGCTTATCTACTATCATCCTCTGATTAACTTGTGTTGAAATGCAAAATTGGTCGTTTTCTGATAACTTACAATTCAACTTTTTGCTAATGACAAATAAGGGGGAGAGAATGGCAAGAAAAATATGTTGCATCTAATGTATTCTCATATTCAAACATATTTTTCTTAAAGTATTTGCCATCATCAAAAAGGGGGAGAATGTTGGTTATGATTAGTTTTGATGATGTCTTATATAGATGTTATTCTTATAAGCAAAAAGATTGAGTAATATAATTATCTCTTACTTGGACTAACTATTGTATTTAATGTAGATCAATCCAAGTTGAATTATAAAGAAGATTAATCAAGAAGAAGATAAGAGTTGAAAGAAAGAAGTATCTGCAAAGGTTATCAAGAAAGCAAGATATTATCAATGGGTTTTGGTGATAACCAAGTAGAAGAAAAGAGACCAAATAAAGAAGAAGCATTCAAGGCTGAAGAAAGAGTTGCATTATCAAGAATGATCAAGAGAAGAGAAGAAAGAAAGAATTGATGAAGAATGACCAAGTTGGGAGATGGAAGAAGGAAGATCTTGTTGAATGGAATGAAGATATCACTACCCAAGTTCTAAAATTGATCCTAGAAGTCTCCATGATCAAATGGAAGTTGGAATGGGTCATTTCAGAGTTAAACCAGAGCAAATATGAGGTTTAGGATGAGACAACTCGAGGTTTGAGTATGAACCTCGAGGTTTGAGTGTTTTCAGCATCTTTGGTGTCTCTGGACTAGCTAACCTCGAGGTTGGAAGTGCAACCTCGAGGTTGCAAGTGAAACCTCGAGGTTGTAGTCATAACCTCAAGGTTTCAGCACTATCAGCAACTCTGGTGCACTCTGTTCCACGTTCAGCTTCTGGCGACCTTTGGTAATTTGATGATATCTTCCAAACCAGAGATCGGATTGAGACGAAACCAAAAGCATTGGAAACTAGACTCCCAACACGTACTTTTGACAAAGATTCAAGTCCAAAGGAGTTCAGGTGAATTATTGATGAATTTTACAAGTTGACATAAATATCAGCGTCACAGTCAGGAACAGCCTTTAGTATTTTGAGTATATATCACAAACGGCAAATCCGATTGGACTGAAATCAGTGGCATATGAAAGTAGACTCACATAGCTTTCCAACAAGACTTGAACGGACCAAAAAGGATTTCAGACCAGGGAGATATGGCTTTTGGAAGTTGACAATCAGTTCAGGACAATGCAAAAAGGGCTGATCAAGAACAGCCTTCATTCATCCGATCTTAATGGACATAATACAATGAGTTTGGAGCTGATTCTTCTTGCATTGGATTCTTACATCGAGCTTGGACATGTAAAATTGAGTTTGAGGTTGGGTATTCTGTTTTAAACTTGAGATTTCATGAAAATACTCTGAACCTCGAGTATGGAGTTTCAACCTCGAGTATTATGACTTACAGAGAGCAAATTGGTTGTCAAAGTAATGACAACCTCGAGGTCAAGTTTGCAACCTCGAGGTTGAGGCTTGTTTTCAAGAACTGAACTTTGCAATTTCAGAAGCAAACCTCGAGTATGGATTTCCAACCTCGAGGTTATCGGGCTCCAGAGGAAAAATGCTCTTTCAACCAAGTTTCCAACCTCGAGGTTACTGTTTCAACCTCAAGGTTGTGAGTTTCTGAAACTGACCTTGCCTGAAACCTTCAGGCTAACCTCGAGGTTGGCCTCAAGGTTTGTGACCGTTGGTGCAATTTCAAATTTGGGAAATCTGCAATACCTTCTTGTTTGATCTCAATGCTTTACATGATTATTCTATATTGATTCTAGATATGTTTAACCATCTTTCTAGTGAGTTTCAGACAGATTAACGAAGGTTCATTGAAGGATTAGAGCAAAAAGCAAAAAACTGTCAGAACAATAAATGCACAGCCCAGATAGTTGCTTCCTTTAGTTAATTCACTTGTACACGTCTGCAAAAGGCTAAAAGGAAGATTACTACAACAAGCAAAGTCTTCTCCAACGGGCAAATCCACAGAAAGCCACCTCAGAGCAATTATACAACTGGATTAGTTGGAGATTAGAGAAAGAAGCTGACCAAACTTAAAGATAATCAGCTACAACGGTCTGATTGATTCTTCAACGGTCATAAACGGTCACAGACTCTTCTCTACCTATAAAAGACATGGATTGAAGCAGAAAAACGTGGAGACATATGATTACCATGCCAAAATGCTGATGCTCTTCTTCTACATCATTCTCACTCTGTTTTTCATATCTAAATAGCTTAAGAGTGTGAAATGAATTGTGTCTGTACTTCAGTGTTTATTTATCCATTCCTTTGAGAGGAAATTCATTGTAAACACATTATCCTTCTGAGAGAAACTCAAGATTGGGTAATCTTGAGTGGGTTATACATTGTGTTGATTACAACTTGTAAGAGGGAGTGAATCCTAGAGAGAGAGGATTACTTCGAGTACGAAGTGTGTGATCAAACAGTGTATCCTTACGGTGTGTAAGGGGGAGTATCTCAGTAAGAGATTTGTAAAAGGCTGCACAAGTGCCCGGCTAAACTTGTGGGATTGTAGCGGTTCTCAAGTACCCGATTAAAGCTTGAGTGAGATAGTGGATTGAAAATCCCAAGTGAGGCTTGGGGACTGGACGTAGGTCAGAGAGGGCCGAACCAGTATAAATCTGTTTGCAAGCTCTTCTTCCTTATCTTTTGCATTCCCAGCATTTACATTTGAGCAATTATCAATTGTTTGAAAACTCACTTTTGTTACTCAAGATGAAAACACTGAATTGCGAAAATGTTTTAAAGAGTGGAAATTTTTATACTTCACCCAATTCACCCCCCCTCTTGGGTGATAGCCGGAACTTACAAAATGTCCAAAACATACAAATACGAAATCTACATATCATGTCTTGAAACTCCATACAGCATGTAAGAAAAAGTAACAAATGCTTATTCAGTAGAGTCCACAAGCACCCAAGCCAGTGACGGACTTGGAAATTCTTTTCGTGCCTCTCTAGTCTTCAATTTGAAATTCTTGATACCCCTTGGGATTGTGCTGTTAGTGCTTCATGATGAGTAATTTTACAATCATCTTCATCTAAAATTCACAATCAATTAAAATACAATCACTCAATTAGGCAATCAATTCCAACATAACCAATCAATATTACATCAATATTATATGTACATATAAAACATTATGAAAATTAGAACAATATTATCATCAGGATTGAGAGTAAAACCATGTAGCCAATTCCCAGTGCAAATCAATATTTGAAGATTTTCAGGAAGAGTAGAACTTCTATATTTTCGGAAAGATTTTCAGGAATTTTTGCCCACTCGTGTACGAAACCATACATTAATATATGAATCTGAGGACTAAGTACATTTTGGGAGAGAATATGAAGTACGAAACCATACATTAATATATGAATCTGAGGACTATCAAATCAGAGAATGACAACGTCAGTGTTATTTCGGTAAATAGTGACACCCCTGAGCCCAATAGAACAAACATCTTTCAACGGAACACATGCAACCTCGCTCCGTACCTATTTAGTTAGCGTTAAAAAATACATGTAATTTGTGATAAAATTTCTTTAATCCACTTATTTCATAAATCACATTAAAAAAAAATAATTTCTATTGCTAGACACTCGCCTACTCTTATTATTGTTTTTATTAGTCTGTTTTGTATCTCATTTTCCATATTCATTTCTTCATAGGATGAATTTTAGTTCAATTTTTAAAAAATGTAACTACAAAAATACAAAATGATAACTTATATACAAATATTTACATAAAATGTAATAAGACATTTTGTTAGTTGAAATTAACTGAAATTTGATTAATCCATGAAGATTTCTCACGAAATAAATGTAAAATCCAATAAAAAAATATAGTTAAATACAAATTTATTTTAAAAAAATGTTTATTATTTTAAAAATACTGTAGACTACATACCGTACATACACATGATTTTTTTTTTAAAAAAAAAGAATATGAACCATTTTGTTTTTTAAAGAACTTAAATTAAAATAAAAATAAAATTGAGGGATTAAATATTAATGGTTATGTTTTTTTTTTTGGATGATCAATGAGTAGTGACTAGTGAGGAACCGAACACCCGTTGCGCCGCACGGTTCATGGCTAAATTCCCGATTATACCCTCGCACGAAAACTTTTTTCTTATATTTTCCCAGTTAGTATTATTTCCCTTCAAAATTAGTTTTCTCAACTTTCTCGCTATCGGTTGGAACCAAACAAACAGTCTCAGTCTCTCAGAGCTAATTTGGAGCAGTTTTAATTAGGCCCGCGGTTGGCCCTATCTTAGCCCCATAGAAGTGGGGGTTATTTTTGGCTAGGGCCAAAAATAACCCCATCTTATGGGGGCTAAAGATATGGGGGTTAAAGATGGGGCTTAATGGGTTGGCCCGCGAGCCCCAGCTCGTTTTGACAGCTCTAACTACAAGAGTTACACAAATCCATATAAATACCCCCACCATACTTTATTTCACACACTCCTTCATTTAATTTTTTCCTACCCACCTTCTCTCTTGTTTTCTCTTGCTGTCAATGTTTCCTGAAGAGGTTAAGTACAAAGCAAGTTGATCGAATATGGTTAAAAAAATTTAAATCTTTGATTTCAATGTTTTCTTTCCTTCTTACAACAGTGATACTATTTTTTTTTCTTATCCTAAATTTTAAGGACATTTTCTCAACATTCCTTCTATCATCATCAACATTGATTCTGTTCTGTATGAAGAACACAGAGATTGGACTTGACTAGGTTGTCAAGCCTAGAGCCTACGTACCCTCGAAGGAATCAAAGTCCACGTAGTTCGTAACAAACTTGAAGGCACGTAGCCAGGGGAGTGGGGTGTGTGCTCTGTGTGGCAGAAAGTAACAAGAGCATAAGATAGAACGTGTGCACCTGTTTAGGGTTTCCTCCTATTTATAGAGGAGCTTGGTGTGCGTATCTCCCTATTAATGGGGGATATCCATGATTGAGCTGTCAGGGGCTGATTGGCTGGTGCCATGATTGTAGGATAATCTTCACTGATGAGATCCTATAAATAGGGGATCTCGGATCCTTTCCTAATATAGCGCGGATTCCCTTATAGGCGCCATTGGGCCGAGGTCAGGACTTGGGCCTATTGGGCCGATCCGTAACAGTTGCCCCCCAGCTTGGTCGTTCAGGCTTTTGGACGGCCGAGATGCTTAGTGCCCCGGTCCCGTTGTAGCCGAGGTCCTCTACGCGGACTGAGTCGGCTTTCGGATGCCGTGGCCATCGGTTCGGTTCGGGACTGTGGTCAGCTTAATCGGTTCTCATCCTGCCTTTTTGCCTTTTGGGATTCTCCGGACGCTTCGGGTTTCCCCCCACATGAGTCATTATTGCGACTTTACAGCTGTCAGATCCTTAGTGGAGGAAGTCTGCAACCGCCACGCCTTTTCGCTTATCGAGGCTGATGCGCATTTATTGCGCTGGCGTTGTGCTGCGCCAATCTCGTCACGTCTGTACGGGAATATACCGTTGTACCCCTCTTACCCCGGGGTTTTGGTTTAAATAGCCCTCTTTGGGCTTTTCTTTGGTTTTTCCCGCTATCGCACTTTCTCAGACTTTCTCTGGTTTTCTTTCTTGCCATTTCCAATCGAGATTCTGCCGTTCGTCGTTTCCACCGTACAGGCTTCTCTATTTCCCTTATACAGGTACTCCGCCTATTTGCTTGTGTTTTTCTTCGGTGGTTTTCTCTATTTTACCATTTATTCTGGAAATCGTGGTTTTTGCCATCGTTCTCTGTTTCTGGGTATTTTCTAAGTTTTCCTTCTTTCTGGGTCCTTTCGGGGTTCTTCTGGGTTTACCTCACCTATTCGCACCCCAAAATTCATCCCTTAGAGGCCAGTTCTTTGCACCCTAGACTTTTAGTTATGGTAAGAAGGAAAAGCGCTTCTGGGCTCGAGGCTTCACTTACCCCAGAGGAGGAAATGCTCCTCCGCGCGCGTCTTCCACGCATGAGCTACTGGGTTCTTGGGGGTGGCCCTCTTGCCGAAGGGATCTTGGATCCTTTGCGCCGAGGTGGCGTCACACGTCCGGGGCGAGCTGGGTCCCGTACGGCTCCGGGGAGGGTCTCCGTGTCGATTCCTCGTCGTCCCTTCGCGCCGCCCATGCGCGCAATCCCCTCGGGTCACCCGGTGGGGCCAGGATAGGCTCCTCTTCCGGCTCTGTCTCCCCTGTGGTCGCGGCTCAACCTCTTAGCTTTTATGGGGATCCTTCTGCCGTCCGCCCAGAGTCCGCCCCGGAGGGGTATCTCGGCCCTTGTTGGGATTGTCTGGCGGAGGCTTCCGCGCTCATGGCCCGCGGCGGAGATGCTGAGGCTTCTGCCATGCTTGGCTCCTGCCGTCACTGGTCCGCCCCGGGCGTCTCTTCCCACGCCTCTATTCGTCCGAGTCCGCGGCCTTTGTTGCCTGCTATTGTGCCTATGCCAGGTATTTTTGCTTCTTTGCTAATACCAGCTTTGTTTATTTTCGTATAGGCTAACTTATGGCTCCGAAGACTGGATCTTCGAAAAGACGGTCCGAGCCGGAGGGCTCGGGTTCTTCCAGTCCGCCAGAGGCGTTGTGCCGGCGATTCAACTGGGTCGCCATTGAGGTGCTCGCGACCTTGTCCCTAATGTCCGAGGCCGATGTGTCTCGGTTAAAGATGCCCAAGTTGGATGGCTGCATGTATGTGCCTGCTGGGGCGGGGGAGCCAGTGTGCTCCATCCGAGAAGAGGGGGAGCCCAATGCTTTTTATTTCTATCGGGACGTGTATACCCGGATCCAAATCCGCTTTCCTTTTTCCGCCTTCCAGATATCGGCCCTTTCCTACCTTAACCTTGCGCCGTCACAACTTCATCCGAACGGATGGGCCTATTTGCTGGCCTTCGAGAAGTTGTGCGGTTCTTTTCCGATTCCCATTCCCTGCACCGCTAACCTCTTCTTCCACTACTTCTGCCCTTTCACTCCTGGGCTGCCCCGGGAGGGTGATAAGCTAAAGGGGTTAGTGTCGCTCAGAAATGTGTCCGAGCGGAAGCTGATGGGGGCCTTTTCGGACTCCTTCAAGCGGTTTAAGAATGCCTTTTTCAAGGTGCTGGCCGTGCCCGGCCAGCAGCCGTGGTTTTTGTCCGGGGCTGAGGGCCCGGATGTGGAGTAGCGGTTCCCCCTGTACTGGGACAAAGGGCACTATAAGAAGTCGCCGACCTCCTATCTGGTTGATGAGGACGGGTTGTTGCCGGACACCATCCCCCATGTCCCTAGTCTGGCCGCCTTTGTGGAGAGGTATGGGGTTCACAGCGCGACCAGTTTTATATCGGGGGACGCCTCTGAGCCTTTGCCACCCGCCTGTAGGTCTTAGTGTTTGTTTGTTTGCTCATAAGCCTCTTCTTTCCGATTTACTTACTTGTGTTCTCTTTTCCTTTTTTGTGTTGCAGCTAGGACTATGGACGATCTGCCGCTATATGCCCGGCTGTCGCGTGCTGCCGCCGTTCCCTCCGGTCGCCAGAAGAAGAGGGCGGCTTCAGCTGATGCCGAAGCTTCTACCGCCCCGGCTTCGAAGAAGAGGAAGGATGTTGTTGCCGAGGATCCATCTCCTGCCATGGGCTCCCCGGCTGTTACCATGGTTGATATCCCTGCCCCTGAGGGTCGGGAACTCGCCCCCCTGCCACTGGGCCCGAAGAGGTCGCCGTTCGTGTCTCCTCCTCCAAGGGTAAGGAGGCCTCGATGTCCGATGAGGAGATCGAGGCTGAATTCTTCGTGGATGAACCGTCTGGTTCCCTGCCGAGTCCGCCTGCCTCTTCGTCGCTTCCTCCTCCTCCTCCTCTTCCGAAGCCCGTTCTTCCTCGTGGCCATCTCTGGCACGACGGGGTGGTTCCTGAGGTCGCCGCTGCTTTCCTGCCCCCCAGACACTTCACAGGCCGTGCTGCACTGACTCAACCGGCCTTAGACGAGATACACCGGAGCCAGACAGAGCTGTGCCGATCTGTGGGGTATCTCGAGGCACTGATCCTGGTCCGTGAGCAGCTCGCCATGTCTACGGTTGAGATCCAGGGGCTGCTGGCCGAGAAGGGGGAGTTGACCAAGAGCCTTGCTGCGACGGAGGCCAAGGTTGCGTCTGTCGGGGAGCTCAGAGAGGAGCTGGAGGTGGCCGAAGCCAAGGCCAGGTCGGCTGGAGAGGAGCTTGCCAAGGGCTGGGCCGCGCGGGATGCGGCCCTGGCGGAACTTCACGGGGTTCAGGCGGAGCTAGCTGCCACCCGGATGGAACGGGACGCTGCGAAGTCCGCGGCCGCAAAGGTCGATCAGGAACTTCATCTTGCCCGAGCGGAGGCAGGGAGGGCCGCTGAGGAGCATGCCCGTGCTTTGGTGGAACGGCTGGCTGCGGCCGAGACCTTGGAGGAACGGTTGGCTGCCTTGGCCGGGGAGAAGGAGGCGGTTGAAGAAGCCCTCACCGCCGAGAAGGTGGTCTCCCAGGAGCTCACAGATGGCTTGGTGCAGACCGCTGACGCCTGTTTCAAGCAAGCATTGCTCCAGATCCGGCACTTCAATCCCGGGGTCGAGCTTCAGGTGGAAGGGTATGACCATCGGGCCTTTGTTAGGGATGATGGGTCCTTCCTTCCCTACGAGCCCCAGGTCACCGAAGATCCCGTCGAGGAGGCGGAGGAGGGAGCGGCCGTCATCGACGGACCTGAGGCGGGGGATGCTGATGCCGGTGCAGGATCCGGCTCCCAGCTTTAGCTTTATTTTCTATTTTTCTTTAATTCCGGGGCGCTGGTGCCCTTGTAATTTTGAATGACTCTGGCCTTGGTGCCATTCTTGTACAGACTTTAACAATTAATGACAATACTTTTCTTGCCTTTTGCCACAGTCCGTCTTTGTTTTAATTTTTACCGTCCCTTTTGTCTAGATTCGACAATGAACGATTTTAAATTCGTATAATCCTTCTTTTGTACAGCCGAGTTCGTTCAGCTACCTGGGGCCGGGGGTGGCTTATTTTCTGCCATCGCCCTGTTGCCTCGTTTTTCGCCTTCGTCGGCTGTGTGTGCATAGGACGCTTGGGCCACTTAGGTGACTCAGGCAATGGGTGACTTTACTGCTCTTTTAACTAAGTTAGGTCGTTTGCCGGTCGCATGTGTTCAGGCCGTTGGTGCTCTACCACGTTTAGTGTGTGGGAGGTTGGGGCAAGGTTGTCTTGTTTCAGCCTCGTCAGGCATAACTAACCATACTGCCTCGGCCCGGCTTTCAAGTAGCCGAGCTCCAACTTTCATTTAGTTGGATAAAGTTGTACCGGCGTAAGGGCGGGGCTACCACGTGTCTAACCGGGGCTTCGTTTGCCTGGAGTTGGACATTTTGACCTGATCAGGGTCGGCATGGCAGGCCGCTTGCTTAGCCGGGCGAGCGTTGACGCGTCAATTTCGCGAAGGGCCGTGTTCGATTCCTTCGCCGAGCTCTAACCAATGCCTGTCGGAGTACGACGGCCGGTTTTCGTACATCTAGATGTTTTTGGTTCTGGCCGGGTCTATGACCTCGGGGCCTTCTACCGGTGTCGGGCTTTAATAGCCACGGCTTTCAGTTCCTTGGCCTCGGCCTTATGGCTTTTGGCCGAGCTTATCGGCTCCGGCTTCATCCTTAAGCTTTGTGCACATTCGTAAATATCCTTAGTGGGATCCTTTATTGATGGAAAGAAATAGCCCTACAGGGCTTTACAAAGCATCGTAATTAGAAATGACATAACTTGGACTTTAAACGAAAAGAAAACATATGCAGGAAAAGGGAAAATTGCTAAGTAAACAAACACTGCCGAGGAAGGATCTAGCTGTAGTAGATCTTCAGCTTGTCGGCATTCCACGTCCTTTTGATTGGCTTTCTTGCCAAAGTCTCGAGGGTATATGCTCCTTCGTCGAGCTTTTCCTTAATCCGGTAGGGCCCTTCCCAGTTTGCCGCCAGCTTCCCGTCCCTGGCATTCTTGTTGCCTATGTCCGCCCGTCGGAGTACTAGGTTGCCTCGGTTGAAAGACCGGGGTCGGACCTTTCTGTTGTACTTAGCCGTGAGTAGTTGCTTGGCGGCTAGTTCCCGGTAGTGCGCCGTAACCCGGATTTCATCGATGAGGTCCAAGTCAGTCTTCAAGGCGTCGTCGTTCGATTCCTGCCCCTCTTGTCTGGCTCTGACCTTTCTCCAGGATGGCTGTCCGATTTCAACCGGGATCATTGCCTCACATCCATAGGTTAGCCTGTACGGGGTTTCTTGCGTCGAAGACTGTACGCTCGTGCGATATCCCCACAGGACGCTGTGGAGCTGCTCGGTCCAACTGGTCTCGGCCTGCAACATCCGCCTCTTGAGTCCGTCCAGGACTACTTTGTTGGCGGCTTCGGCCTGGCCATTTGTCTGGGGATGTTCCACGGATGAAAAGTGCTGCTTGATGTCCAGGTTGGACATCAGCGCTTGGAAACGATGGTCCATGAATTGGGTGCCATTGTCCGTGACGACTTCGGCTGGTATCCCGAAGCGGGAGACGATATTGTGCCGGAAGAACTTAATCACTCTGGCCGAGGTTATTGTGGCGAGTGGCTCTGCTTCTATCCACTTAGTGAAGTAGTCTACCACGACTATTAGCCATCTGCATTGCCCTTGTGCCGGCCTAAACAGTCCGAGGATGTCCATGCCCCACTTGTAGAAGGGCCAGGGGGCTGGCATTCCTTTCAACTCTGAGGGTGGCGGCCATATTATCCTTGCATGCTTCTGACAACTGTCGTATGTTTTGGCTTTTTCCATGGCGTCATGACTCATAGTGGGCCAATAATAGCCGGCGCGTAATGCTTTCCGGGCGAGTGCCTTGCCCCCCATGTGGTGACCGTTGGCGCCTTCGTGTAGCTCGACCAGCACGTATTTCGCTTCGGAGTCTCCAAGGCAACGCATCATGGGGCAATGTAGTCCCTTCCTGTATAGTTGGTCATCCACCGTGGTGTAGAGGGCGGCTTCACGGACCAACTTCTTTGCCTCGGTCGGGTCGGTTGGGATAATCCCCCTGTCGAGGTAGTCTTCAATTGGCTTCCTCCAATCGGCCCCGGCCGAGATGGCCATGATGCAACTCGGCTCGGTCAGATTCTACTGGATCACGGTCCTATGGTTATCCGGCCCCTTCGTGCTGCCGAGCTTAGAGAGGATGTCAGCCCGAGCGTTCTCTTCTCTGGGTATATGGGAAACTGTGACCTCCTCGAATTTGGCCATGAGTTCTTTGGCTTTGTTCAGGTACTTAGCCATTAGTGGGCCTTTTGCCTGATAGGTGCCTTCTACCTGAGCCGCGACGAGCTGCGAGTCGGTTAAAACCTTTACTCGCTGGGCGCCATTATCCTTGGCCTGAAGCGGTCCGGCCAAAAGGGCCTCGTACTCGGCCTGGTTATTGGAGGTCTGGAACTTTAACTGCAGAGAATGTTCGGTGGCGACCCCCTGTGGGCTTTCTACGATGACTCCCGCGCCGCTGCCCTTCGCGTTCGATGAGCCGTCAACATAGACCTTTCAAATCCCATCATCTGTGGTGGCCAGTGTGAGTTCTCGGATGAAGTCCGCAAGCGCTTGGGACTTAATTACCTGGCGCGCTTCGAACGTGATGTCAAACTCGGAGAGTTCTATGGCCCAGTTGGTCATTCTCCCGGCTAAGTCGGGTTTGTGGAGAACCTGTCTGATCGGCTGGCTGGTTCGGACTGTAACGCCTCATTTTCAATACCAAAATCTTGGCCAAAATATTAGTAACACCTCCAAATATAGGATATTCAACACTCAAAAACATATTTACAATATGGCCAAAGGTAAAAATCCATTTATACAGAGCCAAAATAAATCCAATAAATAAGAGTTATTTTAAAATGCGGAAGTCTTTTAGGTTCATGGCAAATAAAATAACACAACATAAACTAAAGGAGTACAGAAGAGCCTACAAAGCTCACTCCATGGGTGCATTCCCTTGATCTCTACTAAGTTATTCACCTGAAAAATGATAATATGGGGTGAGATTACACATCTCAGTAACTACTGAATATTTCCACCGCATACAAGTAAATAATGTATGACAAAAAGGCATAAACTTATTTCATAAATATAAATATATACCATACTTTCTCTTACAAAGATTATTTGTAAAAGTAGTTATCAATACAATAATAAAATATGACTTTATATATATAAATATATTTTTCAGAAGTTCTCATCATATGTCTTTACAAATCATTCATCAGTCTATCAAATCCTTGATCTGTTCAGAAATGCATTATGCAGTATGCAGCCTCCCTTATACCACCTCCATCCGTATACCGCTGACTGGAGCCATAGGCTAACACATAGTCCAATAGAAACTTATTCATTTGACTGAATTGTTCCAAGCTCACCAAATCTTAAGATACACCCGGCCAAAGGTATAGAGCTTAAATCTGGACTATGGCTCCCCTCCTTTAAAATAACTAAGGAGGTGTCACATGTCCCACAACTCCAATGAAATCCCGGCCAGAGGAAAACATGGAAGATGGGGCCCTGAAACAAGTACCATCCACTGTGCACCGAGTGGTGGAATAAATCATTCTTATCATTCAAATCCCTCCTTACTCCACCCATCATAATACAACCGCCATGATGAATATGTTCACTCAAAATAATGCATTATTATACCATAAAGTTTTATACATCAATATGTGTATTTATGAATAGTAAATACTATGCGTATCTGTGAATAGTAAAATACTATGTGTATATGTGAATAGTAAAATACGGTATATATACATGAATAGTACATACGGTATGTATACGTGAATAGTAAATACGGTATGTATACGTGAATAGTATTATGAATAGTAAATACAGTATACGTGAATAGTAAATGTGAATAGTAAAATGAATAGTAAATACGGTATACGTGAATAGTAAAATGAATAGTAAATACGGTATACGTGAATAGTAAAATGAATAGTAAATACGGTATACGTGAATAGTAACGTACGTATAAATAGTACCTCTGCAGATTTGGAAATCAAAGTTCCCACACCAGATCTTAAAACCATAAATATTTTCTAAATATTCTTGCCAAAATAGTAAACAAACAAATTTATAATCATACATAATTCACAAGTATAAGGAAGAATATTCAGAGTTACCTGTTACTTGCTAATACCCGAATCACCAACCAGCTATTATAACTCTCAAGCAAATATCTCTACTCTCTCTCTCTCTCTCTCTACCTCTCTCTATGGCTCTTAGAAGTTGTGAAGAATGAAATGAAATGGAAGGTCTATTTATAGTTGGAAAATGGGTCTTTAAGTGTAATTTTCGTCTCTGGGTCGTTTTACGTAATTTTCCCAAAAATTTAAAAAGAAATGCCCCGTGACTACTCAGCCGCCCCGTGATGATTCTTTTAAAAATTTTTAATAATATTTTAATATTTTAAATAATATAATAATAATATAATATTATAAATCAAATAGTAAATTACTATTACGTGGGTCCCGCGTGAAATATTTTCAAAACTCACGAGAGTTTCTGTCGGGAGGAAGAATTATTTTGGTCGTGGGTCCCGCATGAATAGTAAATACGTATTTAGGAATAGTAAATACCGTATTTTTAAATAGTAAATACGTATTTGTGAATAGTGAACACTATTCATATTTCACAAATTTCAAGTATTAAATACGTATTTGCGAATAACATATATATATATATATATATTTTAAAATACGTATTTGTATATAGTAAAAACGTATACGTGAATAGTAAATACTATTCACGGGGCCCACAAAATACTGATTTCAAATTTATTACTTTCCAAAAATAGAGCCTACTAGTCTTCCCAAGATAGGTTTATGTTCAAGATATTAGATTCAAAATTCAGGATGTTACATTTCTCCCCTCCTAAAAGAAAATTTTGTCCTCAAAATTTCGCTATAATAAGAATTCTAACCTATTTAAATAAATGAGGATAGGTTTGTCGCATGCTCTCCTCCGTTTCCCAAGTAGCATCTCCGGGAGCCATTCCTTTACACACAACCTTTACAAGCTAATAGCCTTGTTCCTCAATTGCTTATCCCCCGCATCAACAATCCGCTCCGACTCAGCTTTATATATCATATTATCCCTAAGTCCTATCTCTTCCCCAAACATGCTCACCAAGCACACAACACAATTTTCGTTCATCCTGTACCCAAAGTAATATTCAGACAGGATCCACTAGTTCCTTATTTGAGCGCTTGGTTACACTGGCCTCACAGGCCAGTTCATTCTTCCTTTCTGCTTATTTCATTGTATTACCACGACACTGGATATTCAGATCTTACAGCTTAAGAAGTTACCCTCAGGCCATAATAACCACAACATGATATAATCTGATTATTCTGCCAACCTTAAGATAAACTTTAGACATACAGGTCTAATGTTACCATGATAGGCAACAAACACAATACTAGGCACATAAGTCTTATAGCCTAGAGATACCACCATATGCAAACTAGCTCAACGGGTCTTACCGCTTCAAGCCTCTGCTCGTCTATCCTATACCCGTGCTTCCTCAATTCAAGTTTAAGAAAACACTTACTTACTAAATCTAGCTTTCACCAATGGCAAGTAATTCAAAAACAAGTACATTTGGCAAGATTCCGCAAACTAAGTATATCCACAACAGTTTCCAACCTCTTCTAGCTTGTACACCTTCCACCACAATCATAATGTAAAAGTCAATTCTTGTTCTGATTTCGCAAGGATTCATTCCATGAGACATCATAGTTTATAAATGTCGATTACAAACTGGTCTTAAATCCTGTTGTAAATATTGCGTAAAAATTTCCAAACACAGCAAGTGCATTGGTAAGTTCAAAATTCAAATACTCAGGGACCTAGCAACTATTTTAAATAGTCACCAACTCCGAATACATTCCAGGTTCCAACTTATTCTACTCAACTCATCCATGAAACACTCAATTCATTATTTCTAAAGAAAGATTCTATTATCAAGATCATTTCCTATGCTAGTTAAACAGTTGGCAATCTCTGAACACCTTATACATGTTGGTATCACATTTTGTTCCCTATTTCTCTCAAATCAATTAATACCATATTCTAATATCTCAATTTATTCAATCAATTCAGTCTCCTAAAGAATCAATACAACTGTTAAGTTGAACTGTTATATTACATTTCTACTAGTAGCAACCCTCTAGATCCCCTACCAACTTTCAGATTCATCATCCTATTTCTAAAACCCCGATTATTCATACTAGATTCATCATACTCCATAGCTTATATCATTTAAGAACTATCCTCAAACTTTGCCCAAAAATGATAATTGTCAAATTACAAATCAACTCTTAGAACTTCAATATCAGCAAGACAGAGATATCATGTGTCCTCAATAATATCCATAGAACATTCATGTTTTCACAATTCCTAGACTAAGATTTAAAACATTCAAATATTATTCTCACAATCTCAGCATTGTTCACATGATTCGAATTCAATCCTTAGTATCTCAAAGACATATACTAAATATCATCTGTTCCTCTCATAGTTATCTATTAATCACACCCAAATAACATACTAATATTATAACATAAATCACCGGATTTCATACTTTCATAATTAGACATACTATCTTAACTCAGATTGAATTCAAGTCTATTCTCAAATATTCCCAGACATCAATAGTCAAGTTTACAATTTGATTCTTATAACCTCAACATCAACTGATAATTCGTGTTGCCCCAAAAATACCCATTATACATACTAAGATCATGATTCACAATTCCTAATCTAATTCTTGGATTATATGAAGACTATCTACAACCTCAGCAGTATTCACAAGGTTCTAATTCTACCTCAACCTGCAATATCACAAAGGCTCATTTCGTTCTTAAGTTCTATTTCAGCTTAGATTAAATTAAAGCCTATCCTCAATATTTACTATATTCATTCTAACATCTTTCTGGCATTCCTAAGGATCACCATTTCATACCTTTCCATCGATCTTCCAACATGTTTATCCAAAAACCTTAGTCTTTGAATTATCTGTGACAAATTCATAGAGTTCTTCGGATACTCAGAGAGTGAAGAATGCTCTCGGGTTAATTGGCACAACTCATCATCATTTCAAATCTTCGGATTCTCTCCGGTTCATCTAATATTATTAGGAAGTCACCCTTCCCAAGATTACTATCACCTTAGCACGCTTACGCTTAAAATCCTATTTTTAAATGTCAATTCCGACATCTTGAGTCAGCTGCACATCCAAGACAGATTTCTTAGATAAATGCGCGTATAAACGTCCAAACTTAATTTCTTGAAAACACAGCTAGCAATAAATGCCATAGCGATTTCTGTCTGCAAAGGTCTAGGAAACTGCGACCCCTAACGGTGGCTAGGGTGCACTAGGGTGCGGTGCCATAAAATTTCCGCATAACAACAAAGTCTGCATAATTATAAGCCAGCGACAGATGAGAATCCAATGCTGCTTAACAAAATCTAGACGTTACTAGCCCAGCTATAAACCGAGTAAAGCATGAGTAATTGTTTCACATTCTCTCAGGCTTCACATCCTCTCAAGCTTCACATCAACATACATATTTCCTCTCCGATCGTAACTTTCCCTATATTCTTCCATATTATCTTTATACATGGCCGGTTCAAGCAACTTCATTCCAGTTTCCGATTCATACAACCCTTTCTTTCTTGAAACTTTACTTCATGACTATCAGACTAACATGTTGTCTGACTTGTCAAACAATGCATCATACCCTTATTCTTCTTTACTTCCCCAAAATCCCGTAAGTACGAATGTTCATTCATCTGCCTCAACGATTAACATTCCTACTCCTCCTCCAAGGATACAAGATTCTATTTTTACAACTACTAACAGAAAGGAATCTGAAGCAGGTCCATCAAGGCGACCTGTCCAAAGATGTCGTAATATGGCAGATCTTATGGAGTCCACGGTACCTTCTCAACCAAGGAATCCTGGTTCTAGCTTGACGGAGACTACTAATCCATTCTTCTCCTATCATGAATGTCACAAGAAAATTGGTAAAAAGAATCCAAAGCTATAAAGGAAAATGCACATGTTATGATATTTAATTTGCCATGACCTCAAAATTTTTATTTAGAAAACTGATAGGAAATTTACAGATTGGCCAGAACCTGGCTCTGATACCAAAAATGTAACGCCTCATTTTCAATACCAAAATCTTGGCCAAAATATTAGTAACACCTCCAAATATAGGATATTCAACACTCAAAAACATATTTACAATATGGCCAAAGGTAAAAATCCATTTATACAGAGCCAAAATAAATCCAATAAATAAGAGTTATTTTAAAATGCGGAAGTCTTTTAGGTTCATGGCAAATAAAATAACACAACATAAACTAAAGGAGTACAGAAGAGCCTACAAAGCTCACTCCATGGGTGCATTCCCTTGATCTCTACTAAGTTATTCACCTGAAAAATGATAATATGGGGTGAGATTACACATCTCAGTAACTACTGAATATTTCCACCGCATACAAGTAAATAATGTATGACAAAAAGGCATAAACTTATTTCATAAATATAAATATATACCATACTTTCTCTTACAAAGATTATTTGTAAAAGTAGTTATCAATACAATAATAAAATATGACTTTATATATATAAATATATTTTTCAGAAGTTCTCATCATATGTCTTTACAAATCATTCATCAGTCTATCAAATCCTTGATCTGTTCAGAAATGCATTATGCAGTATGCAGCCTCCCTTATACCACCTCCATCCGTATACCGCTGACTGGAGCCATAGGCTAACACATAGTCCAATAGAAACTTATTCATTTGACTGAATTGTTCCAAGCTCACCAAATCTTAAGATACACCCGGCCAAAGGTATAGAGCTTAAATCTGGACTATGGCTCCCCTCCTTTAAAATAACTAAGGAGGTGTCACATGTCCCACAACTCCAATGAAATCCCGGCCAGAGGAAAACATGGAAGATGGGGCCCTGAAACAAGTACCATCCACTGTGCACCGAGTGGTGGAATAAATCATTCTTATCATTCAAATCCCTCCTTACTCCACCCATCATAATACAACCGCCATGATGAATATGTTCACTCAAAATAATGCATTATTATACCATAAAGTTTTATACATCAATATGTGTATTTATGAATAGTAAATACTATGCGTATCTGTGAATAGTAAAATACTATGTGTATATGTGAATAGTAAAATACGGTATATATACATGAATAGTACATACGGTATGTATACGTGAATAGTAAATACGGTATGTATACGTGAATAGTATTATGAATAGTAAATACAGTATACGTGAATAGTAAATGTGAATAGTAAAATGAATAGTAAATACGGTATACGTGAATAGTAAAATGAATAGTAAATACGGTATACGTGAATAGTAAAAATGAATAGTAAATACGGTATACGTGAATAGTAACGTACGTATAAATAGTACCTCTGCAGATTTGGAAATCAAAGTTCCCACACCAGATCTTAAAACCATAAATATTTTCTAAATATTCTTGCCAAAATAGTAAACAAACAAATTTATAATCATACATAATTCACAAGTATAAGGAAGAATATTCAGAGTTACCTGTTACTTGCTAATACCCGAATCACCAACCAGCTATTATAACTCTCAAGCAAATATCTCTACTCTCTCTCTCTCTCTCTCTACCTCTCTCTATGGCTCTTAGAAGTTGTGAAGAATGAAATGAAATGGAAGGTCTATTTATAGTTGGAAAATGGGTCTTTAAGTGTAATTTTCGTCTCTGGGTCGTTTTACGTAATTTTCCCAAAAATTTAAAAAGAAATGCCCCGTGACTACTCAGCCGCCCCGTGATGATTCTTTTAAAAATTTTTAATAATATTTTAATATTTTAAATAATATAATAATAATATAATATTATAAATCAAATAGTAAATTACTATTACGTGGGTCCCGCGTGAAATATTTTCAAAACTCACGAGAGTTTCTGTCGGGAGGAAGAATTATTTTGGTCGTGGGTCCCGCATGAATAGTAAATACGTATTTAGGAATAGTAAATACCGTATTTTTAAATAGTAAATACGTATTTGTGAATAGTGAACACTATTCATATTTCACAAATTTCAAGTATTAAATACGTATTTGCGAATAACATATATATATATATATATATATTTTAAAATACGTATTTGTATATAGTAAAAACGTATACGTGAATAGTAAATACTATTCACGGGGCCCACAAAATACTGATTTCAAATTTATTACTTTCCAAAAATAGAGCCTACTAGTCTTCCCAAGATAGGTTTATGTTCAAGATATTAGATTCAAAATTCAGGATGTTACACGGACCACGATTCGGTGTCCCTGGAAGTAGGGCCGGAGTCTGCGCGTCGCGGTAAGCAGGGAGAAAGCCACCTTTTCCAGCTTCTGATACCGGAGTTCGGAGCTTTGTAGTGCCTTGCTGATGAAGTATATCGGCTTTTGCCCCGCCTCGGACTCCTTTACTAGGGCGGCGCTTACAGCTTCGTCGCCGATTGATAGGTAGAGGAATAAGGTTTCTCCGGGGTCCGGCTTTGTGAGTACCGGCGGGGTTGCCAAGTATTTCTTAATTTCTGAGAAGGCGGCATCGCAGTCCGGGTTCCAGCCGCCTCGGGTTTCCTTCTTAAGCAATTTGAAGAGAGGTAGGGCTTTCTCGGCCGACTTTGGTAGAAACCGTGTCAGGGCGGCTAGTCAGCCTGTTAGCTGCTGTACCTCCTTCTTGGTTCTTGGGCGCTGCATGTCGAGGATGGCCTTACACTTGTCCGGGTTGGCTTCGATCCCTCGGTTTGTCAGCATGAAGCCTAGGAGTTTCCCAGCCGGGACTCCGAAGGCACATTTGGCCGGGTTCAACCTGATTCGATGTCTTCTTAACTTCTCAAACGTCTGTTCTAGGTCCCGGATGTGGTCTTCTGGGAGTCTCGACTTGACAATCATGTCGTCTATGTAGACTTCTATGTTGCGCCCGATCTGATCCTCAAAAACCCGGTTCATCATCCTCTGGTAGGTTGCCCCGGCATTCTTGAGTCCGAAAGGCATGACGTTGTAGCAGTAGTTTGCCTTGTCAGTCATAAAGGCGGTCTTCTCTTGGTCATCCGGATGCATGGCGATCTGGTTATAACCGGAGTAGGCATCCATGAAGGAGAGGAGATGGTATCCGGCCGAGTTGTCCACCAGTTTATCAATGTTTGGCATCGGGTACGAGTCCTTTGGGCAGGCCTTGTTGAGGCTGGTGTAGTCAACACATACTCTCCATTTGCCGCTGGGTTTGAGGACCATGACTACGTTGGAGAGCCAGGTGGTATACTGCACCTCCCAGATGAAACCAGCCGCAAGGAGCTCTTCTATGTGATCTTCCAAGGCCTTCTGCCTGTTGTCCGCGATGTTCCTCTTCTTCTGTGCCACGGGTTTTGACCCCGGCCATATGCCGAGTTTGTGACAGCAGAAGTGGGGGTCGATGCCAGGTATTTCGGCCGAGGTCCATGCAAAGACGTCTTGGTTCCGCCTTAGGAAGCAGATCATGAGAGCCTTTAGTTCGTCCTCCATATCCCGGCCTATTTTGGCGGTCTTGGATGGGTCTTCGCCTAGCACAATTTCTTCCAACTCTCCTTCCGGCTCGGGCCTCGGATTGTCAAGCTCTCGGAGGTCGAGCTCCACCATGTTGACTTGCTGCCGCGGGCGCTCGCCAGAGCCGGCTTGGGCTACTTGCTCGTTGTATCCGAGCCGGGGTGGAGACGAGGGTCCTCCTTCCTCGACACGGAGAGCTTCGAAGTAGCACTGCCTGGATTCTTTCTGGTCTCCGGACACCACGACTATCTGGTTCTTACTATTTATTATCT
Organism: Acacia crassicarpa; assembly: GCA_034222035.1. Classification (NCBI taxonomy): domain Eukaryota; kingdom Viridiplantae; phylum Streptophyta; class Magnoliopsida; order Fabales; family Fabaceae; genus Acacia; species Acacia crassicarpa. The sequence goes on along the minus strand of JAWXYG010000004.1, from coordinate 18,712,982 downwards.
TCAGCTTCTGATGCTTCGTGGATACCAGTATATCCCAGTTGTGGATCGTGGGTCAGCCCAGAATGATGTTGTAAGGGGACCGGAAGTCGGCGACTACGAATCGTACCCGTTCCGATTTGAAGGCTTCCTTGGTGCCAAGAGTTAACTGGAGGTCGATGTAGCCTTTTGGGAAGGACTGCTCGCCATTGAAGCCGACCAAGGTGGTCTTGCACGGCTTGAGGTCCTCTTTGTCGAGGTGCATCCTCTTGTAGGCGTCCCAGCTTATAATGTCGGCCGAACTCCCTGCATCCACAAAGATCCTCTTAACTCGACAATTTATTAGAGTTCCAGTAATTACCAGTCCGTCCAGGTGTCCGGGTATGACGTCTTCCAGCTCTTCATCGATGAAGGTCAGGGTAGGCGGCCGAGGCTTCCTTAAACTTAGGGGGGTCTCGGACGGTCAGCACTTCACGGAGATATTTCTTCCGCTGGCTTACGGTGTCTCCTCCTCCACCGAATCCTCCGCTGACGACGTTGCACTGGAAATCGACGTCGGGAAATTCGTCGTCCGAGGCCGCCTTCTGCTTTTTTCCCGGATTTCGGTATTCCTTGGGCGGACTTCTGGAGCGGGCGCGGTCGTTACGTTTCCCGTTCGGCCTTCCCTGAGTCTTGATCACGTACTGACGCAGTTTCCCATCCCTTACGAACTTCTCGATGGCGTCGCGGAGGTCATAGCACTCGTCAGTAGTGTGGCTGTTGCAGTCGTGGAATTTGCAGAACTTGGAACGGTCCGTGTTGGAGCGTCCTCTGATCGGCTTTGGCCTGTCCACCCGCTTCATCTCGGTCTGGGATACCTCCTTCCATACCTGGGACCGAGGGACGTTCAACGGGGTGTAGCTGTCGTACTTGTTCTTCTGGTCGGCCCGGTCAGGCTTTGTTCGGCTGTCCCGGCTGCGTCGTCTCGGGTCGGTCTTCGTCCTTCTTGGGCGTTCCTCGTCGCTAGGCGGGCTCTTCCTAGTCCGTTCGGGTTCGTCGGCATTGGCAGCCTCCATCTGCTCCATTTCCAGGTACTTCTTCGCCTCGGTATAGAATTCGGTCAAGGTGTACGCTGGGTTCTTGCATAGGTGACGAGCCAGCCGGGATGATGGGTCCAGTCCATTGACCAGGCAGTGTACGTGGACGTCCTCGGGCAATGACCGTACTTGCATGGCCACGTCGCGGAACCGATCCAGATACTTCTGCAAGGCCTCACCCTTCTTCTGACGCACTTTGCTCAAGGTGAATGTAGTCTTCGGCTGCTTTTTGCTGGTGGCGAAGTGCAGCTCGAATTTTCGTCCGAGGTCTTCATAGTCTCGGATAGAGTTGTCCGGAAGAGACGTCAGCCACCTGTGCGCCGGCCCGTCCAGAGTAGCCGCAAAAAGGCGCTGAATGACCGGGCCGCTGATCTGTCAGAACCACATGAGCTTCTCAAAGGTGACCAAGTGGTTCCGGGGGTCTTGGCTTCCATCGTACTTCGGCAGGCTGGTTAAATCAAAGCGCTTTGGGAAACGGGCTGTTGCCACCTCCCTCGAGAACGGGGATCTTCCCGTCTCTGATAAGTACGTCACGCGATATTCCCGAGGCGATCCGTGGCGAGGCCGGGGAGTTCGTTCCTCCGCACGAGTTTCTTCTCGATCTCGGTATTCCCTTGCATGCCGATCGGTGCGGTTAGGACCGACACCGTGGTTTTCTCTATCTCCCAGGGACCGTGGTCTGCAATCGGGCGCCGCCTCGGCTCGCCGTTGTTGCGGTGTGGGTTCCTCGGCTCAGAGTTGCTCGATGTAACACCCGCCTTAAATACACCCTTTAATTGCATACACGGAAGCGTTCTTTACAAATTTAGCGTGAAGTTACTATTCACGTATACGGTACTATTCACTATTCGTGTATACGACACTGTTCACGTATACGTACTTTTCACTAATACGTACAAATATACGTCTAAGTAAAAATCCGACGGAAATAAAAATCTTTTTCTTCCTTGTACTCATTCGTATGCATCTTCTTCGTTCTTCAATCTTCTGACACGAGCTGCAAATTAACTAATTCAAAGATATATGCTGGGATTCAAATGAATCCCAGTAGTAACGTTAATCATCGCTCACATAAAATGCATACACAAAACATGCAAGTCAACCATCAAATATACATACAATTCATTCAACACATTCAACATTCAGAACATTCAAACAATATACATATTTATATACAACGGTAAATACATGCATGTAAAAGGCACACATAGTATGTGAGAGAAGCGTTACTACCTGATGGTCTTTCCAATTCCTGATCTGGTTCTCAATCATTTGATCATCCCGGATAAATATCGGCTCCTATATTTAAATATTCATGGATGATCGAGTTATTATTTATCCAAATTCTTTATTTCTCTTATTTCCAAATAAATTCCATAAACTGGTAGAATTTTCAATTAACTTTGAAAATTCATATTTAATTACACAAAACTCCAATTGACGTGATTCCAAAAATCACTTGTTCCTCATTAGGTCTATATTTAGGGAAAAATACACTCAACTGTCAAATATACGTACACTTTTCCCAGAATTTTCATTCATCATCACCGTTCCAGAAAATCGTCCAGGTTTAATGCTGAACTTGAAAAATCCATATCTGGAGTTCAAGGTGTCCAAATCAGGTGGTTCAAAAATCCATGAACTCCTCATTAAGTCTAGTTTCTAGGAAAATTGGTTTCAATATTTAATCATATTCCAATGATTCCCAGATTTTAAGAACATAGACACTGTTTGGAAGACATTTCAGAAAACGTCCTAGATTTCATACTTAACTTCAAAAATTCATAACTCCCTGAATATAAATCCAAATAAGGCTTGTGACCTATCAAATTAAAGCTTGATAAGTCTACTTTTATTCTGGAAATTTTCATAGAAAAACTCAAATTTGTACTATTTTAAAAGTGAATCCGAAAATCACTGTTCATTTCTGGAAACCAGCGTTTTTCAGTGTTCAACTTCTAACTTTGAAAAAATCATAACTAATTCTATAGAACTCCGATTAAGGTGATTCAAAATTCTACTTGAAGTTCTATAAGTATAGTTTATGGGAAAAATATTCGTCAAGCCAATTAATAGCTGTGTAATTCCCAGAAATTCCAAAAGTGAACGTTGCTTGATTCTAAGAACAGGATTTTCCCAGATTTTCTAATCAAACTTAGAAAAATCATAACTAGAGTTCTAGACGTCGGATTAATACGTTGTAGCACTCATTTGAAATATTGAGAAGAGTACTTTCAACTTACCAAATTTCATAATCAAAGGAAATCATTTCCTCGATCAAAACCTCAAATGAATCTGACTAACTTCACAGATTTTCTGGAAGTGACACTGCTTCCTTCTTCGATGACCTCTTTCTTCTCTTAGGTGTTTTTTTTTTCTTTCTTCCAGCTGGTTCTTGATCTCTTTTCTTTCTCAATATCTCAGACACTCTCTCTATCACTCTCTCTCTGCTTATTTTGGCCAAATGTAGTGCGATCCATCCGTGAGTGAATAAGAGAGTGTGTGAGAGATATAATAATAATTGAGAAAATGGGAGTGGAAGGAGTGACCAAATGATTAAGGTGAAAGAGATGTGTGTCTTTCAAACTTTGTCCATGTGCGGAAAATATGGAGAGTGGGGTTGTCTTGCATGAGAGAATAGTGGGTGCATGTGAGTGTATAGAAAGTATGCATGTGAGTCTCCTTTTTCTCCCACCAAACACGATGCACACGTCCTCCTTCTTGTGTTTTTGTTTCTTTTTATTCAAATATGTGGGATTCAAAATTCCATTAAATCCAAAGGTGTCCAATCCATCTATGACTTTTGCTCTAGCTAACACAAGAAAGTGAGAGTGTGTCGTGTAAAATAGAAGAGGAATGTGGGTGTTCCATACATAATTAATATCCACTGAAAATGCAATAGAAATAGAGAACATCACTTTGACACTCATTCATACTTGTATTTCACCAATAATACTTCTACAATCTTTTCAGGCCAAATTTTTATAATAAATTCGCACAAAATATTCCTTATGTTCAAATCCTGAAATTTGGGATATTACATTTCTCCCCCCGTTAAATAAATTTCGCCCTCGAAATTTGTACATTTTCACTTCGGGGAACCATTCGAAATACTCAGTCCACTTTTTTTTACATATGCTTACCAAGCATGTAACATCCACACAAAATTACTATTCCTCTTGTACCTAATGTAATATTCAAATTCAAGTCTACCGATATCCGCACAGCGCTAGGCCTCACAGTCGGTATATTCTCCTTCCAATTCATTTTGTTTTTATAGCGCTAGATATTCTGACCTTATTGTCCAGGGATTTACCCTTGACCATAGGTTTCTCAATTATATCCTGATACAATTTCAGATATTCTATTAGCTTCAAATTTTACTTTGGGCAAACTAGCCCAGCTCTTAATAATCCTTCAAAAGAATTATTGTCACGAGTTTCATTTCTCATTCTTTCAACATCTCAAATTCTAGAGATTTGCTAGTTCAATTCTATTCTATGCTTGAGCTTCTTCAATTCAAATTCATAGATTACTTTCTTCTGCTTAGCATTATAGCTAGCGATTACTATCTGACTTATCAATATAGATTTTTGGACCATTCTGTCAGTTTCTGTTCCTATATCAACATAGTCACCCAATGCACCACTTTCGATTCAAAAACATCAGTGAAAACAATCACGTTAATGTTTCACATTTTAAAATACGGGCAATGATAATCACATCATTGCTTTTCAATTTTCTATGTTGTCTCAAATTCAACTTTCTGATTTTCAAATTCAAATATTCAAAATTCTATGGTAGCAGTACATTTTCAAAATTTCACTCTACAATATAATTCTTTCATATTTTCAGAGAAAACATATTCGCTGCCAGCTCAATTACAAGAAAATACATTCATTTCACGGCAGACCATATTGGCCGCTTTGTTACAAACTGTAATAATTTCCCTTATCGAATTACCACACCCGGCCTAAACCGCCATGGCATTCAGGGTTACCCCACATTCAAGGGCACTACCTCCCGGCCTAAACCGGCGATAAGGTTACAATTCTGCTGGGTAAATAACGCCTCTCCTCTAGAGGATTGTTCGCTCAACTAAATTTAGCTGAGATAAGTATTCACAAGTGCTCAACTTTGGATCTGAGGATAAATCCAAAGTTTAAGAGTCACTTTACCCACACAGCTTGCATTCTCAATTTCAAAAATATTCAATTATCATTCTTTCAATTTTCAATTCGAATGAGCTTTATTAATGGCAAGCGATTCAAAAATATTTCACAAGCACCTGGTAAGATCCAGCAAACTGAGTATTTCTACAACAGTTCTTGACCTTTTCCAGTACTGTACTGCTTTCAAAACCACAAAATTCAAAATTCAAAATTCAATTTCAGATTTTGGGTTCTACTGAACCCTCTCTACGGAACAACATCAATTCAAAAATGACCATTGCCCTGGTCTCAAATTCTGTTGAAAACCTTTCATTTAAGAATTCAATTCATAAAATTCAAAGTTTCAATTCAAGCTCTGGGTTCCAAAAGGATCCCTTCAATGAAACAATATTGTTCAAAAACAATTACTTCAAACTGAACTTTAATTCAGCTGAAAACATTCTTGTTCAAAATTTCAATTTAGAAAATTCTCAAATACAACAGGTGCATTGGAAAATTCAAAATTAAATTTTTCAAACAAACGCAGGAACCAGACAACTATTACAGAAGGTCTTCACTTCTAAATACACTTCAGGTTCTATTTTTAGCTACTTGAGCAATTTATAGAACATACCATTCACTCTAAGGAGACCTTTTAAATCAAATTCCAACACTATGCTAGATCAACATCTAGCATCCGCAAAATATCTTATACGTATTGGTACCATATTCTAGTGCCTTAATTCATTTAAATCAATCGGTACCACATTCAAGTACCTTTGTTCATTTTGGTCGATTCAATGCCTAAAGAATTAGTTCCATTACCAAATTTCATTCCCAAGCCACAATTCAGTTGGTAACATGCTTTAGTTATCTCTCCAACATTCAGGTTTATCAACCTAATTCTAAAAATTCGACCATATTCCATAAACCTGTTAACAATTCCAAGATTCATATCTTACAACATTCAGGCACTATCCCCAAACATTCAAATAAAATTTAGCAATTTCTACGAGGTTCTTCCTCTACCTCATTTCTCAATATCATCAAAACATGTTTTAAATATCATTCTTATACCTCAGAGGTAATAACCATTCATACACAAAACATTGTTGACAATGCAGCACTAATCACAAGGTTCACAAGATTTACTTTATCACACTCTGACCTAAACATTGTTTCGGCTCAGAACAAATTCAAACTTATCTTTAATCATACCGCATTCGTTCTTATATTTTCTTAGCATTTGAAAAATTCATCATTTTTCATACTTCAAGATATTCAGATCTTACACCGAGATATTTCAAATTCCCATTACTTCCAGAGAGTCTCCTTTCTCGAGATGGCTTTAACTGATCAGACTTCCATTTTCAAATGCCAGTCTGACATCTCGAACCAACTACACGCTCCAAGACAAATTTCTAAGAGACACGATCTTGAAATAATCATCGTGCAACGTGTATTCGTCAACTAAATTTCTTGAAGATACAACCGGCAATAAATGCTACACCGTCTTCTGTTTGGACCGAAAGTCTATAAGACTCCGACCTATAGAGGTGGCTAGGGCGTGTCAGATTGTATTAGGGTGCGGTGCCATAAAATTTCCACATAATAACAAAGTCTGCACTATTCTGAGCCAACGACAGATGAGAATCCGATGCTGCTTAACAAAATCTAGACGTTACTAGCCCAGCTATAAATCGAGTAAAGAAAGAGTAAATGTTTCACGTTCTCTCAAGCTTCACAAAACTTCCACATATTCATTTCCTCTCCGATCGTAACCTTCACTATAACCTTTCACATTATCCTTAAACATGGCCGGTTCAAGTAACTCTATTCCAGTCTCCGATTCATTCAACCCTTTCTTTCTTGAAGCCTTACTTCATGACTATCAGACTAACATATTGTCTGACTTGTCAAACAATGTATCATACCCTTATTCTTCTTTACTTCCCCAAAATCCCGTAAGTATGAACGTTCATTCATCTGCCTCAACGATTAACATTCCTACTCCTCCTCCAAGGATACAAGATTCTATTTTTACAACTACTAACAGAAAGGAATCTGAAGCTGGTCCATCAAGGCGACCTGTCCAAAGGTGTCGTAATGTGGCAGAACTTATGGAGTCTACGGTACCTTCTCAACCAAGGAATCCTACTTCTACCTTGACTGAGACTACTAATCCATTTTCATGTGGTTGCTGCCATGTTCTACGAGAGATCATTCATACCAATGGACTTCAATACCATAAACTTGAAGTTCATGGGAGGATTGGTATGATATGCCACGCTGTCTTTTACCAGGACGTACAAGGAGGTTCTTCCAGTCCTCAAGTATTTGACTTTGGTAAGAAAAATTTAGATGATGTCAAACATTTTCTAGAAAATTATTGTTTGAATCAAAAATCTTTAGGGTATGTCCTGGTGTCAGATCCCCTATCAGCCTACTATGAGGCCCTCTGTGTTGGTTTGGAATGGACTAAAAATCAAAATGAACTCCCTAATAGTTCATTTCCAACCAATACAGAAAATATATCCAATAAAGGAAAAGAGCTCATGGTTGTAAATAATAATCCTTCAGTCCCCATACCTAGTGATTCATACCGATCAAGAGCTGAACAAAATATTAGAGGTGCATCAATGTCAATAAATGATCTTAGAGACTTATTCCATTTACCTCAACAAGAAGCGGCTAAACAAGTTCGTCTATGCAAAAATGTCTTAATGAAAATATGCCATAGGGAAGGAATAAGGCATTGGCCTTATGTAAAAATTCGAAGCACTATGAGGCAAATAGCTAGATTGAGAAAAACAATGTCTTCTGATGGTCCTCTCTCAAGTGCAGCCGCTCAGGAAGAAATTAATAGACTTAAACTTGAGATGGTCAACGCTTGTGGTGGGATTGTACCAACTGTTGCTCTTGATGCTTGAATTCATCTTGTCTTTTCTTCTTAGCATTCTAATTTCTGCTTGTACTTTTATACTAAGATTCACGGGAATTTTCAAGTTTGGATATTTTTCTCACCCATTTTCAATTAATCACATAAGTTCAAGCTCCAGCAGATCAATCTAACCTATTGTCAGAACTTATGTCCTAACCGGACTTTGAAATTCTGAGTTGATAATTCTATCATAAAAATTAATATTCTAATTCCAACTTGTCACTCAGAATTATCTAACTTTCAATACAGATACTTTTCATATCATCAGAGTATTCTAGCCAAATGCCAGAACTTCAGCTCATATATTTTTATTTTAAACTGGGAACATTTCACAAATGCTCCATTTCATTTTCTATAATTCAACCTCTTCCTTTGTACTAGCATGCCAACTAGTGATCCAGGAAAAATTCTATTTTCTGGGTTTGTCTATCACTCCAATTCTCTTAATCCTGGTACCAATCAGGATTATCCAAGTATCATCATTGATCATAAATCAAAGGATTTCAAATTCTTACAATACTACTCAGAGTTTACCTTCTTGAAAATCTTCTCGCCTAAGCAAGCTTAACCTCAAAGTTTCAACAAAATCTGGGGATCTAAATCATATTTTGACACAACATTAAGAGCCCTATAGTTAGCAACAGAATCCATTTTCCGTGCTATTTCATTTGTTTATGTAATCCAATATCAGTATACTCTTCCAAAAATGCCAAAACCTTTGCTCTGATACCACAACTGTAACACCCGCCTTAAATACACCCTTTAATTGCATACACGGAAGCGTTCTTTACAAATTTAGCGTGAAGTTACTATTCACGTATATGGTACTATTCACTATTCGTGTATACGACACTGTTCACGTATACGTACTTTTCACTAATACGTACAAATATACGTCTAAGTAAAAATCCGACGGAAATAAAAATCTTTTTCTTCCTTGTACTCATTCGTATGCATCTTCTTCGTTCTTCAATCTTCTGACACGAGCTGCAAATTAACTAATTCAAAGATATATGCTGGGATTCAAATGAATCCCAGTAGTAACGTTAATCATCGCTCACATAAAATGCATACACAAAACATGCAAGTCAACCATCAAATATACATACAATTCATTCAACACATTCAACATTCAGAACATTCAAACAATATACATATTTATATACAACGGTAAATACATGCATGTAAAAGGCACACATAGTATGTGAGAGAAGCGTTACTACCTGATGGTCTTTCCAATTCCTGATCTGGTTCTCAATCATTTGATCATCCCGGATAAATATCGGCTCCTATATTTAAATATTCATGGATGATCGAGTTATTATTTATCCAAATTCTTTATTTCTCTTATTTCCAAATAAATTCCATAAACTGGTAGAATTTTCAATTAACTTTGAAAATTCATATTTAATTACACAAAACTCCAATTGACGTGATTCCAAAAATCACTTGTTCCTCATTAGGTCTATATTTAGGGAAAAATACACTCAACTGTCAAATATACGTACACTTTTCCCAGAATTTTCATTCATCATCACCGTTCCAGAAAATCGTCCAGGTTTAATGCTGAACTTGAAAAATCCATATCTGGAGTTCAAGGTGTCCAAATCAGGTGGTTCAAAAATCCATGAACTCCTCATTAAGTCTAGTTTCTAGGAAAATTGGTTTCAATATTTAATCATATTCCAATGATTCCCAGATTTTAAGAACATAGACACTGTTTGGAAGACATTTCAGAAAACGTCCTAGATTTCATACTTAACTTCAAAAATTCATAACTCCCTGAATATAAATCCAAATAAGGCTTGTGACCTATAAAATTAAAGCTTGATAAGTCTACTTTTATTCTGGAAATTTTCATAGAAAAACTCAAATGTTTACTATTTTAAAAGTGAATCCGAAAATCATTGTTCATTTCTGGAAACCAGCGTTTTTCAGTGTTCAACTTCTAACTTTGAAAAAAATCATAACTAATTCTATAGAACTCCGATTAAGGTGATTCAAAATTCTACTTGAAGTTCTATAAGTATAGTTTATGGGAAAAATATTCGTCAAGCCAATTAATAGCTGTGTAATTCCCAGAAATTCCAAAAGTGAACGTTGCTTGATTCTAAGAACAGGATTTTCCCAGATTTTCTAATCAAACTTAGAAAAATCATAACTAGAGTTCTAGACGTCGGATTAATACGTTGTAGCACTCATTTGAAATATTGAGAAGAGTACTTTCAACTTACCAAATTTCATAATCAAAGGAAATCATTTCCTTGATCAAAACCTCAAATGAATCTGACTAACTTCACAGATTTTCTGGAAGTGACACTGCTTCCTTCTTCGATGACCTCTTTCTTCTCTTAGGTGTTTTTTTTTTCTTTCTTCCAGCTGGTTCTTGATCTCTTTTCTTTCTCAATATCTCAGACACTCTCTCTATCACTCTCTCTCTGCTTATTTTGGCCAAATGTAGTGCGATCCATCCGTGAGTGAATAAGAGAGTGTGTGAGAGATATAATAATAATTGAGAAAATGGGAGTGGAAGGAGTGACCAAATGATTAAGGTGAAAGAGATGTGTGTCTTTCAAACTTTGTCCATGTGCGGAAAATATGGAGAGTGGGGTTGTCTTGCATGAGAGAATAGTGGGTGCATGTGAGTGTATAGAAAGTATGCATGTGAGTCTCCTTTTTCTCCCACCAAACACGATGCACACGTCCTCCTTCTTGTGTTTTTGTTTCTTTTTATTCAAATATGTGGGATTCAAAATTCCATTAAATCCAAAGGTGTCCAATCCATCTATGACTTTTGCTCTAGCTAACACAAGAAAGTGAGAGTGTGTCGTGTAAAATAGAAGAGGAATGTGGGTGTTCCATACATAATTAATATCCACTGAAAATGCAATAGAAATAGAGAACATCACTTTGACACTCATTCATACTTGTATTTCACCAATAATACTTCTACAATCTTTTCAGGCCAAATTTTTATAATAAATTCGCACAAAATATTCCTTATGTTCAAATCCTGAAATTTGGGATATTACACTCGAGGAGCTGCTGTCGCCTGCGGAGGCTCTCCTTGTATGACCGTGACCCCTGCGGCGGCCTCTCTCGCGGCGGTCCTTCTCGAGCGCTTCTTGGATCATCTTTCCGATAGCTTCAAAATCAGCCCGCCTCTACAGGTCATCGTGTTTTTCCTTGTTCTCCAGGCGCCGCATGAACGATTCCTGAGTCCTTCGCATCATGCGGACGTCGGCATCAACTGCCCAGACATCACGCGTTGGAGACGGCGCGAGTGCTCCTTGTGGTCGCCGGTCTTCCTGCTGCGGCGGCTCCTCATGGAGCGGCTGTTCCCTGTCGGGGGAGGAAGTCACCGTGTCAGTAACATGTCCTTCTGGGGTGTTTCCTCTCCGAGGTGGTGCCGGCGGCTGGCTTGGCGGTGGGCGGCTGGCTTGTGGGTCTCCTCCCACCGGTTGGGGATTTCTGCTGTGGCTTCTAGTGCTCACCATTAGTAGTCACGGGGATTGAAGTTTACAGTCCCCACGGTTGGCGCCAATGTTCTGTATGAAGAACACAGAGATTGGACTTGACTAGGTTGTCAAGCCTAGAGCCTACGTACCCTCGAAGGGATCAAAGTCCACGTAGTTCATAACAAACTTGAAGGCACGTAGTCAGGGGAGTGGGGTGTGTGCTCTGTGTGGCAGAAAGTAACAAGAGCATAAGATAGAACGTGTGCACCTGTTTAGGGTTTCCTCCTATTTATAGAGGAGCTTGGTGTGCGTATCTCCCTATTAATGGGGGATATCCATGATTGAGCTGTCAGGGGCTGATTGACTGGTGCCATGATTGTAGGAGAATCTTCACTGATGAGATCCTATAAATAGGGGATCTCGGATCCTTTCCTAATATAGCGCGGATTCCCTTATATGCGCCATTGGGCCGAGGTCCGGACTTGGGCCTATTGGGCCGGTCCGTAACAGATTCCATAATCAAATACATTAAGTGGACAACATCATAAGTTCATATTATCTACACATTCTCAGTATTGTGTCTATATAATATTTATATTTATCTAACTTAAGTTAATCAATTTTTTTAAAAATATTAATTATCAAATTGTCACTTAAATAATAAAATATTGTAAAAATGGACACAAATTATGGGTTTGTTCTTTAAAAAAAAAATGCAATATTTTGTAGTGGTTTTAGAACCGCTACAAATTTTAATTCAAATTCTCATGACGAAAGTTTTAAAATTTAATTAAATATTTGTAACGGTTTTCAAACTAATTTGTTGCAGTTTATAACCGTTACAAAATTTAACTCAAATTTGTCTTAAAATCCAACACAATTTTTGAAATTTCATCCAATATTTATAGCGGTTTTACAACTGCCACAAATTTTTGCCGCCAATTTTTTAAGATTTGTGGAAATACTTAATAGCGGTTTAATAACTACTACAATGTTAGTGCCAATTTCTCAATTTTCCTTTTCCGCCACTCAAAATTTTTCGCTGTCATTTGTAGCGGTTTTCTAACCGAAACCACTACAAAACGTTCAGATAATTTGTCATCTCAATCTCATTTGTAGCCATGATTAATAACTGCTACTATACTTGTAACGGTTTTATTACATGAGGAGTGATTTTAAATAGTTGCAACAAAATAACTTGTAATTATAGTGATTCTTTAAATCGCTACTATTGTCTTTTATACAAGTTAAAACTACTATAAATACGCAACTTTAACCACTACAAAACAATGTTGGTTTTTTTTTAATTATTATTTTAGTGTTTTCCTTTGAGATTTATATCTTGTTTGTAATTTGGCTCTCCCTCTTTATCGAAAAGAAGTCATATTCTTATTTGACTGATTACTCCCCAGAATTTGCATTAGATCGGCATATTTGGTGAATATGTATAATAAGCAAGGCTTAATTCAGATCCAAGGCATAGACATTACAAGCAATCCAGCTATAATTATATAGAAAAATGTTTTTAATCCTCTCGAAAGTCTATTATTCTTCAACTAACAGTCCTCTATGAATATAATGAGGCTGGCTTAAAGTCAACATTACTCAATATAACACTAGGTAAGAACATCTGACCCTATCTATCCAATACTTACCCCATTTGAACCCAGAAGGGAAAAAGAGGGGAAAATCTATCGGGCATTCTATCAAACACTTTCTAGACTTTCTAAACACCCCCCAAAGCTATTCCAAGGGGAAGGAAGCTACGGTCAGACCAAAGGCAAACTGGCCCAGTGCTTAATTCCACTGATAGTCAAAACTCAAGATGAATGGAGATGAAATATCCAGCATTAACAAGCAATAATAGAAAGTCAAAGTGCAAAAAGTTTTGATTAGAGAAGAGAGACGCCACATAAATGGAGATGGGCATGTAAATCCAGAACAAGCACACTCCAAAGAAATCTCTAAAATTAAACACACAAAAAAAAAAAAAAAAAAACAGCACCAAAACATCCTCAAGCACGAATCCTAGCACAAAAGCGCCAGAAATTTTGGGAGGAAAAAAATGCAGCAAAGCAACAAAAAGAAAGCGCCGCCTACAGAGTGAGCGAGAAAGATCGATAATTATATGGGTCACGCATTCAAAGAGATAAAGTCAGTAACTTCTTAGAGAAATTGCAAGCAAAACCATACTTCAATGTGTGGTCCGAAAATCTTCTGCTAAATTCGGAGACGGATCTTCTTAGATACATCCCCCCCCCCCCAAAAAAAAAAGAAATTTGTTTAGATTTTTTTTTAAAAAAAATGTAATTTAAAATTTTATTTAGTTAATGAGTATAAATTTTGCCCTAACTTCATTAAAAACAAGACTTTAGACCCGTTCGATGCACGGATATATTAAATCCTTAAATGATTTATTATGACACATGATATCATGTAAATATCAAACCATTTTCTTTCATCATATTGTCACATCATTTGCATTTTACAATCGCACACAAAACCTACATTGTAACTATTATTTGATGCAGGAGAAAAAAATGAAGTGATCATCATCCTTGTCGATGAAAAGATGAAGTGAATTTTTGAATAACCATCCCGACAATAAAATGTTCCATGTGCTACTCAATGTGCGGAATTCTTTCAATGACCAAATTGAAACTCCTTTAAAAAATTCAGCGTCATCATACAATTTTTCAAAATATCCATCATAGAAACCGCTACACACTTGATTGGAATGGAATGAAACAAAGAGTGCTTAAAAAATAATAGTATATGACTATGTAGCATTTAATTTGTACAAAAAAGAAATCTTTGATTTATATATTTATTTTATGAAAAACTAAAATGTGTGTATATTTAAAAAATATACTTGTTTTTTATAATTGACAACTAAAAATTCCTCAACCACTTGAAAATACCTAAGTTAAGCAATATAAAGTATAAAAATACATTTCCTACTTATTTATTAAAAGTTTCTCCATAACGCATGTGGTTAATATAAAGTTATGGAATAGATTGAAAACAACAACATAAATAATAGGATAAATGAGCAAATTTACCAACCAACTATTACTCTAGGAGCACCTAACACAAAAAAATTTTAAGTGGACCAAATCTACCAATAAACTTTTAAAAATGTAAAGGTAGCACAAATCCGTTAAAAGCACTTTTAACTCCGTTACTTTTACTCTGACTGGAATTGTTGCATGCACGTGTCAGCTATCCCTCATCCTTGTCAACTCCTCAGCGGTCTGGGCGCTCGCACTTGCCGTCTCCGGCGTCTTTCACAGCACTTTCTGACTTCATCCCACTTTGATAAATCTGATGATGATATAATTAAATACTATTCATCCCCTAATGATGATAAATCTGGATCTCCTGTCCTTGCTCTAGCATACATGTGGAAGCAAAATATATATGTGCGATCGATTCAATGATTAATTTTGTTGGTCAAAAACTTGTGTTTTTTTGGAAATTGTTAATATGTGCATTGCTACGGTGGGAACCATTCCCACCTCGACCTTAGTTTCGGGCATTATGGTTCAGGAGGACGTCACAAAGATTTTTACAGATAATTTGCAGACGAGTGGGGCTTACTGTACTTTTTTGCCAATGAAAAGAAGCAAACTATCCATTACTTTTAAGAAAGCCTTTAAATCCGCTTCTTAAGTTGGAGCCATGGCTCCACCACCTACAATTTCCGTTTACTCATCGGAGCCTCCCAAGCTTCACGCCTCTAACATTGGAAGCATCAAAACCTTCGCCGACGCCAATGGACTCTCCCCGATTCCTTCCTCCTACTATTCTATAGTTGAAGCTCGAGACAATGTAGCCGACCATCTCGCTTCCTGCATCCCCGCCATAGATTTCTCTCTCCTCACCTCCGACCTCCCTCAGCTCCACGCCGATGCCGTCTCCCAACTCGGCAAGGCCTGTGCCGAATTGTGGTTTTTTCATGGTAAAAATTCTAGTCATGTGATAAATCATTTTTTGTTGGAGGATATGTATAAATAGACCATTAATGGAAGGCCTGAGGGAAGAAGAAGAAGTCGAACATTTTCATTTTTTTGGAATTCCAGTCAGAGTAAGAGTAACGAAGTTAACTTTCTTTTAACAGATTTATGCTACCTTTACCCTTTTAAAAGTTTATTGGTAGATTTGATCCATTTAAAAAAAAATTTGTGCTAGGCGCTCCTGGAGTAAAAGTTGGTTGGTAAATTTGCTCCTTCACCCTAAATAATATGATTCTAAAGCAATGAGGAGTAATGGAATATATTTAAAACAAAAAAAAAAATCATAAATGATAAAGAAATTCAATTTCCTCCATCATCCATTGGTTATTAAGGAATATTATACTATGAGATTTTTACTTCATGAGCCGCATAACAATGGATACATATAGGCTAAATTATGTTTAGGGCCAATTATTGTAGCCCTAAATTTTTCTAGAATCATGGAGCTAGAATAAATCAAATTAAAACCCAATCATCTAAAATAATTAAATACAAAATATCCCTAAAAGAAATCTTGTTATAATCATAGAGAATAAATAGAAACTATGGCAGAGATTTAAAGGCCTATCAGCTAAAATAATTAAATATAAAATATCTGTAAATACAATAAATTACATCTCAAAATTGAATGTAAGTTTAGTCGTTAGTAATTGGTTGTACATTACATATCAGAACTAAACCCTTGGATGCACTTATTATTGGTCACCAAAATAAATCAAATACGTGTTTTTTAATCTCAGTGACCAATTCATGTATTCTACCTTTTTTTCTCATTTTTATACCATGCATGCTCACATCTTCCAACACCCTATGTTTCTTCCTGATTTTTTTTTCCTTCTCCGATGACAAATAAGCAATTTGAAATTTTCCTTTCCCTTTGGTAATGTGCACGTCTTAAATTGGCTTTCCTTTGTGTGTAGCTTTCCATGTCTTAATACCCTATTAATTTGAGAGGCAAATACAACCACATTAATGAATCTTCCCTTTACAAGGTATTCTCTGTTTCTATTTTTTATTAATCCTTCATACTTCTTTTTCTCCTTTTAAACAGAGTATCTTCAAAATAACTTATGATGTTTTCTTAAAATTTAAATGTAAATTAAATATACAATCTAGATGTAAAAAAAGCTAATCACAAGCAAATAATATGAATTAAAAGGTATTTTTATTTTATTAATTATTAATTGCTTTATTCAATTTTCAAATCACAACTTCCCATATACTACTCTGATCCTATTTATAAGTCCAGTTTCATGTAATAAATGAGATTGTGACAAATTTACTCATATTAATTGTACTCATAGTGATGATAGGAAGAGAAGAAATAGTTGAAAAATACCCCATCATAAATGAGGGCAAAGTTGAAAATATATCTGATAATCATTGAGTCAATTACATTTCCTTGGTATATGAGATTTGGTCAAAATATACCTATAAATAGAACCGAGTGGTACGCCTTAATTAATTTTTGTTTCCCAAGAATTTCTCACTCCCCATGTCTTTCCATATTTCATATTAGTCTTATTTTTCATATTTTGTATTTTGATCATTATTTCAAATCCTTCCAATATTGTAGTCATACCAGTATCCTAAGGATCACATATATATATATGATACAAACTAACAATATGAAATAGAAATAGATTATGTTAAATTTTATTATTTCAATTGTAACGTTGTGGTAATATCAAAACTCTCTGATAATATCAACATCCAGAAAAAATGCAGAGCCTAAGAGTTAATTTCTAGAATTTAGAATATATTTTTTTGAAATTAGTTATCAAAATTTTCTTAACCACTTAAAAATATTTGGTTAAGCATGCCTTTTAAAATAGGGATCAAATTTTCCATCCCCTCTTAAAATATATATGTCATACATATTACTACCTAGGATGCACTCACTTTTAATTTAAAAAAGGTAAATGATTCTTAAAACTTTATTTGAAAAATATATGTCAAAAGCAAACGGTGCCATACAAATAGACATTGACTGGTATAAATTTTATTATTTCAATTCTAACACTGTTATTACAGCCTAAGAGTTAATTTCTAGAATTATTATCATAATTCAAATTTTTTTTACCCACCGATTTAAAAAAAAAAACACCTCCACTAAAAATATACTTTTTTATAACTGATTATTAAAATAACCTCAACCACTTAAAAATATTTGGTTAAGCATGCTGACTATTACTATTTTTTTTAATATTATGATTCCGGTTTAGGGGGTTGTCTCTCCCAACAATGGTGTCTCCTCTAGGATTCAAATTCGAGACCAAAAAGGAATCTACTGGGAGGCCTTACACCAGTTCCTTTAAGGAGGGGAGCTATAGTCCAAACTTAAGCTCTACAACTTTGATTGGGTGAATCTTAAGAATTGGTGGGCTTGAAACAGTCTAGTCAAATGGATGGGATTCTGTTGGACTATGTGTTAGCCTAAGCTCCAATTAACGGTATAAGGATGGACGGGTGATATGAGGTTGCATATTGCATAATTGTATAGTACATGATGTGATAAAAATACATATTAACATAATGATCATTAAATTTGTAATTGTTTTGTATGGGTAATTATGGTACATACAAATATGGGGTTTAAACTTCTCATGTTGCATGAGAAAAAGAAAATTCCTACACACACATGAAATAGTGGGACCCACATATATATAATGCTAACTATATATATATGGGTCCCACTATTTTATGTGTGTGGGACATGAGAAAGCACTTCTCCTACAACATGAGAAGTGTTTTTCCCTACAAATGTATACGTAATCAGCTCCTTCTTTTTATCATATGTGGTTTGCTGGTGTATGGTAGAAAAATAAAAGTATATGGTCATGCAAAGTATGGCATAAAAGAAACACAATCAAATTAGATTTATTAATCAAAATATCTCTACATCTTGAGAGAGAGGGGTTTGATATGTATAATATGACAAGCAACTCGTGTGTTGCACAGATTTATGTTTTCTATGCTTGCCTTACACAATGCAATGTCATTTTGAATTCATTCATTTTATATCAAGTTTCTGAAATATCTCTTTATAGACTACTAGTACATTGGTTATCTAATTTGTACACTTAAATATTTATTTTATCAAATAATAATAATAAATAAAAATGTTTACATCCATAAAATGAACATTGAATATAGATTGAGATTTATATCGTTTCTTATTTTTATAAACGACCTTCAAAATCTCGCCCCAAAAGAGTACACTATTGACCGTTACTATATTAATTCATTTTAATAAGTTCAATCTCAAATCTCAATTCATACTCATACTAATTTAAATCAATAAATTAATAAAAGAGTAATAAATACAATCATTTGAATTGGATAAAATAATCCTCTAAATCCCGTAACTTACGGTGAGACTAATCAATTTTTTTATATTGAAATTTAAATTTTAAATCTCCTAATCAATACAATATTATTATCAATATAATAATTCAATATCATTATCTATATGATGATGATAATAATAATTTGATATCCGTTTCAGATGTTTGACAAAATGCGCGAGATGATGAAGATAAGACCATGCCGACGGAAGAGGGAGAATCGCATATATCAAGGAGAGAGATGATGAAGGTGATTTTAGAGGAATTTGAAATTTGAAATCCCCACCTAATAAACCAATATAGGCTAATCCACTACCAAGCTTTTTTAGCCCAACTATACTAATCAATGATGTTTTAGTAAATCTTGACTCTATGCCTAAAAATAAATGCATGCGTATACAGGGAAAGGATGGAAACATGGAAAATTATAAAATGTTAAATGATATAGTTCATGCACAAAGATTAAACCAATGATGATCTCCTATGGAAGGTCACCGCTTAAGTAGGAATCAGTTACATAAATAATTTATCGATACACCAAATTAAATCACATGGATGTTGTTAATAAGTTAAAGGCAACTACCATTTCTGATCAATATATAATTACATGGAAATCGTGCTGGAGAAAATTAAAACATTATATTCTCTTGTATAGTTAAGATATGAAATCAAAATAATTAGTATTTATAATATATCTTTGCAATACGTCATTGAATAAATAATAAAATTTTCAAAAAAACAAATATAACTTGATATTACCACGTCATTGAATAAATAATAAAATTTTCAAAAAAAATATAACTTGATATTACCACTCTTTGAAGACCAATTAAAATCAATATGCTTTTATTGCAACAAAGTTATTGTTAAATCCGTGGACGATGGGGGGTTAGCACTTAATAGGGTAGTACTAGTAGTATACACACCAAATCCGAAATATGACCATATTAATTATTAGTTTATTTAATTTTCCATATTACAACTTCCCATATACATTATAATGAGTTTTTCCTTCTCAAGAATCCTTTCATCTACTTGTCCTTCATATTTTGATATCAAATTCAAATTTCATATTAATCTCACTTTCCATGTCTTTTATTTCGATCATTATTTCAATTCCTTTTGTTTTTTGATTCATTTATTATTTATCGCCAAAATAAATCAAATACATGTTTTTTCATCTTAGTGACCAATCCATGAGTCCTACCTTTTTTTTCTCATTTATATATCATGCACGTTCACATTTTCCAACCCTCTATGTTTCTTCCCATGTTATTTCACTTCTCCATGACCAATCAGCAATTTGAAATTTTCTTTCCCCTTTGGTTAATGTGCACATCTTAATTTGGCTTCAATTTTCTTTTCCCTTTGGTTAATGTGTACATCTTGAATTGGCTTTCCTTTGTGTGTAGCTTCCCACGTGTTAATACCCTATTAATTTGAGAGGTACAGACAACCACATTTTTGAGTCTTCCCTTTACAAGGTATTCTCTGTTTCTATTTTTTATTGATCCTCCATATTTCTTTTTCAAATTTTAAATAGAGTATCTTCATAATCACTCATGATGTTTTCTTAAACTTTTAATTTTAATTTAAATATACAATCTAGATGTATATTTATAAATTATAACCCGATCATCCCCTCTCTCTCTCATTTTATTTGATTGGTGATTTATTTCAAATTTCCAAATAAAAAAAGCTGATCACTAGCAAATATTTTTAAATGAAAGGTATTTTTAATTTATTAATTATTAATTACTTTATTAAATTTTCAAGTCACAACTTCCAATATATACCTTAATGAATTTTTGTTTCTCAAGAATTTCTCACTTCCTATGCTTTTCCATATTTCATATTAGTCTCACTTTCCATATTTTGTATTTTGATTATTATTTCAAATCCTTACATTCTTGTGGTCCTACCAGTATTCTAAGGATCACATATATATAGGATACAAACTAACAATATGGAATAGAAATAGTTTAGTTAAATTTTATTATTTCAATTGTAATGTTGTGGTAATATCAAAACTCTTTGATAATATCAACCAAAAAAAAAAAAGACGTAGAACCTAAGAGATAATTTCTAGAATTACTATCACCATTCAAATTTTTTCATCCACCGACATAAAAAAAGAAACCTCCATTTAAAATAGACTTTTTTGAAATTTATTATTAAAATTTTCTTTACCACTTAAAAATATTTGATTAAGCATGCCCTTTAAAATAGGGATCAAATTTTTCATCCCTAGATTAAATTAGTTGTCATAAAGATTAGGATGCATTCACTTTTAATTTTAAAAAAGTAAATGATTCTTAAAACTTTATCTTAAAAAAACATGTCAAAAGCAAATAGATATTGACTTCTATGGAAGCATTCTCTCATCAGTTAAGTTTTATTATTTCAATTCTAACACTGTCATTAGAGCTTAAGATATACTTTCTTATAAATATTAATAAAATTTTCTCAACTACTTAAATATATTTGGTTAAACATGCCCATTAAAATAGGGATCCAATTTTCCATCCCCTCCTATTAAAATTATTTGTCATAAATATTGCTAAAATTATTTCAAATTTGTCTTGTACATTCCTCATGTTCACCTAACACTAATAATTAATTTGGGTATTAATAATTAATTTATTTAAGTTTTCAAATTAAAATCTCCAGTATACAAATTGGTCTTTACTTCCTAAAAATCTATCACTTCCCATGCCTTTCCTCCACCTATCATTCTCCATATTTCATTTTAAATTCAAATTTTATATTAATTTCACTTCCCATATTTTGTATTTATCATTATTTTAAATCCTTCAAATTTTGTAGTTCTACCAATATCCTAAGAATCACAAATATACAATACAAAGTAATAAATATGGAATAGAAAAATTTTAGGTTAACCTAATATTAAAAATATTTAATTTATAATATAATTCATAAATAGGGTAGCCAAGAAGGTATATGTTATTTTTAGGCTTCATTGCCTTTTATTTCAAACTCTTTATTTGTAGCGTTGGCTTACTGCATGTTTAATGGAATTAGTGCCATTGACTAATAATTAAAAAAAAAGGGAAATTTCTTATTAATTTTTTCAAACCTAAAAATAGAGAATAAGTTTTTTCTAAAATTTATTCTAAACAAATAATAGTGAACATTAAAGATAAATCTTATTGCCTTGTAATGATCATGATTTATAAATATTGTTGGGATGCATTCAATTGTTTGAATGCATCCCAACAACTAATTTAATTCAATTAACGATGTCGAATGAGCATCGGGAATACTACAAGTACCAATAAATGAATATGACAACTATTATACTAGGCAGATGATTAAAAAAAAGTGATTTAATATACTGGTCACAGTGGGAACAAAAGGAAAAAAGAATATAGATACTTCACGAAACTGCAGTTTGTACAGCGAGACCATACATGTACAAAACAGGCTAAGCAACTCGCCTTCTTCAAAACATTGTATTGTAACACAATTCTATAATATTCAGAAAAAACATAGGAAAAGTACTTGTTACTAATATCCAAAAACAATATATGATAGTTAAAATGCAGAAGACATAAACAAAGATATACATAAGTTTAGCCTCCAAGTACATGTCTCTTCTTGAGCAAAAAAAAAAAAAAAATACACGTCTCTTGGCCAAAGCCACTTCAGGGAAATCTTAATCATTGAAAACACGTGTTGCATCGAGGACCAATGAAATCCCAACACCTATGTTAATAAAAAAAAATTATGACCGACCAAATATGGAAATAATGCCCTTGCAAACTTCTTTGATGTAGATAGGCCAGTTCTAAATTTGTTCAGGTTGTTCTTAACTCTACTATGCCCTTACCATAAGCATTATTTCTTGGCTGATTTCCTACCTGAATTTCAACACAAATGATTAGGTGCAATTTAATTTTCAATTTTCTTTAAATGATTAATCAGATCTACATATTAGCATGTAGAGTAGTACTTTCTTTAAAAGGAACAAATTAGTGTCATTAGCCTATCTTCTTTTAGCGCTAAAGGGTGAAAATTTTGAAATAAGAATCATGACCCATTTGATTGGAATATTATGTCAGCCAATTGAAGTTTATGAGATGCCACCGATGCTCTTCTTCTGCAGCCCTCACCTTCTAACCCTTTCATTCTCTTCATTATCAATTTCAAAGGACGTTAAATATCAATATTAAGACACTCCTCAGATGAAACAAAGGTTTTTTTTTTTCTGTTTGAAAAATTTTTTTTTTAAAAAAAAGAGTGATATAAACTGACCTTAGACTTAGAGACAAGACTATACGACGAATCTGACAAATATAGCTTCAACGAATTTGCAGCTTTCTGCTTCCTTGTCTCCTTGTTCTTGCTTCTCACTTTTACATCACATAGCCTTCTCATCATCATATCAAACCGACACATGATAGCAACAGCAAGGTAACCCTACAGCAGATGATTAAATAGTTAGATGAAACGAAATTAAATATGGAATAACGCATCTTTACACAACTTAAGCAGTAAAAGTATTGAACAATAACGGATCTTAGAGTCAGCAAGCACAGCATTGAACGTAATTTGACGGTGCTGTTTGGTCGGGAGAATTTCCCAGTAATTGTCAACAACTCTAACACATATGCTCCAATTGTGACGTGTGCAATCCAGTTGAAGGAAGGAACTTACTCTCGACATCGACGTTTTCAGTTCAGCAGATATACCGTGATATATTTTGAGTTTTTCAACTACATCTTCAGCACTTGACAAATAGGGTTTAAATAGTAACATCTTGGTTTCATGACTCCATGGGAAAATGCAAAAGACTATGATTCTCC
Source organism: Acacia crassicarpa (assembly GCA_034222035.1). Classification (NCBI taxonomy): domain Eukaryota; kingdom Viridiplantae; phylum Streptophyta; class Magnoliopsida; order Fabales; family Fabaceae; genus Acacia; species Acacia crassicarpa. The sequence continues at coordinate 18,689,191 of JAWXYG010000004.1, read as the reverse complement.
ATTAATGAGGATTAATCACAATTTCCAAAAACGATGGAAAAATTGCATTGGTAATACAATAAACCAGGGAAATAGCATATGAAGACGATTATTCAAACAAATTAAAAGGAAAACATTTAAAACATCTAATTGGCCCAATAACTCATTGACCAAAACAAATACTACATAGAGAACATATCAGTGACATTGGAACACTAAACATATAATAAATGGGCTGTTATCAAAGGTCTCACCATTCCCCGATAAAATAAATCCTTTCGATGACTAAAGCCAATACTATTTAGAGAACATATCAGTTTCGTTGGAACACTAAGCATATAATAAATGGACTGATATTACTTCAGCATATCCAAATAGATAGTAAGACACATGGTGGACCACATAATTAACGCCATGTAATCACGGAGACATTTATTGACCAATGGATGTGTTTTACATGGACCAATAGATGATCTGCTACAAGGTTTAGTAGTTTATATAGATGTTATATAATCATAAAATTTTTTAATTAGTTAATGAGTACTCCTCCTGGTCTTTGTTATAAAACATCAATTAACAAGTTTATTTAGTCTTTTTTATGAGGCATTTGCTTGGTCCCAATGAGCATTAATTATTTGTTTCCATATATGCCCTAATTAATAAGTGTAGTAGGTAAGAGTAATAGTTATATATTCCCTCTGGTCCTGATTATAAGGCACCAACTAGCAAGTTTATTTGGTCCTTTTTATAAGGCACTTGCTTGTTCCCAATGAGCATTAATTATTTGTTTTCATGTCTGCCCCTAATTAATGAGGGTAGTGGGTGAGAGTAATAATTAATATAATATTAGAGTTTAGTGCAATTAGTAGGGGTAATATTGGAAGTTACTTAAACTGTAGGGTAACTTTATTGACTTTAACTATTTTTATTGGTTTGTAAGAAAAGTTAGTTGGTGCCTTATAATAAGGACCAGAGAGAGTAATATTAGAATTTAATGCAATTAGTAGGGTTAATATTGAAAGTTAATATTGTAGGGAGTTACTAAAATTGTAGGACAATTTTATTGACTTTAACTGTTTTTATTAGTTTGTGATAATTGTTAATTAGTGTCTTATAATAAGGATTAGATGGAGTATATATTTGGACCGCTTAAATTTTTGTCTCAAGCTCCGCCCCTGTTGCTAATCAAAATCGAAGAAGAGAGTGGCCGACTGCTCTTGTTCTGAAATTGGCAAAGCGCAAATCTATAACTCAAGTATCTTATTTAGAAAATTGCAGGTGCTACTGTTGAGGAAGATCAAGTAAAGGGCAAGGTGGAGAGTGGGGTCGCCGGTTTGCAGCAAGGACTTGTCTGTGACTGTGCCACTGAGAAGAAGGGACTTTGAGGGGTCGACTAAGAATGAGTATTTTTCTTTTTTCTTTTTTTTAAATTCCCCAAAAAGTGTAAGTGTATCTTTGGATTAACGGTGAAAGCTATTTTCCTGATATGATTCATGGTATACGAATTAATTATATGTGAGAAGTTTTGTTTGGATTTGTGTGAACATGTTTTTTAAATGCAAACTCAAACAGGCCTTAATACTTATAGTACTTGTTTGAGTAACCTTAAACCATGGTTTTAGAAATATTTTTCTACAAATCGAAACAAAACTTCTTTAATATACTTACCTTATAAATTATAAAAATACTTCTAAAAAACTAAAACAAACTCACACTAATAATGTGTTTGGCACAATAGGTGAGGCTAGGTCAAAAGAGGTTATGAGCTTGGTTTGATTTAAAAAAAGAGGAATAGGGATTTGGTTTTTTGTTTATTAAGGAGGGTATGTGAGGGAGCCGATTTTAATTTTTGAGTGAGCAAATATATTATTCTCTCTTTATCTATATATTTTCCTTCTTCTTTTACATTTTTTATTAAAATTATTGTTCCTTAATTTATTAATATAATTCTAACTCAGCCATCATTAAAAGCAAGAAATAGAACATATTTAATAAACCTCCTTGAATTGGGAACCTAAGTCATGAGCACAATCCGCTAAATACAAAATAGTAAACACTTTTACCCACTTATATAGTTTAATATATAGATATTAAGAAGGCTAATTAAATTATTTAAAATATCATTTTTTGTCCAAACTATTTTACCAATATATAAATTGATATACAATTTAATGATGACCACATATAATATGATTAAATAATTTAATTAGCTTTCTTAATCTCTTAAAAAAAATTAATTGTCTTATATATATTAATATCACGTATGAGGCTATGAGCTGAACTTAGTATTTGTGAAAAATAAAAAACGTCATCTATCGAAGGAAGTTAGGTGCTGTTGATGATTGTAATCCTCTGTTAGGATATGATTTCAGTATTTATTCCCCCAAAAAAAAAATCAAAAACATCTTCTTTTTTTACTGATAAAAAAAGATAAAATTACTGTTGTAAGCTTATTTTTCCAGCCTAGAAACTATTTTGCTCAAAAATACATAAACACCCTTTTGCGTATACTACTTTTATCCTATTTATAAGTCCATTTTGATCAAAAAAATTTGATCTTATTTATAAATCCAGTTTCATGTAATAAATGAAAGTGTGACAGTTTTATCCATATTAATTGTACTCATGAAGATAGAAAGAAGAAACAGTTAAAAAATACGCAATCATAAATAAGGGTAACCTCAATTTACTCCATAATCATTGAATTAACTACCTCTCCCTGGTATGTGAGATTTGGTTAAACTGAACTTATAAATAGGACCAAAATAATGGTTATATATAAGTATATAATTATCCAGAATGGTATAAGTACATAACTATTATGGGTAAATATCTTCTGTTTTGCGGGAAATTGACCAAAATAAGAGGGAAAAAAAAAGCTAGATTTGAGCACTTATGAAAATATTTATTAGAGTAAGCAGTTAAACTTACAGTTTGACTGACGCCTCTGGTTGCGTCAGGAGTACTGACACCACTCCTGACAAAACACTGTTGACACAGAAGTGACGCGTGCATCAACAGTAATTGACACCACCAATTAACGCCTTTTAGGCGTCAATTAAAAGATGCCTTCAGGCGTCAATTTAATTGATGCCTGAAGGCCATCATTTTTTTTTATTTTTTAAAAATATAATTTTAATTTATAAACAATAAGTATACTTAATTATAAATAATAATTTTGATTAATAATTAAAAAAATTAAAATTTATTATAAAATATATAATTTATTAACCCCTTAAGTTTGTTTTTAGCTAGCTACTCAGTTTTTTTAAAAAAAATTTAAAGATTGTCCTTCCAATTATGTGTAGAGAGTCAGAATAATTATAGCGTTCTTATGAATGCCAAATCAGAACTATTTTACACATTGACTATTATTATAACGTCCTTTTGGAATTGATTGGGGATTAAAATAAAAGGTGACTTAATTCCTAGTCAATTCCAAAAGGACACTATAATAATAGTGAATGTGTAAATTTGTTCTGATTTAACATCCACAAGAACCTATAATTATTCTGACACTCTACACATAATTTAGAAGGACAGTCTCTAATTTTTTTTTAAAAAAATCTGAATTACATATTTTATAATAAATTTTAATTTTTTTAATTATTAATTAAAATTATTATTTATAATTAAGTATAGTTATTGTTTATAATTTAAAATTATATTTTAAAAAAATGACGCCTTCAGGCATCAATTAAATTAACGTCTGAAGGCGTCTTTTAATTGACGCCTAAAAGACATTAATTGGCGCCTTTTAAGCGTCAATTACTGTTGAAGCACAGTGGCGTCAACAGTGTTGACATCACTTCTGTGTCAACAGTGTTTTGTCAAGGTAGCGTCAATACTCTTGACGCAACCAGAAGCATCAGTTAAACTGTAAGTTTGACTGCCTTACTCTGACAAATATTTTTATAAGTATTCTAATCTATTTTTTTTTTGGTCAATTTCCCTCTGTTTTGCACATAAATATTAAAAAAGAAGAAAACTAAAGATAGTTTATATACTTACACGCCATTAAAAAAGAACTGCATTATTTTAAGAGGATACATGGTAGGAAGCTGCTTAAACAAATTTTGAATACTTTGGACAAAAAAATTGTGACGAGAAAATTTTCACTAATTTTTTAAAGTAAACTTTATTTTTAAATATTTACTTTCAGTTTTGATTAAAAATGTAAACAATTTTTTAACCTCAGGTCCCACAAATACAAATGTTTACTAGAGCAAATTTAGATTTAAAATGTATATATCTTTTTTAACCTCATCTCCCACCTTAAACCTGCCTCCTTTATTTTTTATTTTTTTAACAATAAAAAATTGAATAAATGGCTCTACTAGGAACAAAAACTCAAAATCTCTGGTTACCTAAACCAGTGTCCTTGGTTCCATAAACCAGAATAATTACTTTTAACTTTTATAACTTACAATTTTTCAAAACGTTGAGATGGAACATTCCTTCAATCCATATTACTACCTTCGGTCCTAATTATAAGAGCTAGTTGACTTTCTTTGGAGAGATTAAGGAAGCTAAATAAGTTACTTAATCATTTCATATGTTGTATATTTTTGGATTATATATTAGTTTATTAGTTAAATTAATTAGTTTGAAGAAAAAAATAAAAATAAAAATACTCTAAAGTAATTTAGTTAGCTTCCTTAATCTCTCCAAAAAAGTCAACTAGCTCTTATAATTAGGATCGGAGGGAGTATTACTTATATCTAAGTATCTTGGCATAATCAACAAGATGGGATTGACTTACTAACTTTATTTGAAAATAAAACATTTTTCAACTTTAATTTGCATATATTTAAGATATAGAGAAACACTACAATCGATAGTCTTCTCCTAGCTAGTAAATTTTGATAGGGGTAATATTTTGAAAAATCTTATTAATAGTCCATTAAATGACTTATATTACAGATAAAAAAAATTCTTCTCGACAACACTTTATAATCGGAGGGGTATGATTTCTCTCTCTCTCTCTCTCTATCTCTACACATAGGGCGGAGTTATAAACTTGTAGGGGGATAATCACTCCTATGATTGCATAAGAAAATGTTATGAAAATCCAAATATAGATATCTTGACTCCATTGTGAAGGCAATGCCGGAATTTTCTTTTTTTTTGGGCCCCCCCCCCCCCTGCAATTTAACAAAAACAATGAGAAATGGGGAGCACAATGAATTAGAGAAGGGAAAAAAAAGGGAAAATTCCATTTAAATACTAAATTTCTCAGTCTTTTTGTAAATTCGACGGACTTCTGGGGGTTTCACAAATTCATTTGGTATTTAAATGGAATGTTCCCCAAAAAAAAAAAAAGAGAAAGAAAAAACCAACAGAGAGGAATAAGGAGAGCAGTACCCAGGTGAGTGGATGTTGCCGCGTGAAGGATCAAATGAGAAGAACAACGTTGTAAAGTATAACATTTAGCTTCCCGCAATATATTTTTACGCACGCCAGCTCCTTCCTTTCCTTCCTTTTTTTTTTGCCCAAAACACTATTACTATTGTTGTTTCTGACTTGTTAAATTCAAATGCTCCACTATAAGAAAGGCTTTTTTTTAATTTTATGAATGAAAAAGGTCATATAAGAAGAGTTATTAACAGTGATGATATTTGCAAATTAATAAATTTTATTCTAGATATTTCACAAAATAGGACAAATTACATTTTTGAAGGTAGAGTTATAATATTTTGATATTGACATTCCTAAACATCTAAATTTGATTAATTTATTAATTATATCTGAATTATGTTAAGGGCTAGTAAGAACTGGAAAGTTTATCACTTACTCTCTTATTAATAAAGTAATTAAATTTGTATTCACTCTTCCATTTCTACAGTTACTACTGAAGTTAAATATCTTTCTTTGCTATGAAAGATAATCAAGAACATGTTTCGAAATAAAATGAAAGACTAATTTCTTGATAATTTTTTGAGTACATACATTGAAAAATAAATTGTTTTGAGTTTTAGTACTGATTTAATTATAAATGAGTTTAACAATATGAAAACACGTAGATTAAGAGTCAAGTGAAGTGATCTTAATTTCTGTAATGGATTCCTTTCATTTTTTTTTTGTTCATATTAGATCCGTATTATATTTCTAGTACTTTCATTTATAATATAGCCTTTTAATTTTCGCCCCCCGTTGTTAAAATTCCTGACTCCGCCCTTGGTGAAGGTACAAAAACAAATTGAAGCTGTGTAAATCAAAAAGTTTAATATATTAATGCTCTGAATTAGCTAGCTTGCTCTCTTTTTGTCTCCTATTTGGTTTTACGCACCATGTGCTATTAAAAATGAAAGGGTTAGGTAATAAATTTGCCTTGAAAATATACACCTAGAAGCAATATGTTGCCTTGTAAGTTTTTTAAATTCAATGTTACTATGAAAGTTTTAAAACATAGCAACATTGTCCTTTTCTATTAAAAAATAGCATTGATCGTTAAAAATTGACGTTGATCGTTAAATTTTTAACAAAAAAGAATAATATTACTATGTTTTAAAACTTTTAGGATAATATTGAACCTAAAAAAAATTTATAAAGCAACATTACTCCTAAGTGTATACTTTCGAGGCAGATTTACTACCTAAAGCCAAAAAGAAATGTTGAATAAGGTCGTTGATCCCAATTAAGATATCACCATATGCGTTGAAGTAGAGGAAATCACAGGGGAGTTGGCGGATCTTACGTTGTAATATTGATGTTTGACCTAAAAGATTTTTTAATTTGACCCTCTTGTTGGCCTATTCGGCTGTTTTCTATTGGAAATATAACACTGAATTGTGGACAGAGAGGAGCCTTGTAGCATTGTACTCACCCCAATGAAGTGAATCGTTTTAATTATAGAGGGAATGACAGTTAAGTCCCAAAATTTTAATTTATAAATAATGACATTTGTCTGAGAAAAAAAAAATAATGACATTTGGGTCTGTGAAAAAATTTATTAAAAGTGAGGTTGTAAATTTCAATTCAGACAATTCTAAACATAACCCCCTATTTTAGATGGGAGGAAAAGTTAAAAGTTGTGAAAATATGGGAGATTGGAGTTTTCCTTTCTTTGAAAGGTTAAGTAGTAAATTCACCCTCGAAATACACGCTTAAAAACAATGTTGTTTTAAAAGTTTTTTTGGCCTCAATTTTACTTCAAAATTCTAAAAATATAGCAATATTACCCTGAGTTAACATTAACAGCTCTAACAAGTAAATATTAGTTGACTCAATTATTCTAATGGGGCATATCTACATGACATATGCGTCAGCTTTTATCTAAAATCTGATTTACAACTCAGATTTATAAAATAGAAAAGGAAAAAACCTCAGACTTCACTTTCTCTTTCTTCCTCCTCTGCTTTTTCGCCTCTTTTTCTAGGAATCAGTGGACGAGCTGGGGGAGCTCATCATTACGGATGAGTCCCTGACTGTCTAAATTTAAATCTGGATAACCCAGCTCTTTTTTTAAAAAAATTTTTTTAATTATTTTTTTTATATTAAAAAATCATTTTTTTGACAAAATGTTCGTTGAGAAATTATCTTTATTTTAGATTCTCTACCTATTAAAATTATTTTTTTCATAAAAAATTAAAAAAAAAAATCAAATCTAGACAGTCTAGATTAGATTTAGACGGCCAAGAGCTCGTCCATACAGTCGAGCTGCCCCTGCTTGTCTCAAGGACGAGCAGGGAATGTGATTCCCTTTTTCTATCTCTTCTTCCTCGGTGAACTCAGACATTGGTGCCTTGCAATGTCTTCGATCCTAAGCAGCAGCCGTACCATTTCGAGTCCATGATCACTATGCTCAACAATGGACTCCACGAGCTCAAGTCCTGGAAACGGAACCGTCTTCATTGGCTATCCGATGACCGATCTCAAGGAGGCTATCGAGACTGCTAGCAACTCGACGCATAAAAAGATTTCTCCTCTGTAAAAAAACAAAAAAACAAAGAAAAAAAAGAAGAAGAAGAAAAACGCCTATGTTTTAGGTTTATTGCTTGGGTTTGATTCTATTGAAAGAAATTGAAATCTGGACAATTTTCCTGTTTGCTTCTATAAATTTTTAAAAGAAATCTGGGTTTTCTGTGTTTTCCTTTCTGAGTCGTGATTTATATGATTTTGATTGAAGAAGATTTGGAGTGGGGAGGAAGAACGAAACTAAATCAGTTATAGAAATTAGTTTGTTGTTTCACATATTTGACATCAAATTTTTTTTTTGTAAAAAAAAAAAATTATTTATTGTCAATTTGGTGCTTCAGAGTTTGGGATTTGAAACCAGTAGGCAAAGATTTCAAGAAGAAACGTGACGGTGTCTACAGTGTGTGTTCTATTGTGAACCCTTGCCATCTCAACACCCATGCATCATACGATTTCGACTTGGGCTGGCGATCATCGTCATCATCTCCACGTGGCCATCTCAAAAACGAAGAATGAGTGGCCTCTCAAGGGCTTTGAAATCGGATGATGAAGATGAGTTAGGGGGTGAGTGTAACTCTGTGGGACTTATTTTCGTAGCCTGATCTGGAGGAGGGAAGTGATGAAGGAGGGAAGGAGGGGGAGGGGGGAGGGGGGAGAGGGATGGAGGAAATAAGGACCAGGGACGTTGGAGGGAGAGAGATTGAAACATGGCCTGATCGATGTTTGAGTTTCTGGTTTTTCTGGAAGGATATTATGATTTTGGGAAGAAGATCTGGATATAATTGTTTTTAGCTATTTTGTAAATCTGACTTGTTAGTCAGAATTTTTTTTTTTTTTTGGGGGGGGGGGGGTCAGAATTTTTTTTTGGGGGGGGGGGGGGGGAGTAATGCACACGAAGACATACACATCAGTATAATTAAGTCAAGTAACGTTTTTAGACTTTTGGGATAACATCGAGACAAAAAAATTTTAAGACAATATAATTTATAAATGTGTACTTTGGGATGAAATTGCTGCTTAACCTTTATTTAAACGAGGTAAGAAAAGTGAGAGGGAGGGAAAATAGTAGTAAAAATGAGGGTGAGATGATCCACCATCCCAAAAAACCTTTCCATCACATTATGAGAAGATTTTGAGAAGAAAACTCTCCTTTCACTGTTACTCGATCACCAATTCACCGTGTTGTCTTCTCACTCCAAGGTATTGTCCAACCCCTACCAAGTCACCTTCAAAAATATGAAATATATATATATACTAATTTATTCCTAAACATATACTATTTGCTTTTTTTCTTTCAATCTATTATTTGATTTTTAAAATATATTTTTTAACATACAAAATTGTTTGATTTTGAAATATACAAGTGTAAAAACATATGAAAATATTTTGATTATGTTTATTTTTACATTTTTTGTTACACATGTTAACATGAGATATGTTCTGTGTAACACCCCGTTTTATAAAGCGTTTTTGAAATAAAATTATCAGAGTTTCAAAAGGGTTTATCAGAGTAGAGCATCGGAAGAGTCGAGAAAATGAGTAACTGAATAACATTCCATAATGATATATTTGTGTACTGTTACAGTCATCCAAAATATCCGAATATTCAAAAAGTCGGTAAAATAAAAATTTCAACAGAATCTCCTCGTCCGCTCCGTCATGCTATCTGCTTACCCTTATCTTCGGTCTGACCTCCTGAGGGTCCTGGGCCTAAAGTCAGAGCTGAGGTTCAATTACCATTGAACCTCAGGTAACGGTTAACCTCATGCTTATGTATCAAATATGTATGACAGATATCCATGGCAAAACAGCATTTAATCACATACAATATTCATATATTCACATAATAACATTACACGGCCACTGCAACATGTATGTTATTACAGTTTGCACTATCTTCCAGTGCCACGGTGTACATCCGTGTCCTCAGCGCTAGGAAAACATAACGGCATTATCACGACTATAACCCGTTTTAAGATGTATGTTGTATGATCAATTTTCAAAAACATTATCTCAGACTATCTATCACATATAAGCATACCATAAGCATCAGAGTTAGTGTTACAATACGCGTCCGTACCTTCGTTGATGATGTTTTGGTACGTTTGACGAAAACGGTACTTCTAACGGAAAACAGCGGTATAACAGCAGCAGCGGTAAAGGTTCACAGATATCCTATAATATCATTTTTATCAGTGACCATTAATTTTCAGCATTTGCGGAAACTATGTTGGATATTCACTATTCATGTGAATAGTACCAGTAAAAATATTTTTACCGTACCGGTAAATAATTTTTACTGTGCCAGTAAATAATATTTAACGTGAATAGTAAATAATTTTCACCACACCTGTAAATATATTTTACGACGATAAATAATATTTACTATGCCGATTAATAATAATTTTTTTACTGTTCGGTAAATAGTATTTACTGTTCTGGTAAATAATATTTACTGCCCAAGAATAATTCTTTTCTGATGTGACAGATCAGACTAAGCTGCAGCCACAGAGCATACTCAGAAGAAACTCTATCAGGCATTTTAAGTACAAATTACCAAAACTTAAGACTAGAGACCGAAGAACTTACCAGAAGCTTGCTATATTCTTCAAACTCCTCCTTCTCTCTAAAACCTCTCTCTCTAACTCTAAGAATTCTCACTCTTCTCTTAAACTCAACCGTTGTGGTCTGAGTTTGGTGTGAAGAAAATGAAGAAATGAAGCCTCTATTTATAGTGTTGGAAAATGGGTCCTTAAGCGTAATTTTTCGTCTTTGGGTCAATTTGCGTAATTTACTCAAAAATCAAAAAGGAATCACCCGTGACTCCTTAGCCTCCCGTGAACAAAATTGAAAATAATAATTTAATATTTTAAATATTTTTTTTTTACTGATAAAATTCCTTGTTCGGTGTTCTGATCGCGTGATCTTTTGCAAATTCTCAAAAATCCAGAAGCACAGCCTTGAAGCTCTATTCTTCCTCTTCAGAAATATCTGGGTCAACTGAATTTTTGACCTCATTCAGGGTATTTCGTAATCTGTCAAAGATTTTAAGTCGGACACTGCCGGTAACAGAAATTACTTCGGGTGACACCATCTTCGAGACAAAAATTCACTGATTCATAATATGTGCAGTTGTTTACTACTTAGTTCAAGGATTTTGAGTTATGATTTATTTCCTACAGGTTCCACTATCTGTCCTAATTCACAAAATATCGGTTTCGTCCTATCTCATAATCATTCCGCTGGTTTCGGAAATGACTTTGAAGATATCCCACTCTGAGATAAAAATTCACTTGTTTATAATATGCCCTTACCCAAGAAACCTAGTTCACGATTTACTGGGTATAATTTAATTTCTATTGTTTCCCTAAGGTATAAAATTACACGTCTCCAATATAATATCATTCTTTTCTTTTTGGTTGCCTCCCGTGACACATGCACTACTCCTCTTTATATATAATATAGTATATAATATATAATATAATATTACTAATTAATAATTGGGGTATTATATTTCTCCCCCCGTTAAATAAAATTTCGTCCTCGAAATTTACTCTACACCTACTAAACATTGAGCCATAAACTCCGGATATTTTTCTTTCATATCTTCTTCCGTTTCCCAAGTTGCCTCAGCAGGAGATAAACCCTTCCAGACCACTTTCACAACAGGAATATTTCTGTGTCGAAGCCGTTTCTCCTGGTAATCGAGAATTCGCTCCGGCTCGACCTCAAAAGTGTTATCATGTCGCACCTCGACATCCTCATACTGAATAACATGGTCATGGTCAGGTTGGTATTTCTTCAACTGGGAAACATGGAAAACATCATGGAGTTTACTCAAGTTCGGGGGTAAGGCTAATTGGTACGCAACTGGCCCTCGTTTGGCCAGGATTTCAAACGGTCCTACATATCGCGGACTCAACCTTTTCCTTTTCAGCGTTCTACCGATACCAGTGACTGGTGATAGTTTCAGAAACACATGGTCTCCGACTTCAAATTCTAACGGTCTTCTCCTCTTATCAGCATAGCTCTTCTGTCTGCTTTGTGCTGTTAGGAGCCTCTGCTTAATTAGTGCGATTTGTTCGGAAGTTTTGTCAACTAAATCTGTCCCAATGAATTCTCGTTCCGACAGTTCTGTCCAGCATATAGGCGATCGACACTTCCGTCCGTACAATGCCTCAAATGGAGCCATCTGTATGCTCGAATGGTAACTGTTGTTGTAAGCGAACTCGGCTAGCGGTAGATGTTCGTCCCAATGGCCTTTGAAGTCCAACACACACGCTCTAAGCATATCTTCTAGCGTTTGTATTGTCCTTTCAGAATGACCATCGGTCTGCGGGTGATAAGCCGTACTAGGCCTTAGTTTAGTTCCCATCTCTGCATGCAAAGCCTCCCAGAATCGGGATGTAAATCGCGGGTCCCGATCAGAGACGATGCTCTTAGGTACACCATGAAGTCTTACGATCTCCTTGATATAAATCCTCGCCAATTGTTCTGGTGAGTAATTAATACTAATGGGGAGAAAGTGTGCCGACTTAGTCAATCGGTCCACAATCACCCAAATCGCGTCGTGATGTCTAATCTTGGGTAAACCTACCACTAGGTCCATGGTAATGTTTTCCCATTTCCACTCTGGAATCTCTAGTCCTTGAAGAAGACCAGGGGGTCGTTGATGTTCAATCTTAACTTTCTGACAGGTTAAGCATCTACCCACGTACTCGGTTACGTCTTTCTTCAGCCTGGGCCACCAAAACTCGGATTTCAGGTTCTGGTACATCTTCACCATTCCTGGATGTAGAGTATATTTACTCTTATGAGCCTCGTCTAGAATCTTCTGTCGTAATTCACCATCCTTTGGAATGTAGATCCGCTTCTTGTACCTGACTAAACCGCTAGGCGATAGGTCATGGTCTTGAGTCTCTCCCCGTGAGATCATCTCCCGAGCTGCTATAGCCCATTCGTCGTGCTTTTGAGCTTCCTCGACCGCATCTCTTAGATCGTACTTTCCTTGACTAACAAGGAGACTTGCAAGATACACGTCATCGGGCGCGTAGTGTCTCATGCAAATCTGATTGGACAGGTTCAGGTCTCTGAAATCTTCAAGTAGTCTCCGCTCTTGAATCATCATGTATGCTGCGTGCACCGTCTTTCTACTAAGCGCATCTGCTACGACGTTTGCTTTTCCGGGATGATACTTGATCTCCAGATCGTAATCTTTCAGTAAGTCCATCCAGCGACGTTGTCTCATGTTGAGCTCTTTTTGATCAAACAGGTATTTCAGGCTCTTGTGGTCGCAGTATAACTCTACGACTGCACCATAGAGGTAGTGCCTCCATATCTTTAAGGCGAATACAATAGCCGCAAGTTCTAAGTCATGCGTAGGATAGTTCGACTCGTGAGGCTTCAACTGACGAGAGGCATAAGCTACAACTCTGCCCTGTTGCATCAGGACACATCCCAATCCCTGCCCACTGGCATCACTATAGACCATATAAGTCTCATCCGGATTTGGGATGGTCAACACTGGTGCTGTAGTTAACCTCTCCCTCAGTATCTGAAAACTCGACTCACAGTCCGCGTCCCACACAAAAGGTTGATTCTTCCTCGTAAGCTTTGTTAATGGTAAGGCGAGACGTGAGAAATCCTGTATGAATCTGCGGTAGTATCCTGCTAGACCCAAAAAGCTGCGTATTTCCGTCACTGTCTCGGGTCTCTTCCAATCCAGAACTGCTTCCACCTTGCTAGGATCAACGGCAACTCCATCGCGAGATATGACGTGGCCCAGAAATTTCACTTCTGGCAGCCAGAATTCACATTTACTTAACTTGGCAAAAAGTTGCTTGTCACGTAGTATTCCTAACACGAGTCGCAGATGTTCTTCGTGCTCCTCTCTGCTTTTTGAGTAGACTAAGATATCGTCGATGAATACTACCACGAACTTATCTAGATGTTGGCGAAAGATCCGATTCATGTAATCCATGAATACGGCAGGTGCATTAGTCAATCCGAAAGACATCACAAGGAATTCGTAATGCCCATATCTGGTTCTGAAAGCTGTTTTTGGAACATCACTGGCCTTTACTCGAAGCTGATGGTACCCTGATCGCAAATCAATCTTGGAGAATACACAGGAACCAGATAGTTGATCAAGTAGATCATCAATTCGGGGAAGTGGGTATTTGTTCTTGACAGTTACCTTGTTCAACTCACGGTAGTCGATACAAAGTCGTAGGCTTCCGTCTTTCTTCTTCACGAATAATACGGGGGCTCCCCACGGTGACACACTGGGTCGGATAAACCCTTTCTCTAATAGTTCTTCAAGTTGCTTCTTCAGTTCCTGCATCTCGTTCGGCGCCATTCGGTATGGTGCTTTTGATATTGATCCCGTTCCAGGCATTAACTCAATGGCGAACTCAACTTCCCTTTCAGGAGGTAACTCAGTGAGATCCTCTGGGAATACATCAGGAAATTCGTTGACGACCGGAATGTCTTGGAGTGATGGTTCAGCTTCCGCTTTGACAGAGAAAAACACCATGTATGCTTGGCACCCATGCTGTATGCATTTTTCTGCTTCTGTAATAGAGATATAACTCAGACTCCCATCAACCTTGCTCCGGTTGCGCGGGAGTGCAAATGATATCTGTTTACTTCCACAGTCGATTATCGCGTTGTTAGCCGTCAACCAGTCGAGACCGAGAATGATGTCGATGCCACTGAGTGGTAGCCGGATAAGATCTATGTTTGAATCTCGTCCATTTACACTCGCAACACAGTTAAGACATGCATCAGATGCTAAGGATTTCGCACCTAGTGGTGTAGCTACTAACAGATCATAAGGTAGTCTATGAGCATGCATTCCTAATCGCTCAGCGCAATCATATGAAATAAACGAGTGACTAGCACCCGAATCATACAATGCTTGGAGTAGATTTCCATTAAGAGAAATGGTACCTTTGATCATATCGGGAGATCTTCTGGCTTCTTCATTCGTAAGAGCGAAAACCCGACCTGGGTTTTGCGGCCTCGCCTCTAGCGCCTTTTGAGGGCAGTTTGTGCTGATGTGTCCCGGCTCTTGGCACTTGTAGCATACCAGCTTCCCTTCACAATTGGTCCCCTGGTGATACCTTCCGCACTTTGGGCACGCTCTGGTTATCCTTGAAAAGTTCTGCTGCCCAGGTTGGTACGGCCTTTTATTCCCATTACGGGAATTTTCCCACGTCGTCTTCCGCTTCTGCGAGGAGTTTCCATGGTTAAAACCGCCACGACTGGGACCACTGCTATGGAAGGCTCTGGTCTTCCTAAGCTCCTTTAGATTCCGCTCAATCAATCGACAGGCTTCCACTGCTTGAATCAGCTCGGAGAATTGTTGTGACACTAGCCTCTCCCTTATCTCATACTTCAACCCATAAATCAGTAGATTCGCCATACCACCTTCATCTTCGTTCCGCCTAAAGTGGGTTGCATATCGGGACAAATTGGTGAAACGGGCATAGTAATCATCAAAAGATTCTTCTTGCCCTTGCCGTATGTGTAAAAACTCGGATTCCTTCATCATCTGAACAGAGGGTGGGAAATATTGTTCATTGAATTTCTCTTTGAATTTTTCCCATGTGACGGGACAGTGACGTGCTCGCAATGTGGTTGCAGTGCCCTTCCACCAGCGGTCTGCATCCCCTTCCAACTTGTAAATTGCCAGTTGTGCCTTTCTGTCTTCAGGACATTCCAAGACCTCAAAGATCTTGTCCAAGCGCATCAACCAGTCTTCTGCTGAGTCAAGTTTACCTCGGAAGGCTGGGGGTTTCAGCTTGCAGAATTGTGTTACCCAATATTGGGTGTTTTCGACCACTCTGTTTGGTCGCTGTAGTTCTGCCATTGCTCTCTCCTGCCGGGGTTGTGATTGGGATCGGTTGGATCCCTCAGATGCATGGCTCCGTTCGTCATTCTGATTGTCACGATTTTCTCCTTCTTCGGTATTTTGTTGCTCCTCATCATCAGCTTGTCGTTCCCTGCTTTGTTCTTCATTTTGTCCTCCCTGCTGGTTAGCAAGGAGTGTCTCAATGAGGACCCTTTGTTCTTGGACTATACGCCTCATTTCCTGGATCTCATCACGAACAGGTGGTGGTGGTGGTTCCTGCTGATTTAGTTCATGTATAGGTACGGTTCGTGCTTGTCTACCCCGACCTCTGCCTCGGCCTCTACCTCGGCCTCGGCCTCGGGGAGTTCCAGCTCCTCTTAAGGTTGCCATTAGTCTAATTTCGACGAGTAATAGATAGATCATTAGAGAAAGACAAGATAAAGACAAAACATCATGTCAAATATTTTACAACGTCAAGGTGTAGTTCATCATCATAGTTACTTCATTACAATCTTACCAAATACTCTAATCTACTCCCTAAGGGTGAACTAGAATCAACTACTATTTTCCTGCAACATGTACACCGAAGTTATATCAGTACTCTTTTCGAAATGTGTTTCAAAACTACGGCTTAGAGCTCAACTCAGTTATTCAACCGATTGGCCAGGTAAGTGTCTATCATGGGGGTCTCACCAACTCTATGGCGACTGCTTGACCGATCCACATAGACTAGCCTTGCCTTCGGCACCAATGGTTTCTTATAACTGAGCCAAGTTCTAGCCGGAAAATACTTTTTGAAAAACTCCAAACCTAACTCCATTACTCAAACAGTCTGGCCAGGCCGGTGTATTTATGGAAGGCTCGCCGAATTCACGGGGACTTATTGCCAACCACAAAACCCATTCTAGACACCAAACTGTCTGGAGTAACATAGTTAACTTTGGGCCAGAAGTCTGCTCTGATACCAAAAATGTAACACCCCGTTTTATAAAGCGTTTTTGAAATAAAATTATCAGAGTTTCAAAAGGGTTTATCAGAGTAGAGCATCGGAAGAGTCGAGAAAATGAGTAACTGAATAACATTCCATAATGATATATTTGTGTACTGTTACAGTCATCCAAAATATCCGAATATTCAAAAAGTCGGTAAAATAAAAATTTCAACAGAATCTCCTCGTCCGCTCCGTCATGCTATCTGCTTACCCTTATCTTCGGTCTGACCTCCTGAGGGTCCTGGGCCTAAAGTCAGAGCTGAGGTTCAATTACCATTGAACCTCAGGTAACGGTTAACCTCATGCTTATGTATCAAATATGTATGACAGATATCCATGGCAAAACAGCATTTAATCACATACAATATTCATATATTCACATAATAACATTACACGGCCACTGCAACATGTATGTTATTACAGTTTGCACTATCTTCCAGTGCCACGGTGTACATCCGTGTCCTCAGCGCTAGGAAAACATAACGGCATTATCACGACTATAACCCGTTTTAAGATGTATGTGTATGATCAATTTTCAAAAACATTATCTCAGACTATCTATCACATATAAGCATACCATAAGCATCAGAGTTAGTGTTACAATACGCGTCCGTACCTTCGTTGATGATGTTTTGGTACGTTTGACGAAAACGGTACTTCTAACGGAAAACAACGGTATAACAGCAGCAGCGGTAAAGGTTCACAGATATCCTATAATATCATTTTTATCAGTGACCATTAATTTTCAGCATTTGCGGAAACTATGTTGGATATTCACTATTCATGTGAATAGTACCAGTAAAAATATTTTTACCGTACCGGTAAATAATTTTTACTGTGCCAGTAAATAATATTTAACGTGAATAGTAAATAATTTTCACCACACCTGTAAATATATTTTACGACGATAAATAATATTTACTATGCCGATTAATAATAATTTTTTTACTGTTCGGTAAATAGTATTTACTGTTCTGGTAAATAATATTTACTGCCCAAGAATAATTCTTTTCTGATGTGACAGATCAGACTAAGCTGCAGCCACAGAGCATACTCAGAAGAAACTCTATCAGGCATTTTAAGTACAAATTACCAAAACTTAAGACTAGAGACCGAAGAACTTACCAGAAGCTTGCTATATTCTTCAAACTCCTCCTTCTCTCTAAAACCTCTCTCTCTAACTCTAAGAATTCTCACTCTTCTCTTAAACTCAACCGTTGTGGTCTGAGTTTGGTGTGAAGAAAATGAAGAAATGAAGCCTCTATTTATAGTGTTGGAAAATGGGTCCTTAAGCGTAATTTTTCGTCTTTGGGTCAATTTGCGTAATTTACTCAAAAATCAAAAAGGAATCACCCGTGACTCCTTAGCCTCCCGTGAACAAAATTGAAAATAATAATTTAATATTTTAAATATTTTTTTTTTACTGATAAAATTCCTTGTTCGGTGTTCTGATCGCGTGATCTTTTGCAAATTCTCAAAAATCCAGAAGCACAGCCTTGAAGCTCTATTCTTCCTCTTCAGAAATATCTGGGTCAACTGAATTTTTGACCTCATTCAGGGTATTTCGTAATCTGTCAAAGATTTTAAGTCGGACACTGCCGGTAACAGAAATTACTTCGGGTGACACCATCTTCGAGACAAAAATTCACTGATTCATAATATGTGCAGTTGTTTACTACTTAGTTCAAGGATTTTGAGTTATGATTTATTTCCTACAGGTTCCACTATCTGTCCTAATTCACAAAATATCGGTTTCGTCCTATCTCATAATCATTCCGCTGGTTTCGGAAATGACTTTGAAGATATCCCACTCTGAGATAAAAATTCACTTGTTTATAATATGCCCTTACCCAAGAAACCTAGTTCACGATTTACTGGGTATAATTTAATTTCTATTGTTTCCCTAAGGTATAAAATTACACGTCTCCAATATAATATCATTCTTTTCTTTTTGGTTGCCTCCCGTGACACATGCACTACTCCTCTTTATATATAATATAGTATATAATATATAATATAATATTACTAATTAATAATTGGGGTATTATATTCTGTTCTGAGAACAGGACTGATTGGACTTGACTAGGTGTCAAGCCTAGAGCCTACGTACCTTTTGAGAGAATCAAAGTCCACGTAATTCAAGTGAAACTTGGAGGCATTTAGCTAGGGGGTGGTGTGTGTGCTTTGTGTGATAGAATATAAAATGAGCATAGGTTAGAACGTGTGCACCTGGTTAATCGACCTCTGTATTTATAGAGGTGTCTGAGGCGGATATCCTAACCTAGCATGATATCCGGACTGAGTAATATCCGGACAGAGCAATATCCGAGGCGAGTATCTCGGGATACCGGTATGATGTGGATAGATCACGTCTGGTTAAGATATTGGATCTCCCGTCCTTGATCAGTGAATCATGTTTCTTGGTTCTGTTGGGCCTCACTATGGAAAGGCCGGTCCGTAACAAGATATAATAAATCAAGATAGAAGGATATTATAATTGTCATTGTAACATTTGCCTGAATTGTTGAGTAAGGATTAAGATCTACTTAACTGAGACTCAAATATTTTTAATTGTCTGAATTGTTATTTGTAATTTATCTCTTAACAAATTTGGGTTAATGTACAATTTTTCCCTAAAAGTTGTCACGTAGTAAAAGTAATGTTGTCCCAAAAGTTTTTTTGAAGAGAAATGTTACAATAGAAGTTTCTAGATCATAACAATTTTACCTTAACTATTATTATGATTATATTTAATTGTTAGTTGACTAAATATATTGAGCTAACAGGTCTATATGTCATCCATATCATTTTTGTTAAATTATAAATATGCCCCAAAAGTATTTACTTAGGAGCAATATTATATTGTCCCATAAGTTTTTTATTTGGTTCAATTTTAACAGAAGGTTTTACTAATTAAGTTGACAATATGCACAACAATGAAGAAGAAGCCACAGATGGGGGAGGAGATCACATTCACCAAAGAGTACTAAAAAAAAGATTCAATTACTCGATGCATTACAAGCTAAGGGAGGTTGTCAAGAACAAAGTCGTCAGAAACCCTCCATTGCCATACTCCAACGATGTTTAAATAGGTAGGTTTGTACCTCTTTGGTTTTCTCTTGACTCTTTCACCTCTTTGATTTTCTCCAATCCTTCATATAGATACACTTTAAAAAAAAATTGCCTTATTTATAAATCCAACTTAAAAAAATAAAGTGGATGACACATGAGCTTGTCAAACCAGCATATTTACTTAAATAACATTTAAACTTAACTTGGATGACAACTAAGATGAAATTGTTACAATTTGAAAACTTGTGGGGTAACATTGCTCTTAAATGAAAACTTATGGGACAAAAATTTGCGCATTAACCCAAACTAAAATGATGTTGATGACATGTAGATTTGTTAACTCAGCATATTTGATTAACTAATTAATGGTCAAATTAAACATAGATAATGGCCGGAGCGAAATTGCTATAATTTGGGAACTACTACCTCCGGTCTTAATTATATGAACACTTTTGTAATGTAAATTGTACTGCAAAAGTATTCCTATAATTAGAATTAGATTGAGTATTTTTCTTCTTTCTATGGCTTCTTCTTCTTCTTCTTTTTCCTTCCAGTTTGTTTTTCTGTCTGTGGTTTGCTTCTTCTCCTTGTTCATTGAGAACAAGCCCTTTGTTTCTGCAATCACAAGGAAGGGAAACAATGAGCTTCCACCTACTCATTATCATCATCATGTTCCTCTCAGTTCTTTGTTCCCTTCTTCCACGTGCAGCTATCCTCCTCAACGTTCTTTCTCTTCTATAGGTTGGATTTCTCTCATCATCTTTTTCTCTTCCATTAAGTCAAACTAACGATGTTAATGTTAAGAAACTAAACGTACACTTTATAAACTTAAAGGATTAAAATGATATTAGAGGCGAATATGAAGGACCAAACATATACTTTAGCCTAAAAAAAAGTATTTCTAAACTTGGTTAAGCCTCGGATTTTTGGGTAGTGAATGAGTTATAATATTGATGGTAAACAAATTTTTTTGAACGGGCTAATGAACACTTTTAATTTATTTAATCCGTCATTACATTAATTCACAAGATATTTTCTCTTTGATACAATCGAGATCATATAATTAGATGGCAATGAAGTCTTAATCATAACTTTCATCAGTTAGCTATAAGGGATTTGGAAGAGAGGGAATTGAAGGAAAATTTTTATAAATTGGATTTCAAAAAATTAAGAAAGTGTGTACAACAAACTACAAAATTTTAAAAACCAGAATATGTAAAACAAAATAATAAGAAAAATTAAGTAAAATTTTTGTTACCCCACTTCATTCATTTTTTTAAATTCGAATTCAAAAAATATTAATGCCCCATCATATGGATAAATACGTTATATATATATATATATATTTGAAATTATTGCCACTGCGAAGGTGGATAAATGTCTATGGGATATGTATAAGGAGTTTATTAATGCCCTAAATAATTAACTTGTTCTCTTTTTCTCTCATGCTTGTTTGGTTTTGCTGTATTTAAAAAAACGAAGAAAAAAAAGAAAATATTGAATGTCGTTGTTCATTCCAAATGAGAAATCCTATGTGTTAGAGGAGAAAGCATAGGAGATTTCGCAGATCTTAGGATGTAATGTTTGACATAAGCGATTGTTTAGCCATCATCTTGTTATTGTCCCTATTTTGGCTGTTCTCTTTTGTAATTCAGCCTATAAAGGCCAACCTTCCAGACACTGAGTGTACGCTCTGCCGTCTCCTGAAACACACAGAAAGAAACTACGAAAAGGAACTAACCATTGTTTCTCTCTATGGCTTCTTCTTTTTTTTCTAATCCCTTCCTGTTACCTTTGCTATCTCTGGTTTGCTTCTCCTTGTTCATTGAGAGCAAAACCTTTGTTTCTGCAACCACAAGGAAACAATACATCGAGCTTCAACATATAACTGATCATTACCATCATGTTCCTGTCACCTCTTTCTTCCCTTCTTCCACTTGCACCTCTCCTCAAGGTTCTTTCTCTTCCATTCCATGCATCTCTCTTTCTTAATTTGTTCTACCATGCATCTCTCTTTCTTAATTTGTTCTACTGTATTTACTCTTTAATATATATTACCCACTTAACTTTTATAGAGAGATTAAGAAAGCTCAATAAATTACTTTAAAATATTTATATTTATGTTTTGTATATTAAACTAATTTGTTTGACCTATACATTGATATATTTATATACACACAACATATATTATGATTAACTACTCCCTCTGGTCCTAATTATAAGAATTAGTTGACTTTTTTGGAGAGATTAAGGAAGCTAATTAAATTATTTTAGAATATTTTTATTTTTTCTTTAAACTATTTAAATTTAACTAATAAATTAATATATAATCTAAGGATACACAACATATAAAATGATTAAGTATCTTATTTAGCTTCCTTAATATTTCCAAAAAAAAGTCAATTAATTCTTATAATTAGGACCGGAGGTAGTAACTTATATTGTTTCTTTATCCTCTCAATAAAAAAAATTAAAAAAAAAAGTCATTTGACTTTCATATTAAGGAGCGAAGGAAGTAATATATAGAATATTCTGTGCATGCAACATCATAATGAAATCTATATATATGTGTGTGCGATATCATGAATAGGTGGAAGCAGAAAGGGATGGTTAGAAGTGGTACACAAGCACGGGCCATGCTCAAAACCAAAGCAACACACATCTTCTTCATCTTCATTCATTATACCACACAGTGAAATCTTGGAGCAGGACATAGCGAGGGTGAGAGCAATCCAGCGGAAGCTGTGGGAAGCGCGGCGTCAAGCAAGTGAACAAGATCGGAAGTCCACGACCAAGACTTCAGAGGCGTCGTTGGACCAGGCAGTGGCTCCTGCTCCGGCTGAGGTTCAGCTACCGGCAGAGTCAGGGGAGATTATAGGAACGGGGGACTACTTCGTGAAGGTAGGGTTGGGAACTCCGGCGAGGGAGTTGTCACTGATATTTGACACAGGAAGTGCCCTCACTTGGACTCAGTGCTTGCCATGCCTTCGATCTGACTCCTGCTACACCCAAAACGAACCAATCTTTGATCCTTCAAAATCATCTTCATATTCTAATATTCCTTGCCCTTCTTCCCAATGTTCTCAGCTTTTCTCTGCTACAGGTATGCCTCCCTGCGTTTATATATACCTCTCCCTTTATAAATACTAGAGCTACAATTTTTAATAAATTTTTCAACACTCAAATTTGCCCCTATTTAAATACATTTAACCTCTCTTCTTTTTCTCATCAATATCTAATATGCATACCACCAATAAATAGGAATAAAATTTTTTAAAAAAATCATTAATACTCTTAATTCTCTATATAACTTATATCATGCCAATGATTTTTACTAGATATATGGCCCTATATTTTGGATGGGAGGGACAACATAGTTTTACATATTGATTGCAATTAATTAACAAACTTAACCAAATTGATGGCTTGTATTTGTAAATTGTGTAGGCAATTTAGGACTCCAGGGCCTATCGTCTATCGATATAGAAGGGATATATATGTGGTAAATTCGGTGATATTATTATAAACGGTTAAAGTATATGCTTGGGCTAAAGTGTATGTTTGGTCCTTTATGTTTATCTTTAGTATCATTTTAGTCCCTTAATGTTAACACCGTTAGTCTAACTTAACAGAAAATACTGAGTCAACAATTTTAAACTATGATTGTACAGTTAAATGCTAACCAAACATGCTTATACGTTAGTATTTTAATCAAATTAATATTTTAAATCCTATTAAGTAGAAAAATATTTAATCTTCAAAGGTTATTTTACGGTTTTTCACAGTTTTTGAAGATTAAATATTTTTTTGGTTAAAAAAATTAAATATTTTTCAATTAATAGGATTTAAAATATTAGTTTATTAAAATATTAACATATAAGTATGCTTGGACATTATTTAATTGCATAATTATTGTTTAAAATTGTTGAGTCAATTTTTCCATTAAGTTAAACTAACGATATTAACATTAAATGACCAAACGTGTACTTTACAAATTTAAGGAACTAAAATAATACCGGAAACAAACACGAAGGATCAACCGTATCCTTTAGTCTATTATAAACTCATGCACTAATATTAACGCAAGCATTGAGTCAAACGTTAATTCCATATTCCTTGCATCGGCCTCTCACTGTTTATCTCATTTGTCTTATTAACTCTTAATAAAATTATAATACAGGAAATCAGCCGACATGTTCGGCATCATCGGGAGATTGCTTGTACCATATTTCCTACGGTGACAGATCCTTCTCCACCGGAAACTATGCTAAGGAAACGCTCACAATTAATCCGGCCCACGTGGTCAACGACTTCCTCTTCGGATGCGGCCATGACAACGGGGGTCTCTTCAACGGCACCGACGGCATCCTCGGCCTTAGCCGCAACCAAATCTCCTTTGTCCAACAAACTTCAGACATATTCCACAATATCTTCTCCTATTGCCTCCCCGCCACCGCCACCGATGTCGGCTACCTCAACTTCGGCGGTGAACCCCCCTCCGACAACGTCATTTACACGCCATTCTCTTCCATCCCGCTGAGCTCCTACTTCTACACACTCGACCTCAACGGGATCTCTCTCGCCGGCCACAGTCTCCCCATCACCTCCTCCGTGTTCTCCTCCGGCGTGATCATCGACTCTGGCACCGTCATCACGTGGCTACCTAAGGCGGCGTACGACCCCCTGAGAGACGCGTTCCGGAAGGCCATGTCAAAGTACCCGATGGCACCTCCGTTTAGCATACTTGACACGTGCTACGATTTGAGTGGGCAGGATACTGTTATCGTTCCGAAGGTAACATTGTCGTTTGGCGGTGGAGCGAACGTGGATTTGGACGCAAGTGGGGTTCTATATGCGTTGAATGAAACGCTGGTGTGTTTGGCGTTCGCTGACAATGGAGATGCGAGGTTCCCAACTATAATTGGAAACACTCAACAGAGAACATTGGAGGTAGTGTACGATGTTGGTGGTGGTAAGATTGGGTTCAGGCCTCATAGTTGTGGAGGAAGCAGCAAGTTCGTCACTGGTGTTTCACCAGCGATCCCTCCAAATCCGTTTTAGATGATCGAAATTTACGTTATATATTTTTCCTTTAAAGTTTAGAACCAGCAAGATAATAAGTGATGTATCCGCAGGCCGAATTGTGATTTTTGGCGGTAGAGAGACCATTGTAACTGGTTAATAATTGCTTGCTAAAAGCAAAAGTTCTAGAAGGATTGATTAATAAAAAAGAATTAATATTTCAATCTGAATTATAGATAGAGATGTTCGCATTATCAAATTCAAAGATTTTATTTACATATTGCTGAATAATCATGTGTGTGAATCAGATCTAAAGCCCCCTTGAGAAAGTACGAAATTATGTCATGGTGTTCTTTTGGCTCTATATTTTGTTTCATTTAGTTTTAAGGCATTTCAAATTTTTTGTTATATATATATATTTCATTATTTCTTTGGTTGGAAAAATAATATTATATATTTCTTGAATTAGTTTAAAATAAAACACTCACATTTTAACCTTAAAACTAAAAAGGTCAACTAAGTCTTATACTACTTTTGGTTCAAAATTAAAGAGCCAAATAATTAAATTGCATGATTCGAAAAGTCATATAATTACGAAGTGATAAGTGGAAAAAGAGATAAGAGAAAAGGAGTGGAAAAAATAGATGAGAGAGGCATATAATTAATTAGAGATAAAATTAGAATAAAAAATATTAAATAATGAGGGGAAAAAAAAGTGGTTCTCATATAAAAAACCACACCCCTGAAGAATTTAGCTTTTATATAACGAAGCCGAGGGAGTATTAAAAGTTTCCAGACACAAGGATTTTGAGTTGGAATGATATAAAATCCTAAAATAATTTAAATTTTAAAAACTACATGAATCAAAGGTTCAACGTATTAAAATCGAGTTGCATTTTATGCTCGTCATTTTGATGAGCAAAAATGTCCTAATCGCCTATCTTCACCACTAGATTAAAATGGCAATGAAATCCACAACAGGACGAAAGAAGGGACACAGTACTTCGAACGACCAGAGCGTCGTCCTTCCCCCTTTGTGCTCATATCTATAGAGAGAAGAGGAAGAGGAAGAGCGAGTGAGGCCGGCGATGGCGAAGAGGATGGCCTCCTATATCTCCAACCTCACTCATGACGCCGATTATGAAGCCAACTCCCACGCCGCCTTTGCCCTACATGACTTCAGCAACATCGGAGACCCATCGACGAAATCTGCGGCTCTCTCAAGCAAGTGAAGATCAGATTATTGTTGAACCATTGATCTTTGAAATCTGAGGCTCCAGCGGTCAAGTGGAGATGCAATGAAGATCGGGAGAGATGGGATCAGTGAGAGCGTTGGAGGAGAGGTCATGAAGATTGTGGAGCTTACAAATAGGAACGGGGGTTTTAGGGTTAAGAAGACATTTTCTGCGCCTACTTCTTCCTCTTCTTTTTTCTTTTTTTTTTAAAGAGGATAAATCTATCTTTGTTACTTCCAGGGTTTAATACTCGCATCTAACGTTTACATAATTTATTGTGCAACGCATTATATCACAAGATCTTTCCAATTTTCCCTTATGCATTACTTCATTTATAATGTCATATTTGGTTTCTTGTCACTGTGCCTCCATTATAAATTTGAACCATTTAAAGTACATATTGATGTGTGTGTTTAAAGTTCATAATAATAGCCTGAATAATCAAACTCTCCACCAAAGCCATATTTGACTCAACTGACACCAAGTACAAGTCTTGACTTAAGTAAGGATTTACAAATTCAACCATATGATCGAATACGATAAGTGCCTGAGTTTCTTTTGTTAGTTGAAGAATAAAAAAAATAATCACATTATATTATCCAATAGTTTAGAGGTAACGTTACTCCAACAATAAGCGGAGGGAAGCCATTTCTACAAAATCTTTAACCTGCTATCCATTAAGTTATATAATTTTAATTTATCTTGCAACTTAATTTCTTGATGCATATTGTCTCTACTTTATGTGGCAATTCAGGGGTGTTTTATTTTAAAATTCCATGTAATGATGTTGCAATATAAGCTAAAGGGGCCGTAGTGTTACATTTTGATATAAAAATTATATATAATTTATTTTTAAAAAAAATTATTGATCTCAATAAAAAAATACTATACCTCCCACCCTTAATATAATATCTAACTTTTTTGGGTGATTAAAAAAATTAAAAAATTATTTAAACATATCATAGGTTCTATATCATTAGATTATGTATCTAAGAAAAATGAATATATATATATATATACACACACACTAAACTAATGGATAGAGGACAAGTCAAAAGGGATATTTTTTTTTAAACCCTTTTTTGTGTTCCAATTTTAAATTGGGATGCTAAAAAGCTACTTTTGGCATCTCAATTTCAAAAGAGACGTCAAAAGTGATGCTCTTGGTGTCAAAAACATAGCTTTTGGCATTCCTTTTATAAATTGGGATCCCAAATCCCTTTCTTTTAGTGTCTCTTTTCTAATTAGGATGCCAAAAATATACTCTTGGTGTTTGTTTCTTTTTTAAGAGACACCCAATATGTCAAAATTCCTTCACTTAATTACAAAAATAACACTGCCTTTTATTTATTTTTTACTTCCCTTTTTAAAAAATAAACTTTTTTTTAGGAAAGTAAAATCCAATTGTTTTAGTAGTGTCACCGCCCCCAAGGTGTGATCTCTAATTCCTTCCCCGCAATATGCGAATTTCTATACCGATTTCACATTAGGATGAAGGGAAGGTCTTGAATTTGAGATCTTGGCGAAAACACAAGGACTATGAGGATAGAGATCAATATGTTGCCCGTTAGTTCAGTCTCCAAAGAGCACCAAGTCTTCAAAACTAAAGCTATGGAGTCCGTTGATGATGGTGGCTGCGGTCTCTTCTCCTCTTCCTCTGTCCTCTTTCGCTTCCTTTGTTCCTTCCAATCTCTCAGCTCAGTGGTGAAGTTAAAGTCGTTGAAGAGGTAGCAAGCAAAGATCAAGGTGGTGATTTGACAAAGGGAGCGTCGCCAATGATGGTTGTTTGGTGATGTCGATGGTTTCTTTCTCCTCTTCATTTTTTTCATTTGTAAATCGACCTCCTAGGTGAAGGGCCTTGGATCTCGACGGTGAGACTGAGGTTTGGCTACATCGGAAGAACTAAACGGATGTACGACGATGAAGTTTACAACTTTCTGAACTGGATCGAGAACACCCCCCCCCCCCTCATTATTCCAGATTTGCACAAACTTAAAATCAATGTTCTTGAAACCAAACCCACAACAACACTACAACTTGCATGCTCCTCTTTTTTTTTTTTTTTCCTCAAGTGCATGCTCCTCTCACTACAAAAAAAACTGTCAATTTGTAGCGGTTACAAAAAATTGTTACAAATTCTGATATTTGTAGCATTTTAGACCATAAGTGCAACAAATTTGCAACGGGATTGTTAGGTAATGACCTTTGTAGTGGTTATCATAAAATAACTATTACAAAAATTGGTGTGAAACCAGCGCCAATTTTGTAGTGGTGAATTTGTAGCGGTTTCTTTTTCAAAAACCACCACAAATATGGCACTAGCTAGACACCTTATGGCACGAAAATTGTGGCGATTTATTTGTAATGATTTGAATGGAAAAATTGCTTCAGAATGCAAAGATTCTGAAAATTTGTGGTGGTTATATGTATAAACCGCTACAGAATGCAAAGAGTCTTGCATATTTATAACTGTTACACCTAGAAATTGCTACAAAATGCTTGCATAGTTGCAATAGTTAGTCATAGAAATCGCTACAAAATGCAAACAATCATGCACGTTAATTTGTAGCAGTTATATAGAACCGCGATTATTTTTTTGTTTACCTACCACAAATGTTTACACTTTGTAGCAATTTGTTTGTAAAACCACTACAAAGTTCAAACATTTATATTATTAACCACACAAATTTGATTATGACGAGAATTTTGAAGGATTCTCTTACGTTTAGTTCAAACATTTACAAAGTTATGGCTTCCGGGGGAGAATTAAACAAGGGGAAGGAGGTGCATTGGAGATGTGAAGATATGGCTTCAGGATGATAACAAGAGATACAAAGATATGAAGGATTAGATTCTTTTATCAGTGAAGAATTTACACCTTGAAGCTAAACATTGGTTTGAAACAAGTTGCGTCATGGAAAACTTAGACAACTAGAGCTCTCCTAGTCATATGGAGGGTGATACGTAACATGATACCAAGCACATGTCATTTGCATTTTTTCATGTGGTTGGCAACTTCTTCCAAACAAATGTTTAGCTTCAAGCTGCAAATTCTTCACTGATAAAAGAATCTGATCCTTCATATCTCCGTATATGATCTCTTGTTATCATCCTAAAGTCATATCTCCATATCTCCATAGCACCTCCTTCCCCTTGTCTAAATCTCTCCCACAAGCCATAACTCCGTAAATGCTTGAACTAGATGTAAGAGAATCTTTCAAAATTCGCGTTAGAATCAAATTTGTGTGGTTAATAATATAAATGCTTCAACTTTTTGCGGTTTTACAAACAAACCGCTACAAAGTGTTAACATTTGTAGCGGTTTTACGTCAATGTCCAAGGGACTAACAACTAACGACTTAGGTATCACATCAGTAAATTTCTCCCAGCCAATTCACATCGGTCAATCTCAAGATGATGAGCCATATATTCTTTTCTAGAGGCACACAAGTTTATTATGTCGATGACGAGAGACACGTGGATTAGAATATGGCAGTTCACATAAAACCTCGTGACCTTTATGATATAAGCGATGGTGATAACATCGCCTACGAGAATGAGTCATTCCAGCTCACTAATTTTGAAAACTTTTTCATTGAAGGCGATGGCAATTTACCTATAATTTAGTGTGTTTTTATATGTTTCGCTTTATTATCTCTTAATTTAAGTTTAATTGTAGTACAAACATATTAAACTTATAACTAACATTTTCTCCACACATTTTTTTATAGAGATGGCAACGAAGGATGATTAAACAAATTATGCATCTATTCTTGTAAGCCTCTATATTTTTTTATTTTAAAAAAAAATGTGTGTAGCAATTTTCTAACCGCTACAAGACAAACAAAAACTATCACATAAAGTATAACCGCTACAAAAACCGTCACATGACTCACATCAAACGCTACAAGAGTTACACAAATCCCTATAAATACCCTTACCACGCTTTATTTTACACACTCCTTCATTTCTTCCTACCTACTTTCTCTCTCATTTTTTCTTGCTGTTAAGGTTTTCTGAAGAGGTTAAGTGCAAAGCAAACTGATCAAATATGGTTAAAAAAAATTAAAATCTTTGATTTCAATGTTTTTTCCTTCTTATAATACTGATACTATTCTTTTTCTTATCCTGAAATTTAAGGACATTTTCTTAACATTCCTTTTATCATCATCAACATTATAAAACTAGGACCTAGTCTTTATAAAACTACAAGCACAAAAACCAACTATTTAAAATTACAATGAACAAAATCAAAATTCGATTAAAATGTAGAGACCAATGATGTAGTATTTATCCTTTTTTTTTTGGTTGCTCATATTTCCTTAAATTTAAAAATTCCATACAGAGGAAAGACCAAGTGTCCAACAATCTTGAAGGTCGAAACAAAAAAAATTTAAAGGTCGTTGATACCAATTAAAATATCAAATCCCTGCAACAAGAAATCATAAATCATGATGGAGTATGAAGATCATATAGGTATTAATGTTTGAAAAAGTCTCTCTGTATAGAGGGAGTGATAGACACACAAAATCGCGAAAGACTATGTGGAAAAGTCAAAGTAGATTGTTTGACCCTTGATGACAACACACGTATATGAAAAATTATTCTGCAGGTTTATAATTTTACCTGATTAAAAATAAGGTGAGTCTTTAAGGATTTGATAAAAAGAAAAAAAAAAACAGTACATAAACCTCATTAAAATCATGTGAAACAATCTGAATATGGTAAAAATAAAAAATACAGAGACTTGTTTAAAAATCAAGTGAAACTATATAGGAAGTTGTATATTAATTTCCCCTATATATGGTAAGCTACCACCCTTAAATAATATATTGTGAAAGCAAGAAAAGAAATGAATCTGAATTGTATTGAATTGAATTTCTGGAGATATGTACATCCTATATATATACACTTCAGTAGGTAAATAAATCTGGCTAACTATCTTATTGTTACAGCAAGTGAAACTAACTAAGTTTGTTTA
Organism: Acacia crassicarpa; assembly: GCA_034222035.1. Taxonomy (NCBI): domain Eukaryota; kingdom Viridiplantae; phylum Streptophyta; class Magnoliopsida; order Fabales; family Fabaceae; genus Acacia; species Acacia crassicarpa. The sequence continues at coordinate 18,658,139 of JAWXYG010000004.1, read as the reverse complement.
CATTTAACTAATTATAGTGAAAACTAACTAAAGCAGTTACAATGAAAACTACCTAAAAACAATTACAATGAAATCTACTATATACACTAATACCCCCCTCAAGCTGGAGAATGGATGTCGATCATTCCCAGCTTGGATAGGAGTGTAAGAAATGGAGAAGGAGCAAGTGGCTTAGTAAAAATATCGGCTAATTGATCTTGAGTCTTGATTGGAAGTAAATGAATCAACCCAGTTTGCAGTTTTTCACGAACGATATGACAATCAATGTCAAGATGTTTCGTGCATTCGTGAAAAGTGGGGTTAGCAGCAATATGACGAGCAGATTGGCTATCACAATACAAAGAAGCAGGGGAAGTGAGTGGAAGACCAAAATCACGAAGTAAAAAAGGATAACCACCGAAGTTCACAAGTAGTAGTAGCCAAAGCACGGTATTCGGCCTCAAATGATGAAGTAGAGACAGTTGATTGCTTTTTAGATCGCCAAGTGATCAAAGCCTGATCTAAGAAACCACAGAAACCAATAATAGATCTTCGAGTATCAATACAACCAGCCCAATCAGAATCACTAAAAGCACTTAATTTGACAATAGAATCAGCAGGAAAAAACAGACCACGACCCGGAGCAGCCTTAATATACCGAAGGACTCGATGAGCAGCCCGTAAATATAAATCAGTGCGGTTCTGAATGAATTGACTTAATTGTTGTACAGCAAAAGAAATGTTAGGCCGAGTATTAGCAAGATACAATAAACGTCCTACTAAGGTGCAATAATCAGATCCATCTTCCAAAACAGTACCCGAATCAAGATAAAGCTTCAGAGATGTAGCCATAGGAGTAATAGCAGGTTTACACTAAAAAAAACCAGCATCAGACAAAATATCCAAAGCAAATTTACGTTGACAAAGAGAGATTCCCTTGGAACTACGAGCAATTTCCAAACCAAGAAAATACTTAGCATCACCTAAGTCTTTGATTTTAAAAGAGGTATCAAGAAAAGTCTTCATATTGGTGATCTCAGTCAAATCATTACCACATATGAGAATATCATCCACGTAAACCAATAAAGCAGTAAAGGCAGTAGCAGATTGCTTTATAAACAGAGAATGATCAGCAGAAGAATGATGATACCCACAAGAAAGTAAGGCAGAAGAAAGCTTTAAAAACCATTGTCGACTGGCTTGATTAAGTCCATAAAGAGAACATTGCAACTTACACACTTGAGTAGGAGAAGAAACAGGTAATCCCGGAGGAGGTAACATATAAACTTTCTCATGAAGATCCCCATGAAGAAAAGCATTATTGACATCAAATTGCTTTAGATGGCAATTCTGGGCAGCGGCAAGAGCAAGTAATAAACGAATAGTAGTAAGTTTTGCAACAGGAGAAAAAGTATCATTAAAATCAACTTCCTCAATTTGAGTATATCCCCTAGCAATGAGACGTCCTTTATAACGATTCAAAGTACCATCAAAGTTATATTTCTTAGCAAAGACCCACTTACAACCAATTGGTCATTTTCCAGGAGGTAAATCAGTTAAAACCCATGTTTGATTTTGTTGTAAAGCCTCAAGTTCAGCTGTTATAGCATTTTTCCATCCCTCATGTTTAATGGCTTGAGAATATGTTTTAGGAATATCATCAATGGAAATAGACAAAGCATAATGACGACAAGGAGAAGAAAGAAGATTATAAGAAAGAACATGAGAAAGGGGATGATAACTACCTGCTTCCAAGGAATCTGGTAAAACTGAATTGCATTGAAGGGCACAATGATAATCATACAAATAATGTGGTAACTGTCGAGACCGTGTGGACCTCCGAATCAATGGAGAAAGAGGAGTAGAAGAAGGAACAGAAGAAGAAGATTCTAAAAGAGAGATACATGATGAAGATGGATTTGAAAAATCTAAAGGAGGGAGCTCTTGTGGCAAGGGAATGGTATTAGGAAGAGAAGGAGAGTCTGAATTACAAAAAGGAAAAAGAGATTCATAAAACTAAACATTTCTAGAAACTAAGATATGGCGATGATGTAAATCTAAAGTTATAAAACCTTTTGTACCTTGGGGAAAACCAAGAAAAACACATTTATGGGCTCTAGAATCAAGTTTAGTATGTTGTTGGGTGATAGTAGAAGAGAAACACAAACAACCAAAAACTCTAAGATTACTCAAATCTGGAATTTTCTGATATAAGAGTTCAAAAGGTGATTTTTGGTCCAAAACAGGGGTAGGTAATCAGTTTATAAGATATACAGCATGTGAAAGGGCATAAGACCAATATACCTTGGGAACATGGGCTTGAAATAACAAAGGTCTTGTAACATTTAAAATATGTTGATGTTTTCGTTCAACCTTGCTATTTTGTTCAGGTGTTTCTACACAACTCGTTTGGTGGAGTATACCATGTTGTTTATAAAAACCTTCCATGATAAATTCAGCACCATTATCAGTGCGAATGACTTTTACCAAAGTATCAAATTGTGTGGAAACCATTTGAACAAAAGAATGAATAACAGAACGAACCTCAGACTTATTTTTAAGCAAATAAATCCAAGTATAACGAGAAAAATCGTCAACAATAGTAAGAAAATATTTGTGCCCATGAACAGAAGGCAAATGATAAGGTCCCCAAATATCCATATGAACCAAATCAAAGATGTTATGAGACTTTGTAGAGCTTACATGAAAAGGCAACTTTCGTTGCTTAGCATAGTGACAAACATCACAACATTGAAAAGAAGAACTAGAAGAAACATAAGGATGTGTTTGATGAATGGAATACAATGTAGATTTGGAAAGGTGTCATAAACGGAAATGCCAAAGATCAAATGAATGGTTATGAACTAGTGGTGTGGAAACAGTACCAATTACAGTAGGTATAGAATTTGCATGTTGCTTGAGAATATAAAGCCCTTCAAACACTTCAGCTAAACCAATCATCTTCCTTGAAGGTAGGTGTTGGATGAGACAATGAGACATCTGAAAAGAGACATCACAAGGAAGCATCTGAGTCAACTTGGAAACAGAAATGAGGTTAAATCAAAATTCTGGAACAAACAGAACATTATGAAGATAAAAAACATCTGAAAAATGAATAGTCCCACTAGAAGTAGCTAAGACTTTAGAGCCATCTGGTAGATTGACGGCAATGGGAGAAATAGATTTAGAAGATGTAAACAGATCAAGGTTAGAACAAACATGATCTGAGGCTCCAAATCTATGATCCAAGAATCTGAAAAAGAATAAGAAAGACCAGGAAAAAACTTACCAGCGGCTAAAATGTGATTAACAGAAGCAGAGGGCTGAAGTGAAGAGTTATCAGCTTGAGCTAAGGCCAACAATTTTGTATATTGTTTAGGTGTAAAACTTTAAGATTGATTAACAACCTTATTGGGCTCAAGTAAACCTTTTGCATCAGAAACAGAGTGAGCAACAGAATCAGTGGTAACCACAAAATTAACAGAAGAATTCTGAAACTTAAAACCGAGTGGGAAACCATGCTTTCTATAGCAAGTGGCTTCAATATGTCTCGATTTCCCACAATAAGTACATTGTTTACCAGTATTAGGAAAATGTGGACGCTGACTACCAGTAGAAGAAGCAGACCGTATAGGCAATGACTTATTGAACAAAGTAGTGATTGCAGTAGTTGGAAAACCAAGCTCTCTCTCTTGTTGTGTGACTAAAGAAAATACATGGTTTATGTTCGGTAAAGGCTCAATCAACATGATTTGAGATTTAACAACAACGAATCGATCACTCAAACCTTTCAAAAATCGTATAACATAATCTTCTTCAACGTGTTTCTTAAACATCGCAATGGCACCACATTTACAGCAAGGAGTACAGGAACAAGAAACCACAGGGCGTAGGATTAAAAATTCATCCCATAGTATCTTGAGTTTAGTGAAATAGTCACTTACAGGTAAATCACCTTGTTTCAGACTCTGGATCTCTTCTTGAAGATCAGCCAATCGAAAAACATCATTCTGAGAAAAACAATCCCTGAGGTCCGACCATACATCGCAGGTTTTGTCAATCCACAAGATACTCTGAGCAATAGTTGGTGAGAGAGACCGTGTAATCCAAGAAAGAACCATCATATTACACCTCTCCCACGCCGGAAAAAGTGGATCAGCACTGTTAGGGATAGGAGATGCACGATCAATGAACCGGCTCTTATTCTTGGACATCAGAGACATACGCATCACACGGGCCCAAGAATGATAATTCTGACCGGTCAAGACAGATGAAACAAGAATGAGAGAAGGATTTTCATTCGGATGAAGGTAAAATGGGTTACCAATGTGGTGAATCGGATCTGGTGAAAGATTGGCAAAAGTACCACTAGGGTTTTCAGCAGGAGAAGAAGAATCAGTTGATGATGGTGTCGTTGCCATTAAGGAATCAAAGCAATCGGCCAGAATTTGGAAGCAATCGAAGGGAAAGACCACTGTGAGAGAACGGTGAAGCACGCTGACAGAGCAATCAAGAGAGAGATGAGGCTCGACACGTGGAGAAGAACAAATGAGGAAGAGCGTGAAAGAGGAAATAAAAATGAAGAAAGAGAAAAATAGTGGAAAAAAGGTGTATAGAAAAAAAATTAGAGATGGTCAAATACTCATTGCTCTGATACCATATTGTGAAAGCAAGAAAAGAAATGAATCTGAATTGTATTTAATTGAATTTCTGGAGATATGTACATCCTATATATATACACTTCAGTAGGTAAATAAATCTGGCTAACTATCTTATTGTTACAGCAAGTGAAACTAACTAAATTTGTTTACATTTAACTAATTATAGTGAAAACTAACTAAAGCAGTTACAATGAAAACTAACTAAAAACAATTATAATGAAATCTACTATATACACTAATATAATATTCTACATGACTACATGAGATAAGAAATATCATGGCATAGAATTGGTCTTTTTTTATGTAACCATGTTTTCATAAGAGCAAATTCATGTGTGAATTGGATCGTATATACCTATCATATAGATAAATACGTTACATTTTTTTGAAATTATAGCCACTGTGAAGGGGGATAAATATCTTAAAATGGGATGTGTATAAGGAGTTTATTAATGCCCTAAATAATTAACTTGTTCTCTTTTTCTCTCATGCTTGTTTGGTATTGCTGTATTTAAATTTTAAAAAAGAAAAGAAAAGAAATGTTGAAGGTCGTCGTTGATTCCAAATGAGATATCGTATGTGTTGGAGAAGAAAGCATAGGAGAGTTCGCAGATCTTGGGCTGTAATGTTTGACAAAAACCGTTGTTCGGCCATCATCTTGTTATTGTCCCTATTTTGGATGTTCTCTTTTGTAATTCAGCCTATAAAGGCCAACCTTCCAGCCACTGAGTATATGCTCTGCCGTCTGCTGAAACACATAGAAAGAAACTAAGAAAAGGAACTAACTACCATTTCTCTCTATGGCTTCTTCTTCTTTTTCTAATCCCTTCCTGTTACCTTTTCTATCTCTGGTTTGCTTCTTCTTCTTCATTGAGAGCCAAACCTTTGTTTCTGCAATCACAAGGAAAGAATACAGTGAGCTTCAACATATAACTCATCATTACCATCATGTTCCTCTCTCCTCTTTCTTCCCTTCTTCCACTTGCACCTCTCCTTCTCAAGGTTCTTTCTCTTCCATTCCATGCATCTCTCTCTTTTTGTTATACTGTATTCAGTTTTTTATATAAGATCCAGTTAGCTTTTTAAAAAGATTAAAGAACTAAATAAATTATTATAGAGTATTTATATTTATTTTTTGTATACCAAACTAATTTCTGATTTATAAACTGATATATATACTAATATAATCAAATGATACACATCATATCATAGGATTAATTTATTTATTTAGCTTTCTTATCATCTAAAAAAAATTAATTAGGTCTTATATTGAAGACCCAAAAAGGAAGTAATATATAGAATATTTCTGGGTATGCAAGATCATAATGAAATTAATATATATATATATATATGATTCAATGAATAGGTGGAAGCAGAAAGGGAGGGTTAGAAGTGGTACACAAGCACGGGCCATGCTCAAAACCAAAGCAACACACATCTTCTTCATCTTCATTAATTATACCACACAGTGAAATCTTGGAGCAGGACATAGCGAGGGTGAGAGCAATCCAGCGGAAGCTGTGGGAAGCGCAGCGTCAAGCAAGTGAACAAGATCGGAAGTCGACGACCACGACTTCAGAGGCGTCGTTGGACCAGGCAGCGACTTCGGCTCCAGGTGAGGTTCCGCTACCGGCAGAGTCCGGGGAGATTATAGGATCAGGGGACTACTTCGTGAAGGTAGGGTTGGGAACTCCGGCGAGGGAGTTGTCACTGATATTTGACACAGGAAGTGACCTCACTTGGACTCAGTGCTTGCCATGCTTTCAATCTGACCCCTGCTACACCCAAAACGAACCAATCTTTGATCCTTCAACATCATCTTCATATTCTAATATTCCTTGCTCTTCGTCCCAATGTTCTCAGCTTCCCTCTGCTACAGGTATGCCTCCCTGCGTTTATATATACCTCTCCCTTTATAAATACTAGAGCTACAATTTTTAATAAATTTTTCAACACTCATCATAAAAATTTATTTTCTCATATGATAAATTTTTTCTGCACTCGTCATCATACTGCACTCGCTCCTGCCCTAAATTTTGATGGATGTGTTTTGATTGTAATTAAGCTCACTCCATTTGTCTCTCCCATCAAATTTTGTTTATCTGTATTAGCCTTTGCATAGTTTTTGTCACTCATTTATTCTCAATCATTTAATAATCTCTCAATGTGGGAAATTTCGCCCTCAAATTCAAATTATTAGAGCGAAAGAATGTTTTAATTAATAAGTAAAGTTATACCCTCCTCCACAATGTATGGGCTATTTTCAACTATGGTACCGGTTAGGAAAAAGTTAAAAACAAAAAAAAGTGTTTAACTTAAATCTATTATAAGTTAAAGAAAGTTTCAAATTTGCCCATATTTAAATATATTTCACCCCTCTTCTTTTTCTCATCAATATCTAATACGCATACCACCAATAAATAGGAATAAAATTAAAAAAATCATTAATACTCTTAATTCTCTATATAACTTGTACTATGAGCCAATGATTTTTACTAGATGGCCCTATATTTTGGATGGGAGGGACAACATATTTTTTACATATTGATTGTAATTAATTAAAAAACTTAACCAATTTTTTTCCTAGTTTTCGTAAATTGTGTGGGCAGTTTAGGACTAGAAGGCCTATCATATTTATCGATATGAAAGGGATATTATATATATACACACACAGATATATGGGAAATTCGGCGATATTTCTATAAACTCATGCACTAATATTAACGCATGCATGGAGTCAAACGTACATTCCATATTCCTTGCACCGGCTTCTCACTATTTATCTCACTAGTCTGCTTAACTCTTAATAATATTATAATATAGGAAATGATCCGGAATGTTCTTCATCGGGAGATTGCTTGTACAATATTTCATACGGTGACAGTTCCTTCTCCGCCGGAAACTATGCTAAGGAAACGCTCACGATTACTCCGGCTGACGTCGTCAACGACTTCCTATTCGGCTGCGGCCATGACAACGAGGGTCTCTTCAACGGCACCGACGGCATCCTCGGCCTTGGCCGCAACCAAATCTCCTTTGTCCAACAAACTTCAGACATATTCCACAATATCTTCTCCTATTGCCTCCCCGCCACCGCCACCGACGTCGGCTACCTCAACTTCGGCGGTGAACCCGCCTCCGACAACGTCATTTACACGCCGTTCTCTTCCATCCCGCTGAGTTCCTCCTTCTACGCACTCGACCTCAACGGGATCTCCCTCTCCGGCGACAGTCTCTCCATCACCTCCTCCGAGTTCTCCTCCGGCGTGATCATCGACTCTGGCACCGTCATCACGCGGCTACCTCAGGAGGTGTTCGTCCCCCTGAGAGACGCGTTCCGGAAGGCCATGTCAAAGTACCAGATGGCAGCTCCGTTTAGCATACTTGACACGTGCTACGATGTGAGTGGGCAGGATACTGTTATCGTTCCGAAGGTAACATTGTCGTTTGGCGGCGGAGCGAACGTGGATTTGGACGCAAGTGGGGTTGTATATGCGTTGAGTGAAACGCTGGTGTGTTTTGCGTTTGCTGCCAATGAAGATGAGAGTTTGCCAACTATAATTGGAAACACTCAACAGAGAACATTAGAGGTAGTGTACGATGTTGATGGTGGTAAGATTGGGTTCAGGCCTCATAGTTGCAGAGGAAGCAGCAAGTTCGTCTCTGGTGTTTCACATACGGTGCGTCCAAATCTGATTTGGATGGTCGAAACTTACTTTATATATATTTTTACATTTTATTTTTCATTTAAATTTTAAAATATGCAAGATAATAAGTGGTGTATTATCTTTTTTTGGTCAAAGTGATGTATTATCAGCATAAAGAAAATATGGGAACGGCGGAATTGTGATTTTTGGCGGGAGAAAAACCATGTTCCGTTGTTGTAACTAGTTTTTTTTTTTTTTTTTGCCCAAAGTTGTTGTAACTAGTTAATGCTTGCTAAAAGCAAAAGTTTTAGAAGGTTTGATTAATAATAAAAAATTAATATAGCAATCTGAATTATAGATAATAGAGATGTAAGCTTTATCATATTTACATATTGCTGAATAATCAAGTGTGAATCAGATTAAAAGCCCTTGTGAGAACCTCAACAAAGTAAGAAATTATGTCATGGTGTTCTTTTGGCTCTTTTTTTTCATTTAGTTTCAAGGAATTTGGAATTTTTTTTCTTTTATATATATATATAGGGTAAAAGATTTCTCCAGTCACTGGAGATAGAATTATCTCCAGTGACCCCAAAACTACATCGTTTTGGATTAATGAAGGGTGTTTCTGTAATTTTGTATATTTTTTAATCATATATATTTTACCAAAACACCCTTCATTAATTCACCTGAAATTACTAACAAACCCTTCATAAATTTAAAACGACGTAGTTTTGAGGTCACTGGAGATAACTCTATCTCTAGTGACTGGAGAAATACTTTTCCCATATATATATATATATATATATATATATATATATATATATATATATATATATATATATATATAATATTTCATTATTTAATTTCTTTGGTTGGCAAAATAATATTATAAATAATCAAATTCAAAGATTTTATTTATATAATTTAATACTTTTCTAAACTCTTATAAAAAGGATCCTCCCGAGAGCATATGCTGAATATTCTTATACATTACTATTATCCAACTATCTATAAGCAAGTGTCCTTTACACAATGATCATAAATACAAATATCTATTATTTCTCCTTCAAAATCAGCATATTCATTGAATCCGACGGCTGAAGTTACCAAACTTACTTTAGGAAAATGTGCTAAATTTTTATTTTTTTTATTACTAAATTTAACCTTGATATATAATTAATTAATGTTTCTCTATTTGTTAATTTCCAAAAAAAAAAAAGAATTTAATAATAACTAAGAAAATTTATAAGATATAAACATTTCATGATATAATGGTTACTTCTATTTTGGATCTTAAAACCTTTTTTTAAAAAAAAAAAAGTAAATATTTAGATGTAGCATGTTATTGTCATCTCTGTCAAGATCAATCAAACTTCATCATGAGGAGCTTATAGAATCTTACGCAAGTGATGTAATGTTAAATTAAGCTATCTGCCATTCTGTCCCTTAACTCACAAATCACGTAACCTTACGTTTGAGCACCTGATACAGATCATTGATTAAACTTTAGCTTCAATGATTACCACTAATCCGCCAAAACAAGTAAATCTCACAAACGAGGTTCAGCCACCTAGAAGCATGTGGTTTTGTTTATACTGAATGAATCCACACAAAAACAAAAAAAAAATTAAAAAAAAAATCAATATTAATGTGATCAATATATCGTACAGAAATAGAGTAATGAGTCATCATGCCCGGAGACTACAGTCCATGTTACCAAGTTAAAAGAAAAGGAAGGAATTAAAATAACAAAAAAAAAGAGAAACAACCAGACAGGTAGCTAGCTAGCTCTTCCAGCCTTGACTCGATTCTTTGTGATTTTAATGTCTGTATTTTAAAATTATCTGAATTTTGTTTAAACATTTCATGTTTTATCACCGGATTAATACAATACTCTTATTAGGTGGAGTCTAGGGGGAAGAGATAGATCTATGCATGTTTATTCTTGAAAGTGGAGATATTATTTACCTTATTTGAACTCCTATGTTTTCCAGATCACACGGAAGTAAAGTTTACTGTTACTTTCAGAGTCTGTCAAGGATAGCTTCAAAAGCTTAAATAAGTCTATCAGAAGCCCAGCGAAAGTAGAAGCTAGATTATTAACTGTTTGTCATAACATCAGACCTTAATGGGCTTTAACCTTGAAGCCACTTTTTTTGTGAAGCCACATCTCCTTACTTCAGACCTTGAAGCCACTTCTGTCATCACTATCCCAAATACAAATCACATTAAAAAAAAAAATCCATTAGAAACAAAAATAACTTCTACCACCGTTATCTCAAATGGACCCTAAAACTCCTCAAACGGACCCTAAAACTCACGCTCTCCATAACTTGATTGTCATTTAACAAAATTTTGATTTTAAAACATAGTCTATTGTGAAATTATATTTATTCCAGCATTTTATAAAAATTTATTGAAAAAGAAAAAAAGTCAAATAAATCATATATTAAAGAACGAGGAGTAGGTTGGATGGAGAGTTTTTTTTGTTCCAATGGTTATCTAGTTTTTATAATAATCAAAGGAAGTACTACCTTCAGTCCTAATTATAAGAACTCGTTGACTTTTTTTAGAGAAATTAAAGAAGCTAAATCAGTTACTTAATCATTTCATATGTTAAATATTATTAGATTATACTATTAGTTTATTAGTCAAATTAATAAGTTTGAAAAAAAAAACTTTAAAGTAATGTAATTAGCTTCCTTAATCTCTTCAAAAAAGTCAACTAGCTCTTTACTCCCTCCGGTCCTAATTATCAAAGCTAGCTGAATTTTTTTTAGAGAAATTAAGGAAGTTAATTAAATTACTACCTCCGGTCCTAATTATAAGAGCTAGTTGACTTTCTTTGGAGAGATTAAGGAAGCTAAATAAGTTACTTAATCATTCCATTTATTGTGTATCCTTGGATTATATATTGGTTTATTAATCAAATTAATTAGTTTGAAGAAAAAAATAAAAATAAAAATACTCTAAAGTAATTTAGTTAGCTTCTTTAATTTCTCCAAAAAAGTCAACTAGCTCTTATAATTAGGACCGGAGGGAGTACTTTAGAGTATTTTTATTTTTATTTTTTCTTCAAACTAATTAGTTTAACTAATAAATTAATATATAATCTAATGATACACAATATATAAAATAATTAAGTAACTTATTTAGTTTCCTTAATCTCCCTAAAAAAAATTAACTAATTCTTATAATTAGGACCGGAGGTAATAAAAAATAACAGATAGTGCTCAAAGACGGATGGTTAATCAATGCCTTAATGGTTTATTTTATAATTCTTAAAGAAAAAGAAAATTACAGGTGGCATGTGACCCTACCAAATTTTTGCCCTTTCTTTTCTTATTTCCAAAACCAATCAAAACACGCCACTTCGTTCTTTTCCTATCTGTACAAAAATGGCTCCACAAATCAATTTGGAAAAACAAGGCGCATAAAATAGCTTCAAATCATCAATCACAGCTTAAGCAGATTCTCATTTTTCTACTTTTATTACCATTTCCCCTATTTATTCGCATTCATTCTATTCCATTCGCAAGAAGAAACTAATCTCTCGATTCTCCGATCGGTTTCGCCGTTGAATCGTCCGTCGCCATGGCCACGGACGACAATGGCGAACCTCTGATAAAGTCTCGAGCCATCAGTTCCAAGTACCAACGCTCCGTCTCTCACGCCTATGATGAGCTTCACAGCTTCCGAACCTACCTCCGGTGGATGTGCGTCGATCAATCGAGCTTCTGGATGGCGTTGATTTCATGGTCGATGTTCCTCCTCTTCGCCGTGATTGTTCCGGCCATCTCTCACTTCCTCCTCGCTTGCCCTAGCTGCGACGCCAAGCACTCCCGGCCGTACGATTCCGTCCTGCAATTGTCGCTCAGCAGCGTCGCCTCTCTTTCTTTCATCTTCCTCTCGAGGTTCGTGAAGAAATTTGGCCTTCGGAGGTTCTTGTTCTTCGATCGGCTCTGCGACGAGAGCGAGACCGTGAGGTCCAATTACACCGGCCAGCTCAATGTAAGTTTCTTCCTCCATGCCTTTCTTTCTTTCTTTGTTTAGAAGCGTCTGGAGAATTCGTTTTCTTTATTACTTCTGTTACGCTACTCTTTTTTCCTTGTTTAGTTTTAAATACGAAAATGAACGCTTCTTCCTGCTTTGCCCTTGTGTTAAGTAAGGAAACACCGAAACAGAGCATCTCATAATTTTGAATTTGGCTGCTGTAAGTAGAAATTTGAATTGTTCATGAAATGTAGATCCAGATTATGAGGCCAATTTATGAAACATCACTTTCAAAAGCAGTATTACTCTTCCAAACTCTGGATGGTGAACTGCCTTCAGTTCTATTAACTCTGGCTGGATGGTATAATACTTATAACACCTCCACTACTTTTTACAAGCAAGCCATTCACCATTAATTTTCGTTTATTTACTCTGATACATTATCTCTCATCTTTGTTACGCATTCTCTCTCATTCATATGTTCTTTTCATATATATGAATATATTTAAAAGAAACATAACATTTTTATATATTTATTATTTTTAACTAAATGATTACGAAAAGTCAGAAAGAATAGATCAGAGGGAGGTTTTCTTATTAGACATCAACAAAATAACAGAGAGGACTATCATTGATAGTATTTGACAGTGTTTTAGACATTATCTGAACAATACAATGGATCCTACTCCTTTGGTTAGAACTCACAAGGGAATTTCTATTATTGATAATATTATCAGTCTTTTAGACATTGTATGAACAATATAATGGAGCCTACTTTTTTTGTTAGAATTCACAAGGAAAATTTGAATTATTGACAGTTATCAGTTTCCCCCCTCAATTATCTGTTGTTAAATAAATGCTATGTTCAAGCCAAAAAAGTAATAATAATTGTTGCCTTACTTTTCTGAGCCTGTTGACGAATAATGTGTCCAACTTGCTGGAAACACTATGATTTGGGAAACATCCACTTGTACTTGAATTGATTGCATTCATCATGGCTCACATAGAACAAACATAATAAATGCACTTGATTTTGATATGCTCAGTTTATTGAGTGTCTGTTTCATTTTTATTAGTAATGTCTCTGTTTTTTGTCTCCTGGAATGTATTTAAACTTTATTAAAACTATAAATATATTGAGCATAATTAAGTATATAAACTTGTATTGCAAAATATAGAATCAATCAAAAGAAAACTTTGTCCTTATTCAGTTTTGCCATAAAAAATTCATCAACACACCATCTATCAAAGAATCAGGATCATGCACTTATTCCAGGACAAGTTATAGTGGGGTCCTCACTTAAATAGGGGAGAATTCAAATGTTATTAAATCAATTGGATGTGATTGTTATTTTGTCCCCTTGGTCTTAATTCTTAGTGATGTGTCCTAGCCAGCTTTGCCCTATTAGAGTACGACTTTTTCTTAGTATTATTTTTCACCAAGTCAATTAGTAATTTATATCCGAAATTGTTACAAATGAGTGATATTAAATCATTGATATTTATATATATATATATATATATATATATATATATATATATATAATAAAATTTATTATAAATTATATTATTAAAAAATAATGAATAAAATGTTGGATTGTTCTTATTGTCTGGTTAAAATAATGAATTACTGGTGCATCTTATTTTGCAGAGATCACTGATGATTCTGTTAGTCTTTGTAATCCCGTGCTTAATAGCTGAGAGTGCATACAAGATATGGTGGTACGCCTCAGGAGCCTCACAAATCCCATTCTTAGGGAACGTCTACTTGAGTGACGCTGTGGCATGCACGATGGAGCTGCTCTCGTGGTTGTACCGCACCACCGTTATCTTCCTGGTGTGCGTCCTGTTCCGTCTGATCTGTCACCTCCAGATCCTACGGTTGAAGGACTTCGCTTCTGTGTTCCACGTGGACTCCGACGTGGCTTCAGTGCTGGCGGAACACCTCCGAATCCGTAGAAACCTCCGCATAATCAGCCACCGATTCAGGGCGTACATATTGTGGGCCCTCATCATTGTCACAAGTAGCCAGTTTGCTTGCCTGCTCATCACCACCAAATCTTCTAGTGACCTTAACATTTACAAGACTGGTGAACTTGCGGTACGTAGGCCCCTCCTTCTCTTCTAAGTTCTAACTTTTTAGATTTTCGTGGCTCAAAATGTTTTTATAGTAATAATGATGAGTAAATATTGAAATGTGACTTAATTTTATTTCAAACGATTTTTTTTTTGTGAGTTAAAACGAAATTATAATTACAACTCAATTTTATATTTTCATGAAAATTTTGCTTTATTTGATTTTTATTAATTATAATTTACAATAATTAACAAACAATGAATAATAATGTCTGATAATATTACCCAATTTTTAAAAAAAATTTCATAATACATAATTAAACTATACTTATAATAATTGCAAAAGGTAATAAAAATTCATTTAAATTTAGTCAAAATTACATGAAAATAAACACAAGTGTCATGAGTCTGAGTCATGAGTCATGATCAACGACTTATCCAGCTGTACGAGTAGTAAAATGAAAGTTAATGGGTTTATTTTATTCAATTATTTAACATGTTTGGGGTATAATTGGGTGCAGCTGTGCTCCGTGACACTGCTTTCTGCTCTCTCAATCATATTGCGGAGTGCGACAAAGATCACACACAAAGCACAAGCGATCACAGGGCTTGCTGCCAAGTGGCACGCATGTGCCACGTTGGATGCATTTGATGGTATGGCAGAAGGCGAGACACCGACGGGTCAGATTGCACGAGAAAGAGTATATCCGAGGGTGGGGACTGATGGGGAATCGGAAGCAGAGGATGATCCAGGCGACGAAGAATGTGAGATCAATAGCACCAGATTAATGCCATTATATGCCTGCACCACGATCTCTTACCAGAAGAGACAAGCTTTAGGTATGCCTGTCACACCAGATTATTCCTCCTCTCCTGTTTCCTTTTACGTAATTAAACCCGCGTATTGAGGACAGCTCATCTGATGTTTTCGGTGGGGATTAATAATTAATAAATTATGACTAAATTAATAATTATTTAACTTCCTTGACGCGTTAACTACTGGTATTTTTTTATACCAACATCATTAGATCTCAATATGCAGCCAAAAATAATCATAGACAGTGAATTTATTTTTTTAAAAAAATATAACGTATACTTTTAGTCCTTTAAATTTTATATAAGTTATATTTTTTGTCTCTTAACTTCATTAAGTATACCTTTGCTCCTAAAATTCTAACATCATTAATGTTCCTAACGGAAAACATTGACTCAACAAACTCAAGTAATAACTAATAACATTTAATTACACAAATTTTATACATTCTTTAATTTACCCATATTTTAAATTTAAGCTTAATAGTATTTAATTAACCGTCATTACTTAAATTTATATCGTTATCACTTGAGTTTGCATTTTCCGTTAGTAAAAGTAACGGTGTTAAAATTATAGGACTAAAAAATATACTTTATAAAGTTAAAAGATCAAAAGTATACTTTATATAAAATTAAAGAACTAAAAAAGTATATTTTAGCCTTTTAAAAATAAACTATAACTTATATTCTAATATGTTTTGAATTTATGGGTGCAGTGAAATACTTTGAGAATAACAGCGCAGGGATAACAATGTATGGATTCATGTTGGATAGGAGCACACTTCACACCATTTTTGGAATTGAGCTCTCCCTTGTTCTATGGCTCCTCGGCAAAACCATTGGCTCCTTTACTTGATCATGCTCATTTTCCACCTTTACTTTCTAGTTTCTATGTTTTGCCCCTCTTTATTTAATGTCTTTTTTTTTTTTTTTTTTGAAAAATAGTCTCTTTTGAAATTATAAATTATCAATTTCCATGCACGCATTGCGTTAGTGGTCAAGTGGTCCCTTTTCGATTGAAAAGAAAACTATAAATTATCCGAGCTTTCCTGGCTATTAGATTATGTAGAAATGTCCCGTTGTGGTTAGACTTATGTATCATCATCAAATATCATCATCTACACGCATAGATTCCCTTTCTCTTTTCTTTTTCTGTTTCTATCTTTCTTTTCCTTTTCTTCTTCAGTTTTTTTGTTGGCATGTTGTGTGAGAAAACTTGCAAGAGCCAAGAAGCCTGCTTCCATGTCTTTAAAATATCATGCATAGGTTCTATCAAATAAAGAAGTTTAGGTTTCTGGCACGAAAATAAAATTTTAAATGCATTCTATCGTATAAGAAGGTATATTGTTTTTTATTTTTTTTAAAAAAATGTGAAATACCATTCATTAATCAAAAGAAATGTACAAGAAACCAAGGTCAATCAAAAGAGAACAAACAATTTCAGCATCCCCAGTCTCAGTACACCAAGATAGTTGATGTTGAAAGGTACAAAAATCATCAACACGACTTCGAGAATGTGTAGCTAATGAATATGCACATCTATATGCAGAAGGTATATATCTTTTAATTCACTGGAAGAAACAGTTCAATCCACATATAATCCATAGGTAACTCGGTTTAAGCTTTTTGTTACAGTATATACTTCTCAGAGGAAATTATCTCTAATTATCAATCTTAACCATCTTCATCAGTCTTGAGCTTGTAGCTCATCATCATTCAATAAAAATGCAAAATAACATGTTGAACTAAAGGCCCTATTCCCCTTCTCTTTCTGCTGTCAGATAATTTCGCACCATTAGGAGAAACTGCCATCACACACCATGCCACCCGAAACAAGTATCTTTTTTCATGGAGCTAGAATCAAAAAATTGATGGAAACTCACCTCATTCTATGTCCAATATTCCAAAACTTGGGATAGAACAGTGAAAATATCTTCATGCCCATTAAAAAACAAACCTTGAACAATCATGAGACTTCCATTTCAAGAATAACATGCAGAAATCATAAGCTGAATTTCATTATAATTATGCCCCCAGTCTAATAGATTTAGAAAGGAAGTCATTCACCAACTTCTCTTCAAACTCATTTCAACATGCAGAGAAAGTTAAGACAATAGCAAGCAAGTGCTATTTTGCTTTGGACAAAAATATTTAACCTCCTGAATCCAGATATGCATTAATGATTGCGAATGAGTGTTACAGCCACATTTTATGCATATTGCATGAAAAGAAGAAATGTCATCGTATCACTGGATGTAAATCTTCTAATTGAAGAAAGAAAAACAACTCAACACTATAGAACTTCATTCTTGCAACCGCAGAATTTTCGAAGGATCACAGAATTTAAGGAACTAAGGATTACGAGGCACAATTGCTCAACGGTATAGGTGAATTAGACTTTAAAGAGAAAATTCTAACCATTATCCCAAATCAACAAGACTTCAAAACTACAATTCTACGTCTCCACTGTTGTCACCTGTTGCCACTCCCCATCTACTGCTTCCTTCCACAACGTCACATTATTGTTCTCATCAGCCACGGCCAATGTATTTCCAGACAATGACCATGATACCCTCCAAACTGGGGTCTTGAAATCATGCAAAACCTTGCCTGCCCACTGTTCACCCGCCTTGACCACAGTCCATACAATGACTTTACCGTCTTGTGATGCACTAGCAATTGTAGATTTAGGAAGCCCCAAATTCGGCGCCCAAGCAACATCTCGGACAAAATCTGTATGCATCTGAAGAGCAGCAGAGCAGTCCATCTTCCAAACACCATTGTCGAGTTTCCATACCTTTACAGTATTATCATAACCACCAGAGCATAGCTTCTGTACAGGGTCAAGCAAGTCAGTGCCAACAACAGCACCAGGTGCTGTTGATGGAGCCCATGAAATAGATGTAACACCCACAGAATGGGCTTGGTTGATTCTTGAAGTGTCCCAGCCACCATCTGCTCTTGCAGTGAAAACTGAGATGTTACCATCAGACGATCCACAAGCCAAGCAAAGACCTAACTCATGAGGTGCCCAAGAAACTGAATTAACAGATGACTTGTGGTCATCAAAGACATGAGCTTGAGCCCATTCATTTTGATTGCCCTCCTTCCATATAATGACACGCCCATCATAAGAACACGAAGCAATAAGAGACCCAAATTTAGGGTGAGCCCATACAACCTGCCATACAGGCCCTTGATGACCAGTCAGGGTTGCTAGATGTTGAGAGGCTGTGTTGCTCACCCCAACTATCTTAATGGTGTGGTCAGATGAGGCTGTAGCCAGGCGTTTACCGTAGAAATCCATTGCCACATCATGAACTGCGTCTTCATGACCAGTTTGAACCTTCTGAGGAGGCATATTTCTGTTAACATACATATAGTGACAATTAGCACACAAATATCCCATAAAAGGAAAAGAAAGAGAGAAAGAAACCGAGCCTTCTGCCAATTGTTACACCCAATTTCAAGAAACTTGACATAAAACAATACGATAAATAATCAAATAATCAGATAGCAAGGTTGAAGTCACTGTCCATTGACACAGGATTCAATGCAATTTAGATGGTAAAAGCAGATCGCTAACTGAAGTGTAGTATAATGCCAGTGCAAGTGAAGAAAAAAAGTTTTAACATAAGGTAACTTTCACCTTGCAAGTGCAACTACTCAAGCTTCATTTAACAACTCACATAGGATCATAATGTTAAAACTGGCATGAAATCAAACTATAATACCCAAAATATTGGCTCAAGTTAGAATATAAAACCTGGTCCAACCTAGGAGGAAACAAAAACAAAACCAGCATTAAACACCGAGAAGAATACCCTTGCCCCAAGCAAAGGATTGAGGAAAAACTCGACCATTTCTGCATCGTACTCAACAATCATAACATGAAAAATATTTTTCCGAAGGCCGACCGATCGGTGCTTAGTTACCACATCGTATAAAAGAAAAACTCTCAAAGATTCACAAAAAGAGAGACAAAATTCCCAGGAGAAGCAAAAGCCAAACGAAACATAGGAATGGAAAACCCGTCAATAGAAGTTGAAGCGGAAAAATGAGGAGAAAAGTAGCAAGAATCAGAAATTTTTTGGTTGACGAAATGAAAAATTGTAAAAGATGCGAAGAAGCAGGGAGGGGAGACGAAATCTGAAGATCTAGTTTGAAAACATCAAAAGATAAGGTGGAGACTACACAAAAAAACCGAAAGAAGTGAAGTGAGAGGTTAAAAGAACAAACCAGTATAATAGAAGAGACCGGCGGTGCGGCGACGTGATTGGAGCAGCCGTGTATGGCGTCGGGCGAGTCAAGAGAATATCAGAGCGAGAAACACAGATCTACTGTACGACTTGAACGATGGGAAGGATTAAGCAAAAGAGAAATGAAAAATCCCGATCGAAACGACAAGTCGTTTCGTTTGCTTTGGGCCATCCGTTATTTTTTATTGGACTTTTTAGCCCAATTAACTGAAGCCCAAACTTCAGTGGAACAACAAGAAATACAATTAATATATAAAATTTAAAAAGAGAGAGAGAGAGAGAGAGAGAAAGAAATATAATTATGATTCTTATTATAAATCATTTTTAATTCGTATCAAGGAAAAAAAAACATTTTTAATCACTGACACAAATTAATAAATTCACTTATAATTGGTCAATCTAATTAATTATTTATATTTTTCATTCTTTATCTAACTACTGCAATGTGAAAAATAGCGAATGATAATTATTGATGGATATATCATGAATAAAGACATTTTGGGTAAGTTTGGCTTGAGGGAAGGGATGGGAAGGGGGCAGAAGGAAAAAAAATGAGGGGAGGAGAAAATTATACCAAAATTTAGTTTAGTGGGACCTACAAAATTTTCCTCTCCATCACATTTTTTCGCTCCCCTCCCCTTCCCTCCCTTTCCCTCAAACCAAAATTTACCCTAAGGAAAAATATTGATAATGCCAGACAATTTGCAAATGACTCTATGAAATAGAACCATGGAAATCTTCTACTCTCTCTAGTCTTAATTATAAGATCTAGAAGACGACAAAAATAATACACACAAATATATATATATATATATATATATATATGGGTTATACATTTCTGCTTCAACGGCAGAAAATTTCTCAGCAGCGGGAGTAAAACGACGCAGTTTATGACTCATTTTGTATAAAACATGCATAGTAAAACTCGCCGCATATTATTCCCTGTAAACTTCACCACCACCCCCACACCGCTTCTCTCTCTTCCTCTGTCACTCTCCTCCTTCCTTCTCCTCACTCTCTCTCACCCTCGTGCAACGAACTATACATATATATACATATTCCCCTCTTTATATCTATGTGCAGCGAACTATATGTGTCTACCAACAAAACAGAGAAGTGGTTCCTGATAAATAAATATATCTGGCAGCTAGCAGAATATGTCCCTCTCAGTTTTGACTTCTGGCGCACCATTATGAACTCCAATCCACCTTCTTCTCCTTTAAGAGTCTTCACAACCCGCATGCATATTCACATCAGAAAGCCATTTTTGTAATCTTTATATTTCATCCAAATAATTTTACACCTTATAGAACTTGCCTCTTATATGGTCTCTCACATGAAGACAGCTTTATACAGAAGGAAGCCGTCATCACAACAATTTTCATCTGCTCTTCATCGTATGCATCACTCAGATACGGGTCTACTAGCTCTTTGATTTAATCTACAGACAACAAAGGTTTTTCCTGCAAAATAGTTTTAATTTGATATTTTTAATAGTAGGCTATTGGCTGATCCCTCAGTTAAAATGTGGGGAAAGACTGAGACATACCCACATCACCAAACTTTTCTGAGAGCTATCCAAAGCCTGTCTTCCTGTAATTGTTAGGTTCCTTCTATATATATATATATATTCAAAGTTTTCAAGGTGCATAACAGACCATAAAGTATGCCTGCGAGGTTGCCGTGTGGAGATAACTGAAGAACAGCCGAGCACCTCGTAGTGCAAGTGGCATAGGCGCCATCCTTTGATGGTTTTGTATCAGGGATCATCCCTGCTAGGCAGCGTTGAGGTGCTTGCTCAATCCAAAAAAAAAAAAAAAAAAGAAACTGAAGAACAGGAAACAGCCCCCTTCCACACCATAACCAATCAATTCGGCAATATTGGGATTAGAGCTGGGAATCAGGGCCGGCCCGGCCCTACAGGGCCTGGCCCTCCAGGGCTTGGGCCCTACAGGGCCGGCCCTCCAGGGCCTGAGATAAGGAAAACATCTGTTTTTCAAAGTCCGGCCAGATAGTACCAGGGCCAGGGCCGGCCCTACGGGGCCTGGAAATTACTATTCGAAATTTTAATTATTTTTTTTCTAGGTTTTTTCCAAAGAAATATAATTAGTAAATTGCAACTATTAAAGTTCTAATCTATCAAATAAATATTATCAACATTAATATCTAAACAATACAAATTATCCAACAAATAAACACATTCATTAATTCGAAATAAAAAACAAATCATTGTCCACAATTGACTCACATAAAACTTAAGAAGTATTAAACTAAACAATATTAGATAACTCACATAAAATATAAAAGCATACCACTATCATTGTCAATTGTCACCTTCTTCATCACTCTCATTAATTTCATAGATATTTGATTATGCTTCACTTTGAGCAGAAGGCTGTGTTTCAGGAGTAAAAATGTTATAAATTTCTTCTCCCGCATCATGAACACATCCATAATAATCATTATCTACAACAAATAATATACCAAATCATAAAATCAGAGTATAGTTATTATGTATTTATATATGTGCCTCCTAGCCTCTTCCTCTTAGCACTCTTTGAATATTTTTTTTTCTTAAAAAAATGAAAATGCTACAGTAACAGGGCCGGCCCGATGAAGCCCGAGGCCCTACAGGGCCGGCCCTGCAGGGCCAAATTCAAATTTCAGGCATATTTTTCAAGCCCGAGCCCTACAGGGCCAGGGCTTAAAAGGGCCGGCCCGACGGGCCTGGCCCGATTTCCCGGCTCTAATTGGGATGATCAACATGTACTATAATACCAAGTTCAGACAAGAAATCAAATGTCATTTCTTCTTGGGTTCCTCTTGTCGGCTTTTTGATGGCAACATATGTCCCATCTTCCATTTTTCCTTTGTAAACCTTAGCATAACCTCCCTTCCCAATCAACATATCTTCATAAGGGGAAAAAAACACAAGCTAAATATCACCAAAGCAAGCAAAAATATAATTGTGAAGTATATGAATTAACGGGGGTTTCTTTTAATACTACATTAGTCAAGTTAAGATATTATAACAAAATTATTAATGAGCCATCGTCTGTAGCTTAAACTTCCATGTCCAGCTGATTTTTTATAAAATATCAAGCATAATGAGATTTTGTTCAGAATAGCCTAAGCTTTTAGGTTCAACTGGTCCTCACGACTAGAAAAGCAGTAGGCTTCAGATAAAGGATTTGATACCATCACTGAAGCAGTGTTTGGTTTCGACGAAAATTCTCATCGTGCAAGCCGGAGGTTGAAGGTAAGTTATTGGCCATTGGGTCTCTCTTCCTTCTAGTTTCCGTGATTTCCTAACATAAGTTTCTGAGTTTTTCAGCCTTGGGAACTTACCTATGATTCCATATGTGAGTTCTCTGTGTTTAGGAGCTAGAACAGAGGGAGTTTTGCATTTTCTTTTTAGGTTGGGAAACTCCCGAAGCAGCACATGAACCCAAAGCATTGCTGTTATGTAAATATATACATTTATCAGGCACCACTTTTCTGTGTTGTTGATAGATACGTATAGTTCGTTGCACTAGATATAAAGAGGGGAATATGTATATATCTATATATATAGATATATAGTTCACTGCAGGAGGGTGAGAAAGAGTGAGGAGAAGGAAGGAGGAGAGTGAGACAGGAAGAGAGAGAAGCGGTGTGGAGGTGGCGGTGAAGTTTACGGGGAATAATATGCGGAGAGTTTTACTGTGTATGTTTTATAAAAAATAAGTCATAAACTGCGTCGTTTTACTCCCGCTGCTGAGAAATTTTCTGCCGCTGAAGCAGAAATGTTAATCCGTATATATATATATATATATATATATATATATATATATATATATATATATAGATAGATAGGGGAAATCATTTCTGCATCAGAAAAACTTTTCTGCAGCAGCCCCAAACCACGTCGTTTCTACTTTTTATTTTTTCCCTCTTTCTTCCCAACACGAACAACATCGTCACCAAGCATGATCCCTGAGCTACCAATAAACCCAACCACAAACCTTCAAAATCAAATCCGGCGAAGAACCCCCAAATGCACCGCCACGTGTAGATCAAAGCCATGGTTTGAATCAGAACTCCCAAGTTCACCACCACCGATCGAACCCATTTCGGAAGATCCACATCTTGTTCATCTTTGTCAGAGCGAGGTCGAGCCAGTGAAGGATGCTGTGATGGAGCTCCCCCTGTGAGAACTTCCAGTAGTAAGACTCCGAAACTGTATACGTCTGCTTGCCGAGACAGTCTCTTGACTTGTTCTTGTTCTGGAGCTCTGTATCCGCCCAATCTTACCTACACTATTCTAGCCACTTCCTTCTTTCTTCAATTCAAGCCACCATATTTGACTTTTCCTCCTCTTTGTAGACATATTTATTTCGTGCAACCTCCTAACCCTTTTTTATATGTAGACTTTTTGACTTGGTTCCTGATGCTTCATGTGATTAAAAACACTCATTAGAGGCTTCTACGATATTCTTAGAGACTTCAACAAACTTCTTTCTTCTTCTAGTATGGCGGTAAATTCATGGAAGAGAGAGAAACGAGTTTGAATTCTAATCGGTTTGAAGGTAAATACTTTGGCATAATTTCACTGGTTTTGCAGAAAGGAAAAAGTAGAGGAGTGGGATGACGAGAGGTTCTGAATAAGTTACCATGTTATGTGGTGGAGCACTTTGGAAGGCCTTCCCCTTGTTTGGAGGCAATGACTCAGCGTGGACTAAAAAGTTCACCAAGTACGCCTCTGATCTTAAACATGAACCTATCTTGAAGACATCTATATGTACAAGTATGTCTTCTTCTTACCTTCCAGATCTGTTGAAAAGGCTTGTATATTCTGGTGTGTTTAAAAACAGGGAAAAGAGGGAATTTTGCAGCATGGAGTCAAGTAAAAGCAGATATTCATGGACAAGGAAGAGATTATTCAAAGAGATATTTGTTCTCTCCCCCCATGGAAATCCCCACATCGTCTACTTCATCATCATCATCTTCTTCTTCTTCATCATCTTCTTCTCGTGCTCATCGGAAAGGACCTAGAAATAACCGAGCCGGTGGGTCTACCTACTGATGCTACGTGGATATGTTTGAATAAGATATATTAAGTGGAGTAAAAAAAGAAGAAGCAGAAACCACGTGGTTTGGGGCTGCTACAAAAAAGTTTTTCTGCAGTAGATGCAGAAATGATTTTTCCATATATATATATATATATATATATATATATATATATATATATATATATATATATATAAAAGGCTCTTATTAGCCAACATTATCTTTATTATACTTTATACATATATGTTAGAAGGTTATGTTTGATATATCATTATAAATTTAAGGGTAAAGGTGCAATTTTACACATGAAGTTTGTCCTAAAGAGCGTTTAACACCACAAAGTTTTTTTTGGAGCAAAAGTACACACGAAATTATGTTTTGGGAACAAAAATACCACAGGCCGTTAGTTGACCGTCAACTTGGATGGAACACTGACGTGACGCTGATTTGGACTGACACGCTAATGTGGAATAAAAAAAAATTCAAAACTAGAAGAAAAAAATTCAAAAAAAATTTAAAATAAATAGAAAAAAATTTAAAAATTAAAATAATTAGAAAAAAACAAAAAAATAAAAATAATTAGGAAAAAATAAAAACAAAACTAGAAAAAAAATTCAAAAAATTAGGAAAAAATTAAAATAATCATAAAAAAATTTCAAATAATTAAAATAATTAGAAAAAAATTTCAAATATAATAAAAATAATTAGAAAAAATTTTAAAAAAAAAACTAGAAAAAAATTCAATGACAATAAGATTATCTTAACTAATTAATTTTTTTTTTCAATGAACAGCTTACCCTAGTGCATCTTCAACAACTGCACCGGCCCGTGTCTATATGACTCCTCCTCCACCAATTGGTTATCCGACTGCCGCCGCCGGGGTGGTCGGTGGTGGGGCCCATTGGCGGGGTATTTTAATTTTTTTCTAAGTATTTTAATTTTTTCCTAATTTTTTGAATTTTTTTCTAGTTTTATTAATTTGTTTCTAATATTTTAATTTTTTGAAATTTTTTTTAAAAAAAATTCTAATTATTTTTATTTTTCTAGTTTTTTTTATTATTTTCTTAATTATTTTTAATTTTTCGAAAATTTTTTTTTACAATTATTTTAATTTTTTACGAATTTTTTCCTAGTTTTTAAATTTTTTTTATTCCACGTCAGCTTGTCAATCTAAATCAGCGTCACGTCAGCATTTCATCCAAGTTGATGGTCAACTAACGGCGCGTGGTATTTTTGTTCCCAAAATGTAACTTCGTGTGTACTTTTGCTCCAAAAAAAACTTCGTGGTGCTGGACGCTCCTTGGGACAAACTTCATATATAAAATTGCACATTTACCTTAAATTTAACATCTGAAATTTAATAAAACTCCCTCTAAAAAATTTTAAGCGTACGGGGTTTATTTAACTTTCACTTGACTTTGGTCCCAAAAATTCTATTCCCTCCAATTCTAAATGTATGATTAAATTTATTGTATAAATTATACTATAAACTTTGTTTTATATTTAAGACAGGAAGTAATGATACATAAAAGCTATTTCAAATGTGACTTCTTACTACTCTAAAGTCATTTTTAATTTTAAAACCACCAAAATTGATGCCAAGCTTTGCATTATCCCTCTTTTTTTTCTTTTTGGAGGGGGGTTGGTTCGACTAGCATTATCCCTCAATTCGATAGCTTTCTAGAAATGTTTGCGATCTCACCTAATTTTTTTAATCAAATCTCGCCTTATATATATACACACACATACACATTATTTTTTTCTCTCTTCATTAATCTTTTCTCTGTTTGTTTGTTTTTTTTTCCTCCCTTTTTGCCTGAAAACATGTAGTGATTGAGTAACCGAACGTTTGGAGAATTTTGTTTGAGAAAGGTATCCTAAGTCAAGATGTGTACCCACTGAAATTAGGTCCTTGGCGCCCAATGATCTCAAGGTATATTTTTCACTCCTGCTTCTTCTTGTTTTTTTTTTTTTTAAAGAGGATAAATCTAACATTTTCATAATTTATTGTGTAACGCATTATATCATAAGATCTTCCCAATTTTCCCTCATGTATAAAGAAAAAGTATTTCTCCAGTCACTAGAGACAAATTATCTCCAATGACCCCTAAAACTACGTAATTTTGAATAAATAAAGGATGTGCTTGTAATCTTAAGTGAATTATTAAAGAGTGCAAAATTACGGAAATACCCTTCATTAATCTAAAACAACGTAGTTTTGGGGAATCACTAGAGAAATCCTTTACCCTATGGATAATGTCACGTTTGATTTCTTTTCACTGTGCCTCCGTTATAAATTTGAACCATTTAAGGTCCATATTGATGTGTGTGTTTAAAATTCTTAACAGTAGTCTACATAATCAAATTCTCCACCGAAGCTATATTTGACTCAACTGACACCAAGTAATTTTTCAAGTCTTGACTTAAGTAAGAATTTACACATTCAACCATATGTTTGTACACGATAAGTGCTTGAATTTCTTGTTTTAAATGAAGGGTAAAAAAAAAAAAATCATCAAATTCTTCAATAATTTAGAGGTAAGGTTACTCCAACACCAAGTGGAGGGAAGTCATTTCCACAACATCTTTAACCTTCTATCCATTAAGTTATATAATTTTAATTTATTTGGAAACTTAATTTAAATTTAAATTGATGCATATTGTATCCACTTTATGTGGCAAATCAGGGATGTTTTATTTTAAAATTCCAGATGAGGTTGCAATATAAGCTAAAGGGGCCGTAGTGTTATATTTTGATATAAAAATTATGAAGAGCGTAAGTGGGAGAGAGAATAAGTGGAAAGATAGATGGAAGAGGCATATAATTGATTAGAGGTAAGGTTAGAAGAAAAAAACATTAACCGACGAGACAAAAACAAAGTGACTCTTATATAATAAACCACACCTATGAAAAATTTAGCTCATATATTACGAAGTGGGGAGTATTAAAAAATTGGAACAAGTATGTTATGGACCCATATTTTGGGCCTAGCAGATAGGAGTATTTGCCACAGAATCCTCCTAATTTAGGTAATATGTGAGTCACTCTCTCATCGTGCTTATGATCTAGGATTGTATAGGTAGTGGAGCAGGCATTTGCAGAACGTGAGAGGCACATCCTGCCTAAATAACGGATTCACAGTCATGGGAGTGAAACCCTAGGTAATCCCTATAAATAGGAGATTACTCGCCAGGTGCACTCTCTATATTCTCTACTTTCCATTGTTTACCATTCAGCCTCACTGTGCACACACACTACTCCATTAGCGAAACACCGCTCCGGTGTAGTACAGTGATCCGAGAGTGCTTATTGATACCTTTCTCATAGGTATCAGTAAGCAATCATCTTCTCTTAGGACCCGTTTGTTACAAAGAATTGGTGGGGAAAGAAAGGGAAGATTCTAATCTTTGCATGGATTTGGGGTGTTTTTTTACAGAGAAAGTTCAGTCAGTATCTTCCAGTGAGTACTCATCTTCCCTTATTTGAGGGAAGATGCTTTCCATCCGAAAATGGAAGGAAAGCTGCAATCTTCCCAGGAAAGTGTCTTTTTGAAAGATTTACCCCTGAAATTCAAATTTGGCCAGAAGTTCGAACTTGGCAGGAAAGTTTGAATTTGGTGATTTTTTTTTTCACGAGTTCGAACTTAACAAAAATATATTTTAGCCAAAAAAATCTTTTTCTTTTTTATTTTGAATTAATTTCTTTTGAGGGTAAAATAGATATTTCCTAATTCTTTACCAACTACCACTTCTTCAATTTCTTCCTACCAAACAACTCAAATCATCTTCCCTCATCTTTCAAATTTTTCTTTCCTTTCCCTTTCCTTCCTCAAACTTTCTTTGTAACAAACGGGGCCTTAGGTGATTAATCCATAAGCATCTTCAAGAGGTCATTTGATCCTACATCAACATCTTCTAGCCCCTTTAGGTTAGATATTTATGTTCTATTACCGAACAAAGTAGATTTCTAAACACAAAAATTTTGAGTTGGAATGATATAAAATCTTAAAATAATTTAAATTTAAAAAAAAATACATGAATCAAAAGCTCAAACAAAGCCATTAAAACTGGGTCACATTTTTTGCTCATCATTTTGATGAACAAAAATATCCTAATCACCCATCCTTATCATTAGATTAATTTTAGATGATCTAAATTTAATTGAATTTTTATATTTTAAATTAATTTTTATTTTATTATATACAAAAGTTAAAATAATTTTTTTTTATAACTATAGTTTCTCATAAAAATGAATGTATTATTTATAAGTAAAAACTGAAAAAAAAAATTAAATTTATACCATCCACAATAAAATGTTAACAGCTGAGTTCTCATCATAATAACAACTAATTAAGTGCTCATTATCCTTTATGAGTTCATCTGAACCGTTGATTTAGAAAATGAGAAAAAATATTGTAATTTTTTAGATTGAATAGATAAATATGATTTAAAAATTATGAAAGGGAGGAGAGAAAGTAACCCATTAAACACACTTGCACTGCGTTGAGATGATTAATGAGTTGCCACGTCATCTGCACCGATCGAGGCAGATGGGCATCAAGCAGCATCTCGTCTTCCTCATTTGGCGCGTTCCTTTGTGAAAGGATGAAACTTTACTTCAACACAGGAAAATCCATTATTCTACTCTGTGGCCTCTCCTCAACAAGATAAATACTGAAATAGGACGTACATTTTCATGTCCATCCACCTCAGGGTTCCAATACGACATCGTTACTGGATTCCTCTCTAATTCCTTCCCCGCAATAAGCGAATTTCTATTCCGATTTCGCATTCGGATCGAGGGAAGGTCTCGAATTTGAGATCTTGGCCAAGGACCCTGAGGATGGAGATCGATACGTTGTCCGTTAGTTCAGTCTCCAAAGAACACCAGAAGATCTATCAAGAGTGGTTCAATCATGTTGATTCTGGTACGATTGTTTTTCCCATTCCGATTTCGCTCTTGGTGCTGCTTGGGTTGCGCTTTATAGAATTTTGCGAATGCTGAGTTTGCTTTTCACTTGGGATTCTCAGATGGTGATGGCCGTCTTACGGGGAGTGATGCCATTACTTTTTTCTCCATGTCCAATTTGTCTCGCCAAGATCTCAAGCAGGTGCAGCAACGTAAAATTTTCTCCCCATGGTTATTTTGGATAGTTTCGTTATTGGATTTCATGTCTTTGTAAATCAACTATGCAAGTGCATAAACCTTGGTTTTTGAGTAATCAATCCCCTGGAGTTTTCTTTGAGTCTTCAATCATGGTCTTCTGTATATTATTTGTTTGCATGATTGCTTTCTTCGATTGAGTAGTTTAAAGTTTAATCAATCTTTCCCTCTGGTCTCTGGCGAGGAACGGAATTTAGCGAAGAAAATAGGTATGGTGAAAGTGGATACAGATTGAGGAATGGGGTCAATTTCTAAATGCTTCTTACGAATATACGAACTAGATTATTCAAGGGATAAGACGGAAATATTAAGAGATTAAGCATAAATGTATGAATTTCACAAGCTAGCCTTTACTTTTTCTCCCATTACTAATGTTCAAAATGATTTAACTAGGTGAAGGTGGCTTTCAATCTTTCTCTTTTTCTACCTTTCAAATCCAGCATTACTAATGAACTTCAAAATTTCTCCGGTTTTACCTAGTTTTGATGCAGTCCTTTGTACCTGTTGAAGATTTGATCGGATGGTTTTACATAAAATGATCATTATAAGGGACCTTGGCAATCCCATTCGGTGTTAAGGTGGATGATTAGCCTAGATTTGATTAAATAATTCCATTACTCACTTTTGTTTTGAATATTTACCTACTTATTAGGTATAGGGGGTTGATACTGTTTTGACTCTTTCATCAACTTAAGTCCTTCTCTATCCTAATCTTTCATTGTTTCACACTTCTCTGTTTTACTTTTACCTTTCTTTCTTGTTTAATGAATTTATTAACCTTCTTTTTTTGCTGCTCTCCTTATTTAAATAAGGTTTGGGCTATTGCAGATTCAAAGCATCAAGGATTTCTTGGTTTTAAAGAATTTATTATTGCTATGCAGGTATATATTGCTCTGTTTTCTTCAAGTTTAATGCCGATTCATTTCTTGAACCTTATCCATTTTATTGTAGCTAATTTCCTCGGTACAATCTGGCCACCCAATTTCACACGATTTATCAACTAGCGATGGTGAGTTTTATGCCTCTCACTTTGTAATTATCTTGGTTGATTTTTCTCTGCCTTTGCGTATCAGTTATGTATTTTGCTGTGTTCATTATTTTATGTAAATGCCCATTTATCTTATAAAGTTACGTAATGGAAGCTTAACTTCTATTTCAGTGGATTTGGAAAATCTTAAACCTCCCGAAATGGAGGGCTTGGATGTATTACTGACAGTAAGTATTTCCTTTTCTGAATATATTATTCCTTTTGTCTTTTTTTGTGGAAGCACTTACCTTGTAGTTGTTTATCCAGAAGAAAAAGCATAAACATAAAGAGAATGATTTGAATGGTAATGTACCTCTCAATTTATTTGAATATGCTTTTTCTCTGTTCCTTGGTCACCCAAGTTTAGTAATCAGTAGTCATGCAGGTAGTTCGCAACTGCAGTCATCAAATTCAGCAAATTGGTTTTCATCAAAGTCAACAAAAAAGGTAACAATTTTCTTAATCATAGTTAGATCTTTCTTGTGTGGGCGTTATCCTTCTCTTTTGCTACACGGTTTAAATCCAAGTTTCCAATTATTTTTAAGGCATTACTTTTGGTACAAAAACCAGCCGTCTCATTCGACTTGTATATTTTGATATGTGGTAGCAGTGGGCTTTTACTAATGTTCTCAAAGTCCTTAGATACATCTAAATCTTTTCAGCTTTCTATTTTTTTCCCCCTTTTCTGAGCAACAAAATGAGTACAACATTTTACTTCTAATTTGATTTCTGTTAGTACATGAATTGTGTTGAAGATACCGTGAAGGCCTTTCTATAGATAATTTTTTACTGGCACTTCTAACAGTGTGTGCCGTTATTCCTTTGCTGTAATATAATTTTTCTAAAAGTTTGTCAAATTTATTTTTATATTCTTCTCACTTTTTTTTCTTGGGTTGCATGGTTGGTAGGTGCCTCTTTCTGCTGTGACTTCAATAACTGATGGATTGAAGAAACTATACATTGAAAAGTTGAAGCCACTTGAAGTCACATACCGTTTTAATGATTTTGTGTCTCCACTACTGGTCAGTTGGCTATCTGTTTATTTTAGAAAATTGACTACCTACTTTCTGCATCACCTTTCTCTTTTTAATTAACTTACTACCTCCGGTCCTAATTATAGAAACACTTTTGTAGTATAATTTGCACTACAAAAATTTTCCTATAATTAGGACTTGAGGGAGTATCAGTTTACCTTATGATGGAAGTTCTGTACATTTTGCAGGGAAATAGTGATTTTGATGCCAAACCAATGGTTATGCTTTTGGGTCAGTACTCAACAGGAAAAACAACATTTATCAAACATTTGCTTCAGAGTAGTTATCCAGGCAAGTGCCCCTTGCTTGACCTTTGTATTTCTGTATGATTGTATATATGTGTTGGACTACTTACAGATCTAATGTATTCCTGATTTTTGATTTGTTTGTCTCATATTGTCCACAGGAGCTCATATTGGACCTGAGCCTACAACTGATAGGTTTGTGGTTGTTATGGTATGTGTGAAGCCTGCTTCAATCCTCCATGACTTTTTTAACGATCTTTAAGTATCGCAAATTGCTTCAATGTTTTTGCTGTTCAAATTTAGATATCTGTTTTAATTCTACATTCTGAGATTTAACGTCTATAATAAGTTGGTACTGGTGGTGAAATCAAGCGATTGGCTTTCCCTTTATTGAGTTTGGTATCTTTATAGCAACTGAAAAGTTGGTTCTTGATTATGTTCATGCATTTATTCTCTCCTGTACTCGTCCAAGAAAATTAGTTTATCCATTTGTTTTGCTGAGATTAGTTTTACACTGTACAGTCCGGACCTGATGAGAGAAGTATTCCTGGTAATACTGTCGCTGTCCAAGCTAATATGCCCTTCAGTGGTCTCAACACTTTTGGCACAGGTTTTTTGTCAAAATTTGAGTGTTCTCAGATGCCTCATCCTGTAAGTTGTGCTAGATCCATTAAGAAAAATAAGCCTTTTTTTCTAAAACTTTTAGAACCTGAAACTTACTTGTTTTCAATTGCCCCAAGTTACTGGAGCACATTACATTTGTGGATACGCCAGGGGTCCTATCAGGAGAAAAGCAACGGACACAGCGAGCATATGATTTTACTGGTGTGACCTCTTGGTTTGCTGCCAAGTGTGATTTGATACTCCTTCTGTTTGATCCTCACAAACTTGATATAAGCGATGAGTTCAAACGTGTGATATCATCCTTGCGCGGGCATGATGACAAAATTCGAGTTGTCCTGAATAAGGCTGACCAAATTGATACTCAACAAGTATGAGACTGCGTATTAAGGCATTTTCATGTTTACAGACAAAGTCTGCTGAAACATTGCCGGGAAACTAACCTACTCATCCATTTGTTGCAGCTGATGAGGGTGTATGGAGCATTAATGTGGTCACTCGGGAAGGTGCTGAATACTCCTGAAGTTATGCGAGTGTACATTGGGTAGGACAGTTATATTTGTGCATGTCACCATCTCTGACATGGATTACCCTTTGTCTCTTCAATTTAGATTTAAATTTAGTGACTGTTACTTTGGTGTAGACCATATCATGATCTGGCCTTTGGTGATTTCTCTTTACATGAAAACTCTTTCTTCTGAGTGTTTTTACCTTTTGCCATGCGAAATAGTTATGTGTGTTCCTTTTTTTCATTTTGGCAGCTCCTTCAATGACAAACCTGTAAATGATGCTGCTAGTGGTCCAATTGGTAAGGATCTCTTTGAAAAAGAACAAGAAGACCTTCTTTCAGATCTGAAAGATGTACCAAAGAAAGCATGCGATCGAAGAGTGAGTTTAAATTTCTTTTTGTTAATACTTTATTTTTATCAAATCAAGGTTTGTAGAAAGAATCTACCAGAAATTATACATTGAATTGAAGCTTCAAGAAGAACTACACTTATCATTCAGGTGGCTGTTGTTTTAGATGTGAATGAGATTGTATAACATACAAACTCTATTTTCTGATAATTTATATAACATTTGATTCCAGATAAATGAATTTGTAAAACGAGCCCGAGCCGCCAAGATCCACGCCTATATTATCAGTCATCTTAAGAAGGAGATGCCTTCTATGATAGGCAAGGCCAAAACTCAGCAAAAGCTTATTGATAACTTGGAAGCTGAGTTTGGAAAGGTATGTGACTCCATTGTTACTTTCTTTTAACTTCTGTGCTAATCAAAAAGTTCCTAGATGAACACATCAAACCATTTACAAACGAACAAGTACTCAGCAAAAGTTGTCTGAACATTTAATGAGTTTTTTCATTTTTACCCCTCATTAATTATAAGTATTTTATTAATTAAAAGGTTGGGGATACTTATTTACTTTATCTCTCTCTTACTTGCCCCTCATAAATAAGGGTATATTTGAAAAACAAAGTTTATTCCGAACATACTTATTATTTATAACTAATTTTAATTGCTTAATTAAACGTATAATTTGGTTATTGAGCTCTAATATATAAGACCAGAGGGAGTATAATACAAGAACTGTTCTTCCCTGTCCTTGTTTGGTGATGTTATGAAACTGTGTTTGTATAAATGGTGTGCTTGGAAACAGGTTCAAAGGGATCACCATCTACCTCGTGGGGACTTTCCTAACACTGAGCAATTCAAAGAGGTGTTGAGTGGATTCAACTTTGACAAGTTTGAGAAGTTGAAACCAAAGATGATACAATCTGTTGATGATATGCTTGGTTATGACATTCCAAAACTCTTGAAGAATTTCAGAAATCCCTATGACTAAAAATTTGAGAGCTTACTCAAACCGATGCAACAAATAAGAGAGATTGGACAGATTCTAACTTTGTAGCATACATCCGAATGTAAAATACAAGCGTGTTAGGAAATTTTGTTGTATCATTGAAAAAAACATCTATGTTATTTTTTTGATGCTATTGATAAATGTGATTACAATAATAATTTAATAAAATAATTAATATATTTTTAATCAACTATGGAATTCCTTAATGAAGATAAGATCACTAATCTCTATAAGTGGGAGATTCTTGGCGTTCTCTAAGTAAATTTTAAAGGACATGTAATAATGGAATATGATCATTATAAAAATAGGTTTAGTTGAATATTTATGTATAATTAAATTAAGTGGCATGTGAATTTTCTTTTCATAGGGTAGTTATGTGTCTTGTTATTTTAAGTATTTATTGAACTAGTAAATGAATCGAACATCATTTTATATAAAATATAGGGAGAATTACTATGATTTAATAATAAAAAAGTCTCAATAACAAATCAGTGTTATTATTATTATTATTAGACTTTGGGGTTTAAAAAAAAAAAAAGTTGTTAAGAGGCGGAAATTTTCTGTCTCAAGCTTTATAAAGAATTGATTCCAAATTTCATCTAGATTAAAAATCCATGTTCCACATCAAGAAATTCTTACCTTGGGCTCTTCTAGAGGATTTTGATTTAGAATTTTGGATGAAAAGTTATATGTAGCTCTTCAAGAAATTTATTAGAGACTACCAAAGGCCTTGTAGCCTAGTGCTATTGATACTCTCCAACTAGTGGGAGGTCGTGGGTTTGATCCCACTCGTTGTAATTCAGGCCATTAGTGCCTGCCGCCTTATTATCTCAAATTCATTAGGGACTTGGCCGCTTTATTATCTCAAATTTATTAGGGACTTGGTGAAAATTACAGGCTTTAAGAAACATTTATTACTATAACAAGTTGCAAAAGTCTCGAATAAAATGGTACGAATAGGTAACACTAAAAGATCTCAACAGATTACTAAAAAAATTTCCAGATTTTCATTGACGAATTTTAGAGAATATAACATCATTCTTTTTTGAAACCTTTACAGTGAGAAAACCCATACTCTAAATCCATAAATCTATTTCAACAGGCTAAGAGACAACTTTACCATGTTTATATCTTTATATGTGATTTATTATCTTTCTTTCACATATTATAAATGCGTTATTTCATTAACAAAAGCATGAATATGCTCATCACAAGATTATCTTTTCATTTGCTTCACATGCTTGCAGTATGCTAAAAGATTTGGGTTAATACAATCTTTTATTAAATCTCAAACCTATTGCTTAACTTGAGGATAAGAAATAAGGGTAAAACTTGAAGAATCAAATATTGTATTAACAAAAAATATTTTGTTAAAAGATACTCTTTCCGATCTTTAATATGAGACATATTTATATAATTTGGTTGTATTAAATAAATTAGTTAATATAAAATAAATCTTCTAAAACATCATAGTTATTTTTCTTAATTTTATCATTCCTTTTTTTCTCTGATTATTATTGAAAGAGTATCAATATAAATAAATTTTAAAAAATCAACAAATATTAAAAACCTAGAGGGAGTATTCTTTTGAAAGAAATATTTTCTTATTAACTTTAGTTTTGAATTAGTGATAGAATTTTAATTTTTATTTTTTGTTAACATGATTTATGATATAAGTTGTGGTAAGAGTTTTGCGATAAGAGTATTGAACATGATTTTTAAATGAAACTCGGCCTCTGTTTGGGTTAGCAGTGGGAATAGTGGCTTATTTTTAATTCGAATTTTTTAGATACACAGAAAAAAAATCAAGATATAAATATGATTTATATTTAGATTGATGGTAATAAAAGTGGCAAAGCCCACATTAAAAAAACTACTTCATAAAGCTTTTTCCAATCAACTCAAACATTCCTCTTTTTACTTGTTTTCTACTGCGATTTTTTTCCTGTATAAACAACAGCCTCAATGTTATTGGTTTAGTTTGTTACGCCCAAAAATGTGCATTTGTACCATCCTATTGAAGGAAGCCTTTTAGACAGTTTGCTCATTGTTTGGCATGCATGTATTGAACACAGATTAAGTTAACAAAATAGAGGCAACTGAGTTAAGTATTGCAATTGGTGGTATGCTTACTGCTATGAAGTGTGAATTCTACTGGCACATGACCTATTTCTGTTATCCACCCCAGATTGAGCTGAGAATCCATGGATGAATTGACTGTTGGTTTGGTTTTACAAGCATGAATGTGGCTGCATCATTGCATTACTTTGGTCATATCACTTGATGTTGGTTGAATAGTGTTAGTCGACATGGTTGGCCCAAAAAAAAGGAGTTGCAAGGCTTAAAAAATAAGTGCCTTTGATAATTAAACTCAATTACTTCATCTGGTTCACTTTGGACTTTCTGTATGCCTGTTCCTGCATGACTTGATTTTCTTTTATATTTAGATTCATATTTCTTGGAAAGAATTACATATCTGTACTTTATTTCAAAATCTTATATTTGAAAATTTTCAATTCTTCATAATTGATTGTGGCAGCTGACAGATACCCTTTTGGAGATGCTAAAAAAGGAAGGGAAAGTTCCTGATGTCTATATTGTCATGCAAGTAATTAGGTGAGTGTTTATTGATTACTAATTTTGGTTTTACTTTCAAACTTGAAAACTTCCAGAATATCTTCGTTTGACTTTGTATTTGTTTGTCAGTTAATTAAAGAAGTGTTGTAGCCATGCTTGTTTTCATGTGCTAATCATTTGAACGACTTGAGAATTGATTGATTGATTTCCTCTTGCTAGTCTTTTGGTGTATGTCATGGTCCAAAATTTCAGTGTTGTTAACTTGCTCTGGGGCAAATTTTAATGATGTGGCTAGGTTCTTTAGACTTCCAACTCTTAAATATGCACTGGAGCCACTGTTAATGATGGGGCAAGCCTTTCACCTTGCTGTTCTTTTATTCTCCTTATATATGTTTGCCAATTCTATTATTAAATAATCCAGTTTATCTCTGATTACCGACTTTATACAGGTGCTATTTACATGCAGGAGACCTTGATCGTGGTCTTCAAACATTTGAAGACTGCACGAAATCAGGAAAGCCTGTTGCTGCAGAACTTTATGTGGTGAGTTTGGCAAAGTCAGTGCGTTATTTTTCTTGTTCTTTGATGTCTTTGGTTTGATTCAAATGCTTGGATTTGACCTTGGACCTACCAAGGGGCTAGATTTTTTTTTTTTCATGAACTCTGATATTGTCATTGATCCTAAATATTATATATATAGGGTCTTCTCTGCGTAGTTAATCAGTCTCTTTTGCAGCAGCTGCTGTTTTCCCTGTTATTCCATGCGCTCCTACTAGGTAGATGGTGGGGGGAAAATGTCATTTTTGGGTTTAGTGAACTTGATGTCAAGCATCTTTATCTGGTATAGAGTGCATAGCAGCATATGCTGTTAGTTGTGTAAGCAGATTTCTGTCTGCATTAGTTGAAGTGACATATTTGTAGCTATCGGCAGTGTTATATTACGAGGGTGGCAGTCAATATCTCCTTGCTTCTTGTCTTCTCCACTTGTAGCTCATGTTCAACTTCCATTTGTGGCAAATTTGGCTGGTAGTTTTGTATTTACCCATGGTAACTACAATTTTGGCTGCTCTATTGTGCCTTTCATTTGTTTTTGTTGTCAGTTATGTTAAATCAACGCTATTGTTGCCTTTCATTTGTTTTTGTAGTCAGTTATGTTAAATCAACGCCCCTTTTTGTATGATTCGTGAAAAAAGAACATTGAATGATGCAAACCATCATTGGTGCAGACACTTGCAGAAGGTGCAATGATTGGGTACACTCCAAAGGGAATGCAAATTGCTCAAGACACGCTGGTATGTTGCTCTAACTTAAGTCATTCTGACACGCAAATTGTTTAGACTATTAACTGATTATTAATCTATAATGTGTAGGTAAATATGACTTCGAGGAACTTCTTCTTGAATGCCAAGATGGGAAGTGATCTCCTGCTTTTAGCTGCTGGGGAAAAGGTACTCGTACCCTTTTTGTTTTGGACCTTGGAGGAGGTATAT
The DNA here is from genome assembly GCA_034222035.1 of Acacia crassicarpa. Classification (NCBI taxonomy): domain Eukaryota; kingdom Viridiplantae; phylum Streptophyta; class Magnoliopsida; order Fabales; family Fabaceae; genus Acacia; species Acacia crassicarpa. Next base: position 18,619,640 of record JAWXYG010000004.1, on the reverse strand, counting down.
TATAGTTGCTGCACATATTTTTAACGAGTGTTCGGGTGATTTTCCTTGAATTGCAGACTGGGGGATACACTACTGCCAACTACATATGGGAACCTAGTGCAAACTCGTAGACTGGTCCCTTCATTTCCTGCCGTAGAAGCTTATTACCAGGGGTTAAAAGTGAGCTTGTGGCTCGATATTTATTCATTTTCTGCGTGCTTTCAATATTTCTTGATAGTTTGTGAATTCATTTTTGTTCTTGCCAAGTAAAATTGCATAATTCAATCTCGGTTGGTATGGTGACTGATTAGCCATCTTATATATAAACTGAATCCTTAATTTTTGTTTGGAATTGCAGGAACGTGAGATTCCTGAAGACGACCCTAGACTTCTATTGGTGTCTAAAACTTATGATAACCTTCGCGCAAGATTTGGTCCCAGGACATAGATTTGAACTCTTCCTTGATTGTAATGAGTTCTGGTTGATGTTTCTGGACTTGGCATTTGACGAGAGAATCCAGAAACGGTAAAATGATTCATCAGATTGATGCTTGAGCCAGCGCGTGGGACTTGGATGGGTTGATCCTAGGTTGCGATGTTGACTTTCAAAATGAATGCAGGCATCTTTTTTAGTATCCATTTAGCGAAAACAAAGCTCTTCCTCCTAGTACGTTACTCCATGGTGAACGGCGGTCTACAACCACTTCTAGAGGTACTGTTGACCGAGACTTTCGAAACTGGATGGATGCACATGAGATGAGGGATATAGGCTTTGTTGGGCCAGATTTTACATTTAAACACGGGCAAATGGAGGCAAGACTGGATCGGTTCCTTGCCAGTGAACAATGGAGTAACGTGTTCCCCAATGCCTTTGTTACACACTTGCCATTTTTTAAATCGGATCATAGACCCCTACTCCTTCGTCTCGAGTCAGCTTCTAATTCCTCTGAGACGAATCGCCCCTTCCGATTCATGGCTGCTTGGGTTCTTCACGAGGAGTTTGATGGATTTGTTCGGAAATTTTGGCAACATGAAGCGGTGTGGACACAAAATATCTCTCAATTTAGTGATGCTTGTCTGAAGTGGAATAGGGAAGTTTTTAAACATACTGAAGGGAGAAAGAAACATCTTCTACGTAGGCTGGATGGAATCAACAGGGCTGTAGCTCGGTTTGGTTTACTGCCAAAATATGAGGAGCTCCAGCTAGCTATTTGGAGGAAACTTGAAGAGGTGTTGTTGCAGGAATCTCTAATCTGGGCACAGAAGGCAAAAGCGGAGTGGTCAATTTATGGAGATCGTAATTCAAGGTACTTTCACGCTCGAGCCAACCAAAGACGGAAATCCCAACGTATTGAGGCTATAAAGGATAGTGAGGGAACATGGGTATATGACATCTCTCTAATTAAAGGTATGGCTACATGTTTTTTCTCTAACCTTCTTACAGAAGATATTTATCACAGACCACCCCTTCAGTGTACCATGACTTATCCCAATGTTGAGGAGGAGCTACTAAGACGATGTAATAGGGACGTATCTGCTATTGAGATTAAAGATGCAGTTTTTAGTATGGGAGCCCTCAAATCCCCAGGCCCTGACGGGTTTAACGCTCTTTTCTACCAGAATCAGTGGGACACGGTAGGTATGTCTGTTGTAACATATGTGCAACATCTGTTTGCTAATCCGCAGGCTATTACGGAGATTAATGGGACTTTACTTGTCCTCATTCCTAAGAAGGACCATCCGGAAACTGTGGGAGATTTTAGGCCTATCAGTCTTTGTAATGTCATTTACAAGACTCTTACCAAAGTTATTGTGAACAGATTGAAGCCTATTCTCCCCCAGGTGATAGCTCCTAATCAGTGCAGTTTTGTCCCAGGAAGACATAGTAGTGATAATATCATTGTGGCCCAGGAGGTTATTCATTCCATGCGTAATATGAAGCAGAAGAAGGGATTTCTGGCAATTAAAATTGATCTGGAGAAAGCCTATGATCGAGTTAATTGGAACTTCTTATTGGGATGTCTTCAGGAACTCAAGCTCCCCAACTCCCTTATACAGGTGATTGGCCAGTGTATCGCAAGCTCCAATATGCAACTTTTATGGAACGGAGACAAGGCTGACTGTTTTAATCCGTCCAGGGGTGTGAGGCAAGGTGACCCGTTATCGCCCTACCTTTTTGTCATTTGTATGGAAAAATTGGCTCATCTTATCCAATCAGCTATTCAGGAGGGGGATTGGAAACCCATCCGCCTTACCAGGTCTGGACCTCCCATCTCTCATCTCATGTTCGCGGATGATATCATCCTTTTTGCGGAAGCATCAATGGAGCAGGTAGCAACGATCAATGAATGTCTGCAGTCGTTTTGTGCTAGCTCTGGTTTAAAGATTAATCAGCAAAAAACACGGGTATTTTTCTCAAAAAATGTGCACCACTCCCGAAGAAGTGAGATGTGTGCCTCGCTTGGCTTCTCCATTACGAGTGACTTGGGTAAGTACCTTGGTGTTCCTCTACATCATAAGCGAGTAACGAAGGAGTCATTTCAGTATGTGGTGGATAAGGTGAAGACAAGGCTTTCTTCATGGAAAATCAAATCTTTATCTTCTGCAGGAAGATCTACCTTAATTTCTTCAGTTACCACAGCAATCCCGGGATATGTTATGCAAACATCCCTCCTTCCATCTGGCACTTGTGATACATTGGACCAATGCAACTGCAAGTTTTTATGGGGTAGTTCAGAGGAGCAAAGGAAAATTCCTCTGGTGCCTTGGGACTCTATATGCAAATCGAAAACGAGAGGAGGATTGGGGATTCGTCATACCAGCTCCTCTAACCAAGCCTACCTAATGAAGGTAGGGTGGAACCTTATTGCTCGTAAAGATGATTTCTGGGTGAGAGTTATCAGAAATAAATATGGCTGTGGTTTGGACGTAATGCCAAAGATCGACATGGGTAGACGTGGATCAAATTTGTGGTGTGGAATCAAGCGTACGTGGAGTAGTGTGCAGGAAGGTGTTGAGGTAATGCCACAGGGGAAAGTTAGGTGGAAGTGGATCAAGAGTGGTTCCTTCACTGTGAAATCTGCATATGATGTCATTACCCAAGATAGTGCCTACCCGAACCCTGTATGGGGCAAGATCTGGAAATTAAAAGTCCCAGAGAGATGCAAAATGTTCTTTTGGCTGGTCTTCCACAAACGAATCTTGACTAATGCAGCTAGATGTAAACGTAGGCTAAGTACAGATGCTAGGTGTCCGATTTGTGGGGAGGAGGTGGAGACGCTTATGCATCTCCTTAGAGATTGTCGTGACACACAAGAGCTATGGAATCAGATTGTTCCAGCCAAGCTCCGACACAAATTCTTTGCGTTACGGCTGGAGCGATGGCTCACCTGGAATCTTACCTTGAGTAGAGATGATCCAAATAGGGAGACGTGGAGGCAACAGTTTGTCATAACCTGTTGGTGGCTATGGAGGCGCAGGAATGCATATGTTTTCGAAGGAAAGAAGACTTCGAATCACACTATTAGTGCTAATGTCCAGGCCATGATTACTAGTTTGAAGACCGCAAGTGACAAGCTATGTACGAATCATGGCACAACGGCGACGACCTATGAACGAGGTGAGAAATGGAGACCGCCACCAGCTGGATGGGTGAAGGTCAATACTGATGGGGCCTTCTCGCCCCTATCTCCAGGAGTGGCCAGTGGAGGCATTCTCAGGAATGAACATGGGGAATTCTTGTCGGCATTCATGTTCAAGGGAGGGGAGGGAGACTGTCTGACCGCAGAGTTGTGGGGCTGTTTGCATGGGGTTAAGCTCGCATGGGATTTGGGATTTCGAAATATTATTCTGGAGATGGACTCGGCGGACGCAGTATCACTGTTAAAGACGCCATCAATGGACACGCATGAAGATAGCCAGCTTGTTGAAGAAATTAAGGGGGTACTGACGCGAGATTGGTCTGTAGAGGTTCAGCTTATTAACAGATGGGCCAACGCGGCAGCAGATAGTTTGGCTAAATCCAGTCTCTCCTTCAGGCCTGGCTTCCAGATTGTGCCAACTGCAGACGGGGAGCTAGAGAGGATCCTGATTCTAGATAAAGGCTAGTTTTTCTGTTTTGGTTGCTCAATTGTATCAAAAAAAAAGCTCTTCCTCCTAATATTATCGGGAGACTATCTCTTGACATGTAACATCCTAACCATCATTTGATAGTTGACATAAGGGAGCGTGAGTTTTGTATTTTATATTTTCTATCTGAATCCATTTTTTGGCTGGCGGTATATATATACATATATATATATATATAATTATCGTTTGTCATGTCATTTGATATAAAGTTATGTCAAGTCATCCCAAAACTAAGTAGTTTTGGGGTTAGAGGAATTAATGAATTCTCAAAACAACATAGTTTTGGGGTTAGGAGAATTAATGAAGGGTAACAAATACAAAAACAAAAATACTAGAACACTTTTCATTAATTCCCCTAACCCCAAAACTACGTTGTTTTGAGTATTCATTAATTCCTCTAACCCCAAAACAACGTAGTTTTGGGGTGACTTAACACAACCTTATGTCAAGTGACATGAAAAACGATAAACCCATATATATATGTAACACCCCCAAATTTCTAACAATTATAATAACATAAAATTTCAATAATTTTTATAAATAAATACTGAAATTCAAAAATAACTAATATTTGGGAAGTGTTACCGCCGCACTTGTACTGGGACAAGTGCAAGGTTACCTTATTACATAAACAAAACTCAAAATTAACTAAAAATGTTTTTTTTCTTCAAAGCATAAAATAAAAACTAGCTAGAACTAGTAGACGGTTCTTCCTCACTTCTCACTGCTAGCCCCAGCAGCCCCAACTTCGAGACCTATTTCACTGAAAATCTGCTCCCCCAAAGGATCGTCGTAGCCCATGAACACATACATCAGCAAAAGCTGGTAATTCTAATTAAAACACAATTTATATGGCTCAAATATATTAATAAAATCAAATATATAATCATATAGTGATTTAATCAAATAACAATCAAAGATTCGTCATATATATACATATATTCACACTGAATCAAATATCATTCATTATATATATATTTTTTATTTAATTTCATTTGGACCAGGAAACCTGCCAGTCCGTTTAGTTTAGTGGGAAGAGAACCATGGTAGACCCGGAAACCTGCCAGTCTACCCTGTGACCTGGAAACCTGCCAGTCACAATCATCAATTGGCCATAAACATATAAACATATCTTCCTAGTGTGCACACCTCTTCCCAAAGTTGCTACTAGTGTCCCGGAAACCTGTCAGACACCACTTTGGGAAGAACGGATACTATCATTTTCACATCAGTGGCGTAAAGCCTAAAAGTTGTGTTCATCACTTGGGAGGTACCGTCCCAAGCTATCCTCCTACTATTAAATTATTTAAAACACACACACAAGCACAAATGGAATTTATTAATATTTTATACTTATTTAATTATCTTTCATATTCTTTTCTATTATTTAATTAAATATAGGGAAAAAAAGGATATTCTAACGTAAAATCTATTCATATCTTATTTTACTGTGAGGAGATAATACATAAAGAAAGAATAAATAAAAGAAATATTAAATGATTTAGCATCAGGCATAACTAGTATAATATGGTATATTATATTATCATAATATATTATAAATGATAATATTTAGAAAGCCCAAAACAATAGCAATGCACAGAATGTCACATTAAATGTCAAATGACTTTGCAACAAAACTAATACGTAGATGGAGAAGAAGAATTATATATATATATATATATATATATTTTATACCTAAAAAGCTAAAATCTAAAACCTAGAGAACACAATACGTACAAGGATGTCTCATTGGCAAAAGAAAACTATCAAATAGATCATCGCGCAATTCAGAAAGGGGAGTTATGAGATAATGTAATCTAGTGCCTGTCATATGAGAATCGGTCAAAGATTCAACAAAAGAAAAAAAATAAGGGAGTTGGACTCGCAGCAACATGCTAAAACAAAACCCTAAGATTTATCTATTAAAGGCAGCATGATGATCACGCACATAGGAATGGCAAACGGGATGCAGAGAGAAAGAATCAACTCGAGAGAGAAAGAATCAACACGAGACGTAAGGTTGTTCTAGGGATTAAGATTACCTATCAAGATTCATATAAAGCTAACCTAGACTCATGGGAATTAGAATTACCTGATCTCCGTGTTTGCTAACCTCCTAGAAGAACGAGAGAAAAGTATCGGGTGTTGTGGAATAATTTGAGGGAGAGAAATTAATCTGAATAATCTGAATTCATTAATCTTAATCTCTGAATCAAAGAGAATACATATGGGTCTTTATATATGCAAACCTAGAGCTAATCCTAGAATCTAATAAAATCTAATCAAATCAAAATAAATCAAAATGGTTAAGACATAATATCCTAAGACATAATTTATCTATCTCTAATCTTAAGATATGATATAATATATCTATATCTAATATAATAATAAGATAATGGTTTAATAAATAATGTATAGAATTCCCACAATAATCTGATATAACTAACTCTTAGGATCTTGGGTCTAATCCTAACCAACTATAATCTGATATAACTAACTCCTAGGATATTGGATCTAATCTTAACCAATCTAATAATACTATTTACAAAATAATATGATTACAAAATTATTATTTTTATTAGATTATTAGTATTATTTTAATCTATCATTATCATTTCTATTTCTATTATTATTATTATTATCATTAAAAAAAATCTGGGATATTACAATATATCTATCTAGTGATGGCAGGGTGACGGAATATTTATAATTGGGATCAAGTTCTGAAGGTGATTTAAAAGATAGATCTCCGACAATTTCGTATATTACTTGATAGCCCTGGCTCCTGCCCCACAGTTAAATCTGTAAAAAGTTTATTTATAATTCCGTGAAGCATATATATATATTATATGAAAATTAACTATGACTTAATATAATGTTTTCTTTACTAGTTACTAATACAAACTATGATCACGTAATGACAATATGCAATTAATTAATACGAGGTAATATATTCTAATTGAAAATAAATTTTTTTTAATCGACTAAAAGTTTTGTTTTTCAGCGGTGTATCTAAGGGTTAAGGAGCAAAAATACACATGTAATTTACCTTAAGAAGCGCCCAGCACCACGTAATTTCAACTGGACCAAAAATACACATGTAATTTGCTTTTGGGAGCGCCCAGCACCACGGCAGTTAGTCAATCGTTAGTTTGGATGGAAATAAATAGTAACTCGGGTGAAATTACACTTTTGTCCCCAGTTTTAGGTGAAATTACAATTTGCCCTTAGTTTTAAATATTAATTACACTTTTGCCCCTAGTTTTAAATATTAAAAAAAATTTAAATACCTCACCGCCGGCCACCGCCACCACCGCCGGCTGGCGGCGGCGGTCGCTGGCGGCCGCCGGTGGTGGGTTCCACCGGCGGAGATATTTTAATTTTTTTTAAATATTTAAAACTATGAGCAAAAGTGTAATTAATATTTAAAACTAGTGGCAAAAGTGTAATTTCACCCGAGTTACTGTTCATTTCCATCCAAACTAACGGTTGACTAACGGCCGTGGTGTTGGGCGCTCCCAAAAGCAAATTACGTGTGTATTTTTGGTCCAGTTGAAATTACGTGGTGCTGGGCGCTCCTTGGGGCAAATTACATATGTATTTTTGCCCCTTATCCCATGTATCTAAATTCCAAAGAAATAAGACGGTCGAAATCGTCCAAGGTTTTGGACCTTTAAACTTCCGTAGGGCTAAACTTGGGCCTAATAAAATGGGACAATTAAGTGTGTCACTATGCATCGATTGACTAATTTCTCGTGGCCAGGCCGCAAGGGGTATTAACTATTAAGATTTTCCAGTAGGATCCGGGTTAATTGAGACGGAAAAGTCTTCGAGATGAGTCGGGTTTGGGAAAAATTTGGTTCCGCACCGTCCTGAACATATATGTGTGTGTGTTTTTTCAAAATGGCTTTACCATCACCTATGTGAAAAGAGTTTTATTTAGTTTGGAACAATGCTTAGAAAAAGTAAGGGAAAATTCCACTAAAATACCAACTGAATTTGTAAAACCTCCAGAAGTCCTCTGAATTTGTAAAAAGACTCAGAGGTGACATGGACCTTTTAGAGTTATGCAAATTCGTGGAAAATAACTACAATGCCCTTCTACTTCTCTCTTTCCTCTCTCTCTCCTCTCTCTCCTTGTCTGCGATCTGCCGACTGCATCACCGTCTACCTGGACGTCGGCGCCAACGCCACACCCATCGACGGTGAAAAAGGAAAAAAACGAAACACAGAGAGAACGAGAACAAACAAACACGAACGAACAGTAAATTTTTTTTGGTCGATCCGGAAGAAATTAGAAGAAGAAGACATGAGTGAAGGAAGGAAGGAAGAAGAAAAGGAAGGAAGGAAGAAAGGAAGGAGGAAGAAGGAAGAAGACACTGAAAGTAAATTTTGTAAATGGGTTGAAAAATGTGAAGTTGTAAATTGCGTAATGAGTTTTGCAAAACGCGTTATGAGATTTGTAAATCACGTTATGAATTTTGTAAATGGTTTTTTGATTCAGGATTCAAAAGTGTGAACCTAAAAAATAAGTTGTAAATTGCGTTATGAGATTTGTAAATGGCGTTATAAGATTTGTAAATCGCGTTATGAATTTTGTAAATGGTTTTTTGATTCAGGGTTCAAAAGTGTGAACCTACAAAAAAGTTGTAAATTGCGTTATAAGATTTGTAAATGGCGTTGTGAGATTTGTAAATCGTGTTATGAATTTTGTAAATGGTTTTTTGATTCAGGGTTGAAAAGTGTGAACCTAAAAAAAAAGTTGTAAATTGCGTTATGAGATTTGTAAATGGCGTTATGAGTTTTGTAAATCACGTTATGAGTTTTGTAAATGGATGGTTCACATTGCACTGGAGTGCACTTTCAGTGCACTCGCATGTTCACTTGAGTGCACTGAAAGTGCACTCCAGTGCGAACCAACCATATACAAAACTCATAACACGATTTACAAATCTCATAACCCAATTTACAACTTTTTTTTTAGGTTTACACTTTTCAAAATTAAAAAAAAAAGTTGTAAATTACATTATGAGATTTGTAAATTGCATTATGAGATTTGTAAATGGCGTTATAAGTTTTGTAAATCACGTTATGAGTTTTGTAAATGGTTACTGGAGTGCACTTTCAGTGCACTCGAGTGGCAGTGCGAACCAACCATTTACAAAACTCATAACGCGATTTACAAAACTCATAACGCCATTTACAAATCTCATAACGTAATTTACAACTTTTTTTTTTAGGTTCACACTTTTCAACCGTGAATCAAAAAACCATTTACAAAATTCATAACGCGATTTACAAATCTCATAATGCCATTTACAAATCTCATAACGCAATTTACAAATTTTTTTTAGGTTCACACTTTTGAACCCTGAATCAAAAAACCATTTACAAAATTCATAAGCGATCTACAAATCTCATAACGCAATTTACAATTTCAAACTTTTCAACCCATTTACAAAATTTACTTTCAGTGTCTTCTTCCTTCATTCCTTCCTTTTCTTCTTCCTTCCTTCCTTCACTCATGTCTTCTTCTTCTAATTTCTTCCGGATTGACCAAATTCGTTTGTTCTTGTTCTCTCGTTCGTGTGTTTCATTTTTTTTTCTTTTTCACCGTCGGTGGGTGCGGCGTAGGTGGCGGTGGGTGCGGCGTTGGCGTCAACGTCCATGGTGGAGGTAGACAGCAGCACACACGGATCTGGTTTCAAACAAGGAGAGAGAGGAGAGAGAGGAAAGAGAGAAGTAGAAGGGCATTGTAGTCATTTTCTATGAATTTGCATAACTTGAAAGGTCCATGTCACCTCTGAGTCTTTTTACAAATTCGGAGGAATTCTGGGACTTTTACAAATTCAGTTGGTATTTTAGTAGAATTTTCCCAAAAAGTAACCATTCTTGTGTTCAGCAAAAAAAAACATATAAGAAAAAATGGGACTCGCGTGCACTTTTTTTTTTATATTGTACTCTGTGGTTCACTTCTCCCAAATATTTTGGTGCAAAAATAGGTAAGATGATGTCCTTTTTTTTTCTCTTAAAAATATTTTAGGTTATTGATATATACTAAAAAGATACTTCATGATACTCACATTAAAAAGATACTTCACGATACTGACCGATACTAAAAAAATGATCCTGGAAAAATATTTAAGGGATCTTGGAAAAATATTTCAGGGTAATACTGAAAAAATACTTTATGACTTTGAAAAATTATTTTAGAGGGCACCGACTGCCACTAAAATAATACTTCAGGATAATAACTAATACTAAAATATTTAAGGGATCCTAAATAACTAGTACTAAAATATTTAAGGGATCTTGAAAAAATATTTCAATATTTTAGAGGGGATAGGATATTGTCACTAGGGGTGGAAATAGGCCAGGGGCCTGCGGCCTAGCCTCTCAGGCTAAAAGGCCAGGCCAAGGCCTGTTTATCTTAACAGGCCAGGCCTAGGCCTCCAGATGAGCCTGTTACGCCTATCAAGCCGGCCTGTTAAGAGGGCAAAATTGTAAATGTATGATTTTTTATATAATAAATATATAATATATATTCTCTGCCCTAAATCCTAATTTCAAATTAGTAACCCTAAATCCCTAATTTCAGTATCTCGATCGTCACTCTCAATCGCTCCTAGCTCATCACTCTCACCGTCTCACGTCTCTGGCTCTCGTTCTTGGTCGATCTCACTCTCAGCCTCTCAGTCTCGACCATCGCTTCTCTCGGTTCAGTTTCGGCTTCCTGGTTCGTCTCTTCTTAATTTGATTGTTTTCCCTCTCTCTCTCTCTCTTTTCATTTGAATTATTTTACTCCTATTCGCGCTGTTTCGTCGATTTCTCAAGTGTTTTTCTTCTCTCTTTATAGCCTTTGGGTTTTCTTTTTGTGAATCGCTGTTATTTCTCTATTTTCGTGGACTATCCTTTTGTTCTCAGAAATCAGGATGAAAGATCAAAGAATAAATGGTTAAAATGAAGGCCCAAAAGTATTTTTAGTTTTTATTTTGACTGAAATCTTGAAGCTTTATCTGTTCTTCAGGCGTCCTTAGGGTCTCTACATTAGTTTGGAGGAGAAGTATAAATGAATTCTGTTTTCCACTATGCAATTCTGGACAAGATTTGACTTGATTCGGTGTTACAAGAGGTGTTTGCATCTTTTTTTTTTTTTTTGGGCAGGGGGAAGATCCTTGAGGTACTGAAAAACTGGCCTGAGAGGAGTATTCAAGTCATAGTTGTAGCGGATTTTGGGACTTTGAGATCTTAGATGCTAGGTACTTCTGTAGGAAAATCATATTCCATTGTGTTCAATGATATTATAAATCAGTCTAGATCGTTCATTGTTAGGGTAGATTAGCAAGCCTTCACACAATAATGTTGAATGTGGTTCAGGGAATGGGAATTCCTGTTTGTAAATTAGCTTTGTACACAGCACTTGTAGAAGTTTGTCCTTCTACAGTAAGCTTTTTCGACTTTTCGCCTGCTCCTTCTCATTAAATCTTTATATTTACTTTTGTGAAGAGGTCAAGAATCAAAATTTAGAAACATTATGCTGTCACGGACTTTTGTTTCACTTTTCATTTTTTTTATTTTTGTTTTTTCATTTAAAAAACACAGGCCTCCTTAACAGGCCACAGGCCAAGCTAGGCCTGTATACAAGCCAGGCTCGGGCTGGAAAATAAGCCTGTAACAGGCCACAGGCCAGGCTCAGGCCACTTTGTTCCTTAACAGGCCAAGCCTGTTTCCACCCCTAATTGTCACTACCAATTTTATGTCACTATCAAGTCACTACCACTTTTTCACCGTTGGATCATAATCTCAATAGGAGGATAAATGTAGATAAGATTCTGATCCGACGGTGAAAAAGTGGTAGGGACATAAAATTGGTAGTGACAATATCCTATCCCATTTTAGAGTAATGATTGATACTAAAAATAGGGATAGGATATTGTCACTACTAAGTCACTACCACTTTTTCACCGTTAGATCAGAATCTCATTTATCTTTATCATTTCTCTCTCCTATTGAGATTCTGATCTAACGGTGAAAAAGTGGTAGTGATATAAAATTGATAGTGACAATATCTCAGAATATTTTTTAAAGATCCTAAACTATTTTTCAGAAGTACTTTACTTAAAATATTTTTTTTTCTCAGGACTTAAAATATTTTTAAGAAGCAAAAAAAAAAAAAAAGCATCACCTTACCTATTTTGAGCCAAAGCGGCGCGGTTTGGGAGAAGTGAACGGCAGAGGACGACAAAAGGAGTGGACGCTAGCCGCGTGAGCATCCTCTTCTCTGTTTAATTTAGGGTGAAGGTGCCTTTTTGCCAACATACTATTAGGAAAGGAGCAACCAGCACAAATATTTATTAAGGGTATCTTAAATACCAACAAACAATTATTACAGGCTAAATAACACAACACTGTCAGCTTCATTTTGTAACGCTTGTCCAGGTGGCTGAAGATGTTGACGTGGCTGGTGGACAGCCGAGGAACCAGAAGCATGAGCTGAGGAACTAGAAGTGCGAGCTGAGGGGAGACCTTCGACCACCCTACCACCACCATCATTTCTTCATTCCGTCGACCTTCCCTTTCGCCAGATGGTGACAGTCAGAGACAGAAGCAGCACTGCGAGTGCTGGGTTTCTGACGAGTTCTCACCACCACCTCCCTCTTTCTGCCATTTACCCATTACAGCCGCCAGTCATTTCCTAGTCTTCGCCATCACAGATTCCTTCCTCTGTTCAGATTCACTCTTCACCATCGACGCCACCTTTCTCTCTCCAACCACCAACAAACGCACACCCACACCACTCAGTTTTATTTACAAAAATAAGTAACAATATTTCGAGACCTTTGTTATTTCAATAGCTGAATGAATTTTACTGTAGTCAAGTTTCTTTGATAGAAAATGAACTGGAAGTAATACTACGACGCCGATAACCAAGGAAGAAAAGGGGAAAAAGCAAAGTTTTCAAAACATACCCAACCCAGTAGCTTTTTCAAAAAACTCGCCGGAATCTGGAAATATTGCCGGGAAATGCAAAGAATTGCCGGAAACTGGAGATATCGCCAGAAATGTAGAATCTCGACGGAAACCACAGAGAAATGACGAGACTAAGCTGTCAATGCTCGGCGAAGGAGAAAGTGAAGGTGGAGAAAAGAAAGACGATCACCGCCTACATCTTGCCGTCGACGATGAAGAAGATGATGCCATTCAAGCTCGTGTTTGCATATCGGCGTCGCCTTTACCTCTGAGACTGCGTTTTCACTGACTCTCGCGTTTTTGCTGTTCCACACGGACTCTCGCGTTCCTCTTCTAGATGCCATGGTCTTCAATAGTGAAGATGGGGTGGCGGCGTGTGGTGGGTGAGACATTGTCACGTGAAATTACGAGTGGGGGAGGGACAAAGTATTGGCGGCGGTAGAAGAGAAGGTAAAGGTTGAGAAGGAGGGAGAGGATCAAGAGGAAGGACTTGAAGTTGAGAGGGAATAGGATTGAAGTTCTGAGGAAGTTGATGGGCATTGGAGTCAATGGAATCCTCCTTGCAAAGTTGGGGATGGGGATGGTACTGGAGTGTGGCGAGGTGGCCTCCACGTGGATAGCAGCTAAGCAGTTGAAGGTCAGCTAAACGTCTGTTAAAAAAAAGCTGACGGTGTTGTGTTATTTAGCCTGTTTTAATTGTTTGTTGGTATTTAAGATACCCTTAATAAATATTTGTGCTAGTTGCTCCTTCCTTAATAGTATGTTGGCAAAAATGCACCTTCACCCTTTAATTTAATGGATATTCATATCACAGCAACAGCGGCACTCACACAATTTATTTCGATTCACTTAGCCACAGGTGGTTTGGCGCTATTCTCTCTCTGCCTTGGACGCCTCTGTCATCGTCGATCTCTGGTGGCCTCCCTCCTCGTCGATCTCCGGCCATTTCTGAGGGGAAAGAGTAAGTGTTGGTTCAACCCTAATCTTTTTGAAGTTGTGATTAAATCCTTGTCGATCTCCCTGATCTCCGGCGGGTTTTGTCTAAGATTCTTCCCTCCTACTTTTTTCCTTCTTTTATTTGCTTTGTTGCTGTCATTTTGTCTAAGGTTTTGAGAAAGTTTTCTGCTTCCTTCCAACTGTTGCATAATAAGAAAATTTTGTTTTTAAGCCTTAACGCCTCATTCATTATTATCTCCTCACCTCCAGCTTTGGCTCCCGTTTCTGCAGTCGGCTTCGAAACCTTGACCAAACGCAGAGAGACTTACAAACGCTCAGTTCTCCCTCCCTCTCCGTAATTTCGCACTTGTTTGATCTGATTAAAATTCACTTTCATCCAACTCTAGCAGCTAAAGTTCATTATTCGGTTGTAAAATGGAAAAGCGAAAATCGAAGGAAGCTTCCAGTTCTGAAACCCTGGGAGATCATGTCTAGGCCGATGTCGAGACTCTTCAACATGAAGCCTCCCCAACAATTTGTAATGAAGCAGAGGTTGCTGCAAGCTCCCAATTAAAGAAGAGGAAGAACAAAGATTTGGAGGGTAACTGTGGGATTCCGCAAGAGGAAAAGGAGATTAATGCTATGAAGGAAACCAATTCACATTCCAGTGGTGAGAAAATGGATGCCAGAAAAAACAAAATGAAGAAACGGTTGTTGAAGGAGGCAGAGAATGCCGATAAGCGTGGTGTCTGTTATTTGAGTCGCATTCCGCCTCATATGGACCCCCTAAAGCTTAGGCGTATTCTCTCACAATATGGTGATATTCAAAGGATTTATCTTGCTCCTGAAGGTGACCTCCTCTAGTTTATCATTGATGCTTAGTTTCATCTCTTTTAACTCTTTGCCAGAACGTGGATTGTGACTAATTATGGACTCTACTGAATTTGTCAATAGATAGGGAGTCGGTGGAATAGGGAGAAGAGAGAGAGAGAAAGAATTTTGTCAAAATACTCATATATTAATCTGGCCCCAACGATGGCTATTTAAGGAAAATACAATTCTTTATTTGAATTTGAAATTGCTGAAATAAAGGAACAATTACTCCTACTAAACAGGGATAACAACTCCCTAAGATGTAGCTTATTTGAATTACTAAAATAAGGGAACGACTAAAACAAACTTCCTGCACGTGAGTTGATTTACGATGACTGAGAATAATCCTTCAAGTACGCTGGACTCTTCTTGATGCGGTTGGGCCTCTGGGCTATAATGGGCTGATCCACTATATGGCTATGGCCTGCTACATTCCTTTCCCCATCGAAAATATCCATGTCCTCATGGATGGGTATGGATTTCGAACCAATGGGTGGAGGCCGTGTGGCAATCTGTGGATGGGAATCTGCGTCGTTGAGTGAAGGTGGTTCGTCCGTGGGCGCTGTGGCCGGATTCTCTGAACACGTGTCGTTCATAGAGTTAGCGTCGTCGCTGGCGGTCGGCGTCGGAGAAAGAACTTGTTCCTCCTCCCAAGTTGTGTCTTCCGGCATACCATCAGACCATTGGATTAGCAACTCTCTGACCTTTCGTCCGCGTTTCCATACTTCCCTGGTACCCAAAATGGCGACAGCCTCATGGAGTGGTTTATTGCCTTGGGACTTTTCCGGTAAAGGATGAACCTTAAAGTGGGTGGGGGAGACGAACGGCCGTAGTAGTGAAACGTGGAATACAGGGTGGATGAGAGAGGTCTCAGGTAATTCCAGTTTGTAAGATACCACGACGATCCGCTTCAAGATCTTGAAGGGTCCGTAATAACGGAGGGATAGCTTCTGTGAAGTTCGCCGTAGGACGGATTGTTGACGGTATGGCTGTAACTTGAGTAAGACCAAATCCCCTTCGTTGAATTCAATGTCCTTTCTTTTTTTGTCACTAAAAGCCTTCATGGTCTCTTGTGCTTGGTGAAGATTCTGTTTTAAACTACTCATGATTTTGTTTCTTGCGTAGAGATCTGTGTCTACTGCTTCCAAGTTGCTGCTGCCGAGACAGTAAGATAAAAGATTTGGCGGAGGAATACCGAAGGTGATTTCAAACGGCGTGAAACCTGTGGATCGGTTGAAAGAAGTATTGAAGTGGAATTCAGCAAAGCTTAGGATCTTCGACCATGTATGTGGGTGGTCATGAACATAAGCTCTGAGGTATTGTTCCAAGCACCTATTTACTCGTTCGGTCTGTCCATCGCTTTGTGGATGATAAGCTGAGCTATAACGCAGCGATGTTCCTTGCAGCTTGAAAAGTGATTGCCAAAATGAGCTGAGGAATATTGGATCTCGGTCTGAGATGATGGTGCGAGGAAAACCGTGGATTTTCCCTACGGAGTCCCAGAAAACGTGAGCGACTTTGGCGGCCGTGTAATGTGAAGGTAGCGGAATAAAATGAGCTCCTTTTGATAACCTGTCAACAACCACGAAAATAACTGAAAAGCCGTTAGAGTTAGGCAAATGGGTTATGAAATCCATGGTTAAATCGGTCCAGATGGTTGTTGGAGGGGCAGTAGGCTGAAGTAAGCCATATGGTGAATGATTTGGAGGTTTAATTTTCTGACAAGTCTCACATTCTTTGACAAAACGCTTAAAATCACTCTTCATTCCCTTCCAGGTAAAAACCTTATTGAGACGTAGGAAGGTGTTTTGAGCTCCGGAGTGACCACCCAGAAAAGAACCGTGGAATTCTTGCAATAGGATGGGCTTTAATGAAGACCCTGTAGGTATGAAAATTCTGGATTTATGAAATAAAAGATTATTTTTCATTCTCCATTCTCCCCATTTGTGTGGATCCGTAATAAGACCCTGAATGATTTGAGATGTGGTCGTGTCTGCTGTGATTTCTTGTTTTAAAATGTCTGTGATGTTGCATGTTGGTCCGGTAATGGCTGCTAGCTGGGAAATTGGTAGGGTGCCGGACCCCTCTGGAAATCTGGATAAAGCATCTGCCACAGTATTTGTTTTGCCTGTTTTATAAACAATTGTGTATGAGAACCCTAGGAGTTGTGATAAAAATTGTTGCTGTTCTGGGGTCTGGACAACTTGATTCATGAGGTGATAGAGGCTCTTATGATCTGTACGAATCTCAAATGTAGCACCCAATAGGTATTGACGCCACTTAGCCACCGCGCTAGTGATTGCATACATTTCTCTAATGTAAGTCGACTTTTGTTGCATAGTAGGAGATAATTTGCGACTGTAAAATGCAATAGGCTGATTTTTTTGCATGAGTACCGCCCCGATCCCGACACCTGATGCATCAGCTTCCACAATAAATGGTAAGGAAAAATCTGGTAAGATAAGTAGAGGAGCTTGTGTGAGGAGGGCCTTCAACCGATTAAATGCATCATTCTCTTCGGTACCCCAGAAAAATCCTTTCTTGGTAAGCAGATCACTGAGAGGTGCCGCAATGGTAGCAAAATGCTTAATAAACCGACGATAGTACCCAGCCAAACATAGGAAAGCACGTACCTGAGTTACTGTGGTTGGATCAGGCCAGTTGTGAATTGAGTTGATCTTTTCAGGGTCAGGAGATAAGCCTTGACCAGAGATAATGTGACCCAGAAAGTGTATGGAGGCTTGGGCAAATAAACACTTAGAGCATTTTGCAAATAAATAGTGCTCTCTTAGGGTAGTTAAGACCTGCTTTAGATGTGTCTCATGATCCCCTGCCGTGTGGCTGTAGATGAGTATGTCATCAAAGAAAATGACTACAAATCGCCTTAGGAAAGACGCAAACACTTCGTTCATTGTTGCTTGGAAGGTAGAGGGTGCATTGGTTAGCCCAAAAGGCATTACCAAAAATTCATAATGACCATGGTGGGCTCGAAAGGCCGTTTTGTGAATATCCTCGGAATGCATACGAATTTGATGATAACCAGATCGTAGATCGAGCTTTGAAAAAATTGTGGCTCCATTGAGTTCATCCAAAAGTTCATCTATTGTGGGTATGGGAAATTTATCTTTCACTGTCACCGCATTTAGTGCCCTATAGTCGACACAAAAGTGCCAAGAGCCATCTTTCTTTTTAACTAGGAGTACGGGTGAGCTGTAGGCCGAATGACTGGGTCGGATGATACCATCTTTTAGCATCTCAGAGACAAGTTTTTCAATCTCGTTTTTCTGGTAGTGGGGGTAGCGGTAGGGTCTGACTTGGATAGGTTTTGTGTTTGGAATGAGATTGATGTGGTGGTTTGTGGGTCTATGAGGAGGAAGTTGAGTAGGAATACTGAAAACATCGTCATAAGTGTCTAAAATGGTTGAGATGGTTGGTGGAAGCACTTCTGCCTTAGGTGGTGTGGAGTTGGGGTTTGGGAGGGAGAGGCACATGAGGTAGGCTTGTATGGGTTCTTGAGCAATGAGTTTGTGGAGCTGAGAGTTGGTGATTTGGCCTGGTGTAAGAGAATTATTACCTCTAAGCGTAACGGGTCTGTCATGGTGGGAAAAACTCATGGTTAGTGTTTTGTAGTCGGTGATTACTGGCCCCAAGGTGGATAACCATTGGATGCCGAGAACAATGTCTGCACCCTGTAGATCGAGGACATAGAAATCAATTTTGAAATTATAGTGACCTTGTAAAGCTAGGGGAACAGCTGCGCAGAAACCTTTGCAGAATAGGTGATCGCCATTTCCGACTTGGACCTGAAATGGTGTAATGGACTGTACCGGTAAGTTCAAATGTTGGGCCGTTCGTGCTGTGATAAAATTGTGCGTACTACCGCTGTCAACCAGGATCTGGACTGAGGACCCGTGAACTTGACCAGTGAGGCGAAATGATTTTGACGAGCGGTGGCCAAAAAGAGCGTGGAAACTGATTTCTGGAAAGGGGGGTGATTCAGTGTGAGCCTTCTCAGTGGTTTCCTGGGGATGCGCTAGGTCCTCCTGATCATCAACAACCATGTATAAAAACGTGGCACCCGGTTTGCATTTATGGCCAAAGGTATATTTTTCATCACAATTATAGCATAAGCCCTTTTCTCTTCGTGCAAGCATTTCTGTCTGGGATA
This sequence comes from Acacia crassicarpa, assembly GCA_034222035.1. Taxonomy (NCBI): domain Eukaryota; kingdom Viridiplantae; phylum Streptophyta; class Magnoliopsida; order Fabales; family Fabaceae; genus Acacia; species Acacia crassicarpa. Next base: position 18,600,586 of record JAWXYG010000004.1, on the reverse strand, counting down.
GCCGTCGGATAGGCACGGAAGCTGAGCTGGGAGTGGACGGCTTGGGCTGTGATACAGCTGATGGTGTTTGGTTACGAGGTGTCCAACGGGAGTATCGTTCGTCGGGCTCAGAATAGTTTCGTGCTAAACCCCACGCGACATGAAACGTGGCAGGTAGGTGGGCTTGTACATCACTGCGGACTTTTGGTTTGAGACCTGAGATGAACATACTTTTCCGGAGGTTGTCAGGAATTCCTGTAACTCGACTAGATAGGAGTTCAAAGGCGGTTTGGTATTCACGGACTGTTCCTGTTTGTGATAGTTTGCATAATGCTCTAGCTGGGTCATCATAGACAGTAGGTCCATATCGGCTGAGAATAGCAGTGCGAAAGTCTCCCCAATTGGTGATAAGACCATCACGAGCTACGGTACGATACCAACTTGACGCCGGTGCGTCGAGATGGAAGCATGCAATTCGAAGACGTTCAGGTTCAGAAATACCATAGTACTCACAGTACTGATCTACCGCAAATAACCAATCTGTCGGATCTCCCTGGCCAAAGCGTGGAAAGTCTAAACGGAGTGATTTTGGCTTAGGAGGATCGGTTCAGTTTGGTACAGGGCCTAAGATGCCAGTGTTGGATTGTGGGGGCTGAGTCACTCTTTGCGCGTCGAGGAATTGTTGAAAACGCTCCATGAAGGTGTTGAATTGTTCTTCATTTGTACGCTGCATCTGGGTGAAATAAGCTTGCTGACGCTCCTCGGACGTTGTTTGCTGTTGTTGCACAGCATTCAATTGTTCTTGCATCTGAGCCATGTGAGTCTTGTCCGCCATAGGTGGTTCGGGAATGAAAGCACCAAAATGTAGGGAGAATAGATAGGGAGTTGGTGGAATAGGGAGAAGAGAGAGAGAGAAAGAATTTTGTCAAAATACTCATATATTAATCTGGCCCCAACGGTGGCTATTTAAGGAAAATACAATTCTTTATTTGAATTTGAAATTGCTGAAATAAAGGAACAATTACTCCTACTAAACAGGGATAACAACTCCCTAAGATGTAGCTTATTTGAATTACTAAAATAAGGGAACGACTAAAACAAACTTCCTGCACGTGAGTTGATTTACGATGACTGAGAATAATCCTTCAAGTACGCTGGACTCTTCTTGATGCGGTTGGGCCTCTGGGCTATAATGGGCTGATCCACTATATGGCTATGGCCTGCTACAAGATTCTGCTTCTCGAGCACCTTCAAAGTCGTTGCGTAGATCTCGAGACCTAGTATTTTCGGAAGGGTATTCTCTTGATATTTAATTCACTGTTAAAATTCGATTACTCTACTAGCATATCGTCACTTGCTTTGCCTGCAATTACGCAGATGGGTTGAATTCACTGACAAAAGAGTAGCAAAAAGAGTTGCTAATATGTTAAACGGTGAACAGATAGGTATGTATTCTTACCAACTCATAGCCAAATATTGGTTTGTTAGTTTAATTTGCAGAGGCAATGATGAACTATGTGATATAGTTGTTACTAGTAATGCCCGGGTTGTCCATGATGTGGTCTGTATTGATTAGGTGATAGTTATCCGAACTGTTTCTACAGGGGGCAAGAAGAGGTCAGCATTCCACTATGACCTTTGGAATATTAAATACTTGAGTAAGTGTTGGTTCAACCCTAATCTTTTTGAAGTTGTGATTAAATAAAATAAAATAAAATAAAAACTAAAATACCCAGCCGGCCAACCGCCCCCGGCGGTGACGGCTGGCCGGCTGGGTATTTTAGTTTTTTTTAAAAAAAATTATTTACTTTCCATCAGTGTCCACGTCTGCTTGTCAGTTCAAATTAGCGCCACGTCAGCGTTCCATCCAAGTTTACTATCAATTGATGGCCCGTGGCATTTTCACTCCCAAAACGTAAACACGTGTGTATTTTTTGTCCAAAAAATAGCTTGTGGTGTTGGGCGCTCCTGGGGGAAAAGCTCGTGTGTATTTTCGCTTCTTAACCCTATTTTAAAAAAATAGTGGTTCCAACTTCCAATCATTATTACCTCTTGGGGTTGTGTTTTTTTATTATTGAGTAACTTTCTCCTTGTTTGTAACTATCATTCTGATCTTATTTATAAGTTTAAATTATCCAATTCTCATATTGATAATTGAATATTTCATACACTACTTTTTGCCTCTTGATTAATAATTTAGGACTCTTTGGCTAATAAATAATGGCTTTTATATCTAGGGCTTTGGGCCTTTGGATTTATTTTAGCCATTTTTCATAGCAAAAATTCTAGATTTACATTGCTTCACTATTTTCACCATAACTCTTGAACCAGACGTCGGATTTGCCTCATTTTTGTTTCATATTTCAGATAATTAAAGAGCTACAATTGTTATGAAGACATGAAGGGCAAATTCGGACAAGAGGGAAGTTATTTTTGGAGCCGAAGTCGATGTTTATTTCTGGATTTTATTTGGGCTCGAATTTTGTAATTAAAGCCCATTTTCCATTTTAGGTTTTATTTAGGTAAGGCAGTAGCCACAAACAGATTCCATTCACGTTTTGTTAAAACTTGTGGATCAAAATAGGAGTCTTCATTTTCTCTCAACTGTTCTTCATATGTTCTTCGCGTTCTTGATGTTCTTCATCAGTTTTTCGTCTTTCTTAATTATGTTCGGCTAAATTCTCGTAATTAACCCAACGGTGAGGATTCCATCTACTATCCAGAGGACTCGCGCTTAATTAGTAACCGTCTAACTCATTTCTGCATTCTTTAATCGGATTCGATTTTTGGATTTGGATTGGGTTTTTGATTAAAAACCCAGATCGATATTAACCAAGGACGTAACTCGAACTAGGTTAAAGTATTACTGTACGATCGTATAGCGATACGCCACTAATTCGAGTAAATTCTGAACGATTGTTCAGTTGAAGGAAATTCTGGGCAAATGCAGAGATTTCGGTTTGCCCAGAGTCGATCACGAGTTCGGTTAATAACCTGTTTGATCCGAGGAAGGGAAGTAGAGGAATCTGAATGCTGGGTTAATCTTTTAATCCTCTGTTTGTCTCTGTTTAATCTGTGTTATTTTGTTTCGTTTCTGTTTTATTTCATTTTCTTTCAGTCTATTTGAATCAACAAAACCCCCCACTTTATGTTTCTGTTTTACTGCTGTACGAATTGAACCGACTGCGAATTCGTTGGGAAACGACCCAGGTTACATTATACTGCAAATTCTTTTCTAGCCTGGTTATTTTGGGAGGTTACGACAAATCTCTGTCACATATATCAAGGAAAGCTAGTTAACTCATTAATTATGGGTTAAATTTTTAATTTTGCCCTTATCTATGATTGGTTCTAAAAGTCAACATGAATAAATTCTTTTTGTTTATTGCAATTTATTTAGCTAAAAATGTGACAAATGCATTTATATTATGAAATTGAACTTATAATAAAGTTTTTTTTTTGTTAAAATGAACTTATAAATAGGGCCAATTAGTAATCTCAACCGCTTGTTTATTTTACGTGATAAGAATAAGGAGTTTAAACTTCTTGTAGATGCAGAAAACTCCCCTGGGCGAGGTCCCCGCGTATGTGCCCGACAGAACCTCGATCCGGACTAGGTAGGACGAAGCTTTGGTAAACCGGGTGTAATAGCAAAAAAAAAAGAGTTTAAACTTCTAATGTTGCATGAAAAGAAAAAGATTCCTACACACACATGAAATAGTGAAATCTATATAATATATATATATATGAGGGAAAAACACCTCTCATGTTGTAGAAGAAGTGTTTTCTCATATTGCACACACATAAAATAGTGAGATATATATATATATATATATATATATATATATATATATATATATATATATATAATTAGCATTATATATATGTGTGGTCCCATTATTTCATGTGTGTGTAGGAAACTTCTTATTCTCATGCAACATGAAAAGTTTAAACCCCTATATATAATACTAATTATATATATATATATATAGGTCCCACCCAATACGAGAAGTGTTTTTCCCTAAAAATAAATGTTGCTTATAAAAAGTATCGGGTATCATACAATTTCACCCACCCCACCCTACCTTTCCCTTTTATCTTTCCTCATTCTCTCTCTCATTCTTCTCATTCTTTCGATTCTTCCTCATTCACTCTTTTCCAATTTCTAAGATTTCTCAAAACACTTTATTAATGTCTGGAATCTGGATATTACTTTTACAATAATCTTGATTGACAACTTGACGTAATTTACCGTCTTATTTATTGTTCATAAAAACACTAAAACCAGAGTAGAAAAATACAGTCTGAGATTGTTCAAACACTTAGGATGTCAAAATGCAATCAAGGTAGTGATAAAGAAAAGATGAAAAAAATGGACTAAAAAGCTAAACAAGATGTAGAATAGTGTATACAGTTTATCTAATAAATTACTATTTTCATCTAAAACATATTATTTTAGATAATTACTATCTATAAATGATTTTAGCCTATACAATTTATTAATCCATATATGTTGGAGCTATTTTTTGTCATGTTAAATAATTGACTAGTGTTATGATTTTAATTTTGTAGACAAATTTATTTAATTTTTGGTATTTATTATGAAATCTAATATTAAAAATATTTAAAACAAAATCTTATCTTTTATAGGTAATTATCACAAAAGCTAAATGTCTTTTTCGATAATTTGAACGTGAAAAAATTATTTTGATAACAATATCTAAATGTTATTTTTTTAATCAAAATCTCTTTTTTTATTGAATCTATTTTAAAATTTATTCTCTAAAATAACTTTTATCACTTTTTTTTTTAGAAGCTATTCTTTAAAAATTAATCCAAACACTTTAAAAAGAATCGGTTGAAATAATTTAGCTATGCCCCGAAAATGGTAGGGCAGATAAATCAAAGGGTATATCTTACCTAATATCTAGAGGCAAACCGTATAGAAATAACAAACAAGAGAGCAGAAGAAATTCTGTGACGTGGAAATTCCAAATATCCACAACCTCACCACAAATTTCACTGCATATACTCCATGCTCTCTAGCTTTATACCTTACACCTCTTGTGAGACGAACTAGAGCAGATGTGAATCTGAACTGTGAAATTGAAGCATCGGAGAAGGAAAGGGAAAACTCGAGAGAGAGAGAGAGAGTGTGAAACTGAGAAAAGAAATCTGAATCATATTTTCTATACAGTGCACAATGCGTTTTATAAGTCCTTGAATACACGTGGGACTATTAATCAGTTACAACAGAAACTAGCAATATAACAAACAGGCCTAACTAAGTTAAATACAATTAACTAAAATATTATCTAACCATTTTCTTTATTACACTTTGTCAGCCCCCCACAAGCTGGAGCATGTACATCAATCATGCCCAGCTTGGAAACAAGAGTATGAAAGGGCCCAGGACCAAGGGGTTTGGTGAAAGGATGAGCCAGCTGATTGTGAGAGCGAATAGGCAACAATCGAACGACGCCCTGCTGAACTTTGTCACGAATGAGGTGACAATCCAATTCAATATGCTTTGTGCGAGCATGGAAGGTAGGATTAGAGGCAAGTTGAAGAGCTGATTGGTTGTCACAATATAATAGAGCAGGCTGCAACCGAGAAATACGAAGATCATCCAACAAATATAAGAGCCACTGAATATCACATGAAGTCATAGCAAGTGCACGGTACTCAGCTTCACAAGAAGACATAGAAACCGTACTTTGTTTCTTGGATTTCCAGGAAATAAGAGCATGATCTAAAAAGATACAATAGCCAGTAATAGATCGTCGAGAATCAAGGCAAGCCGCCCAGTCACTATCACTAAACCCTTTCAGGGAAAAATCAGAAGTAGAAGGGAAGAACAAACCCTTGGAAGGAGTAGATTTCAAATAACGAAGGACCCTGTGAGCTGCTTTGAGGTGAAGATCAGTAGGAGCTGCCAAAAACTGACTTAATTGTTGGGTAACAAAAGCAATATCGGGTCGTGTGGTAGTCAGATAAAGGAGGCAACCAACAAGCTTGCGGTAAGAATAAGAATCAGACAAGGGAGTACCGGAATGGAGACTTAACTTAACTTTGTTGTCCATAGGAGTAGAAACAGGTTTGCAGTCAAGATAACCTGTTTCAGTAAGCAAATCCAGCACAAACTTCCGTTGACAAACAGAAATGCCATTACTATTACGAGCAATCTCAAGACCAAGAAAATAACGAACCGAACCAAGATCCTTGATCTTGAAAAGACGATCCAGATTGCATTTCACAGAAGTAATTTCAGACATATCATTCCCAATTAAAAGGATATTATCAACATATACCAAGAGAGCAGTAAAACCAGATCCAGAGAATTTCACAAATAAAGAATGATCAGCCTTTGATGCAACATACCCATAGGAAAGAAGAGCAGAAGATAATTTCTGAAACCATTGTCGACTAGCCTGTTTGAGGCCATAAAGGGATTTTTGTAGTCGACAAACCAAAGATGAATCAGAAGAATAAAACCCCGGGGGCAAAACCATGTAGACTTCCTCGTTGAGATCACCATGAAGAAAAGCATTATTCACATCAAGTTGATGAATATGCCATTTATTAGCAGAAGCAAGAGCAAGTAATAACCGAACTGTAGTCATTTTAACAACAGGAGAGAATGTATCAAAAAAATCAATGCCCTCAGTTTGAGTAAAACCTTTTGCAACTAACCGTGCTTTGTACCGATCAAGAGTGCCATCGGACTTATATTTTTTCGTAAAAACCCATTTGCAACCAATTGGTTGTTTCCCGGGAGGCAAATGAGTGAGAATCCAAGTCTTATTCTGTTCAAGAGCAAAAATCTCAGCATCCATAGCATCACGCCAAGGTTTAAATTTGGAAGCTTGACGGTAAGTAGTAGGAATATCATCACAAGAAAGAGCAAGACAAAAATTTTTGTAAGAAGGAGAGAAAGAGGAAGAAAGAGACGAAGAGAAGGAATACTTATCTCCGGAAGAAAAAGAGGCAGCTGAAGTACTGAAAGCCGAGCAATAATAATCCTGCAAATAAGTGGGAGGTTTATGTGGTCTGGTAGAAACACGAAGAGGAGCAGGGTCAGGTGCGCGGGAACCTGAATCAGGCGGGACAGAAATGGGAGAAACAGGTGTGGAAGAAAACGAAGGAATAGAAGAAACAGAAGGGAGGTCAGAGTCTGATAAGGGATTAAAGGAAACAGAACAGGGAGAAGGAAGAGGAGAAATAGGGGCGGGAAGAGATAAGGAAGCATCATGATCTGTATGTGGTGTATGCATAAGATAAGGAAAAGAGGATTCATAGAAAATTATATCTCGAGAAATAAAAATTGCATTAGTGTGAAGATTTAAGAGTAAATAACCCTTAGTATGATTAGGAAAACCAAGAAACAAACATTTGGAAGCCCTCGAATCAAATTTAGATCTATGTGCAGTAGTAGTCAAAGCATAGCATAAACAGCCAAAAACCTTTAAATCTGAATAAGAAGGAGATTTATTAAACAATTGCATAAAGGGGGTGGAGTTATGAATAATAGGGGAAGGTAAACGATTGATGAGAAAAACAGCATGAGTAATAGCAAAACACCAATAAACCTTGGGAAGTTTAGCTTGAAATAAAAGAGCACGGGCAACATTTAAAATATGCTGGTGTTTGCGTTCCACAATGCCATTTTGTTGAGATGTTTCAATGCAAGAAGTTTGATGGATAATGCCCTTGGATTTGTAAAAAGAATCCATAAAAAATTCAAGGCCATTATCCGATCTTAGAATCTGTACCTTTGCATTGTGTTGATTTTCAATCATAAGGATAAAATTTTGAAGATGAATTCTAACTTCAGATTTAGATTTCATAGGAAAAACCCAAGTATAGCGACTGAAATCATCAACAATTGTTAAAAAATACTTAAAACCACGAATTGAAGTGACAGCAAAAGGGCCCCAAATATCTGTATGTATCAAAGAAAAAATGTTATTGCTCGAAGATGTGCTTACAGGAAATTGCAACCTCTTTTGTTTAGCCATATGACATACATCACAAGGAAAGGAACTAGAACTACAAGAAATAAAGGGAAATTGCTGATGCAAAGTACGTAATGTGGAAAAAGAAAGGTGACCTAGTCTATGATGCCACAAATCAAAAGAAGTGTCGGTTGAATGTTGTGAAGGTGGAGCTGATGTAGTGATCAGTGCTGGTGAAGTAGTCACAGCAATAGTGGGAGAAGATTTTGCAGGATTGAGAAAGTATAAACCTTCAAAAACTTCAGCTGAACCAATCGTCTTCCAAGGAGAAAGCACCTGAATATGACAAGTAGAGAAGGAAAAAATAAAGCAACAAGAGACAACACTTGTTAGCTTAGAAACAGACAAGATGTTAAAGGCAAAATCAGGGATATAGAAAACATCATGAAGAATCAAGGAAGCTGAAAGACAAACAGTGCCAGAAATTACAGCAGTAACAGAACTACGATCAGGAAGTTTAATTGGAATAGGATCAATGGAATGATAATCAGAAAATCGGTCAAGAGAATGGCATACATGGTCAGTAGCCCCAGTGTCAATGATCCAAGAATTCTGATAAGAAAAGGAGTTAATAGGAAGTGGTTTACCTGGATCTTGATGAGATGAAGAAAGAGCATGAACAGCCGGAGCAGGGGAAGTAGTAGAAGAATTGGTGGAAGCAGATTGGACAAGAGTAAGCAATTTTTGGTACTGCTCCGGTGTAAATTGCAGAGATGGCGTTGGCAAAAGACCTGGAGATGCAAGCTTCAGCTCTTGGACAGAATTAGAGACTGGATCCTTCGTAGAACAGTGATTGACTGATGAACTAGCTTGATTTCGGAACTTGAAGCCAGGAGGGAAACCATGCTTGCGATAGCAAGTGTCAACTGTATGGCGAGGACGATTGCAATAGGTACAGAACTTCTGATTGGCAGAACCAGATCCAGAGTTAGGATGAGGAGGTTTAGAACCATAACCTGGAAAATGTGAAGGACGAGATGGTCCTTTATTGAACAGGATAACTGATTCTGTACCAGAAGAGGCAGGCATCTCACGTTCTTGTTGTGAGAGTAGAGAGAAAACCTTGTTAACAGTAGGCAAAGGATCAAGCAACATAATCTGAGACTTCACAGACGCAAAACGATCATTCAACCCTTTCAGAAACCTCAAGGTATAATCATTTTTGCGATATGTAACACAAGAACAGGTAAAATTACAGGAACATCGAGTGATCGGCCTCAGAATCTGATATTCATCCCAAAAAATTTTTAGCTTAGTATAATACTCGCTTACCGACAGATCGCCTTGCCGGAAAGAGAAAATTTCGTCCTGTAATTCAGCCACGCGAAAAACATCACTCTGAGCAAAATGATCCTTGAGATCCAGCCAAACATCGCGTGCCTTGTCTAACCAGAGGATACTCTGGGCAATCGTCGGCGAAATTGATCTGGTGAGCCATGAACACACCATCGTGTTGCATTGTAGCCAAGCAGAGTAAGTCGGATGAGAAACCGGCGGTGCTGAAATTGTACCATCCACAAAAACAAGTTTGTTCTTCGATTGAAGCGCCATTCGCATAGCTCTGGACCAGGAATGGTAGTTTGGACCGGTGAGGACCGGAGTAACTAGCACCAATGCCGGATTCTCGTTGGGATGGAGATAATAAGGGCTGGAGACGTTGAGAGTCGAATCGGAGGACACTCGAGCCGCCGTGCCAGCGGCGACTGACGAAGAATCACCCATCGTAATGGATGGGCTCTGATACCATGAGACGAACTAGAGCAGATGTGAATCTGAACTGTGAAATTGAAGCATCGAAGAAGGAAAGGGAAAACTCGAGAGAGAGAGAAAGAGTGTGAAACTGAGAAAAGAAATCTGAATCATATTTTCTGTACAGTGCACAATGCGTTTTATAAGTCCTTGAATACACGTGGGACTATTAATCAGTTACAACAGAAACTAGCAATATAACAAACAGGCCTAACTAAGTTAAATACAATTAACTAAAATATTATCTAACCATTTTCTTTATTACACTTTGTCATCTTATGGTAAAGATAGATCAGAAGATTTCTTCAAACCCTTCATTTGTTGATCTGTAACATCAATTGAACTTGGGCAGATAAGCGGCTCTCTGGTTTTTTCATTCGCTTTGGGCCAAGCTCCAGCTTTCTTCCCAGGATACAGCACATAATGTTGAAACATAAACAATAAATCATAGAATATAGTTAATTAATTGCATTATTGCAAAGTGTTCCTCATTTAAATGTCAAAATACCACCAATGTTTAATAAACCAGTTCTTTAAAATTCTGGGTTTTGTCACAGACTGAGAGAGGAATCAGGCTTTTGAGTTGTCATACCAAGGATAGAAGTACTTTCCCAACGTTTCCAGAAAAGTTCACCCATGAACCTAGAAACAGAGACAGTATCAGTTATTGCAGGCTGAGAGGGGTCTAATATCAGTTATTGCAGGTTGAATTTGAGAAACCTTGATCTATAGATTGAACGGCCATTTGTGAGTAATTGAAAACTCCTCCAGAAAAATCAAGCAGAACCCCTCCAATGCTGAATCCATCTGTGCTCTTCCTCAAGAAGTTCGTGAGAGTCTATATTTTCACAGTTGCGTGTCTTTGGATTAGTTTTTGGATAATAACTTTTACAATTTACAAGGTAAATACGTGAAAAAAGTTTTATTTCAGTTTACAAACTTCTGAAACCATATTTCAACTCAAACACTCAATAGGGAGGGAATAAAAAATCCTGACCTGGGGCATGTATTTGATCATAGTCATACATACTTGAATTGAGCTGCATTATAATTGATTCCCAATATTAATCAAATCTAAAATCAGGAAAACTAAACATTTTTCTGTTCTCTCAACAGCCACATGTGCTGCATTATTATATGTTGTAAACTTTCATAGAAAGAAAAGAATGGCTACGGAGCTGGGCTTAGCTTACTTAAAGATGGAGATGAGCCAAAGCCAAGAGTGGTCAGGTAATGCCACGAAAAAACAAACGGTAGCTATGAGCCATATCACGGAGACTGTTGCAATGGCAGATTTGGAGAATTTCTGACCCCCACGCTGCACACAGTGGCATTGAATCTTATCAAGAATTCACAAAACCTGTGCGGTGGGTTCTAAGAGAGAGGATAACTATTTAGAAGAGCTGTGGAAGATACTTACTTCATAGATTGCAACTTGGAATAACACAACTAAGGTCATTATAACATTATGAGCGGAGAAAGCAACATCATTAGCAGCAACAGGAATCATCTGAAGTTTAAAAGATAAAAAACAGAGTAATGAACAAGCCAAATGGGTGATTAAGGAGCAGGATGAAGTAGTTTTCTGAGAAGAAACCTGTCCAAAGCCATATTTCTCGAAGTATTGCTTCTGAATGGCAGTGCTGAAGTAGAGGGAAGCGTTGTAGATGAGATAGGAGGTTTGCTTTGTTAGGTTGAGTAACTTGTAATCAAGGTTTAAGCCAACCACACTGTGTGTTCGAGGAAGAAAAACGCTTTTGAATTAGAATCTCAAGAAGAACAGAAATCAAGGTAAACAAGTCTCTGAAAAATTAACGAGGCACCTTTTCCAACGAAAGTTCAGGATGATCTGTGGGTAACAACTGATGGCCCAGGAAATGAATGTTAACCAACCTAGTACTTGGTACAAAACCTGAAGAGGAATTGAATGCCAAGAAGCCATTTCTCTCTGTGTTTCTCTCTCAGTTTCTGTCAAGAACTTTGAAGAATGGGACTCTTGTCAGTTTATTGCCTTAATTCCAACTGTTGATAGGGCCTTCCAGTCTCTCTGAAGTTGAGAAACTTAGAAAGCAAACCTTTTTATTTCGTCTTTTGGCTTTGTTTAAAAGCTGAAATCAACCTCTGGTCTTATGACTGACGTTTTCTCTTGCAAATAAGGAAGCATAGACGCTGTCCATTATTGACGTAACTGTGAAGATTACCTGGACCGTGCAAGTCAGACTTTCTATAATAAATTGAACTGTTGGGTACGCTTTGGTATTAATAGAGACACGTTGCTTTGATTTTGTGATCTGTTCGTCCTACTTCGAGGAAGGGACATCTTTTTGTGGTGGTACAGCAAATATTGTTGGCACATGAATTGTGAGTTTTTTGGCTTATTCATGAAGGTTGCGAGAAAATGAGAATTGCCATTTACTGGCTTCATTCCAACCTCCAATTCCTTTATGGGAAGTGCCTGATTTTCATATCGTTTTGCTATGGACTGGTCCAAAATAGTTTTCAGATGTGTTGGGGAGGGGAAATTTCGCGAGCAGAATCCAGCCAAAAGAAAAGGAAACTTCCCCATATTCTGCAAATGTTGGATTAAGCCAATCAAGTTAGTCCGTTGAGGCAGAGTTCAGTCTACTTGGCATTTTATTCACAGAATTTTCTCAACATCTCATTCTTTTCATTTCTGTTATCCCACCGCTTTCTTCATTTACATCTCTCGAATTTCTGGTATTGGCTAATGGTTTCAAAGTTTACCAATTTGATGTATATGCATATCACACGAATTCATCACTGTGTTCTTTTCTGTTAATAATTTTCCTCCTTACTCAGTAGATTAGAAGGGGAGGGCATTTATATGTTTTGTTCACTTAGATGGCTTTAAAAGATTTTCGATGGAGATGATGTCGTCTCTCTTTTCTTTTCATCTCCCTGTGATTCTATCACTAATAATATACACGTCAAGAGAGACACTCTTTTTTTTATATATATAAAGGAGAAGGCTAGAAGCCCAAATTACAAACAAAAAACATTACATAGAACAAGAGAAACACACTTGTTTCCGAGCAAATATAACATCAATACATGCTTCTCAGATAACAGCCCCTAGCTGCTGGATGGTTTTCTAGAGGCCTTATTGGACAAGTTTTAACAGCAACTAGTAGTTTGCACTAGCTTTCCAATCATATGTAATGGCCGCCAATGCTTGCCCACTTTGACGAATTCTTTCACCCAAGAAAATGCAATCAAATCAAGGAAATAAAGTTTTAATGGCCCAGACTTCACATTCTATAAAAATATTATTATTATTTTACTAAAAAGAACCGACAATAAAATTTTCAAAAGCCAAATTTTACAAACGGCGCTGAATAATAAATTGGGAGATTTATTCCAAATCCAACATTAGCAGGGTTATCACCACATTCAGAGGGAAGCGAGTCGCCCGCATGAATGATTTAATTGAACAAACCACAAACTCATGCTTTGCCAACTCCCAACTCAAGTTTCTTGATGTGTTGAATTTGCTTTCCAGGATTTAAGCCCTTGGGGCAGGCACGAGCACAGTTCAATATGGTATGACATCGGTACAGCTTGAATTCATCATTAATGGCCTCCAATCGTTCCTCTGTGTACTCGTCACGACTGTCACTGATCCACCTGCAACAATACCATCCCCATATAACGGCTCTTCACCCACACTCAACTGACTCAAGTTTCAACCAACACAAATACACGAAAAAAACAAAAAAAGGAGAGGAACATGTTTGTATAATTTCTAAAACAAGAGAGGTATCAAGTATACTGTCTTTCAATTACTATAATCTGGAAATAGAATTGATATAGAACCTAAAGATGAGAATGAGATGCTACTTGATTATGAAGTTTGGGATCGAGGTACAAAATCCAAAAGTTTCAGTGTTATCTCATACAAGCATAAAATGAACCAGCAAGCGTTCAGGATAAATTAAGATAACAAATTTAAACAAGGAAACAAAAATTTATAGTAAAGCATCTAACGAACCACCAGATGAATTATGGCTCTGTTGTTTGGAATGCACCACGTTAGGAGCGTTAGGACCAGTAATTTTGAAAAAAAAAAGTCCACTAACGTTGTCAACGCTCATTTGGTCTGTTTGGATTGAGCGTTAGGAAAAAGCTCCTAATGCTCAAAAAGCCCATTAAGGGTCTGTTTGGTTCGAGGGGATCGGAGGGGAGGGGAGGAGGATGGAGGGATTTTAGTCCCCTCCCCTCGTTTGGCTGATAATATTTTTTAGGAGGGGAGGGAAAATTTTTTAAAATTTTCCCCCCTCTCCCCTCAAAAACGTCACCCCCCAAATCGGACGGATTCGGAGGGATTATAAAAATTAGTATGATAGTGGACTAAGATACCCCTATTCTTTTTCCGTTATTTCTAAAATACCTGAGGCCCTCTTAAATCGATGCAGCTCTGGGATTCTGGGAACTTATTCGGCAGCAAGTAACAGGATAAGAGAGAAAATTAGAAAGTTAGTACCATTGATGAGTTTAATATTTGCAATTAGAAAACTTGGGGATACGCATCTCAGATCCGAATATGATCCAAATGATACAGAAGATTGATGTAAACAGAGATGGGTAGTTTGATATCGACGAATTTGGAGAACTAAACAAATTAATAATGACGATTGAAACGAAGTCAAGGATATGAATGAGGGATTCAACATGTTCAATCAAAACGGAGACGGGTTCGTAACAAAAGAAGAATTGAGCACAGTTTTAGCTTCTTTGGGGCTGAAGCACGGGAAGGCACTGGAAGAGTACAAAGAATGATCAAGAAGGTTGATGCAGATGGAGATGGAACGGTGAATTTCATTGAATTTAAGCGAATGATGAAAACTAGTGGATTTGCCGCTACCTGTTTGTGGTTTATTAATAGATCTTGATGTACGCAAATGCTCATGGAAACTGATAACAGATTAGAAGGCCCTTTCTACGTTGTTTCTTGCAATTTGCATCAATCAAATAGCAAAAGCTTGGAGGAGATCGTTTATATGCATATATCTTGACCTTCCTTATTTATACACACACATTATATTTGCCATCAATCCTTTTTCAATCATTTGACCAAACAAAAAAGAGTAAAGGTGTAAAAATACATATGTGCTTTGCCCTCAGGAGCACTAAACACCAAATATTTTTTTTGGTTGCAAAAATACCCATGTGATTATAATTTTGAAACAAAAGTCATACCAGCTGTTAAAAGGAAAACATCTGTTAGTCACTACGTTAAATAAGGTAACAGTAAACCCCTTTTCCAATATAAGGGCAAAATTGTCAATGTAAAAAAAAATTCCCTCCCCTCCTCTCCTAAACCAAATAAGGTAACATTAAAATCCCTCCCCTCCGCTTTCTTCTGATCAATCCAAACAAGGTAATATTAAAATCCGTCCCTTCCCCTCTCCTCCATTAAAATCCCTCTCTTCCCCTCCCTTCCGTTGAACCAAACAGACCCTAAGTCAAAAACTCCACCATAGAGCTTTTTCCAAAACGCTCTCAGCTTTTTGACGTGGGTCCCGCCACTTCTACCACTATCAATCCAAATACAAATCAGATAGCTTTTAAGCTACCACTCCTACCGAGTTTTTTCCAAAGTCAGTAGCTTTTAAGCCACCGCTCCTACCGCCGACGCAGACAGACCCATTATTGTTGCGGTGCGGTGGGGAAGCCAATTCTAACCCCAAAAATCGAACTCACTGTGCTCTCTCCTCCCGCAAAATCGCAGTCGAGCAGAAGGGCTTCGAACTCAAAGGCTCTTCTCACAACCGTGGAAGCTAAGAGCAGACGTTTCTCTACCGGTAAGGAAAATATATCGGTATCTATTAGTTTCTTCGAATTGTGCGGGATACTTCTCTTTGCAAAGTAATGTTTGAATAAGCCATGAATAATTTTGTTCTTTTTTCCCCGCTCTGTATTATGTTTTTCAGTTATGATAATTCATAAGCACGAGAAAGAGCCGCCCTCGGGTGGAGTTTGGCGAATGAATTTGCCATTTGCTTACTTTGATTTGGCAGTCGAGTAATGTTACTGAATAACTGCATCGATGGAATTTGAAATTTCAGGTTTCGAGTGATTTGTGGATACAGAAGAATGCTTCCGCAGCGAGTGAAGAAGACCATAACTGATAACCCAAAGAAGCTGGCCAACTTGATCGACCTTGTAAATCTTCCCTCGGCTGTTCGAGAGTTTGTGGGTCAATCTCAAACTTCTCGGTTAGGCTGTTTTTTGCGGGTTTGGTCCTACATCAAAACCAATAATCTCCAGGTTCATTTCCTCACGTCTTCCTGTTTAACCTTCGGTGAAATTATTTTCCTGTTCAAATTTCATGAGTAGGTACTCAGTGTTACTATATGATCTTTGGAGAATCGAATGTTCTATACAGTTGTAAGGAAATTGAAATTTTGAATGCTAGAGATGCAAAACACTTATTTGTCGATTGAGCTAGTTGATATTCTGGTTTATTTTAGCGGACCAAAATAAGGTTTTAGTCTATTCAGAAACATCATGTTCTCTGATCATTACATAAGCTGCAGATTTCTCCTGTTATAGATTACAGAAACATAAAAAGTTCTTCCATCAATGAGGTGTTTAAGTGTGTAAACTTGTTGCATCGAAGCTGGGATTTTGTGAAAAATACGCTGGTTTTGCTTTTAAACGTTTATTCAAATTTAATATTGCACTTTTTCATATTTAGAATGGTACACAGCAAATAAGAGCTACGGGCAAGAAATATTAAAAGATTGGAGTTACATTCTTCTGTTGTTTGTAAATAAGAAATTCAAGAATTGCAAAACTTATTACTGATTGGATAGATTTATAGGTGTCGATGAACATGTGTCCTAGTATATCTACTAAACTTGGTCTGAGAAGCTTAGGTATGCTTGAGTTAAGGTGAGAGGTCACTTATGTGTTATCTGTTTTCATTTTTCTGTCTTGTTTGACCCGTACTCTATAGTTGTTGATGAAAGATCACTCCAAATACATTATATTTCTTCTGACATATTTAAACTCACATGATCCAACATTTTCCAACTTACAAGCCTGGAGTTCTATAAAATGAAAGCCATGGATTTAAAATGTGTACCATAGTGTATTGTTTATGTTGAGCTATAAGTTCATGGGTTGGGTATATTTAACTTTTATTCATGATATTTATCTGCAGAAGAAATGACTAAATTATGAGTTATTGTCACTTTAATTTTTGTAGGATGCAACCAATAAGAATGTGGTGAACTGTGATGAGAAGTTGAAGAGTATTCTGTTGGGAAGATCTCATGTCGAGTTGGCAGAACTTCCTGAACTAATCAAGCTGCATTTTCCAAAAGCGCCCAAGTGAAATGTATGATATCAATCACCCTGTTTGCCTATTTAGAAAGCAACCTCTTTCTCAAAGATGAGAATCCAAATTTGTTTGTATTTTTATTTTTTGCATGCAATCTTATTCTTTCAGCACATGATGGAGCAGATGTTTCAATCCAACATTTTTCTTGACTATTCACTTGACCTACTACCAGACTACACTTGGGGGCCAAATGTATTGTAGAGCGGGAAGGGATAAAAAAAGGTTTAAGTAGCAAAATCGCCCCATAAGTATACGCCTAGGAGCAACATTGTCTTGTAATTTTTTTCAAGTTCAATGTCACCCCAGAAGTTTTAAAATGTACCAATGTGATTCGATACTGTTGAAAAACTAATGTTGACCGTTAACTTTTTGACAGAAAAAGACAATATTGTTATGTTTTAAAACTTCCGAGATAACATTGAACCTATAAAAACTTTCAGGATAATATTACTCCTAAATATATACTTTTGGGGCGGATTTGTCACTTAACCCATAAAAAAATGAAATGAGAAAAAAAAAAGGGGGGGTTGTAAAGGAAAAATAACTATTATTCCCTTTTTCTGTCGAAATACTGTTATCTTTTTTTTTTAAAAGAAAAAAAAATGAAATGTGGAGAAAAGAACATGATATTTTTTTATTTGAAAATGCTTTTGCTGTTTAAATTGAGTGTTGGCTTTGTTCTACTCATTTTCCCTTCCTATCTTTTTAAAACTTGGGGTGTATTATTACTTAAATAAAGATTTAGAAAAACACAATCAAATAAAATAAGTGCTCATTTTGTCGCATAAATTATGGACAATAGCCTATGTTTCAATGACTATTGAAACTGAATTAGATAATTTTTGAATAAGTGATTGGCAATGATGGAATTAGCCTTGTGGGTGGGGTGGAAGGCATCCCAAAATACATATTCATTAGCATCCGAACAAGTGGATGGATTAAACTTATCACACAAGAAACTCATCTCAAATAATCCTGTCCCACAACATGCTGTTGCCACATCTTCAAATCCTGCATTATTTATACCCAAAATCATATTCAACACCATTGTAACTCCATATCTACTGTTATTAATGTTTGAAATTTGAAAAACTAAAAACTCTATTAGCCCTACTAAAGTAAGAAGCTTTCTTACCAAAAGGATCAGGATTCTGGATGATGTCCCACATGATATCATAAGGATTTGAAAACACAAGCTGAATCCCATGAAGCTTCTGGTTGATTTCCATCACCAAATCTTGTAACTTGACGTTGAAATCTGTGGCCACAAGGTTGTGTTCCTTCACACACTCAATACCAAACATGAAATTTCTGGTTCTCTCAAGAGGCAAACACCCCATTGGAGGAAGCCCAACTATGGATATCTTCCTTGCTCCTGCTTCATAAAGTTCTGCTATGAAGTTATCTGCAATTCCCAGAAGCAGTTTCTGGTATTCTTCAATGGAGTATTGTGATGATCTCTTTGGGATTAAATAATAGTTCTCCAGAAAATCATTGGTTCCTACGCTTATTAGGTACAGTGATTCTCTTATAACCTCTTTTGCTTTCTCTTCTCCAAGATAGTCATTCAGCTCCTTCTGAAATTCCTTGTAGTATTCTAATTCCTTCCATAGAGGTATTACTGACTGATAACAAATATAAATACTTAATTGATTTTATATCTCCAATATGTGTTTAGTAAAATAAGCCTTCCACTTCTTAATATAGGACTTATTTGAGAAGTTAATATTGATTGTTTTATAAAAACTATTTACAATATTGGTCAATATTTTATTTTTATTTTTATTTTCTAATTTACCCATATTGACGTTCCTTAATTATAAGCAAAGAGAATATGAAAGGAACAAATTAAAGAAGATGATGAAGGTGTTTTAAAAAATACATGTCATATTAACTAATTTAATTAACTTCATTAATCTGATTAAATTATGTAAATATGTCATATATTAACACTGAAGTGAGTAGCTAATTAAAAGCTAGACAATGAACTCACTTTAACCCTCGTTTTCTAAGTTTATAATTTTTTTTTCCTCTAAAATATCTCTCTTGATTGCAGCATGAAGCTAGTCTCTATCTAAAGTAGTTGCAATGCACTTGATTAAAAAAATCATTTTAAAGTAACTAATACATATTTGTTACAAAAAAATTAACTTAACTTTTAATATCAGTAAATTAGTTATCAACTTCTTATATCAAAACAAGAGGGATGCTGTACTATCTCGTTCCACTTGGACTATTAACAAGAAGGAATTCTAATCATCCAACCTTTGTGATTTTTTTTTTTGTAAATTATAAATAGTATGATTTATCTCCTTAAAAGAAAAAATAATTTAGTTTCATATATATTATATATTGATATTAATAAATGAAAATAATATGTGGATTATAAACTACGATTATTTGAAGGAGTAATATGAATGAATTAACGATACTCACAAGGACATCGGAGGTAGCATTATCAAAGCCAGTACCAGCAGAAGCAAAGCAAACGCCGGTAGCGAAATGGGAGACGTTGAATTTGGGATCCAAGTACGCAGGAATTACAGGCTTTATCCCAAACGCCTCCGAAATGAAGTCCGTCGGAAGACGGCCGTTGCAGAAACGGCCGGTTGGTTCGCCACCGTAAAAATCTCGACCGTACGGTTTGAAGTTGCTCTTCAACATGGTCGATATGTAATTGTTGTTCCCTGCATCCACCGACGAGTCTCCGAACACTATAATCCCCGGAACCTTCACAGATGTGACCATAGACACCGCAATTCCAAGTATTACATGAGCTATTACGAAGCTATCAATGGTTAAATTGTCCATGTAAGCCATATCTCTCCTCCTCCTCCTTCTTTTACTGTATGATCAACAATCTCTGAATATATATATCAGAATTCAGATGTTGGAGCTGGAAATGAAGTAGCGTCCTCAGACTGATTTTGTTTCTGTTGATCAATTGGATTGTTTTGATGTGTTAATTTGCCTCGAAGTTTTTTTAGGTTTAATATTGTCCTGGAAAGTTTTTATTTTTTATTATTTTTTTAATGTGAAAGTTTAGATAGGGGTAGATATCAGTATCCCGTCAGAGTTAAAGCATGCTTTCAGGCTCAAAGAATACTTATATTTACAAATCATCCATTAATGAGACCCTCACATACAAGGACGGACCTTGGTGTATAAAAAAAAATAAAAATTTGTCCCAAATTTTTAATATAAATTGGAGTTTTTTACACATTTAGCCTAAAATTTTATACATTTGGCATTTTGGCCCCCCAAATAATTTTTCTCAAAAGTTAGTTAATAAGTATACATTTGCCCCCCAAGAAAATTCTTTCAAGGTCCGTCCCTGTTCACATCGAACAGCAGGTATCAAACTTTCTTCCTTTTGAGGTGCAAGTTGATCCCTTAACCAACTGTGTCCATCCTCATTGACGCCTTAAAAATGTTAAAATGGAGTAATATTGTCATTTTCCATTATAAAGTTAACAATCAATAACAATTTTTTTAATGATCAACATTAGTTTTTTAACGGTGTAAAGTAGTGTTACTACATTTAGAAACTTCTAAGGTGATATTGAGTTTGAAAAAACTTCCAAGTCACATTACTCCATTAAAACTCTCAAAGTAAATTTAATATACAAGTCTCATTCTCGCAAATTCATGAAATTGCATATTATATCAAAGTCGGCCATAAATAATGCAATCTTAATGGCATTAAAGCTTGTAACGTTATTCTGGTAAAAAAGGCGGGGAAAAGGCTTAGAACTTCACTTACACACACATTTGCCATATTATCTCAGACAATGCGTGGTTATACTGATATGCACATTTGATTTGAATTGTCTAAATCAAAGATGAACATTTAAATTATATTTTAGCTTGATATTTAAATGGTTTTTATTATTAGAAATGAATATGTCCTGTTTAATTTAAGTCAATTTAAATCAAATAAATATATCCACTACATTCTTAAAGATATATAGAAAATTCATATTAGAAAACGTAGTAGGTCATGCCGCAAAACGGGGCAAATAGTTCACGAAGGGCATGAGAAAGTTGACGTTACATGTTGCATGGCGGCCACAAATAAAATATGACTCACCTATTCTCGGATTGGTTTAGCTTTTTATACTCCAATCATCTTTTATTAAATTATATTAATAATAATTTCTTTTTCCAAAAATATACTCAAAATATTCTCAAGATTGCTAGTTTTTTTTTTTTTTGGGGGGGGGGGGGGGGGTTAAAATCAAACTTTCCAGTATATTCTCAAATAGATTAACAAGTAGTTAAAAGACGAGGGCCGATGAAATGGTACACGCACAAAAAGCTTGGACATATGTTTATTCTAATATTCAGGCCCAATGGGTCAAATTAATGATGGTACGAGTTGCGTTAGCTCTTTTGTGAGTTGGCATAGATGGTAAGGGATTCAGGACTAGGCCTTTGGGTCGTGGGTTCGATCTTCTCTGTCGTCGCTGGGACTCCTTTGGTAGGCGATCTCGTAAGTCCCCAGTAAGTGCTCATAGAGCCAAGGGCCGTGCCCTGGCCTTGGTGGGAGACTGATGCCGAACCCCTCCAAAACTTTTTCGTATCAAAAAAAAAAAAACTCGATTTATCACTGCGATTTTACGTTTTTACGATTTTACGATTTTTTTCATTAAAACGGTTTTATTAATTTTCCAAACACTTTTAAGTTTTTACGATTTTACTACGTTATGATTTTACGCTTTACGATTTTTTATTCTCCTTCTGTTTTCAGGTAAAATCTACGTTTTTGCTACAACGACTCTTTTCAATGGAGATTTACAGAATATGAGGGTAAGTATGTGATTTAAGTGTTGTCTTGACTGATGTGTATAAACACTTATAAGCCTTTTAATGATTCAACCAAAGTGCTTCTAGATTGGGCCTGTTTGGGTTAGCGGTGAAAAAGTATGTTTATATAAGTCGATACAAAACTCATCTCAAAAACTTAGCTAGTAGTATATCGTAAATTTAGTAGCTTCTACTAGTTTTTCGGCTGTGGCTTTCTCTTATTAAAAAGGGATAAAGGGATAGGATATTGTCACTACCACTTTTTCAACGTTAGATTAGAATCTCAACAGGAGAGAGAAATGATAAAGACAAATGAGATTCTGATTTAACGGTGAAAAAGTGATAGTAACTTGATAGTGACATAAAATTAGTAATGACAATATCCTATACCTATTAAAAAAGGGGTTAAAGGGCTAGCTTTCAATTTTTATCAAAAATACTAAAGGAACCATAAATTTTTAAAATTGGGCAAGTGAATTTGCTCCAAATCCTTTAGTTAACCTTTTAAAAAAAATATATATATATATATCCAGAAGCTCCTAAAAATGGCACAGACGTCGTTTAGTGCTAAAACGACAGGGGTAATCTGACTTCTCAACCCAAAAGCAATCCCTAATTCTCTTGCCGAGTAGCTTTTCTTTTTCTCCCACCACGTTCTCCTCTTCCTTATTTCTTCATTGCTCTGAGAATAGCTTCCTGCCTTTGTCTATACTGAATCTCAATTGCATCTGGTGTTGCCTGGCCTTTCCAATTCTTCGTTTTCTTTTTGAGCGATGTTGGTTTCTAGGGTTTTGTCTCGAGTTTCCAGGGGCTTCTCCAGAAGCTCCGCGCTTTACTCGGCCTGGGAAAGGCCTCAAAACTCGCTTACCCTCTCCAATCAGTTTCATTCCCTTCCTCATCCATCTCCCAATACGGTATGCTGCTTGAATCAATGGAAAATGATTGTTTTTTACCCATCACTGTCTCGTAGGGTTTTGCTAGGGTTTTAGGAATTACTTGTAGAGGGCAATGTTTCACCGTCAATTCTCATTTTTGCATTCTATTTGCTGTCTTTTCTTTGATTACGCGTTGGTTATGAAGAATAATTAAGTTTTCCATACTTTTTATTGGTGTGATCATGTTTTAGATTAGGATTTTAGCTCTGGAATACGATATATTCGATTATAAGATTAGGACTTTGAAGTTCGTGGCTTTTAGACTTTTTAAGGAGTCCATGTTCAGGTTTACAGCATGTTTCTTGTCCGTTTCAGTGTTTTTCTCTTTCTCACTGTAGTTTCATTCCTATTGTTGTCTTATTTTGGTTTCTATGCTGGAAAGACTTTATGCTCTTAAATAGTTACTCTTCATATCCAAACGCAACAAGCCGTCCTTGAGCTTTTATCTTATATCTTCTATTATTCTAATTCATCTTTTGCTAGTGGTTTTAAATGGCTTGAGTGTTTGAAGGGGCTGTTGCCAATAGGACTTCCACATCACATGCATTTCTTCTGTAAATGATACTATGATAGTTAACTGCATAGTGATCAATATTCTTCATCGAGTAATGTGTAGTAAAATTCTCATTTAATACTCTGTATGTTTCTAAAATTTCAGCTGATTCCAGTTCAATTTCAAGTCAATCCGTTGTGGCCACCTATAAAATCATCATCCACTCCAACATGTGGATTTTCTTCATCTGCATCGCCTGAATCAAACGAAAAAGAACAGGGTAATGCGACTTCTGATCCTGCAAAAACTAGTAATGACACGAACATGAGTGATCAGGCTGAGAATTCTGAAGCTGCAAATCAAACCAAAGAATCAGGTTCTGTCTCAGAATCTCAGTCTGAGTCTGTCAAAAGAAGGAGAGTTACTAAACGAACTGCATTTTCTGATTCTGATTCAGAGTCAGAGTGTGAATCTGATTTATCCAGGGAGGATTTAATAAAGCTTGTAGCTGAGAAAGAAGAGCTGTTGAAGTTGAAGCACAAAGAAATGGAGAAAATGCAGGACAAGGTTCTACGTACTTATGCAGAGATGGAGAATGTCATGGACAGGACTAGACGTGAAGCAGAGAATTCAAAAAAATTTGCTGTCCAGGTCCTTTTTTATTTGTTTATTTTTTAAAATTGTCTTTATGCTAGATTCGTTGCTCCTGAATTATTTCCTCTTTGGCTTTGTGCTGACTGGTGTCTAATGTGCTGTAGAATTTTGCAAAGAGTCTTCTAGATGTTGCAGACAATTTGGGGAGAGCTTCCTCAGTTGTGAAGGAAAGTTTTTCAAAAATTGATGCATCTAAAGACTCTTCAGGTGCAGTGCCAATCCTCAAAACACTTCTGGAAGGTGTTGAAATGACTGATAAACAACTAGCTGAGGTAGGAAGTTCTCTCTATGTTGTGGCTCTGTGGCTGTTAGTTGCGAAAATCAAAACTAATCCAGTATCCATGTTTTTAAGTAATTTATGTTTTAAAGTATTCTTCTTTAAGAAATCCTTTTAAATTCCAATTTTAATGATAAGCTTATTAAGATAACTTTTGCAACTTGTGTTTTGCATCAAAGTGAGTTTGAAATATTGTGCTTTGCAGTAGAAGTTCTTCTTCTGCTTACTTTTTGATGTTGACGATTGATTCTGTTTCCAGGTGCTGAAAAAGTTTGGTGTAGAAAAGTTTGATCCTACAAACGAACCATTTGATCCTCACAGGCATTTTGCCGTTTTCCAAATCCCTGATGGCTCCAAACCTCCAGGCACTGTTGCAGCCGTTCTGAAGGTAATTTAGATGCCTGTCTTAAGAAGGACGGTAGTTATGTTTCTGAATGCATTTTTTTTTTACCATATAAGCTTTTGCCTTTTCTACACTCTCTATCATACTTATTTGAGCCGCAAAAGTTGCTATATGTGAAATGTCCGGGTTGACCTCTATATACGTCAAAGTTCTTGCTATCTCGATAGGCTGTTCATTGACTTTCGTAGTTGTTTGTGGATAGGTGTTCTTGTTTCTTTAAAAGATGGAATTACTGGGGTCTTTTCTTGGATTTATTTAAAATGGTTTATTTATGATATTGGAAATATAAATTAAAAGAGATCTCCCATGGCTATGTTTACAGGCAGGGTATGTGCTTTATGATCGAGTTATTCGTCCCGCAGAAGTTGGTGTAACTCAATCTGTGGAGGAAGGCAACAATTCCGCTGAGAACGGAAATAACTGATGAGGGCTCTGGAAAAACTCAGAAATGACTGAGTGGGATCTTTTTGCATATAGTTGGAGGTATTTCAGTTTAAAGGAAAAACTGGAATCTGTACGTTTAGAAGCATGTTGAGTTATTGACTTTCTCCTCGTCCTGATTAAAGGACTATATTTTCCCCACACATGAGACTTATTCTTTTCTTCTGATCCTAGAAGTAGACTGGTATTGTTTTGTAATAACCAGGTGCCATTAAATGGTTGGATTTTTGTTGTGTTGATGCTATTTTAACACAGATTCATTAATCATATTATAGTGAGATCTTTGGCTTGATGGCCCTTCATGGTCAGAAGTCTTTCAACCATCGCCATGTCTCCCTCCCTCCCTCTCCACATTGTTAAAATAACATATTTCATTTTAATGTTGTAAAATCAATATTTATATTGCATATCCAGGACTGAACATTAGGCTATTTCCAGATTGGAAATTATGGGAAAAAAGGGTGACAGAAATTGAAGTACCAGAGAGAAGTAGATTATCTCAAAATCTCTTCTCTCTTCAACTCTCTATCTTTTTTATCTTAGCCGTCCAAAAATTGATCTAAACGTTCAGAAGGAGAGGGAGAAACATATCATCTACTTTTAAAATTTTTATATTTATTGTATGCGGTAGTTTTTAGTGCATGCCATTTTTTGAAATTAATGATATGTTTCTCTCTGAACATTTTGATCAATTTTTAGACGGCTACGATGAAAAGATATTAAGGGACGAGGAGAGATGGGATTCGGACAAAATCCGGATCCCCTACTAGACTAGGGAAGTTATATTATGCATGATTTTCAGCATTTACTTTTCACTAGCTGAGAGTCCAGTCACACAAACTTCACGAGTTTTAATTCTTTTTTAAGATAAAAAGGGAGTTAAGAGGCAATTTTGTTTCAGAAGTTTTTTGGGGGCATTTTATCCTGCATGTTTCATGAAAGGAGTGATTTTGTTTTGGTTGTTACTTTAGTTAATTTTGACCATTAGTTGATCAAATATATTGAGCTGGTGATTTATATGCCATTTTTCTTAATATGCAAATTTATCTTAAAAGTCTATGTATCATCTTTTTCAAATTTTTTTCCAAAGTTAGGTTTAAAACTTTTAGAGTAAATTTTCACCTTAACAAAAATGGCGTAGATGATATGAGGACTGTTAGCTCAATATATTTAGTTAACTAACCGTTAAAATTAACTGAGATAATGGTCAGGCAAAGTTTCTCCTTTTCTGAAACTCTAAAGGCAAAATTGTCTCCCGGTGAAAACTTTTGAAGCAGAATTGACCCTTAATCCTAAAAAAATTGAAAAAAAAAATTAGTCGTGAAGAAAAAGGTGGGAAATTTTTATATTAATGTAATTTATAAGTCCTTTTATTTTTTATTTAGTTGACTTGTTGATTCTCCTTTTTTTTTTTTATAGTTTGAGAAAGGACACTTAAAAATTCAGGAAAAATGAGTGAATAGTTTGAGTTTGAAAACTTTATTGATTAGAAATGCCTGATATATTATTGTACATAAAAAATACCATTGCTCTATACATTTTCATACCGTACTTAAATTAAGGTCTTTTTAATCAATAAAATTTTTTAAGAGGAATTTTCACGAGTTTTCCCTAAATTTAGTGAAGGGACACTTGATAACTTAAAATTGTTCATGATAATTTATATTTAAACCTTGTTACCCAATAGAAATTTTGTGAAGATTCAATTTTTTTTTTTTTTTGGTTTTAAGTTAAAGTTAAGTCCCTATAGATGATTAGAACTTGTTATAACCACCAATTGACATTAGTTTTTGTTGACAAAGTTTAATCGGGATTTCTCAAACGTATAAGCACTTCCTCTATCACTTATCCTCAAATCACGGTGCGGGAGCAAAAGCACGATTCATCGAGGTTGATCAAGCTTTTTAAGAAATTACCCATACGGGACAAACAAATTTTATAAACACTTTATTAAGTTTGATCAGGATTATTTGAGCTCCCATCACTTAACCAAACAGCACATACACACGCACATTAACATCCCACACCATATAACTCACTAGTCCAAGTTTAAAACTCATCTCTTTGCCAGTGCCTTACTAGCGCAGTTACATGGAAACCAATATTAACTGGCTTTCTTCTCTCATGTCCAGGGTTCGAATACTGCCTCTCCCCTACCATAATGTATCAAAAAAAAAAAAACTCATCCCTTTGCTGCAATCCCTTGTCATGCATTCCATTTCCCATTTCAACCCTTACACAAAGCTTAGTGCAAGTTTCAAGGAACTGCGGATTCGTAAACTCAGATAAGTGGTGACCTCGAAATCTAGAATTGCAGGAAATTGACATCTCGATGGTCAACATACAAATTCGTGCTATTTATATTGCCAAGCACGCACCAAGAAGTCGTCTGCTTCGCCACGATATTTTGTACCATGCGCTACTGTTCCTTAGTAGTCCCAAATTAAATTATATATATAAACCCACACACCATATAATACAACTAACTGATAATGATCATAATCCTATTCTCAACCGCACTCACTACTAATCCTATACTAACCATAGTTAACCACACCAATCTATACAAATACTTGGTGCTGATCACGTTGTGTCAGAGAGAATCATATCGTAATACATCCCCTATTTCCTTAAAATACATAACTTCTACGCTAATCCCAACTCAACAGGTTCAGAGAGTCAGCTCGCCTGACTTCCCACCAGAACTTGTTTTTCTCAATTGTTCATCAACGTTTTGACTGTTGTCAGCGTCCTCACCTTTGAAGCCTAAATCAAGCTCCAGCTGATTCATGTTTGATTCCTGCGTCACCAATTAATAAGCAGACCAGTGTCATTTTCAGATACAATATATCAATCAATATAAAATATAAGATTAACCGGAAGTTATACTTTCACGAGATGTAAATAGTACAACTCATTTCTCATATTCTGCGCACTGCATAGAGTCTCTACCTAGTTGCAAGAAAATAATAATTTTGGCTTTTATACATATTGACCCAGTTAATCGTGAATGAAAGGTAAATGTAATTTTACTAACAACTTTTTTGTTAAAAATAATCAAATTTATCTAAAAATCTCAATACCAAGAACACACTAGCAAAGCATGGTTGACAAAACTATGCTATTACACTAAAAGAAAGAGCAAATACCCACTATTAGCCTGAATAAAAGAATAAAAGACAAACAAAGGAAAAACATCAAACTAACACCCTATCATGTGATCTCGGCAACAGGAAATATGCTCATTCACTCTTCTCCCATAATCTGCATCTTACAACAAAATGCTAACCAGACCAGATGCTTGGAACAGGTTATCCATGGCACACTATCAAACAGATTCAACAGAATCAATTGAGCATAATAACACAATATCAGATTTCTAAAGCCAGAGCAGAGGTATGCACATGCACTCCAGGCCTGGAAGCTCCATTCAAACAGTCCTACAACTGCAAACTGTGTGGATGACAAAGGAGTAGTATAACAACAATATAGATGATTCAGGGAGAAAACCATCAACATCTAACCTAGGCTTGGATTAGCAGAAAGATCTTGAAAACTTCCCAGGGTTTAGGATAAGTAACTTATAATAATCACTCTGCAAGTCTTCCCAAAAAATACCCAGTTCCACTTCATGATACTATGATTACTCCACAAATTTACCCACACCATTATACGAATTAGATAATCATGTAACAAGAAAATGGCCAATTATGCCCTTAATCATAAGAATAATAATGAAAAACATAACCACGGGCAGTTTTATACTAGTGGAAAAGATGAAAATCAGACAATTATGCTGTGCCGACTTTGAAATCACAGAAACATTCAAAACCATTCAGGACAGGGACAGAGAATCCAGCATCCTTACCTGGGCCTCCTCCTCTGAGGCTTCATTCATGTTCAGCTTCCCACGCATCTCTTGCAGCATAGTTGTTGGTCTAGCTGTTGATTGCCCTGTTTCAGTTGTTGGTCCGTTTTCAGACTTTCCCACTGCCATCTTCTTCTGTTCTTCTAAAACAGCAATCTGCATCATCACATTGACCAACACTCAAACATAATGTAAACAATGACCCATGGTAATCACGATACATGAAACAAAGGTTATATGTTAATGAAAAGTTGATTCAATGCTAGATGCCTAGATTTTTCTTTTCTTTTTGACTTATTACCGTTTTCACCGTTTGTTTGTTTTTGGGGGTGCTTAGTTGTTAGGTACAGCAAACAATGACTAAGCAAAGCTAGAAGTGTGTGAGATACTTGCTTTGCCAACTCCGGTTTAATATAACTAAAATCATAGCAACAATCAAGCATGCACCTCATCAGATCCACTGCAAGGATAACAATACCCTGCTTCTCTAGAGTGTAAACTTCATAAGTAGATATCTAGCACGCAAGGACAAGTCAAAACTAGAGCTGACATTTGTTGAACACTTGTTTTAAACTTGACGCAAATCTTTAAATTTCACTTCGAATTCTATCTACAGATTTATGACAGGGCATGATTCTTACGTCAACAGAAACGTAAGCTTCATTCAAAAGATCGAAACTACCATAAAGAGAGATTTTGATGCCATCAGTCCCTTGATGACCAAGGGACTCCGGGTAAGTAAGGCTCAATAGCTAAAGCTAATTAGTTATTAAGAACCTTATGAGCAGTTTTCAAATTTTTACAATTAAAAACACATGAATACATTTTACAAAACAAGTGTCATAAAACCAGCAGTTCCAAAAGAAATTTACCTAACTTCAGTCCGTAAACAAAAATATAAAAAAGAACAAATCAGTTCATCTTCAAGCGTCATACTATTATCCACAATCTTAATTCAAAAGGACCTCAATCACAATAAAGATTACCGTCCGTCCAGAAACCACAAAAACAAAAGAGAAGCAAAAATCGAAGCTGCCTGAGAAATAATATAAAAAATGAATACAGAGTAAAGAGAGTATATACAGGAGTGTAGCGGAACTTCCTCCTGGGAGGCTCATCGGAAGCATCAGGGGAGCTATTGTCGGCAGGAGAACCGGAGGAGGAAGTGATAGGGGTCCAGCGGCAGAGGACGAGGCGAGAGGCGGTGCCGTTGGTAGAGTTGGAGTTGTGAGAGTTACTGGAGGAAACGGAGGAAGGAGAGACGTGAACCCACTTCTTCTTCCACTTGCGGACGGGGCCGGTGAAGACGGCGGGAGTTCCGTAGCGGGAAGAAGCTCGGCCCAACCGAGAACCGACCGCCTCCATGTGTGGCGGTGAAGGGAGGGAGGGTTTTGGAGAGGTTGAGACGAAGGCAATCGGAGGGAGAAAGGGTGAAGTGACAGCTCTGCTCTCTGGCTGACCTCTACTTTGCCTGTCTCGGCTTGAACTGACAACCAACTAAATGCTGCCCCCGTGCAAGATAAAATCCTTCTTTTTATCCCCTCGAAAAAGCTCTTCTTGACTTGTTGGAGAGCGATATTTTTAATAAATTATACTCCATCCACCTCCGGATATTTTTCCTCAATAAATTAATATTTTTAATTTTATTTTTTAATATAATCTAAAAACACACAATATATTAAATAATTTATTTAATTTTCTTAATATTAAAAAAAAAACCTTCATTGATATTTATGATCAAATGGAGTACACTATACAATTATATGCCCCTCTTATCCTTTACATAAGATTTATTTATTTAATTTTAGTTAATATAATTTTTTCCCCATAAAATACCTTGAATCATCTTTCTAAATTCTTTCAATCTCACATTTATTTGATTATTGTTGAGTCAATATTAATACGAATAAATTTGAAAAATGTTAATAAATGTGTTAAATAAGTCTTATATTTAGAACTACGATTAACTCTTTAATTAGATAATATATTAAACACGAGAGGGAGAGGGAGTAATATATATATATATATATATAATTAAACCGTATGAAAATATATACTGGTGTTGCTGCTTAACATCTCAACTCATTGTTGTCAGTGGATATCATAAATTTTAAAAAAGAGGGATGTACAGAAAAGAATAAGAAATTACATTATAAGATTCTTTCCCCGTACTTGAATGTTACGTTGAATCATAAGTGTTATCACCAATTTGACCATAACTTGTACTCTTTCAGTTTTAAATATAGAACATAGTTTGTAGCGCATGGTATAAATATAGAACATAGTTTGTACTGTAATTTTGCAGTACAAACTATGTCCTATATTGAGGACCGAAAGTAGTATATTTGAAACAAAAAGCAAG
Organism: Acacia crassicarpa; assembly: GCA_034222035.1. NCBI lineage: Eukaryota > Viridiplantae > Streptophyta > Magnoliopsida > Fabales > Fabaceae > Acacia > Acacia crassicarpa. Next base: position 18,569,238 of record JAWXYG010000004.1, on the reverse strand, counting down.
CCCCTCCCAGACAATTGAACTTGACCTCACATCACACACATTTCATTTGAAATTGATTTCATCTGACAATAAAGGTGTCAAAAATTACATGTTTCTGTTCTCAGACTTCTATGATTAATGCTTCACAATATATTCATCCAGAAAAAGAGAGAAAAAAAGATCAGCTCTTTAAACATCAGAATCAAATAGAGTTCCTTATATCACTACTGATCTCAAAAGCAGTTTTCCTCAACATTGATTGGTGTTAAGCCACGCAATTAAATGAAGAGATGCAATCTACAAACATATTATTGCTTCTTTCTGCTTAGTGCACTTCACTGTATGGAAAATCTGAACCATACAAATTTTCTCCAGTCTCCACCGAACAGTTCTGAGAGTGAGAGGCTCGACATTAATGGATATATAATATAACATCAAGTAGACTAAGGTGGAATTTGTACGACTTAGATGAAAAGCCCTTCACGTAATATCTGCCCAAGCTTTCCATATAGGGCCTGCTGCTCCTCAAATGAAAGGTTCCTAGTTATCTACACCATTTCACACAAAAACACCGTTAATTATTTTCTGGTCCCCCTACGTACCGAGCGAACAGGGAAATAACCACCGAATGGTCGATATTCCTGGACCTTAACGGTGTATAATGATGATCACGTAGTCTGGGAAAATTACTGAGAGCATGTTTGGTTTCATGTTTGCATCAAAATCATGGTTTTGATAATTTACAATGTGAATCTAAACACGAATTCAAACGAAAAGCTGACCTGATCAAGAAACATGTCGACTGAATAATCTTCGGTGACAATAAATGATTGATGGTAGATGTACACAAAAACAGCCATTACCATCTGAAAACATACCATACACACTATAAAAACAAGAGTCTCAAAAATAGACTCTTGATATGTTAAATAAATCACTGAACAATGATTTGTTTACTTCATCTTGTCCCCATTAGTAGGATAGAATTGAGATCTTTTATTACTAATCGTTATAATCATATGATTCAGTCACAGAATGAGAGGAACCTTTATAGTAAGGTATGTTGAATAATGACTTCTTAACTTACGTACAAAGTTTATGGGCACAAAAAGGAAAGAAAAAGTCCACTTTTCCTATTTCAATAAACAATGCGGAATAATGGAGCAAAACAACTAAAATATAGATAAAAGAAGAAAAAGGTCACGGCTATTGTGTAGTAATTACGTTCATGTAATGTTGTAAAACAGAGTTTTGCAATGGATATTTCTACTGGGGATTAATCTTTTACCTGGCAGTCCATTCGGTCGGTGAATCCTCCATGTCCTGGGATACTATCACCGAAGTCCTATATTGATTGAAGGAGATCAGGGGACAGGGCTGAGGTTAAAAGAATAACTTGCCACAAGGAAGCATATACGAACCTTGATTTTAAAAGCTCTTTTAAAGCCACTGGCAAAAAATCCTCCAAATGGTGCTATGATGGAAGCAAATAATCCCAGACACAAGGCATGCCATTGTACTGGCAAAACTGCTATCACCTTCCAAGGAAACTATAACATTTTGAAGAGGAAAAATAAATTATCTTTCATAAACATAATGAGAAATCTCAAATATGATCAGTATTTAACGTTTGAAGATGAGTCAATCTATAAATTCTTCTTTAGATTTTCCTTTTGGGTGCTTGACCATCCATAGATCAATACTACAAAGTGCTTCTAACATAAAAGTAGCCTTTTTACCAGCCATAAAAAGTCAATAAACAACAACAAGCTTGCCTTAATTTATTTCTAAGATCATATAGAGTACTCCCTATATTTTGACTAAAAGCTCATTCATTAGCCTAACTTCATAACTTCTTTTATCTAAAATACTCTCTTACATCGTTGATGCAGGGTACTCTAAGAATTTTCTTTTGTAGCATTTAACTTCCTCAATAAATTTGTTTGGTAGTTCACTTTGAAATGTTGGAAACATACGGGATGTACCTTGTTAAATAATTATTAACTTTCACTTACCCAATAAGAAATTAATATTGGTAAGGGATAATACTGAGGCATAAAAAGCGGGTCAGGGTCACACTGAAGCCAACCAGTAGATAAATCCTGCATTTGTTCCACCAAATAAGCATCCCTATGAACAAGAACAGTACAAATATGTCTTTTAGGATTTGGGTTACAACACGTGTGCAAGATTGTTACCTTCCTTGGACATGTTAACCACTGGAAGCTGCCCAAGATGCTCGCAAACTGCAAAAATAATGAAGTATTCAAGCTGATGACCCATCGGTTTTCTTATATTACCAGTGATGAAAAGTAATTGCCTTGGTGCTAATTCACCACCTGTAATTTATTTGCCAAAAGAGGCTACTAAACCGACATCTTTAGATTTTCAGCTAGAGGAAATAAAAAGGGATATATTTAGAAAGCTTTTTATGCTTAAAGAAAGTAGATCATGCTTGTATGAGCAAATCTTGAAATGTAAGTTTTCAAAGAAAGAAGATACCTTTATGGTAATTACTGGGGACAATTGGACAAAACACAAAGAAAAAGTTATAAATTTATTAGGAATCAGAATCCGTAGCAATGACAAGATCACTCACCTCGATCTATGAAATGCAAAAGAAGAACCACAGCTATATTCAAAGGTCTAGAATAGGAAACAAATGATTCTAAGAATATAGAAAACCATGGTTCTACCATCTCTAAATTTTGAGATATACATCAGGATTCAGGCACCAGTCAGCATGTATCAAAAGGAACAACTTATATGCTAGTCCACAATTCCCAAGTAAAATGATGAAATGATCTATCTTTTCATTGGCACCAAAACAGTTTAATTACTGGTATATCACCGAATCATCAAGTGAACAATGCTTACTGTAAATGAAGCAATCATGGTGGCAACAGATGCTCCAATGAAACCCTCCCATGTTTTCTTTGGAGATAACTTGATCAAAGGTGTTCTTCCAAAAAAGAAACCAAAGAAATATGCAGCGACATCATTGACGGCAATAAGTAATGCAGGGAAGAGAAACCTTCAAAATAAAATTGACATTTTAGATTGAAAAGCCTTTATGTATATGAACAATGATAATAGTAATAGGTGTTACTCCTCCGGTCTTAAATATGAAACAAAGTTGACTTTTTTTAGAGAGATTAAGGAAGCTAAATAAGTTACTTAATCATATCATATGTTTTATATCCTTAGAATATATATCAATTTATAAGCTAAGCAAAATAGTTTGGAAAAAAAAAAAAGAAGATATAAATATTTTAAAGTAATTTAATCAGCTTCCTTAATCTCTCTAAAAAAATCAACTTTATTTAGGACCGAGAGTAATATGGTTATTAGGTATTGGTTATCGATTATAGGGGAAACACTATTTTTTGGTTCTCAGCAACATAAAACTTCAGCAATCGCAGATTATTAAAAATAATTTTTTTTAATCCTTGTTCCGTTCTATTCTCTTCCATTCTCACATTAAGTCAATTACACTACAAGCTTCATCAAGAAGATCTTTGAGGTGCTATAAGTTGACTTACAAACACCAAATAATATCATAAAAATACAATATACAACATCTTTGTTATTTTCCTTCTCTGCTTCGTGGCAATACCAAATTCAATATTTATATATATATATATATATATATTCTAAATATTTTTGCAGACAAAAATAAGTTCTTTCCACAAAGAGAGCACTAGTTCAAAGTTTAGACTTAAAAGAATGAAGGAAAGCTCGGAGAGAAATATTGAAGATAATAGATGCATGCATAACACGCTGTATTTAAGAAGTTCTAGTCAAGTATTAAATTGATTAAAAATTCAAATAATATACAATCTCTTGCTAAGTATAAATAATCATTATGCTTTCCATATTTAAGAAAAAGTGAAGGTAAATAAATCACTACATGCAAATGAAAGAGTCAAGAGAAATCAAGAATAGTAGTAGTCATCGTACCAAAATATCCCTTCAAATATATTGGCGACAATAAAAGCAGATTGGGTAAACACCACAATAAGTATCATGTGTGTCCATGCATACTGGCCAAATTGGTACTTGTATGTCTTTTTCTTCAGTGAAAGTATAAACCATACAAAACCTGGAAATCAAAGCAGGTGAAATGATTGATTCATGATTACTGCAAGGAGGAAGACACTTTTTCAAGATTACTGCAAGGAGGAAGACACTTGATGCAGAAAACCAGAATAAGATTCTATTTTCCCTTGGCGAACACAACAAAAAAACATCTGTAATAGATAGAGAGAAGTTTCTATTGCTCGAAAGAAGCAAAAATTAGAATTTGAAACTTCTACAGTAAGGCAAAAATAAATGTTTCTCACCCATGGGTATTTAAATTCAAATAAAAGATTACAAGTATCATCCAAAATATGTTCAAAAATTCGACCAAGCACTATATTGCTTCTTTGTCACATTGCTTTTAACAAGAGAAACTTTCACATGGCTAGGCTCTAAATGGATATCAAACTCCATCAAAATGGACTCAGATATTCTGAGGCATGCTTCCATTAGAAGTAGGACCTATGGGAGTGATATAGTATCACATTAGTGAAACATTTGGAAAGCACTAACCTGCAATATATAAGAAATAACATATAGCCATCTGATATTTGATCAGGCTGCTCACAAGTGTATACAAGAACTTATCCGAGGTCATTGTTTTTACAAGCTGTTGGCGGAGTATTCGGCCATATACGTAGAGCATTGCTGTGAAGAAAAAATGCCTGGACACTGTACTCAGAATTCATCCTGTTTGGTTAGAGGATATTCTACATTAAAGCAGCAAGAAAGCTTACCAGTTCAAGAGCTTAAATCCGGGGAGGCGATTATCTTGATGAACTATTCTCAGGAGATTGAAGAGTTCACTTGCCATAATTATTTGGACAATGACAACCATGGCACACATGTAAAGATGACCCAAGTATATCGTAGCTGAAACCCCTGCAAGCATCCACAGAGATGAATATGCACGTACCCACATTGACCTATATTTGAGTTGATCATTGACAAGTAACAAATCCCTTCCATCCAACTTGATTATCTCTGAAGGAATCTGCCACCAAAATGCAAGAATTAGTTTCTCAATTAACTATCTATTATCCATATTCCCTACCCTTTTTGGTCCAGCCTTTCATTTAAAAACTTAAAAGTACAAGATGAGTGATTTCATAAACTACATGTAGATGTAGGTTGCAAGACATGATTAGCAATATAGCTTCCTGAATGAATTACAAGTTTAAAACCATTCTGTTAGAATATGAATAAAAGAATTATCCAACAGCTTTCACTTACCAGCCAAACCTTTAAACATTCACTTGACATAAAAAAACTAAAAACAAAACTTTTCATTTGATATATAGGATCCTTTACACATTTCTTGTTGCTTAAGAAATGAATAACTTGTTAATAAAATGTTAACCCATGGGCAGGAAATGAAGTGCAGATGAGAGAAAAATATTTCAGAAAACTGAGATACAACAGATTACAACATTTTCGGAATCTCAATAGTATCAATTATGATAATTGACGTAATGTCATAGTTCGCTGTTAGTTACTGCAAATTAGAACTAGATTTGGAATCATGAGGTTCCCAACAAAGGACAAAGACAAACACTTGTATAAGTCAATTAAGAGATCGCACCAACCTCGTTTGAGCGTCTTCTTTGCCGAGCTCTAGGTGTTCGTGGTGAGCTACAATACTGATCCTTCATATCTATTATTGTTGAAGAAGTCAAGCTTGAAATATTATTTTTGGGTAATACATATACATATATATGGATTAACTTTCCTGAGACATCAGATTCAAGATTACAAAACTCAGAACCAGGTTACGCACGGAAAACATACCAAAGAGATAACGCTCGCAATATCAAAGGTTATATACATTAGGATCATAGATCATTGCCATTGAACTCATACATTTCATAGCTATCATCAATATAGTGTGCGTATTGAAGAAATTGAATCCAGAAATGGGATCGCTCAGAGAGGATGATGGGAAATTACGAAGAATGAAGCAAGCAGTTGTAATGTTAATATCCATGAAAAAGAAAAAACAAAAAAATAAAGCCATACCTAAAAGGGGCAAAAGAAGCAATGAGGTTGAGGAAGAAAGCTGAATCGCTGAATGTGATGTGCTCTGTAACATTTCAGCGAGCGAACGAAGGGAAAAGAGAAACACAATGCGAAACTATATCAGTGAACATGACACACGTCCTTTTGCTGCGGAGTCACCTGCGCACAACGAAATTATGTGCACTTTATATAACTGCTTCAACTTGGATTGTTTCTGTTTGACAACCGTCATCGTCAATTATAAATTTTGCATAATTAAATCTTTGCTCCCAGAATTATTATTAAATACTCCCTCCCTCCATATTTATTATTTAATACAATAAGACATACTCCAATTTTTCATATTTTTCAATCTTATTTTAATTTATCATTATTAATGTTCTGTGGACAATAATTAAAAAGAATAGAGAAAGAGGGAATTAAAGAATATAATTAGATGTTTTAAGAATGGAATAAGATATTATTACTACCAATTTTATGTCATTACCAAGTCACTATCACTTTTTCACCGTTAGATCAGAATCTCAATAGGAGAGAGAAATGATAAAAGTAAATAAGATTCTGATCTAACGGTAAAAAATTGATGGTGACTTGATAATGACAATATTCTATCTCTTTAAAAATAGATGTCATATGAATTAATTTACTTATTTTTTTAAATTTAATCAAATTAAATAAATATGTCTCATATTAAAGATTAAAGAAAGTATCACCACCAATACTATATATAAAAATTTAGTCCTAGGTACAAGTTAAAGTCTTATTCCTCTTTGTTTACTTTCTCAATTTTTAATTTTCCCCAATAATATAATACCCATAGGGAGGGGTTTTCATGGAGGGGAGATTAAAATATAATGCACATTATCAAAAATGACATGTATTTTAAAGAAACTAACACATATATGTTATAAATAATTAACTTAATTAATTTTTTAATACCCATGGGTGGTTATATATAATTCTTATATTAAGGTAAATACTCTATAGGGGCACATTATTTGCATTCTTTTTTGATACCCGACCAAGAACATTATTTGTATTCTAATTATCAAACATTACCAGAATACAAGTAATTAATATTTTTTAATATTTTCAATATACATTACAATATTTCCTGTTTTCATTTTTCTTATAAATTTAACTTAGAGAAGTGACAATTATGCTTTTTTTATAACTTAACATATATTGTTGGCATGGATGAATTATTACAGGATATGATGACGCATTTAAATTTAGTTGTGTGAATTATCTAAAGTTTTTTTTTTAAAATATCAAATCAGACTTGCCACCTTAAATATTGCTTAGTTTTTTTTTTTGGCCAAATATATTGCATAGTTCAAAAACAATTATTTTTTTTTTTGGGTAAAATACGAGGCCTTAGCCCAATCTTATTCCTGAATCAGAACGAGGTTTTGGGTAAACAATACCCATACAATCCCTGGATAACAGACGAAACACAAACAGGGGAGGTTCAGTAAAAATAATCCTATCTTCCCCTTGATTGCAACTATGTTTAGCAAGTGCATCAGCACAAGCATTACTTTCCCTAAAGACATGTACAAAAAATACATTCTGGAATTTCTGTACAGTTCGCCTAATCAAATTCAGCAATTTCATATCAGACTCAACATAAACCTGACTGTCATTCAACATTTTAATTAGATTAAAAGAGTCAGACTCAACAATGATTCTACTGAAATTATAACGCAACGCTATTTCCAGCCCTGTTAGCACAGCCCATGCTTCAACTCTTAATGCCGAACACACTCCCAGTTTCCTGCTGAATCCACAACGCCACTGTCCATTAGAATCACGAAACAGCCCTCCACACCCCGCGGTCTTACCTCCAAACTGAGATGCTCCATCTACGTTTAACTTTATCCAGTCCTTTGCTGGTGCTTCCCATCTGGTTCTAATTTCACGTTTAACGCTTTTATTCCCACCAAGTTCACATCGTGCTTGCTATATTTCATTTACATATCCGTATACAACACGCACACGGTCCATCGGCATTACATAGCCTTCCTGGAAGCAGCACTTGTTGCGCCATGTCCACAACAGCCAACATGTAATCCCAAAGACAAGCCTCCAACTTTCATCCAGGTGCGCCAAATTCTTTTCTAGCCACTCTCCGTCCTGCAAATTCACAAAGCCAGAAACAGAGTAATATGGCAGCAACTCCTGCCATAAGGACCAAGCACAGGAACAGTCGCGAAGAACATGCATCATGTCCTCCTCCAAGTTACAACGGTAACAACCTGCATTTCCCCCTAGCAGCCTACACCTCCTCGCAGCCGTAAGGAGCCTATTATGCATTGCCAACCAAAGGAAAATCTGCACACGCCTTGGGCCCTTCCTCTTCCATATCACACCCCAGCCTTCTTCCTCACTTTCTACCTCCTTTTTCAGAAAATGATACATGTCAGAGACTACATATTTGCTTTTGAATTTTCGTCCCCACTTGATGATATCTGTTCCATTTGCAGGATTAGGAGGCAGAATAGATTTGATGAGCTCTATACCCTCGATACTCAGCTTGCTCTCAATGTTACTCATGTCCCAGTCCCCACTTTCTGTTGTCATCTCCACCACTGTTCTCTCTTTCTCATACACCGTCAGCTGCCCTGTACATTTTGCAGATAGATTGCCTTCATCCTCACACCACCTATCCTCCCAGAATTTGACATTCTGACCATCACCAATTTCCCAATATATGTGTTTCACTATATCTGGCCAAAGCTTGGTCAGTTTCCTCCACAACTCTGAGTTTGTTTTCAACCCCTTACACTCAACAAACAGATTACACTGCCTTTTGTATTTACCACTAAGCACCATAGAACACAGATTTGTTGGTTTTGAGATTAAATTCCAAGCCACCCTTCCCAACAAGGCTTCATTCATGCTAGCTAGTTTTCACAATCCTAGCCCACCATTTTCTTTGTCTCTACAAATCAAATCCCAGTTTACTGAATGGATCTTCCTCTTCTCTCCCACTCGGCCCCAAATGAAATCTCTTTGTATTTTTTCCATTTGGTTCTGCACTCCAATTGGAATAACTGAATGTTGCATTGCAAAGACCGCCATTTGGTTCGTTACCGACTGTACTAAAGTTATTCTTCCAGCGAGAGACAAAGTCTGCCTCTTCCAATTACTGAGCTTACTTTGCATTTTGTCCAGTATGTGCTGAAAGTTTATGCTCCTTACTCTATCATTTGATAGGAAAGTCCCTAAATATCTTCCCAAATCATCCTTTCGAGCAAAACCTGAGACATCACAGATCTGGTTCTGAGTTCTTCTATCAACATTTTTTGAGAAAAATACACTAGTCTTCTACTTGTTTACTTTCTGCCCAGATATACTACCAAAGCTCTCCAAAATCTCCATGACCACACAAATCTGCTCTAGATTAGCCTCACAGATGAGAAGTAAATCATCAGCAAATAACAGATGTGAAATTTCAGCACCTCCACGACCCAGCCTTATTGGTTTCCACTTCCCTTTACTCATAGCCTCTACAACTAAATGAGTAAGTTTCTCCATTCCTAATACAAATAGGTAAGGAGATAATGGATTTCATTGTCTCAAGCCCCTAGATGGGACTAATTCCTCCCTTCTACTCCCATTCCACAATAAAGATAACTTCACAGAGTTGAAGCATCCCCTTATTACTCTCCTCAAGTGCTCATCCATTTCGATTTCTTCCAATACTTTATCAATGAATGACCAATTCATTCAGTCATAGGCTTTTTCAAGGTCAATTTTAATCACCATGAACCCTGTTACGGACCGGCCCAAGGGCCCATATCCAGGCCACGGCCCAACTATGCCTGGAGCAGAATCAGCGGAATAATGGGCAAAGATATGGGATCCCAACAATGTAGGATCTCCCCCAATCATGATCCCGGGATATCAGCCCCTGATATCTCAGCCCCGGATATCGCTTACCAGCCCGGGATACTCGCACCAGACTCCTCTATAAATACAAGGGAACCCTAATCAGGTACACACGTTCTAATCTATGCTCTATTTACATTCTGCCACACAGAGCACACACACCACCCCCTGGCTTCACGCCTCCAAGTTTACTGCGAACTACGTGGACTTTGATCCCTTCAAAGGGTACGTAGGCTCTAGGCTTGACAACCTAGTCAAGTCCAATCTATCTGTGTTCTTAGGACAGAACATTGGCGCCGTCCGTGGGGAAAGGTAAACTTCCATCCCCGTGACCATAGATGGCGAACACTAGAAGCCACAGCAGGAATCCACCACCGTAGGCTGGCAGAGCACAGCCTCCAGACCAAACTCCAGCCGAGCAAAGCCAGCCACAGGATCCACCGTGACGCGAGAACACCCCTGAGGGTCATGTCACCGACAAGACAACTTCCCCTTCTGCGGATGATCAGCCGCTGTTGGAGGCGCTCGGGGAGATTCCTGCCCAAGACGCTCTGGCGTTAGAAGCCGACGTCCGCATCCTTCGGAGAACGCAAGAATCACTTCTGCAAAGGCTCGAGGATAAGGAAAGGCGGGATCAATTGCAGCGACAAGCGAACCTCCAAACCTTCTCACAGATGATAAGGGAGGAACTCCAGAATCATCACCAACAAGGAAACCAGAGAGAGCTTCGTACTGAAAGAGGCCCGGCCACAAACAGTAGCCACTCGTCCAGTAGCCCACAACCAAGAACCGGGCGGGGAAACACTAGCAGACCAAGCGGGAGGATGAGTACGGAACGAGGTCACCCACCGCCTTCAGAAAGTCGTCACCGAAGGTCGAGATGGTTCCATGAACCACAACGGCCGAGGCGGAAGAGGAGCTTGAGACCAACAAGAGCACCGAGAGGCCGACAGAAGAGGAGTCCGAGACCGAGTTGAGCACCCAGAGGCCGACAGAGCCCACCGAGCTCCCCGTCGGAAATCACCTCGCCACGGGTCTCCCCGTCATGACTCCCCTCGCCATGGATCACCCCAAGAGTACAGAAGAAAGTTCCTAACGGGATCCGGCAGATCCCCATTCACAAGGGCGGCGGCGTCGGCTCCCTATCCGAAGAACTTCGACTTGGCCGACCTTCCGAAATACGACGGAACCCAGGATCCACGCAACCATCTTGACGTTTTTGACAAGTTAATGTGGGTCCGGTTCATTGATGGCCCAGTCATCGAACGCCTCTTTGCGGCCACACTGACCGGAACGGCGCACAAGTGGCTAAATTCTCTCCCGGACAACTCGATTCGAAGTTTCACTTTTCCACGAGTAAAAAGCATCCGAAATCCCAGTTCACGCTTAGCAAGGTGAAGCAAAAGAAGGGCGAGCCGCTACAGAAATACCTCGACCGTTTCCAGGATGTGGCAATGCAGGTACGATCGCTGTCAGAAGAAGTCCATGTGCACTGCCTGATTAACGGCCTTGACCCGTCATCACGCCTGGCCAGAAACCTATGCAAGAACCGGGTCTGCACCCTAACCGAGTTTTACACCCAGGCGAAGAAATACTTGGATGTGGAACAGATGGAAGCAGCAAACGCAGACGAGCCCGACAAGGTAAGAAACAGCTCTCCCGACTGTCGAGAACGGTCAAGCAAGCAGAAGGCCGAGTCCCGCGGCTGGAACAGGGATAGTCGGGTCAAGCCCGACCGAGCCGACCACAAGGCAAAATACGACAGCTATACCCCCTTGAACGCCCCTCGGTCGCAGGTATGGAAAGAGGTAGCCTAAGCCGAGATAAGGCAGGTCGACAAGCCGAGGCCGATTAGAGGTCGCTTCAACACGGACCGCACCAAGTTTTGTACGTTCCACGATTGCCCTGGACATACCACCGACGAATGCTATGACCTCCGTGACGCCATTGAAAAGTTTGTAAGAGAAGGGAAGCTACGTCAGTATGTCATCAAGACCCAGGGAAGGACAAGCGGCAAACGCAACTACCGCGGCCGCACTAGAAGTCCACCCAGGGAGACCCAAAAGCCGGAGAAGAAGCAGAAGACCGCTTCTGACGACGAGTTTCCCGACGTAGATTTCCAGTACAACGTCGTCAGCGGGGGCTTCGGGGGGGAGGCGATACAGTAAGTCAGCGGAAGAAATACCTCCGCGAGGTCCTAACCGTCCGAGATCTACCCAAGTTTAAGGATGATCCCGCCAAGCCGAAGCCGCCCCCCTGACCTTCACCAACGAAGAACTCAAGGACGTCATCCCTGGCCACCTGGACGGACTGGTGATCACCAGAACCTTGGTGAATTGCCGCGTCAAGAGGATTTTTGTAGACGCAGGAAGTTCGGCCGACATCATAAGCTGGGACGCCTATAAAAGGATGCACCTCGACAAAGAGGACCTCAAGCCATGCAAGACCACCCTGATCGGTTTCAACGGCGAACAATCCTTCCCAAAGGGTTATATTGACCTCCGGTTGACCCTCGAAACAAAAGAAGCATTCAAGTCAAAGCGCGTCAGGTTCATCGTGGCCAACTTCCGCTCCCCATACAACATTATCCTCGGCCGATCCACAATTCACAACTGGGACATACTAGTGTCCACTAAGCACTAGAAATTGAAGATGGTCAACGACAAGAATCAGCTGGTAGTAGTATCCGGAGACCAAAAGGAATCATGGCAGTGCTACTTCGAAGCCCTCCGAGTCGAGGAAGGAGGACCCTCATCTCCACCTCGGCTCGGACCGAAGGAGACGACGACTGAGCAAGATGACGACAGGCACCCCTGGCAGCCGGTTAACATGGTAGAACTCGACCTCTGAGAGCCAGAGGATCCGAGACCCAAGCCAGAAGGAGAACTAGAGGAGGTGGCACTAGGGACGGACCCATCTAAGACTACCAGGATCGGCAGAGATATGAGGGACGACCTGAAAACACAGATGATCCGCCTCCTCAGACAGAACTAAGACGTCTTCGCCTGGACCTCGGCTGAGATTCCCGGTATCAATCCCCACTTCTGCTGCCACAAGCTCGGCATATGGCCGGGATCGAGACCAGTGGCTCAGAAGAAGAGGAATATCGCCGACAACAGACAGAAGGCCCTCGAGGACCATGTTGAAGAGCTCCTGGTGGCAGGCTTCATTCGAGAAGTACAGTACACTACTTGGCTCTCAAACGTAGTAATGGTGCTCAAACCCAGCGGCAAATGGCGAGTCTGCATTGACTGCACGAGCCTGAACAAGGCGTGCCCAAAGGACTCCTATCTAATGCCCAACATTGATCAGATCATGGACAACTCAGCCGGGTACCAGCTCCTCTCTTTCATGGACGCCTACTCTGGGTACAATCAAATCGCCATGCATCCGGACGACTAGGAGAAAACCGCTTTCAAGACAGACAAGGCAAACTACTGCTACAATGTCATGCCCTTCGGGTTGAAAAATGCCGGGGCCACCTATCAAAGGATGATGAACCGGGTATTCGAGGAGCAGATCGGCCGCAACATAGAAGTCTACATAGACGACATGATTGTGAAGTTGAAGCTACCAGAGGACCACATCCGGGACCTAGAACAAACGTTTGATAAGTTAAGACGACACCGAATCAGGTTGAACCCGGCCAAATGTGCCTTCGGAGTTCCGGCTGGAAAATTCCTAGGCTTCATGTTGACCAACCGAGGGATCGAGGCCAACCCGGACAAGTGTAAAGCCGTCTTAGCAATGCAACCCCCGAGGACCAAGAAGGAGGTGCAGCAATTGACCGGCCGTCTGGCCGCCCTGACAAGGTTCTTACCAAAGTCGGCCGAAAAAGCACTGCCTTTCTTCAAATTACTAAAGAAGGAAACCCGAGGCGGCTAGAACTCGGACTGCGATACGGCTTTCGAGGAAATCAAGCGGTGTCTAGCAACCCCGCCGGTACTTACTAAATCGGACCCTGGAGAGACCTTGTTCCTGTACCTCTCAATCGGCGATGAAGCCGTCAGCGCCGCCTTAGCAAGAGAAGCTGACACCGGGCAGATGCCGATATACTTCATAAGCAAAGCCCTACAGAACTCTGAACTCCGATACCAGAAAATCCAGTCATCCTCTCGCGTCTTCAACGACTCAGTACCCGAAAATCCCTCATCAGCAACTCTTACTTTCCTCATACTCCTATTCGCATCCTCGCCCTCCTCCATCAGTAAATCCTCACTTACCCCTCCCCGCAATGTGCGACCGAAGGAGCCACTCGTCTTCTCCGCCACAGTGGGTGGCGGATCTCTCAGCTCTTTCCCCCCAAATCAGAAGCCCTAGCAGAGCGAATTCGTGTTTTGTTTTTTTTTGCGTATGATTGATCTTTCAAAAAAAACAATTATTTTATTCGTTTGGTGTTTTCTTCAACTCTAAAAGTAGACACAAACAAAGAAAACCTTGTAATTGTGAAGGGAATTGCTATATTTTTTATAAGGGTGAAGGAGCAATTTTGCTAACCAACTATTAGGCCAGAAGCGGTTTTGCCAAATAACTTTTAATGGGACCAAAAAGGCCAAAAAATAATTGAATTTGTTAAAAAAATACAGCACCGTTAAATCCCTTCGAACTCCGTTTTGGATGAATCCCATGTGGCCTTCTCGGATCTTTTCCTTCTTGTTCGATTCCCGAAGTCACGATATCTTCGATTAAAGCTAAGGACGATGAGGGCTAGAAGGGAAGGCATGAGCCGACGGTTGCTTCATCGTTTTGAGCATCGGTGCTGCTTCTCGTTTGCCCCCCGTGATTTAGTCATGGAAACTACCAAAACCGTGAAGGACATTTCACCGCATGAGTTCGTCAAGGCTTACTCCGCTCACCTCAAGCACTCTGACAAGATGGAACTTTCCCCTTACGATCCTGATTGGTATTATGTTAGAGCTGCCTCCATGGCAAGAAAGATCTACTTGAGAGGTGGTCTCAGTGTTGGTGCCTTCCAAAGAATTTATGGTGGAAGCAATAGGAATGGCAGTCGCCCCCCACATTTCTACAAGAGCAGTGGAGCCATTGCCAGACACGTTCTTCTGTAGTTGCAAAACATGAACATTATTGAGCTTGATCCAAAAGGAGGTAGGAAAATCACTTCAAGTGGTTGAAGGGATCTTGCAGCTCATGTTCAGAAAGGATTCATTTCGATATACACGCCTTGTTCTACAGAGCACTTTGCAGCTCATGGGATGTAAAGCACGACATGCCTTTAAGGTGTCTTTTCTTTGTATTCACTCCAACAGATTCGCGTGCGTCCATATTGTTCGAAGTGTAAAGGATTTTTTTTTTAGGGGGCGTGTTATCAAGAACCGTTGAGGAAATTGTGAGAGAGAATCGAAAGAAGTGAGAAATAAAGCAAGCAAATTTAAGAAATAAACAGGACAAATCAAATGAATCCTACCTGAAATTCTTTCCGTAGGTTGATTCACCCCGCTGCACCATCGACCTTCTCCGATCTCTGACAAACCACCACCAGCCACCACAAACACAGGATCCGCCGAAATGGGGACAAGCATGGCTTCAAGCTTCGGAAGAGAATAAAAAAGAGAGACACAAACCACTACCAGCCACCACCTACTCCAGATCTGCCGACGACACTGTTGACTTCCAAGAGTTTGAACGATAAGATAGCGACAAGAACGACTTCAAGATTTGAGAAGAAAAAATAGTTCTAACCACCACCAGCCACCACCTTCTCCGGATCCGCTGAAGACAACAACGCCGAACACTCCGATCGACCAGCAAGCCTTGAGCAACTGTTGAAGCTTCGGATTTTGAAGAAAAGGGAGCGAGAGACAGAACAAAAAAGGCCACCTAGGATTGAGCTGGACTTCATAACGCCACATGGCAATCAACCCAGACGAAAGTTAGTGACATCTGACGGTGCTGTATTTTTTTAACAAATTCAATTGTTTTTTGGCCTTTTTGGTTTTATTAAAAGTTATTTGGCAAAACCGCTCCTGGCCTAATAGTTGGTTGGCAATATTGCTCCTTCACCCTTTTTATAATGCTATGTTGGTAGCACGTAGGAATCATCCAAGAAAAAGTCATTATAAAATAGTAGCATAGAATATCATACTGACTTTCGAGCATTTTACTATTTTATTTATAATGTTTATTATATCATCAATCATCAACTATTAAAATTACGGGTATTGGTCTATCGAAAGCAAAAATTACGTGTATATTATTGCTCGAGATATGTTTCCCTATACCCAAACAAATAATAGCTTAGAAGTTTGTCAAAGACTGTATTCACACTATTATAGATGTCTCTATATAAAACAGTTTTTTTTATTTTATCCAAACATAAAATATTTATATATAACAGGTTTACAACCATTAAATATTGAGCATTATTTTCACCGCTGTTCAAAGACAACTATTATGCAAAGGTTACTATATTTGAAGGTTGTAAGACAATGACTATTAAGTATAACAATCTATATTTAACAGTTGTTTAATAAGAATCATGATATATTAGGGAAAAACACTTTTTATGTTGAAGGAGAAGTGTTTTCTTATGTCACACATACATAAAATGGTGGGATCAACACATATATATATATAATTAGTATTATATATATATGTGGGTCCCACTATTTCATGTGTGTGTAGGAATCTTCTTTTTCTCATGCAACATGAGAAATTTAAACCCCAACATATTATGTACAATACTTAACAGTTAAAATGATAAACAGTAATATTGATCAGAGGAAGGGGTTTATTTGACAATTATTTTAAAAAACCGTTATACTCCCTCTAGTCCTAAATATATAATTGACTTTTTTTGGAAATATTAAAGATATTAAATGAGTTATGTAATTATATTATATATTTGACTTTATTTAGAAATATTAAGGATGTTAAATGAGTTCAAAAATGAGATTACATTTGGTTGCTTAGTAAGCAATTTTTGTGAAAATTAACAGTCAATATACACAATAGTTAAAATAGGGGCAACATGGCTACGTTGTAGGACTTCCAAAGCAACATTGAGATCAAAAATAACTTTCAGGACAACGTTTCTCATGAACCTATGCTTCCAAGACAGATTTACCACTTAACCCTTAAAAATGAGTAAATTTTATTATTTTGTTTCACTTTCATAGTAAAATTATAACTTAAATATCTTTTTTTTTTTGATAAGATGAGGAAAAGTGTTTCTTAATGATAAGACAGAGCAATATCTACATTTATAAACAATATCAAAAAAATTATATTTACATAATACAAACAATAACAATAAGAAAAAGAAAAGGGGAATGAATA
The DNA here is from genome assembly GCA_034222035.1 of Acacia crassicarpa. Taxonomy (NCBI): domain Eukaryota; kingdom Viridiplantae; phylum Streptophyta; class Magnoliopsida; order Fabales; family Fabaceae; genus Acacia; species Acacia crassicarpa. The sequence continues at coordinate 18,551,973 of JAWXYG010000004.1, read as the reverse complement.
ACAAATGGGCTTCCTTATCTTTATATTCTCTCTCCTCTTTAATATAAAACATTTTTATATAATTTGATTAAAGAATAATAGTTAAGCTAGTTAATATAAATATATTTTTGAAAATACCTTAACTATTTTTCTGGATTCAGTAGCAAATTCGTTTAGGAAGTATAGATTCTGGAGCAATCTTGTCCTGAAAGCTTTTCTTATGTCAATTTTACCTTAGAAGTTTTAAAACATAATAATATTGATCTATTTCATTGAAAAATTAACATCAACTGTTAAATTTTTAATAGAAATAGACAACATTACTACGTTTTGAAATTTTCAGAACAACATTAAAACAATAAAAACTTACATAACTACATTACTCTACAGTGAAAACTCCCGAATAAAATTTACCACTTAACACTATTTTTCTTAATTACCTTGTTATGAGCACTAGCAGATTAGGTGGACATAAGGACAAAAGGAATGTCATGTCTCATGTGAGGCAGCGAATCATTACCCATCCTGCTAGTACATTACCCATCCTGCTAGTACTTTGTACTTGTACAATAGATGTTAATTAAAATTATAAATGAAGAGATTTATTTAAATTAACAGTGAACAGTGAACAGTGAACAAATCAGCTCTCCATGACTCCTTCTTTGATATTCATTTATAGCCAAGAAAGACCGGTGGCCGAATTAACAATTAATGAATACCTTTCAGCAATTTTCAACTGAAAATTTAATGCGTCCCAATTCATGAGTGTAGCTAATTAAATAGGCTCACAAGCTCAATTATGAACTATCGTCATAACTTCAAGATTTCATGCACGCATGGAAACACAATTCATTGCAGCACACAAATGATAAACACTTCAATATTTCATCATAAAAATTGTTGAAATAAAATTATATATATATATATATATGTATGTATGTATATACCACTCTAGTCCTATTTATAAGTCTCTTTTGACCAAATCACACATACCAATGAGAGGTAGGTAGCTCAATGATTATAGGGTAAATTTTCAACTTTACCCTCATTTATGATTCGGTACCTTTTAACTTTTTCTTCTCTATCTATTTTTATTAATACAAATATAGGCAAAATTGTCACAAGTTCATTTATTTGATCAAAAAGGACTTATAAATAGGATCAAATTTTTTTGGTAAAAAAGAACTTATAAATAGAATCAAAGTGGTATATATATATAGGATTTAATGTTTATGTTTTTGTTACAGAATTTTTTTTCTTGCCACACCAACATAAAAGTGAATGGGCCCTATGGCAAAGAGGAGAGTAAGAGAGAAAATATTAGTGGGACCTATTCACTTTTATATGGGTGTGGCAGAAAAAAAAAATTTTTGCAAAAATATTAAACCCATATATATATATATATATATATAATTTTAAGTAAATATAAAATATTTTTTAAAAAAAAATTGCATCAAACATCAAACCAAGATCGTAGTGTTCCATGATTCTCAATTTCTCGTGATCCAACCGGTTTGACCATCAGCAGTTAGATCGTGGCACAATAATTAAATTTAATAAAAATTTATTATTAAAAATAAAATTATAGTAAATTCAACTATCAATATCATAACACCACAATATACGAAATTTTTAATGAAAAAACGGCGTAGGACTATGAATGGTCCAAAAATATATTGGATTTTTCGACAGAGTCCGTTTTTTAAAAAAAATTATTTCAGCATTTTCTTTGTTAAGTCTAACAATAATTAAATTTAATAAAAATTGTCATTAAAAAATAAAAATATAGTAAATTCAACTGTCAATATCATAACACCACAATATATGACTAGGACTATGAATGGTCCGAAAATATATTGGATTTTTCGAGAGAGTCCGTTTTTTTTTTTTAGTAAATATCCTTTCTAGTCTTTGAAAAAAATACGGACCACATTTTTGTTCTTTATATAAAGAAAATCCTTTTTTAGTCTCTGAAAAGGATGAATAAGGGTTCATTCGTGAACATTTTGATCCCTCGAAACTTTTCAAAAACCCTTTTTTAGTCCATAAAAATGTCATATTTTAGTCCTAAGAACGAAAATAGGATCTGTGGTTTTTTTTTAGGGACCAGAAAGTGTATTTACTCTTTTTTTTAATAATTATTTCAGTAGTTTCTTTGTTAAGTATGAAAAGTTGTTGGGGGTTTTTAAAAACTATTCAGATTTCAGGATCCCAATCTAATTCTGAGTTCCCATTCAATCAAGGCTGATTCCGGTCCAATTTAACTCAATCATAAAAATAAGTTTATTTTTCAAACTGAGATGATGAGTCTTTGATCGTTATTTTCAAACTCACGAGTTGATTTTTTGAGTTTATCGTTTTTATATTCCTATCTTATAAAAACGAGTCGAGTTAGTAGTAAATTTGTGTTAGTCATAAATTTGGTTAAACTTACAAGTTTATACACTGAGTTTATCGTTTTAACATTTATAGCTTACAAAACTATGTTAACTTATTCTTAAATTCATGTTAACTTTTTTGATTTAATTATGCTCAACGGCTTTATATTAAAATTTTGTAGAAATTTTTTTATTAAATATGATAAATAATAGATGTTGATGGATTTAATTTCAATTATTTGGATTTAAAATATATTTAAATCTAATTATTGTTATTTTTATATTGTAATTATTGAATTATACACTAATAACACCTATTTAATAATAAAAGTAAACTCTTACGAGTTTACGATTCGAATTCGTGATACGAATTTACATCACTGTCACGAGTTTACTTAAAGTCACGAGTTTGACAACTTTAGTCTAGAACATTATCAACCGGGTTAGATTGTTAATAACTAATGACGATCCGGTTCTTTATTATTCAATTAAAAATCTAGCTCTAATCAAATTTAAATTTACATGATTTTCCCATTGACTTGGCTGTTTATTTTAGCTTTTTAGAAGTACTTTTATAGTTTATGTGAGAAGAGTTTTATTTCAGCTTACGAAAAATGACTTCTAAAACCATGATTTGAGCGTTTGCTAAAAAGACATAGGTCAAGTGTGGGGGTAAGAATAGACCATGCCCCTATTAGATAGCCTACACCTAGCCTGTTTAAGGCCTGGTTTGGCTTGACCTGTTTGTTAAAGAGGCCAGAACAAGACTTTTTTAAAGGCTTAAATATGTAAATAGGCTAGGTCTATTTTGTTAAGGTCGGACTTATTTACATATTGAATAAATATAATTATATTTGTATAATATAAATAACATAATATTTATTGTTTTTTTTCTTATATTCTAATTTCAAGTTATTTTTTTTATAATTAAATTTTAGGAAAGGGGTTGGGTTCACCTATGATCCAAAGGCAAGGCGAAATCTCCCTTCCTCCTAGGTGATACCGATGTTGTCTCCCTTCCTCCTATGTGATACCGATGTTAGGTAGGACGAGCCGTCTATTACCCTCAAGCGTTAACCTAGGCACCTAGGAGCTAGGATGCCTCCTCCAGCGCTTTGACCAATTCCAGGATCGAACTCCTCCTTTTGGTGAGAGTGTCCGACCCCTTTACTAGTTGAGCTCAAGGACGAGGGATTCTAATTTCAAGTTATATTTATATAGTTTTTGATAGGTTTAAAGTGTACAAAGCTTATTTATGGGTTCTAAGGCCTGCAATATAAGGCCTTTTTAAAGGTCTACATTGTAAATAGGCTTTTAAAAAGACTTCAGGCTCAACCAAGCCTTATTAACTTTTGTGGCTGTATTCAGACTTAACCATCAGCCTACCGCTCACACTCATTTTTTTTTTCTATACTTAGTCAAGTGACACTGCTCCGTGTGGGAGACTCTCTCGGGAGAGGGGTCACATGGGTGTGTGAATTTATGTGTTATACTACTAACTTTTGTGTGCTTTCATTTGACCCTAACTCAAAAAAAAAAAAAAAAGAAGTGATTTTCAAAATATTTATTTATTTTGAGTTGAATTAATTTATATTTTTTTTGCTCAAGAGTTGAATTAATTTATAAAGAGCATGCTAAACATTCTCCCTAATCAAATTATAATTATCATATTAGTGGGAGGGATGTTTCCATATCCTAATTGATAATTCTTATTTCTGGGACTGTATATAGTAATATTCATAATAATAATTGCTTTTCATATATATAAAGGCGACCATTATAATAATTTGCCAATAATGCAAGCTTACGTAACTAAATTATTGATTATGATCAAAAACAGTGGCAAAAATATGTGGGTTTGAGAAGCTTTGTCATTACTCGTCCGGACCCACGTTTTTGATTCCTCGTCACCATGCTTGCTTGTGCTTTGCTCCTTATTTGGGTTATCTTTGCTTTTCCATTTTATGTTATGATTTTTTAATTAATTAATTATACCAAAATTAAATGCATGCTTTAGCCATTCCCCTTTTCCTTCTATTTAATTACACCATTGCCTCATCCCGCATGCAAAATGCTAATACATATTCTAATCATAAAATATATTCATTTAATCTTTAAAATAATTAAATATAAAATTCGATAATTAAACTAAAACTTATATATATTACTCCTGGTCTTAATTATATAACAAAGTTTGTAATACAATTTACACTGCAAACTTTCTTTTTAAAACTTGAGGGAATAATATAATATAATTTGTTATTGTACATAAAAATATAATATCAATTTTATAAATATATTTATAATTCGATAATTTATATTTAGCATTTTTTCCTACAGCAACTAACTGAAAAATAGTAATTATTTTCACATGACAAACCGGGGATAAAAAGGTAATTTCAATAACTAGATGGGCATTTCCTGTTTTTCTTCGTCCAAAAATCGATTCACATGGGCACTGACACAGTCCACACACACAACACTCCATGGTGCCATTTCCGTAGTTACGCGCCAGGATGAGGGTAATAGTGAAATTTAATAGCCGAACAATCACAGATATAATAGTCTTCGATGGTCCCACATCCTTCCATTTCTACCCGCACACTGCAATAATCACTCCACTCTCTTTCTCTGTCCTTTGGCGTCTACACACTCTCTCTGCTCTCCTCTTCTTTCTCTCACTAACTCAAAGAGACGCTGAAGGCGAGAGGCTGCATAGATCTGTGAAACACAGAGCCCTAAGCTTGAAGGACGATCTGCGTAAAGCATTTTAACAGGTTTTTTGCTTCTTCCCTCGAAATGCAGCTCTTCCTCTCTCTGCCTTTGATTTGGTTGGTTCTCGTTGTCTTGATCTCCCATGCTCAAGATCTAGTTGTTTCATAAGAGGTCTAATTGCTTCTTCTGTGAGTCCACACTATAAACTTAATTCCTGATTATGCATTATCGAGATTGTTCGAGATTTCGGTCGTCATTAGCTGTGAAGTTTCACTGTTACTTGATAGTGAGCTTTTTTAGGATTTCCTACGAGGTGGCAATCTGATTATTGGTCATCGTGAGCTTTCACTCGGTCAATTCGTCATCGCTAAGTAAGAATTGATCTGTGTCTAGATTTTTTTTTTTTTTTTACTCCCTGAGGGGAATCATTCTTCATTTCAACATCAAGCATTTTCTATTTCTACTTTGGTTGAGGTCTGGAAATTGCGGGGACTTTAGAGTTTTAGAATTAGTTTTGCTCGCAACCCTTCACATTTTCTCTATTGTTCCGGTGACTTAACCGGCGGTTGCACTTTTTGGTCAAGTGAACTCATCTCCTTGTGATTCTCCCCGTAATGAGATTGATTAAGTATTGTCACTGTTCTTTCATTTGTTATACTTATAAGCTGACTGGAGTCTGGATCTGGTCAATCGATGGGACGTTTGCTTAGCGTATGCTTTTTTTCTTTCTTTTTTTTTTTGTCTAAGCTCTGTGCAATTTTAGAAATTCATCAACTCAATGGGGAAGGTTTGGCGTAACTTCTCGGTGAAGTTTTCAACTCATTATTGCATCTATTTGGATGGGTAGTCCATGTTGCATGAGTTCGATATTAGCCATCAGGAATTTAGAGCTCACTTAACATTTATCAATGTGTAATTATTTCTGTAATTACATTCTGTTTTGGGCTTTCTGCTTCCCCCACAAGTATAGTTTCATCTTTCAGTAATCTTAAGACTTTCCATTTGCTAATACTTTTCTACCTTTAGAAGGTTCAGATACATTTATGCCTTTGCTTTCTTTTGTTTGGCTTATTGGATTATCTTGCGTGCCTATCATTTAGTTCTGTCATGTATGTATTATTTTACCTATTTCCTTTTTTTTGTCCTGAGTAGAAGGAAAGAATTTCAAATGATCTCTTCATGTTGCAGGTTGGGTTTGCTGGAACTTCAATGGCAGTGACAGATGCACAAAATCCTCTTCTTGGAGAAACGACCTGCGGTTCCTTGTTAAAGAAACTGCAGGTAACTTTATTTTGCTTTTCATCTATGATGATGCAGATGTGCGTGGTGTACAGAACTGTTAGGTTATCTTTATTTACTGTAGGAAATATGGGATGAGGTTGGTGAAAGTGACGAGGAACGAGACAAGATGCTTCTTCAGTTAGAACAGGAGTGCTTGGATGTGTACAAGAGAAAGGTTGAGCAAGCTGCTAAGTCAAGGGCACAGCTACTTCAATCCTTGTCTGACGCTAAACTTGAGCTTTCTAGCCTTCAGTCAGCCCTGGGGGAAAAAAGCTTTGCTGGAATTGTTAGTAATTGTTGGAACATATATAGTTGATATTTCACTACTTGAATGATAGCTTCTAAATTCATTTTAAATGATAAAGTTTTTATCCATAATTGATTTCCTATTCATGCTCTTGGTTTTATCACAGCCTGAAGACACTTCTGGAACTATAAAGGAACAGCTTGCAGCTATAGCACCGATACTTAAGCAGTTATGGGAGCAAAAGGAGGAGAGAATAAAGGAATTTTCTGATGTGCAGTCACAAATCCAAAAAATATGTGGAGAAATAGCTGGGAGCTTAAGCCTTGGTGATCAAACAGGAACACCTGCAGTTGATGAATCTGACCTGTCTCTGAAAAAGCTAGATGAATATCAATCTCAACTTCAAGAACTTCAAAAGGAAAAGGTAATTCTTATACACTCCCAACTAATAAATTACTAATCGTTAATTTGAAAATCCAAGTTCATTCACTTAACATCATATCTGGCAGAGTGATAGGTTGCACAAGGTTCTTGAATTTGTGAGTACAGTGCATGATCTTTGTGCTGTCCTTGGGATGGACTTCTTCAGTACTGTGACTGAGGTTCATCCAAGCTTAAATGATTCTACTGGTGTTCAATCCAAAAGCATCAGCAACGACACCCTTGCTAGACTGGCTAAGATGGTCTTAACTCTCAAAGAAGACAAAAAACAGAGACTGCACAGGGTAAAGCATTGGATCCTGCATACTCTTTCTGTATATGTTACCACCTTAATTCACGTGTCCCCCCCCCCCCCCCCCCCCACCCTGTTTATCAGGTGTATGCTTCAGAAGTTACTGATATTGGAAAACTTTGTGCATATGAAGTTCTTTGCAAAATTTCCTCTTCTAATTTCAGTACCTTGGAAGTGATATTTCATCCTTCTTGACAATCTCAGTCTGACTTTGACTTGTGTATCCATTGCAGCTCCAAGAATTAGCTTCTCTGTTAATCGATCTGTGGAATTTAATGGATACTCCTCCAGAAGAAAGAAGACTGTTCGACCATGTTACTTGTAATATGTCAGCTACTGTGGATGAAGTCACTGTTCCTGGGGCCCTTGCCCTGGATCTAATTGAGCAGGTACATAAGAGCTACTGAATTTGCAGATTGGGACTATTAAAATGTACTAACATATAATTTCTTTCCCTGGTCCATGTTGTGTAGGCTGAAGTGGAAGTTGAAAGACTGGATCAACTGAAAGCCAGCAGGATGAAGGAAATTGCTTTCAAGAAGCAAACCGAACTTGAGGAGATATTTGCCCGTGCTCATATAGAAATAGATCCTGAAGCTGCTCGAGAGAAAATCATGGCACTGATTGATTCTGGAGATATTGAGCCTGCTGAGTTACTGGCTGATATGGACAATCAGATAGCAAAAGCAAAAGAGGAAGCTTTGAGCCGAAAAGATATATTGGATAAGGTTGAGAAATGGATGTCAGCGTGTGAAGAAGAGAGTTGGCTCGAGGACTATAATCGGGTATTTTAGATTTCCCTCTTTATTCTATCCACGGAAAAGTAGTTCAATTTTACCTCTAGTTTTTTATGGTAATTTATAGTCATTGTCATTTTTTTTTTTTGCTCAAGATAATCATTGTCATAACATGTACATATTATTCCTCGTCTGGAATCTCTCGTTTTACCCTCTGATTCTTTTATGTAAAACAGGATGAAAACAGGTATAATGCAAGCAGAGGTGCGCACTTGAACCTTAAACGTGCAGAGAAAGCTCGGATACTGGTCAACAAAATTCCAGGTAGATTTGTTGGATGAGACTGCAATAGCCTGCAAGAATGTGTTATTACTAAAATAGTTCTTACCATTGTATTTAAAATTTGAATTTAGTATGACAAGTAATGTTCATTTAAATTTGTTTGATTTCTTCTAAAGATTTATACTTCTTTCCAAGAGTTAAATAGACTGTCATTGATGTTAGTTAAATAAAACTCTCAAGAAGCAAGTTGAAGTCTTTGTATTGTCATTAGACAAGGGATGTGGCATTCATTCCATTTTATGGAAACTAATAGTTCAATCATGCTGTAGATGGAAATAAATGAATGTCATCTGTGCTTGGCTGACAAAATAGGAGTGTACATTGTGGTATGTTCTCTTTGGCATGCACAAGACCCAGAATTTACTAAATTATTTTTCTTGTGTTAAATTGCAGCTTTGGTTGACACATTGGTTGCTAAAACTCGTGCATGGGAAGAAGATCACGGCATGTCGTTCTCCTATGACAGTGTTCCACTGCTTGCCATGCTAGAAGAATATGCCATGCTCAGGCATGAAAGGGAGGAAGAAAAACGCAGGTTGAGGGTATGTATCCATGACCAAAAATAGTCCTTTACGTCAGGCTTGTTTGCTCTTTGATATGATATCTTGTTTTGAAATACTCTCTTCTCTTGGCATATGGTGTAAGAAGGACCAGAAGAAGCATCAGGATCAGCAACACACAGAACAGGAAGCCATCTTTGGTTCAAGACCCAGCCCTGCTCGGCCAGTTTCTGTTGGTAACAAGAAGGTAATAGGACCTCGTACAAATGGAGGAGGAGCAAACGGGACGCCTAACCGACGGCTATCTCTCAACCCTCATCAGAACGGATCACGATCCATTGTGAAAGACGGAAAGAGGGATAATAATAGACCAGTGGCTCCATTGAATTATGTGGCCATCTCCAAAGATGACGCCGCATCCCATGTTTCTGGTGGTGATCCCGTCCCGTCCACACCTTGACAGCTGAGATCTGTATTCCATTCAACCCCCATATAATTGCATCTTTGTAGCATGATCATATTACTAGTTGCTTTAGTAGGAAAAATATAATGCGCCAGCAAGAATTAACCGGAGAGACACAAATTCTAAGCTGTGTATGTGGTATTTGCCATTTGGAGGTTTTTTTTTTTTTTTTTTTTAAAGTACATGTTGCTCCATCCATTTAGCCCCTTTTCAAGTACTTTGCCCTTGCCTTGCGTATTATGAAAATATTCTGTACGGCGTCTTTACTGTGCATGGACTCCATAAGGGGGGCAAAAAATATAAATAAATACAATATATAAAGAAATTTTTAAAAATATATTCATCCCTTTAATAGAGGTATGACCACATAAGGGACACCTAAGAATTGGGCGCCTAATGTGGAGTCTATGGGAAGATACCTTGTTTTTTGGCTTTTTTAAAACGCTGATATTTTCCAAAGAAAGAAATGTCTTGACAATATATTGTCCCTATGGAAAATCTGCACATAAAGCTTTGCTCAAGAACCAAGTTGATGAGGTGACATGCAAGAATAATTTGTTCACTGGCATCTTCGTCTATTCGAATTTAAATGGCACGTTGAAAAAAGATAATCGTTTGCTACTTCAATAATCTTCTCATGATTCTATTATACCAACTTTAGTGGCATAATTTCCTTCATTTTATTAAAAACGTTGTTAACAGTAAATGGTTAGGTTAGGTTGAGATGCTCTCCAACAACGTTTCTTGTTAAATGTGAAGGAAGTTGCGTGCAAAGTCAAGCACACTTGAGAATGCAAATATTGCACCGTTCGTATAGCACTCAAACTCTATTTTCGGTTTGAGTTTGTGTTCAAGAAGTATATCTATATCAGTCAAGATAAAATTTATCTTACTACATACTTATCTTGTACACCGTAAATCATATTAGAAAAGTAGATTCTGCTGCCAATCTAACAAGCATTATATCTAACGACCAAGTTCTTGATTACTGTGAATGATGAGGCTCTCTGCATTGAAACCTGCATGTTTTTTTAATGTCACTAAATGTCTTCAAGACCCTCCCTTGAACGTTGGCTTCTAAAAAAATGGGTCAAAGTTAGTTTAATTTCCAAAGCTAGATCAGTAATTGAATAATCGAATGGGCCGGTGAGCTGTGTTTGCCTTGTTACAAATATCTTCATCATACACTATTAATTACTCTATCTGGTATATCCAAAAAATTACTCTCTCTATTCTTTATTATAAGACGCTAACTAATAAGTGTATCTGTTCCTTTTTATAAGGGATTTACTTGTTTTCAAAGAGCATTAAATATTTTTTTCCCTATATATGCCTATAATTAATAAAGGTGGTGAGTGAGAGTAATAGCTAATATGATATTAGAGTTTTGTGCAATTAGTATGGGTAATATCGGGAATTTCTTAAATTTTAGGACAAGTTTAATAATTTTAACTGTTTTTTTATTAGTTTGTGAGAATTGTTGGTTAGTAGCTTATGATAAGAATCAAAAGCAGTAGTTCATAATATCTTTACTATAGCAACAGGGTAAAATCAAGTAAAATGAGCTAGTCCTTTACCACATCATAAACCAAAAGTTGTATCCTTAGTATGAGATGTATATATATTTAATATCTGTCAGTACCTTAAATATTATTGCTTCCATCAGATGGATCCCACTCCTTATTAGAAAGAAATGCTACTCCTTCCGGTTCTAATAAAAAGGCTAAGTTGATTTTTTTGGAGATATTAAAGAAGTTAATTAAATTACTTTAGAGTATTTTTATGTTTATTTTTTTCCTCTAAACTAATTAGTTTGACTAAAAAACTAATATATAATCTAAAGATATATAACATATGATATGATTAAATAACTTTTTTAACTTTTTTAACTTCTCTAAAAAAGGTCAACCAGATCTTATAATTAGGACCAGAGGGAGTACTATTTATCAAGCTATTTTAAAAAAGGCTTTGGTAATCAGCCGGATATATTTAAATAACAAGAATTTGTTATAAAATAAATAATATATTTAAAAATTATACAGTGTCTTAATTTGACTGGAAATAAACATACTAAATATCAAATTTTCTAGCTTTGACTTACAATATCTAAGATGGACTCTATTCCTTCTTAATATAAAATCTAGTTGATCTTTTTAAAAATATTAAGGAAGAAGTATTTATATTCATCTTTTTTATATCAAACTAATTTGTCATCCTAATAAATTAATATATAATCAAGTGATATACAACATTTTTTATATTTAATTAATTTATTTAACTTCCTTAATTTCTTTTCTTTCTTTCTTTTTTATAAAAATAATCGACTCTCTGACTCTTGTATATTGAAGAGCAAAGAGAATAAATAGGTTTCAGCTAGCCTTCTCTTTCAGCTTCTACCCACTTACCCACCTAGTATACCACTCTGGTCCTATTTATAAGTCCTTTTTGACTAAATTATACATACCAAGGAGAGATAGATAGCTCAATGATTATGGGGTAAATTTTTAATTTTACCTTCATTTATGATTGGGCACCTTTTAACTTTTTCTTTTCTTTCTATTTTCATTGGTACAATAATATGGGCAAAATTGTCACAATCTCATTTATTTGGTCAAAAGAGATTTATAAATATAACCAAATTTTTTGGTAAAAAAAAAACTTATAAATAGGATAAAGTGGTACAAAGAGGCGGAGATGCAACCAAAGCAAACAGTAACTATGAATCAAAGCACAAACAGTAGTGTACAGACGCTGTACTTGTCTAACGATGAGCATCGTGTTTCTCAGGGGAACCGGTTTCCCGGCCTATCTTGGGATAGGCAGGGAGAACCTATCCCATCTGGACGATTGAGATTTAATATTTTTTATTTTTGATTTTTTTTAAAAAAATTATTTTAATGGATAGAAAATCTAAAATAAAGATAATCTTTTAACTAATATTTTTTCATTAAAAAATAACCAAACTAAAAATATTAAATCTGGACTGTTCAGATCCCATCTGAACGGTCCAGATAAGATGGGCTTTCCCTACCTGATAGGTAAGAAATCCAGTTCCGTTTCTCAAGAAATTAAAAGTAATATCTATATATATATATATATATATGTCATTGTCTTCCACGCCAAACTAAAATACTTCAATCTTACCACTAATTGTTTTGGCTGATACATAAATACACCATCGTCTTCGCCGCCAAACTAATTAAATGCTAGAATCTTACCCCACTTGTTTCTACCTAAACACTTATTTAGTTTTCATCATTCATAAGACAAGATTTTGTGGACTCATCCACTGCTCGTTCAAACCTTTCATATTAATCAACAACTTTAATTACTAGGCACGTCGTAATATATATATATAATAAATCTGTTTTACTCCATTGTATTAAAACTTGGTTGTTAATTGGTTGATGCTACCTAAGGTGTATAAAACAGAACTAAATATGTTCTTAGTTGTTGGAAAACACGCCTTTGTTTTGCTATATATATAGCCTCCACCTCAACACTCAACTTTACACCACACTTAATTGTCTTCCTTCTTCTTGTTCATCATAGATTAATCCTAATTATAATGACAATACTTAGTAAATTGTCATTCTGTTCTTCTGATCCTTGTTCCAGTCCAGAAATTGGACTACCTCCTTATGAAGGAATTAATAAAAAACCCAGCTTCTTGGCATGCTCATGGAGGATGAGGAAGAAGAAGAAGATGAAGAAGCAAGAGAGGCGGCATCATCACCTTCATAATAATCCCGAACCGATAATTGCGGATTCAATTTCAATGGACCTCACATTACAAGAGTGGTTTGCCAAATCACCATCTATAGAAAACAAGAGAATCTTGAGTAATAATAATGATGGTGGTGGTTCTAAGGTCAACAGTAGTGTTTCATTTTCTGGCCAGTTTTCGTCATTGGAAGAGCTTCTGAACAGCAGTGTTTCATTTTCTGGCCAGTTTTCGTCATTGGAACAGCTTCTGGACAGTAGTGAGTTTCAGTCATCGTCAATGGAAACAGAAGAAAGTGGGAGTTACCCTGATGCAGATTCATCATCAAGGCACTTGAGTTTGTCGCTGGAGAAACTTCTGATGATGAGAGAGAAGAAGAAGGTTGAAATTGAAGTTGGGATATATTCATTAACCAAAACCGAAAGTAGGAGCAGGGAGAGGAAGGTGACTTTCAGGCTTCCTGAAGCTTCTGATATCATCATTTTGAATTCCCCTGAACGTTGAATCAATTGTAATTTCTTTATATATGATCAATAAGTGAGTTTATGTCGGTCGTCCCAGCTTTCAAGAAAATAAATATATATCTCTCTCAGCTGAATCATGTTCTAGATTGATCATATCTATCATTAATCCAATCAGGATGCATGGGACATGCGTTCATTATGAGGTTCACAATCATATCCCTACAAAAAAACTTCGGATCAAGGATGGAGAAATTATCGATAGAAAAAAAAAAAATCCGTTGAAAATTACTGACGGAATTTTGTCGGTAATAATCACCAACAGAAATTATTGACGGAATTACATCAGTAATGTCTTCTGTTACGATTTTTCCTGCGACGGTCATTTTACGTCAGAAATCCAATTACCTACGGAATTCTGTCAATAATCCGACGTTTTTTTTATACTGTATATTGTTAAACCTATGTGCAGTGTGATGCAAAGTGGTTATTGACGAATAATAACTATGTTTGAATTAATAAGAAGCATAAGGAGTGTATAAATAATAAATATATTGCATATTGCCACCATTTTTACATGTCAAACGGCTTTACTTTTTCTATATGGAAACAGAAATTAAGGTATACACAAATAAATATATACATACATCACTCACATATATATTAAGTTTTACTAGCCGTAACATATCTATAATAACTTGTGTGTTTAAAGGTAAACCACCATACCTAAAAATTAATCCGGATTAAGCGAGGGAAAGGGACGCAACAATATGAAAGAACTGAATTTGGTCCAAGAGTCGTTTGCCGTGGCTGGTGGCGCGGCGTGCCACTCTGGAGAACAGCTCGTCGCTGAGGTGCTCGCCGATGTGAGCGTCGACGAGGACGCCGGACACAGTGCGACAGCTGTTGGCTAACGCTCTGCCGACTTCGGCTTTGTCATCGGGGCGGCTCACCATGAGAGGGCTTCCTCCTTTAAATAGCTCAAGCCTGTTGATCACAAACAAGCCGTCGGCTTCAACCACCTCCTTCAAGTCTTGTACGCTTGATGCGTACAGAGGAATGTTGAAGTCGTCTCGTTTTTCGCTGCTGATTATTCCCTGCTCTCCAAATTATTCATTCACTATACACGTACACTTGATTTTCAACGCAAAAACATTTAGAGGAAACGATACAAAATTGGACTCCCTATAATACAATATATAGGTTTAATGCTTTTTGTTTTTACTGTGGATTTTTTTTCCCCCTCTACACTCACATAAAAGTGAGCGGTCCTATTAATAACTTTTCTCACATCTTTTTATAATAAAATCCATTTACTTTTATGTGAGTATGATAAAAAAATATTTCTACAGTAAAAACAAAAACATTAAATTTATATTACAGTATTTTTCTATACGTATCTAACGCCATAAAATTTGCATGGCTGTAATGGTGTAACACTAACCATTAAGGTTACATTCTCAAGTAGAGCAAAAGTTTCCGTTAGATTTAAATAAATGGTAACACCGCATGGCTTAAAAAAAACGATGTTTTTGTTTATTTTGCTTCATTTGAGAATGTTCATGTGTACTTTCACATAAGCGGATTTCCTCAGAAGCAGGTGCCTCAGTATCCCTCATAAGCAAGATCTGAGCCGTCAAAAAATGAATCTAACGACCAGAGAGGGTTTTTTAAAATTTTTATAAAAACTGTGCACGGTAGTTTTTAGCGCATGAGGTTTTTTGACATTAATGATTCTAGACCCTTAGATCAATTTTTAGACAACTCAAATGCAAAGATACTGAGGGAACCGATTCTAAAAGAATCCAGATCCGTACTTTCACAACTATACAAACTTCATGGTGTCAGATGGTCATGAGTAATATTTTAGGGATGGATTTGTAACTTAACAAAAATGAAGTGAGAATATCGTTTTTTGAAATCAAATACAATTCTAATTAATCCTAAATGTAGGGGTTAGAAAATTAGTCAAGTTATTTGTAAAGATTGTGCATATTAATTTCCCTGAAGTACCCTTGTAATTATTTGCCTTGGAAGCCATTTCCTTAATGAAAAACGCTTTTAACACAGGGGCGAAGGGAGAGGAAGGTTAGGGGTGGCCCCCGCCCCCATAAATTACATAAATGACCTAAATTTTTAAGAAATTGCATTTCAATTTTATAAAAATTTCAATATTTTCACTTTAGTCCCTACTAAAAAGTTTCATAGAGGGACTAAAATGAACATCTTAAAATATTTATAGGTGTTAGATGCAATTTCATGAATACTTAGGTTCTATTCTATAATTCCCCCCTCTCCGCGTAATTTCAATTCCTGACTTTGCCCTTGTCTTAACATGTGCCATCACTGAGAAAAAATTTTTTAAAAAAAAATTATGAATTTTGGAGGTAGAGTAAATCTAACTGTTTTTTTTTTAACTGAATTCCTAAACTCTTAACATTTATATTAGGAAAGGAGGGACGGGTAAGAATATGTACCTCTTGGACAAGATCATCCCAGGCGTCCTGAAAGTGGGTCCCAAAGAGGAGGCCGGGTCCACCTTGGTCAGTTGGGTCGAGAGAGGTCCGGCCCAAGAAAACCAAGAACATGGACCCGCCCTTCTTGATCTCAAGGGAGCGACATTTGAGAAAGGAAGCCAAGTCAGATTGAAACTGAGTCTTGTACGCATTTGCAGTGCTCTCACTTGCTCCATGTATGAACACTCTTCCTTTGTTATATTCTCTTGCACTCTTGTCCATCACACTCTCTGGTATCTGTGTGTGTGTGTGTGTATATCCAAGTAATATGTTAAACAAGGAAACAAACAATACTTTGCAGCAGTTTAATTCTCTTACTGGTTTATTTCATTTTTGTGGTGATTAATTAAGTAAAGCTTCTTGAGGTGAGCTCTAGAGAAATGGTAAGAATGCTACCGTTTGAGTTGAAGGTTTCGAATTCAAATTCTAGGAACATTCTATCTACCTATGGAGAAATGACTGATCGAGTGCATTTATCTCTTCTCAGAGACCCCAGTTAGTAATAGCATTGTGTGCTGGTCCACCACGTTATTTGATAAAGTGAATCTTCATAGCCAAATGAATCAAATCGGTATAAATGTGTGTTAAAATATACGCAGATGGTAAACAGTAGGTCATTTATCTGAACTATGGTTCACATGATCCACCATACGCATGCTTTGAATTAATAAATGATACTCCCTCGAATCTTTAATTAATATAAGACATATTTATCTAATTTGATTAGATTAAGAAAGTTAGGTTAATTAATACGACAATATATTTTCTAAATCCCTCCAGTCATCTTCCTTACTTCACTTCCCCCTTCTCTTTGATTATTACCGAGAGAGCATCAATATATAGGGGTAAATTAAGAAAATATTGACGAATATGAAAACTTTGTCTTATATTTAGGACCAATATGAAATCTTCAAATATGTCTTATATTAAAGACCGGAGAGATTAGTATCTATAAAATATTGCATTATCTTTGTTTCTCTTTCATCATGATCTTGTAGACTTGTTATATATCCGTTTGAATTTTAGGACTTCACTATGCTTTTTGTTTTTGGAATTAGTGGCATGTCTGATTCTTTTTGTTTCTTTTACATCTATTTAATATTTGGTATTATCAGGTCAACTTTTGATCATTGTAATTAGATTATTGATCCGGTGGGATTTTTTTTCGTTGTTTAATTTTATGAGCTTATTTCAGGAGAATCAGACTCTTCTATTTAATATATATTTTAATTTATATATATAATAAATATATATTCTTGGAGTGCTTGAAGGGTTCTAACACTTTAAGAAAAGTCATCAAATCAAGAAAGAAATGTTGCTTAAATTCAAAGGGCTTTCTAGGTAACTTGATAGTCAATCAGGCAAAAAGATTGAATGCATTGTATGGTCCCTTAAAGTGGGGAGAAAAGAAATCTTAGAAAAAGAACCTAGAACAGTCATTCCTATGAAAAACGTATTATGTCTAGTGCTTTTTCTAAATTGAACCCACTAAATGATAATGAAGACTTGAAGGTATTATTGGAGATTAATTAATTTTTTTACTAAAAATCATTATTAATATAGCATAATGAAAGAAATGATGAAATTAACTACCGAACCTGAGATATCCAATGCAGTGAAAATGCTGAATAGAAGAAATTGATGGACCTCGCAGGGAAAAGCCTCTGGTAAAATGAGCCGGGGACTCCGGTGACAAAGTAAGAGCGGCGGTTGTCAGCAGCGGCAAGGCACTCTTCGCCACCGCCACCATAATTTTTGATCAGCAAAGGAGGAAACAACTGGAACAAGGTATTGAAGTCGTTGCTTGGAAGATCATTGAAGAAAGCAGAAAACTCAGGTAGCACAAACCCTAAATCCTTGTAACGCTTGATGAAGTGCTTGATGATAATGTCCACAGTATTAATGGTGTTGCTCCCACATGAACACCCCAAATCCACAACTGTAAATGGGATATTAGGGTCTTCATCAAGCTGAACTGTGTCTAGGGTTTCTTTGAGAAGATGAAGCACAGACCTAGCATGAATGGCCTGCAAAAAATCACAGGATTCACCAATTTTTTAGAAACAGATCAAGAAACATGGGAGCTTATTGGGGAGTTGGATTTGATCATAAATAATATAAGAGCCCCATCTATTTTTTCTTCTAAACTAATATTTAGGGGTTTCCATCAAGAGAGATGACTTCAATGCAAAAGATGATATTTTAAGAAAACCAACATACTTTTTTTTATAAATAACTAACTTAACTAATCTTCTTAATCTATGCAAAATGGTTGTCTAACTTATATATTAAGCCATGGAGAGAGTAATAATGAATAAATAATTGACGACGTACCTGAGCTTGAGAATTGTTGGCGTAGCTAGCTTCTCCTTTGCCACCCATCATGCTAAGCAATCTCTCCAAATTCATACTTGACACAGCAACACCATTATTGTCTCCTTTTGCAGGCGCCATTGGAGGTGACCTTAAGCTAACAGAGACAAAGAGTTAAATATATAATGACATGCACAGAAGCTAGATGATCTGCTTCTCTATATATATATATATCTTCAGCAGCTATCTATAATTGTGTGTGTCTCTCTCTCTCTCTATGCGTGTGTGCCTCTATATATAGGTCAAGAAAAAAGACGCAAGAAACTAGCTGGAATAAGCTGAAAGGGGGAAAAAAAATCATTCTTTAACTTCTAATTTTAATTAATTCACGACATGTAACAATTAAAATTATTATAAAAGTTAAGTAATTTCCAGTATTACTTTTAGTAACTGAACTAAAACTAAACTCCAATGCCATATGCCTAAATAAAAAGAATGCTTTGATTACCTGTATAATTGATTTTTCACTTTGGCTCCTTGTATTTAAAGCTTCATTTATTATATATGGGTAAAGTTGAAAAAAAAAATAATAAGACATATTTAATGAATTAACTACCACTTATTAATTTTACTGAATTAGTTAAAGTGACTTATATTAAGAATTGGATGGAGTATTATTTATTATTCTCTCCCATACACGGCCCTTTTAAATATCAGAATACATGAAAAAATATTTAATTTCTTAAAAATCTAACAAGTGTTAGACTTATAAAAAGGATAAAAATATTTTCTACTCGACAGCTTATAAAAGAACAGAGGAAGTAACACGGTTTCTAAAAGTGGGGCGAACCGAAAGTGGTTTTTTGTGGTAATCAACTGCAGATGGGTCCTTCAAAAAGTTATTCTGTCTGAGAATTTCGGTGAATATGGATCTATATTTTATAGTGGGGGGCTAATCAAAAGTTCTGTAATTTTTTAGAAGTGTTCGTTGATCGATCTTCCAGAAGAGGATACTCTTATTATTCTCATGATCTCATCTCCACTCTTAGATCATGTAATTGATGATTTAATTTTAATATTTTACAAAATTATTATTATTATATTATATAAATTAAACTTTATTTATTTTTTATACATTGCAATTATGAATTGTATAGACCATGTTTTAAGAGTTTAAATTTATTTATTTATGTTTATAAAAATAATTTTATAGAAGATTAAATTTGAACCGTATATTGTTTTAATATAACGGTGGATCTGAGATGATGAGAAGAAAATGAGAAATATGACAATGAGAAAAATCTAATTCTCTTTTTAGATACTTGAAGGAGAATCTAGAAGGGAGAGACTCCTGCAGGTCGGGTCAGTCAGGTCTTCGAAGCTTATGCAAAGCTTGGACTGCTAGAGTCTAATTAGAGATATTGCCAGAAACTCAATCGCACTGAGGGATACTAAAGGTTACACCTTTTATTTATAGGGTTAAAGGGACTACTAAGTAGGATGGTATATATGATCACTCCTCACTTGCCTTCTTAATAACAATCATGAAATTGATGTTGATTAATTTCCTTATGAGAAAAGTATTTCTCCAATCACTGGAGATAGAGTTATCTCCAATGACCTCAAAATTACGTCGTTTTGAATTAATGAAGGGTTTGTCAGTAATTTTAGGTGAATTAATGAAGGGTATTTTGGTAAAATGTATATGATTAAAAAATAAACAAAATTATAAAAACGTCATTCATTAATCCAAAACCACGTTGTTTTAGTGTCACTGGAAATAACGCTATCTCCAGTGACTGAAAAAATCTTTTACCCTTTCCTTATATGAGATTATTTGCTTCTCAAATATCCCAATACTTGTTATATTCTTAATAAGAGTCAGAGTGCGTTATTATTTATAAGACTGTTTATGATTATCAATGGGGAGTCATCCCCCAAAAATCAAGGTTCTTTCTGTACCCAACTGACCAGACATGCACGTTCTGCTGCAGCCTCATTTTCCTCTAACTGTGTTATCCAAAATATAAGACTTATTTTGGAATTGAATTTTAATCATAAATGTAGAAATATAGGACTTTTATTCATTTTATCCATCATATTTATCATTTTTTTCAACTTATAAATTGATATTAGTCTAGCATTACACAAAAGTATTCTAGAGATATTTTGTTATATATATTATAATTAAATAATTTATTTAGCTTGTTTGATTTTTTTAAATAAGATAAGTGTGTCTTACATTAAGAATAAGAAGAGTATATTTACACCTTTCCTTTTATTTATTGTTCTTTTTCCCCTTTCAAAACAATAATAATAACTAGAATACCTTCCAAGAGAGGTTTATATATGTGTTTGAGTGTGTCTATTCTCAATACAGAATACAACCATATCATTAATATTTATATACTCTCTGGTCAGATATACAAGATACTATTTCACCTTTCAGGGTGTATAATGTTATGTATGGCCTTATTTATAAAATACACTTAAAGAATGTCTAGAATTTTAACCAATATTTTCTATTCAAACTCTCATTAATTACATGTTATCTCCTCTGGTTCTAAACATAGGATAAAATTTGTAGTGTAAATTGAGCTACAAACTGTAGTCCTATATTTAGGACTACAGATGGTATATAAATAAATTATACATAACCTCTTTTTACTGTTCATCCTTTCTCTCTTTGACTCTCCCTCCTACCATAAATAAGTTATGGTATTTTTAACTAATTTTAATTAATCTTTTCATCTACATAATTTAGTTATTATATTTTATAATCTCTCTAGCTCACAACATAAGTCATTTATAGAATAATTAATGCCTATTTACTATCTCTTTTTCATATTATTAATGTTTCAATGTGTCGTTTTACTCTCTCTTTTTTTTCCTCTTTTCTTAGAAACCTCATTTAATATAGTTTTTTTAAAAAAAAAAAAAAATCAATTTAAGACAAATTTAATAAGTTGACCTTTTTGTTTTTTTACATGAAAGTATGATAGAGCAATTACATACTACTTCTTCGATCTTAAATATAAGATAGTTTATAGTGCAACACTGTATCTTATATTTATAACCAGAGGTAGTACTAAGTGCTCGTTTGGCCTAGCTTATTTTCAGCTTATCTTATGCTTATAAGTAAAAGCTAGGCCAAACAGAATCTAAAATAAGCTCTTATATTATAAGAGCTTATTTTATAATGAAGAAAAAAACTCTTTAAAAAAAAAGTTGGTGAGAGAAGCTTATTTTAAGCTATTTTTTTTAAGCTCTATTTTATCAAGGGAAAATTCCAGATAAA
Source organism: Acacia crassicarpa (assembly GCA_034222035.1). Classification (NCBI taxonomy): domain Eukaryota; kingdom Viridiplantae; phylum Streptophyta; class Magnoliopsida; order Fabales; family Fabaceae; genus Acacia; species Acacia crassicarpa. The sequence goes on along the minus strand of JAWXYG010000004.1, from coordinate 18,530,286 downwards.
TACCACCACTGTCGGCCGACCACCACCACCACCAGCCGGCCACCACCACTGCTGGCCGACCACCACCACTGCTGGCCGACCACCACCACCACCGGCCGGCCACCACCTCCACCGGTCGGCCACCACCACCGCCGCCACCGACCGGCCACCACCACCGCCAGCCGGCCACCACCACCACTGCCTGCCGGCCGACCACCACCACCGCCGCCTCCGGCCCGCCACCACGGTATATTTTATAATATACCTTTTAAATTAATTTTTATTAGAAAAAGTACTTATGACAGAATTTTTGTTAAACAGCTTATTTTAAATTTCGACTTTTAAGTAACTTTTAAGCTGAAAAATTTATATAAGTACCAAACAGCTTTTAGCTTTTTAAAATAAGCTCTTTCTTTTAGCTTTTGCTTAAAAGTAGCTTAAAAGCTAAAAATAAGTTAGGCCAAACGGGCTCTAAAAAGAATGCTATATAATATGAAACCAAAAGTCGGTTGATTCGAGGAACATGACTTGTTGAAGGAATCTGCAAATTGTAGTGGGATGGTCAAAAAGATTCGTGGTAGTTAACAGTTATTTTCAACCTCTGTGTGCTTTTTACTTTCCCACCTTGACCACGCGATCGGTATAAAAGTGTATCTGATTGGGAATGTTATTCGCTTATTCTTTTTTGTTTGACTTTTGAGGTTTTGGTGCTTTATTACCGGACTTCCCCTTTCATGTTACTCCAGTCTAACATAGTTGATTTTTTCAAGAGACTAAGAAAGTTAATTAAATCATTTTAAAATATTTATATTTATCATTTTTTAAAAAATATTTTGTCTAACTTATAAATTGATATATAATTTAAAAAAACATAATATATGATATAGGGGATAGGATATTGTCACTATTATTTTTTGTCACTACCAATGTCACTACCACTTTTTCACCGTTAGATCAGAATCTGAATAGGAGAGAGAAATGATAAAGATAATATATAATACAATTAAGTAACTTATTTAGATTTCATAATCTCTCTAAAAAAGTCAATTCTATCTTATATTAGGCATGTAATATATTCAAAAAGCAATGTTTTGTTTTCACAAGTATGGAGTATTAAACTAATGTGTTGGTGGTCTCATGAATATGGAACATATTATATCTCTGATAACGGAAAAATTCATGCAACACAAGTGGAAAAAAAGGGTTTGGGGGTCCTCCAATATTATAAAGATTCGTCTTTTTTTTTTCTCTCCTTGTTCTCGTCCATTTCTTATTCTCTCTCCATCTTAATTTTTTCTGAGCTGGTTTCATATATTTAACTTTGATAAGCAGAAATTTCTGTTCCTTAAACCAAGATCTTTAAATGAAAATTGTGAGCAGACTTTTTCTAAAATTATGTACGAGTATCAATTAAGATATCTATCAACTTAACTAATAAAATTTAGTCTAGTAGGCAAAGACATGATTTATTCATATCATGTTGCTAATATAAGGGCCTTGTTAGTCAATAATTTATATATATATTTATAAGTACTGACTTGTAATACAAGTCCATCTTTTTTAGCTAAAACTTGGTATGATCCTAGTCTGTTTTCACTCTTAGTCAATACTTACGTAGTTTGGTAGAAGATAGTACAATTCGAATGAGCTTTTCAAAAAAAAAAAAAAAAGACTTTTATCTTGGTTTTGAAAAAAGTACTTTAATTAAAAGTTAAAACTATTTTATGTTTGAATGCATCATTTAAGAAACACTTTTAAATAAAAAAAAATATTGTTTGAATGTAAAAATAGAAAAGTGCTTTTTTATTAGTAAAATTATTAAAATGGATATATGTATAACAAAATCATTCTTTGAAATTGTGTTCTTCAACTAGTTTATAAAATCAAACCCTTGGATATTCTCGACTTCTCAATCATAGGTGAACTCAAACCTTAGAGACAGGGTTGTCATGTTATTAAAAATTAAGGATAATTGTTGTCAAAACAAATTACTAAAAAAGAACACGTCTTTTTTTTTTTTTTTCATTCTCTCTTCTTTCGCAGAATTTTAGCTTTTTTTGTTACTTTTGCTTTTTTTTTTTTTAAGGCTCTCATCCAAACACATTTATTAATAAAAAAAAATCACTTTTTTAACCAATAAAAAAAAATCCATCCAAACAAGCTCTGAATCTCCTTAGCTTTTCAAATGTCCATTGACACAATATGAACAGATGAGAAGAAAGATGACATCATAATATCTTTAGTAACTAGAGAGCCTTGAAGAGCCAAGACAAAGGAAACTTCACATTTCCAGCATTCTAAGATGACTACTACAATACAGTCTCTAATTTATTTGTTCAGTGATATCCTGATAATGGTATTAGTGGGCCTAATGCGCCTGGAGACCCAAAAAGAATCATAAAATACAAAATAGCTATCATAAAGAAGACTCAGCAAAAACTAAACCAAGTCACAGCTTCACCTACATATTTTACATCAAAACAGACTCCAACTTGCCTAGTGTCTGAAAGCTACAAGCCTGCATGGACACAAAAGCTCCGTTACGACCAAGTATAGTTGGAAAAGCAAGAGTTGACATCATTGTCAGTTATGACATTGCAAACAACCATAGATATCAGCCAGGGCATGAACATTACAAGCCAGAATTATAGAAGGGAAATCCAAGTTTATCTTCTGCTTGGCCACAGTAGTTCACATACTTCAATACATCCAGTGATGGATCGTACCGGACTTTATCACCAAACAGGGAAGGATGGAAACAAGAGAAGAAAACATGAGATGGATAACTATAACAAAGGCTTTCAAGTGTAATGGAAATAAAAGGACAGCAAGCTAGACTTTCCTATTCATGAAGAAAGCATACTACGTTAGAAAGTGAGTAAACTATTTGGCCTTACTACATCTAACAAAAGCGCCCCCCCCCCCCCCCCCCCCCAAAAAAAAAAAGGGTTCTCTGCTGTGGGAGAGGCAGAAATTGTAATTTCTCTGAAAAATAAACACAAGCAAAATTTACATATATGCAGACACGTATATAAGTAACCCCACTTACTATAATTACCTCTAACCTTTCATATACAAGCCCTTTTTAGTAATTTGACATGGAAGTGCTTCCTTCCAAAGATTTTCCAAACATAATATTAGTAATAATGTTTATCAATTCCTATTTTCCTACCACCCAACACCTCTAAACAAAAAAAGAAAGAAGTTCTCACAATTATTATATTCAAGGGCTTTCTTACGAACATGGCCAATGGAAGGGCTTATCTTATGAGCAGATAAATGAAAAAAAAAAAAAGAAGAAGAAGACAAATTAACAAATACAGGATCAGATAATCACCATGGAATAGCCAAGCGCAGGAAAATCATGGTGTGTAGGACAGCATCAACTGATAACAGGCTGAAATAATTTTTTGACTCCATCATAGAACCATCTAGAAAACAAAACAGACCTCAAGTCAAAGAATATCCAGGACAAACTATAATTTTCACTGTTAAAAATACAAGAAAGAAGCTATAAAACAATATCAACACATCAATCAGAGTAAAAAATGTCTTGATTATTAACAGGATGAGCATAACAACAGAGGGTTTTCAACATCAACAGTAACTCTTTATGTGTACAAAATGTACAAAAAAAGGGAGAAATGTGATTCGCACACGCGCACACACAAAGGTGAGAAACATAATCACAAAGAGGAAGAATTTTAGTAAGTTAAACAATCAAGTGAAGAATATTCCCAGTTTATTACTACCTGAATCAAATAAAAAAATGATAAACTTTATAAAGTGAATACAAAAGAAAACAACACTGTTTCAAATGATAGATGAGTTTAGAATCAAACCTGCACAGGAAAATTGGCCGAAGTCTAGCACTTTCATCAGGTTCTAACCCTCTTCGTCTATTGTTTTCTTGTTGAAATTTATCAGACGGGAGGACTTCACAAGGACCTTGAATGGAGCCAGCCATTTCAGTTCTATCACTATTAGATTCATAAACCTTCACAAGAAAAAATGAAAATGTATCTGTAAGATAATTTCCATATGTCCAAGATGGCACAGAAACTGATCACAAAGAATTTAGAGTCTTAAAGCAAATACAAAATTGATGGCGTATAAGCCCATGCATGACCTAAAAGGCAACATAATGATGGCTTAACTCCATGACTGACAGCTCAGATGCCAATGACAATTCTCCACAAACACATGCATCGGAATCATTCTTGAGAGAGAGAAATAAATGGGATAAATACACAGATAATAAATTACCTCATTGACTTCAGATATACATGGATGAGGGATATTCCCTGGTAAATCACCAGGAAAGTAGCACGTCGTCACATTTACCCACTTCAATCCAGTTTTGCTATCTTCAAACATCGACTGCAATAAAATAGGGGAAAAGCTTTCAGATTGCTAATGTCCAAGAAATTAAGTTTGTTTCACACAAATGTGGAAATATAAATCAAATCCGCAGAGAAACCAAAGTGTATTGCTAAGACATGAAACATCCTCTAATTTATTTGCATATTATGAACTTGGGTAAAATCCTACAAGTGAAATTAATTGCAAAATTAAAGTTGTACCAAAAATTTGCTTGCCTGCAGTTTCGATGGAAATAACTTGCCATGACTGGATTTAAAAAGAGCATGATCTTGCAGCCTATACGTAACTCCATTAAGTTGGCAAGATTGGTAAAACATTTTCTCATCAACAAGTTGTACAAGATCACCAACCCATTCTACTGCATGTAAGCCATCTGAATATAATGCAGTGCATTGTTTACCTTCAGCATGTGTTCCAGAACTTTTATCAGAATTTGCTAGTGCAACATATTGGTCATCACGTTTGATATCATATATCAAACTTTCTCCCCCATGAGATTCCTTTCTGTTATTATCTGTCAAACTATTGTCACCATGTTTATATAATGAAACTTCAACATGGTTTGATAGTGGCGTCAGTTCAACTTGTGCATTTTTTGACAATTGCAAGTTGTTAGGTTTAACTGACTCATTTGATTGAGGAAGTACTTCTGGTTCTGAAGCAAAGGTTCTCTCTTTAGAGGTAGATGGCTCAGAAATTATTTGTTCAGAAGAACTCTCACCTGGCAAGCCAACAGAAGGACTAGAAGCTTCACTAAGGGATTTTAATGAGATATTTGGGTCAGGCTTCTCATCCATGTGTTTGCTGCTGGACGAATGAGTGTTACCTTGCATTTCTTTTGTATCAGGGACCTTTGAGACAGATGGAAGCTCAGCATTGTTATTGTTACTAGCAGCACCAGTCAAAACAGAGCCTCCATTTGTTGTTAACTCCTGTGAGCTGACCTTTAGAGCTGCAACTCCAGTTTTCTTCTCTGAGGATGGTTGAACTCCACCTGTGTTAGAGGGCAGTTTTGGCGGAGTGTTCGCGGACCTCATGACACGACCATATTTTGGAGGCAAAGGCTTTCCACCGCTTAATGTCAAGCACCTCATGCAGTGCCACTCGCCTCTAGGAATTCCTCTCAAAAGTGATGGCTGCAAACACTTCAAGTGAAACCCTTTTTCACAAGCATCACAAAGAAGCACAGTATCCACTTCATTGACTGTGAGATCACACATCTGGCATGTAAATGCCTTGTTCATATAATCCCTTGATGGAGGAGTCCATGTGGGATGCTCGGGAAGCTTTGGCTGTAACAGTTTCTGGACAATCTTTGCAATTTCAGAATGATTATTAGGAAGTGAAGGAGGCTGAATAATGTTCATGCCCTGTAATGGTTGGTGAAAGCTAGACAAATTTCCAGGTGCTGTTTGAGTTACTAATGGTCTGTAGTTCTGATCCCGTGCTATTTGTGAAGCAGCTCTTGGCCCAGTTAGGTCACCCATTCCATCAACCTTGACAGGGTTATGTCCAGTCACTTTGCTTTCTTGTGTACTTCTAGGGAATGAGGCAGATTGAGTTTGAGTTTGTATTGACCATGTTGGAGCATTCACCAAGGGTTGGTTTGATGAAGTGTTTGCTACATTTTAAAATTTATCAACATTCAGAACCCAATTCTACAGTTGAAATGCACACAATTTTAAGATAAACAAACAGCAGACTACCAATTTTTCAGGGAAAGAAATAAAGGATATTACAAGCAAAACAAATAGGTCAATGGCCAGATAAAACATGAATTAAAGCTTCCAAAACATTCACCCATAATCCCATATTAAAAAATACAATTAGAAAAGAAAATAGTAGTAAAATAGAAGAGCAACAATTATTCAATTCAATACCCTTGAGTCCTCATTTCACAGTTCTTAAAGGCGTTCTAGCCTAAAAGATGCTTTCTGACTGTAGATTATATCAAACCAACGAAGCAGATATTTTTTGAAGATGCTGCCAAGAATTGTGCAAACATAACCAGTTCAAAACATAGAAAAGGAAAATCCAAGTCGACTACTCTCCCATCTATGCACATTATAATGAAAATAAAAAATCATGAATTAGGCATTCTTTAAAAGAAAATCTAGCCCCCTAATTTCAAGGAAAAAGTGAGGGGATTAAATGGAGTTTCAAGGGATGTTACCTTGAGCATGCAGCAAATAAGGCCCACTTGATCCTACATCAACTCTGAACTGTGGTTGTTCAACTTTAGGCAATGCTGCTGAAGATGAAGTTCTACCCAAGTGACTGCTAGGCATTCCACCAGAAACTATAGGTGGTTTTACTTCACCAGCATTTGATTGATATTGCAAAGCAGCAGAAGATCCAGCAGAAACATGAGTCAGGGGAGAAGCTATGGTACCAGAAGAAGAGAGTCCTGTGTGGCTTGATTTGTCCAAAGGATACATTCGAACTGTATGAGATGGCGTACGGTTTTCAACCATTCCACCACCCATGCTTGTTTGCAGTGGCTGTGAAGTTGATGGAGCAGAATGTTCAGGAAGTTTCTTTGACTCTTCCATCTAGTAACCAACAAGATACGATTTATAAGAGAAAAATAATTTTAAAAAACGCCCGCACAGTGAGAACGGAAGTGTTACTCTCACATGGGCACCTAGCACCGCAGCATATAAATCGACAGAAGCAAAATTTAAGATTTTTAAATTATACATCTTGCAGCAAGAACAATCGTCTTTCAATTTTGTCGAATTGAAATAAGTTCCACGATTTAACTTCAAACTGACACGATAAAAGATTAACAAACATATCAGAATGCATTCCACCAGAGTAACCTTTCAGGTTGAGAATGACTACCTTCAACTTGGAGAGTGAGAACCTTTCGGTTATAGACATCTTTGGAGTTTGAAACCCTAATCTCTGATCTTTAATCTTGCCGTTCAATCCAAGATCCTCAATCACAGACCCCACAGCTTCCCTCGCCACAATATCCTTGGGAGCCATCCCTTGACACAACTCCACTAACTTCATCCTCGCTTCCTTCATCAACTCAATCTCCACATTAGTGGGCTTCTTCCCACCTCGCATTGCCGCCATTGTCGACAAAACCAGCACAATCTCCGCCACTCTCTTCAACTCCCCGCTAGACGCAGCAGCATCAGCTGCTTCAACCTTAGGCTTCTTGGCCAATTCCTCACCCCCACCATTCTCAATCGGCCTTTTCACCGGCAAGCCCTCAGATCGGGTCTCCTCCGGCGGTTCCATTCCCTCAGCAACCGTCGCCAATTCCATGACCGACACTTAAACCCAAGAAGCGAAACTGAGAAGTACGACCGAGAAGAGCGAGATGAAGGGGGGAGAGGAAGATAGGTGGGGAAGAAACCCTAGAGAAGAGACAGAAAGTGATGGAGGAGCGAAGACGAAGAAGGAGGAAAAGATTTGAAAAGGAAAGGGTAAATTATATATAGGTTTTGGCGGGTAATTTTGGGGGAGAAGGAATTCGTAATAGGGGTGAGTTTTGATTTGAGAGAGAAAACAGGTCGAGTGGCTGAGCAGACGAGGGCGATACCGCGATTTGGATAGAAAAGGAGGACATATAATGTTCAACTCGGACATTGACTCGCCGAGTTATATATTACGACCGGCTTTTTGTTACCGGAAACAAATAAAAAGGAAATTTAATAGTTGTTCACACAAAAAATAACAATAATAATCACCGAATTATATTTAATGAAAAATAATATTTTTACCAATAATTATGATACTGCACAATATTTAAATCAGGCAATTGCTTCTTCTTCTTCTTTTTCTGAATAAGTTGCCTTAACTATTGAATTTGATAATTCATTTTTTTTATAATTTTTAAATCGTAGTACTTGTATAATTATATAAATGATTTTGTTGTAAATTAATTTATAATTCAATTTATTAAAAATTATTAATATTTTAATGACAATAGCACCTTTTCGCCAATGATAATAAAATTTGACAATTTCTTTTAGAAAATAATTCTCATAAAACCCGAAGCAAGCAAATAAATAATTCTTTTTTTTTAATTGTAATAGAGGTGTCACTATAACATTTTACCATGATAATAAACAAAGTCTTCTTTGAGTCTGCCTTTGGGCTTTGGATGGAAGTGAATCCTTTTTATACGTTCTTTAATGCTTTTCTTTATCTTTTTTTTTTTTGGGTAAATAAGGATTGAGGAAGAAAGTGATGCATCATTCAAAAAGTTTTTGGGCTCTCTTAGTTCTTTAATGTGATATGACTAATATTCTTTAATTAAAGTTCACCTTAATACCCCCTCGTCTTTGGGTTTACCTGGCGTGGGGTCGGACTTCCTCACCTTAAAGGAGGGGGTTCGATCCCTGCGTTGGTCAAGATGCTAGGGGAGGCATCTAGAGGTCTAGGAAGCCAGTGGTAACGCTAGTAGAGGTGGAGACATATGTACTCTCTGACTAATATCCTCTTTGGACTGAGTTCCAAGCGTCCTACCCTTGGACTGTGGGTGAACCCAACCCCTTTCCTAAAAATTTCTTATAAAAAAAAAGTTCACCTTAATAATACACCCAAAAAAAAAAAAAGTTCACCTTACTAAACTCATTCTCTCTATAAAATAGCTAAAGAACCGCTTAACTTTTTTTTTAAAAAAAAAAAACTTGGGGGAATATTTTTCCTTCGTTTTTTTTTTTTTAACCAGACAAGGGAAAAAAAAAAGGTAAAATTCCTCTCCTCCTCCCCACCAAACATAAATAAATATGAAATCAAGTCTTTGAGAAGAATTGGTTATAGAAGCACCAATTGCAAATTCATATTCGTTATTTTGTTCACCAATTAGGATTTCTTTCCACAACTTTTTTTTTTATACAATCTTTTAACATAGGAGATAATTTCTCTTTTGCTCAGATTAAAGTGACACCCCACATGACATGGGAGAGAGTATTAATATCATAAAATTTTGGGAAATAAAAATAATATTTAGTATGATGAAAAAAAAAAGAGAGGATATTTCTATGAATAATATATAATAGGAATATAGGATTGAAATAGGAGGAAAATAAAAAATTATCAAATAGCCCCCAATTACGCAAATAAAAATAAAATAAAATAAAAACAAGTTGTCCAAGATCAGCAACCAATTCCACTGCATGGGAGCCATCTGAGCACATATGTCCCAGAACTTTTCTGATCTGCCATTAATTCCTTCAGTGCAACTTGTCCAATTTTTTGACAATTGCAAATTGTTAGCTTTAATTGGCTCCAGTTAAATGAGGAAGCACAACTGATTCTGAACCAAAGATTCTCTCTTTACAGGTAAATCAGTAAATGCCTCACGAACTGTTTGTTCAGCAGAGCCAACAGAAGGGCAACAAGAAGCTGCACTAAAAAAAGATTTTAGGTTAAGGGGTAAAAATACCATAAACTTTTCTTAAAAGTGCACCTGACACTATAAATTTTTTTTGGGTGCAAAACTACCAATGAACTTTGCAAAAGAGGCCAAAAAATCATCTTCATTAACCTGCATAAATAGTCATTACTTTTTAAGTTGTGGGTCTCAAGTGTCATGTATCTGTTCTGGTGTAGAACACAGAAGTCCAACTCAAGGCTGGTACTTTGATCTTGGATTAGTAGGCTAAGCCTGAATATCTATGGGGGAGATATCCAGGAGAACTTGGGATCACTGTGCATGAAATTGGCGAATTCGCCAGAGATGTGTTGTATGTGCACAGTGTGACTGAATGTAAAGGGTGGTAAGTTAGAATGTGTGCAGCTTAAGACGTGGTCTCTGTATTTATAAAGTTACCGTTGGTAGGATATCTCGGCCTTGTGATCCTTGGTACAAGTATCTAGGGAAGTATCTGATGGAGATGTCGGACCGGATACTACTACATTGTCATCGGGTGATATCTCCTTATAATATAGGATCTCCCTACATTATAGGTATATATAGATATCTGATGTATCCTTGGTTGGGCCCACTGGTATTGGGCCTTTATGCAGATCCATAACAGTATCAATAACACATTGGATCCCCTCGTCTCTTATCTCTATCAACTCCGTCCCTCTCTTCTCTCTCTTTCACGTCTCTTCCACCACCACTATGCAAACTTAACGCCTACTTGATCCAGACTAAACTGTATCAGAGCTAACATATACTATCGTTTTGGGTTCTTATTTATTATTGTGGCAAATTTTGCCTTTCTTTGTCTTTTAACTTAAAGCTAGGTTCCTGAGCAAAAAAAACTTATAGCTAGGTTGGTCAAAGCCCTTACTTATGTTTATCTATATCTTAATCTCACTAATTACTTCAACTGGCATACTCATCATTGGCAAAATATTTTTTGAACATGCAAAAAAAATTGTTTATTCATTTAGGTTTTATTTTAATTTCATCGTCTGAAAAAATAACAACTCACAACAACCAACCTCTAAGGCCAATCAAAGTTTTCAAGGAGATCATCCCTAAGTTAGCTCTTAGAAGGCCTGGGGCTTTTTAAAAATCACACAACGCATCTTTAATATCCGACCGAAACGGGAGAAGTTAGTTGTGGGGGCAAAAAAAACATGAAAAAAAAAAAGGCAAAGCTTAGCTCGACTTTATTTATTTATGCAATAAGCCGAAAACTGGAAAGATGGGAAGACCAAATGACATGGTGATGATACCAAATTAGAGGGCCTGTTTAAACCCAACCCCTATAAAAGGTCTCTAATTGAATATTAGCTTTGGAAAAAAAAAAGATTGATTGAATATTAGCAAATCATCTACTACTTTGCATATCAACAACAAAATTTTGTCCCACGATGGCAAAACACTATTATTCTCTATCAAATATCGCTTCAATCTTCCTTTTAAGAGGACTTTATGTTAGAAATTATGCCCTAGAGGTAAATCATTGTTCTCCATTAAATTATCATTTCATTCGTATGTTTATAATGATAACCGTATCCCTAGATATATCTTGTAGATTATTCTAAATGTTCCTAGTCGGTCGGGAACGAAGATGAGTTAAAACCAGTGTGACTTTGATGAGGTATGGAGATATGAATCAAAGTCATTGGCACTTGTAAGAGTACATGGTGCTGGACCGATCCACTATGAGAAAGCTGCATGGATTAAGTCATAAGTTTATCTCATGTATAACCACGTCACACCGCCCTATGACCTGAGATCATCATGGATTCCTACATGATAAGCCACTGGTCTTTAACCTAATCAAAAGTCACCTTTGACCAGGTGATGATAAAGGCTTGGATTGGAATCAGTGGTTTTCATGCAGAGGAATGTGAATGGTCATGATGGAATTTGTCCCTCACATTTGTTGAGAGATAATACTGGGTCCCTCGATGAATGAGTCTAAGAAATGTATGGTCATACTATGATGGAAAAGAGTTTCCACTTCACTTATTAGACTACTCGAGAATCGAGAAAATAATGGTCAAGAACAGTAAGTTGACATTATCCATGCCTCATCTTTGACCAAATTATCGCATGACAAAAAGGACGTGACATGGTTCTACGATAGGTTGTATCGTGTCATCGATCCCCATGTGAATTGGGTAGTCGCAATGTCTTGCTAGAGGCCACTTGTGACTTGTGGACTAGTACAGTATTGGCCCACTATCAATCTCATGTGCCCTGCAGGGTCGCACACAAGAATAACCCAACACGAGCAAAAGTGTCCAGATTCATTGAATCTTAGATTAATCTAAGATTTAATGAATACTTAATTTAATCTGGGGCGAATATATATATATATATATATATATATATATATATATATATATATGGGTAAATGATTTCTCCTGTCACTGGAGATAGGGTTATCTCCAGTGACTCCAAAACTACGTCGTTTTGGATTAATGAAGGGTTTATTAGTCATTTCTGGTGAGTTAATGAATGGTGTTTCTGTAATTCTGTTTGTTTTTAATTATATACATTTTACCAAAATACCCTTCATTAATTCACCTGAAATTACTAACAAACCCTTCATTAACTCAAAACGACGTAGTTTTGGGGTCACTGGAGATAACTCTATCTCCAGTGGCAGGAGAAATCTTTTTCCCATATATATATTAAATTCGAAAATAATATAATAATATTATTTAATGGAGATTATAATATTATTATATAATATTTGTTTTGTATTTAATTTATTCAATAAATTAAATATTTGAAACAAATAGAGATATTGTATTTCATTTAATTTTCGAATAAAGATATCATATATCTATTTAATTTAAATTGAGATATAGTATCTAAGATTTAATTAAATAGATAAATATGATTTCTCGGATTTAATTTATAAAGATAAATTAAATCATAAAGCTTTTAATTTGGATTAAATAAATATATTAGATTAGATCTACGAGATAGATTTAAGGGTAAAGGATTTCTCCAGTCACCGGAGACAGAGTTATCTCCCGTGACCCCAAAACTACATCGTTTTGGATTAATGAAGGGTGTTTCTGTAATTTTGTTTATTTTTTGGTCATATAAATTTTATTAAAAACCCTTCATTAATTCACCTAAAATTACTAATATACCCTTCATTAATTCAAAACGGCGTAGTTTTTGGGTCTAGAGAAATACTTTTCCCTAGATTTAATTAATATATTTTTAATCCAAATTCAAATTTCAAATTTCAGATCTGGCTTTTAAGTCGGATTAAATAAATACATTAGATTAGATATAGATTTAATTAATATATTTTAATCCAAATTTAAAATTCGAATTTCAAAATTAAGGAGGATTAATTTTGTATAATAGCTGATCGGGTTTGGAAAAAAACAACGGGACTTTTAGTCGAGCTTATTAGAAAGCCGTGAGAAAACCCTAGAGCGAGAGACACACTCAAAAAGGCGCTAGGATGCTGCTGTAATCGTGTTCAGAATTATTCATGTGGATACCGGCAGAGGAGGGCGATTCATAGAGTCGGCTTCTACTGATAAAGAAGGTAGCCCACCAGTTCAAAGAGAACGAGACGCGGACGAGTTCACTACATGACTTCAGGTAATATTCGGTTCCTTAACCTTAATTTAAACGTACTTGAGTGATCCTCCAGATGGGATTCATAAAATATTTTAATCCGTGTACGGATCCCAACACTTTATACTGCTTGATCAAATCTCATTGATTTTATAATATTAATTCCACACGGATCCCAACACTTTATACTGCTTGATCAAATCTCATTGATTTTATAATATTAATTCGCATATCAAACAAGCACTTTTATAATCGGCCAATAAAAAACGAAACCATTTTGTTGCGTCAATCATAACTCTTTCAGCAAGTTTTTATTGATTTGTTATATTATTGGACCCGCTGGTTATGCACCAAAATGGCAATTTCTCCCCAAAAAAATACCAGTTTCTGATGAAAAATAAACCCTACATTGGTTCCATAACATGAACCTGCAAATTCTGTTGCAAGCTTTTAGCAACTACCACGAAAGTGAAATTTTAAGAACAGGATATTCACAAAAAAACTATATAACTCGAAAGTAATCTTATGAAATCAATATTCAACTCGTATGTAGCTTTTCCGCAAATAATCTGGAGAGTACTCTCCATATTGTCACTTGTGCCATCCATTCCTCAATATCACAGTTCCCTTCTATGCAAACAGAATTTTAACCCTATAACCTTCATCGCCCCCTACTTTTAGGTGAACAAAGATGACAACCCTATATTGCAAATCAACAGCTAATGCACAACACCAATAAGAAGAAAAAATAAGGATGAATGAAGCAGAGGCAGACAGGAAAAGCAACCCCTGTGATTGCGGGGGACAAAGAACTGCCTGAGCATCTAACATTTTCCTTTCGATGATTCAGTGTTGGGCAGAATCTCCCCCTCCATGCGAGTCTCTAGTTATCAACTTGAGCATTTTGAATCAGAACAATAAAATCCCTTTCATAGGAAGTAATCAGGTGGTGGTTTTTTGGCAGGCGCACCTCTTGATTCCTGTGTTTCATTGAATACCAAATATTTTAAATTTAAATATCAATTTGGCAATTCAAGATGCAGATGAATTTCCAAAGCAAAAAATCATAATCAGAAGTACAGCATAAAGCAATAAAGAATATGCATTCTCCATTATGAGATAGAGTTCACCATCCAAGAGAATAAAAATTCTCAAGGAAATAAATCACACAATTCTTGAGTGCTATTCTCAAGTTCACTAAGGCATGCGACTTGTGAAGGAACATTTTTTAAAACAATATCAGTCTTGTGCTGACTTGGGGAAAATGTCCATGTTATATTTTCCAAAGAGAATCTCATAGCTAACACCTAAAGAATCTTACCCAAGTCTAATTACCATTAACTTACCTTATGAACCACATTTAGGAAGATAACCAATATTAAAAGAGATTTTATCTACAAACCTGTGGAGCAGCTTCAAAAACACGGAACTGCTTATTTAGATTTTCATCCAACACCAGAATTGCAGCTACATTACCACATCTGAAATAAACAAAAAGATGTCATATAGCATATATTTAAGTGCACAGGCAAACTACATTTAAGCCCTTGGATCCTCTCCATTCACGTAATGAATGTAGAGAGGGCATTTAGAGACGGAGTGACACAAGAAAATGAAGTTGTGTATGGGGCCTAGATCTCATAACTAGCTATGAGAGCCAGCACTCTATTTTCTTTTTCCTTTCTCTGAATGCATCCTCTACATTGACTAAAAAATTGTTCGGTATAAGTAGACGATCTGGGCAGACATTTAAATTGTCAATATACCTATAGCAATAATTCGGAGCTGACCATACAGTAACTATCTGGTTATTGAACATCCATTTATACCCTTCCATAACCAACTGATGAGCACGGCAAATATAGTCTATATTATTGGAATGGTTAAAAGAATTAACAACAGTGCCGCCAAATAAGAAACCAGCACCACGAGGACTTAGACCCCATCCATCTACAATATCTTCAGGATCTGACCATAGGAGGTCACACATGGCTCCATCATGAGGTACTTCTTGCTTCCGATCAATAGTCCGTATCTGTATATGGATAATATAAGTAGTATTTTATACAAAACTTTAAATATTTTGAAGAGACAATTAGTTAGGGTAGAGATTCTAACCTGGTCCAATGTAGAGATGGCAGGAGATAGACCACCATGAACACTAAAAATCTTGTTTTCAATTAGAGCTGACAAGCTGCAGTTGGGCATTAACTCATTATTAACATTATTATGCCATTTGTGGAAGATATCACGACTTAATGTTCTCTAATAAGCAACATAAGTAAAATGTATCTAGTCAAAGCTCTAGCTTTTCATGGTTGACTAGTTAAAATACACAAATGCATACCGGTCCATCTTCTTAATATTAACATGTAATCACTAGTCAACTATACTCTTTAACAATTAATGCACCTCATGTTGCAAATGCTCTAAAATGTCTCTATAATCACCACTATACCTTGGCCCTTAAAATTATTACCATAGTGAAATTGTTACAAATGTTAGAAGTAAATAACTGTCATTTTTCATAACAAGAAAAAATAATGCTGTTGTTGGTATTTGAAATCCATATACACTGTCATTGTCATGCTATTGCTTTGAAACACAGTTATAAATCTTTTAAATATTAACAAATTTAGTGGCAGTGAGATGACCCGCATTTTTTTTTATGAGCATATATGTATCAGATATTAACGAACCTTAAATAGTCGAATATGTCAGTGCAGTATCTCCAAACATTGACTGACCCATATTTACGAAGGCACTCATCATAGAATCCATATACCTGTCATGACACACAAGGATGAATATCCAATAAGCAGAAGAAACAAAAACCTAAGCCCTACTTTGTCGTTGGAGTATTTATTTTCTTCCACTTTGATTAATAAACAAACCTGCGTGATTTGACGGCTCTCATGGTTCCCCCTGATAAGTGTTATTCGATCTGGATACCTCACCTGATAGTATGTCATTTATTAGTCGTAAGATGATAAGAGAATAATCATTGCTAACACTACACTCATAAAGAAGCTATTATTAGTTCAACTGCCAACCGAACCTGACAGCACAAAGCTGCATAAAGAAATTATGCTAGATACTGCATTCTGGCTCAAAATTAGAAATAACCCATAACGATAAGATTAAGACTATATGGGAATGCAGCATGCCCAACCCAGTTGGTCCCTGGCAGAGTTTAATGGTCTTTCCTGGAAGTCCCAAGACACAACAAACAAATTATATTGGTCCCCATGAATGAGTTCTTATAAAAGATAACCAATTCCAATAATTAGTTGAATAAAGGTTTGCTCCCTTTGACTTAAAAGACACCAATCCGATTTTTTATATAAAGAGCCTGAATGATTATGAATGAGATAAGCCTATTAATATATATGACTGCATTTGATCTTTTGTCTCAGCTCAAGTATCATCAAATTCAAGAGTTGAGGCATAATAAGTGAACAGATGAGAGTCAAGTGTTTTAAAGAATCAGGAACCAGTTCCTTCTATGGCTACAGCCATAAAACAAATCCTAGAAAAAGTCCTCTACCATCACCACCGAAAATCTTATGCCTCAATTGGTATCTTGGAAGGGATTTATTAGGAAGTGGAAGTGGAATGGAAATGGGGTTTAAAAGCCTGTTTAGTATGTCTATACAAGTCTTCGAAAATAGTCTTTTATAATTTTCGAACAAAACATATATTCAGAATATGAAATGACTAAAATATCCTTTAAACAAAGAAAAACGCCACTTAAAGAACAGCAAGCACCACCACTGGTGACCAACTAAATCACCATCAGAGACCACCAGAACCAAGGAGCAACATTCCAGAAATCAAGGAACCAAACAAATTAACAACAGTCTAGAAATTGAACACAGAGATATATATGTTTTTTGGCCTAAATCAGAAGCACATTTCAAACCGCAATTTTGAATCATAAAGGAAATCAAAACAAGATCACAAGAATCAGAACCAGATTTCATCTCCCATTAAGATCTTGCCACTATTGATGTTTCGGTGTTTTCTGAAACCCAAAATTGCAGAGACGAAAGCCCCCAGAATGGCATGACAATGGAAACACATTTGCTCTCATGGGCATGAAGATGGAACCTTCTGCATAAAATGAATCATGGAACCCAAGGATCACGAACACCAAGATTGTACCCTAGAGAACATCTATGGCAAGCACGGATGACTTTGTTGGTGATGTTGAAATTTCATTCAGGGGAAATCACAAGTTGCTGCTGCTGAGAACTCTGACCCCGATGAGTCGATGACCATGATGGAGGTGGCATCTTGTTTCCTTGCTGCCCTCCTCACCAACGCACACTCTGATTCTAACTTTTCAAGGCCTCGGTTACAGCACAAAGGTGAGGGGTATAATTATCTTAAAAATATGATCAATGGAACCCAAGGCAGTTCCGTCATGCCTAAGATGGAACAGAGTTCTAGGCATTTTGATGGAATGAGGCTTCCTTAAGCCTCATTCAAACATACCAAACACCCAGAATTAAGGAACCCAGTCCCACTTCCACTCCAGACACAGAATTCAACTATACCAAATGGGGCATTAATTCCAATAATTGCAGCTAACCTTTTATCTGACCAACTTCAATTATTCCAAAATAAATCTCCCAACCCTATGTTGTCTTCATTCTGCAAATCACAGTCACCCTAAAAACTTCTTTCAGATATTTAAATCTTTCATTACATTGTATCATCAAACACAAAGACTTCCAGATTCTAATTCATATAATGGAAAATAGGTGTTCCCAGACAAATCTACGAACAACATATAAAAAATTTGACAACACTATTCACTAATTATTATGTAGATAACTGATATATTTTTAACTTGCTAAAAAGCACAGGACAAATTTAATGCAAAATCAAAAGCATAAATAGATAGACACATGACAGTTACAAGAGCTTCCAAATAACAACACAACATGCATCTGACTGGAGGGTCTAACGAAAACAAAAGTTGGTAAGAGAATATAAGATTATCACCTTCAGAGCCAGCAGAAGTAGAAACGTTTCAACCGAGTAAAATCCTCTATCAACAAAATCCCCAAGAAATAAGTAGTTTGTTTTGGGGCAGTCACCTCCTACTTTGAATAGCTCCTTCATGTCATAAAATTGTCCATGGATATCACCACATATCTATGTAAGATTAAAACCACAACCAATTAATTAGTCCCATTACTACAATATCACCAGCAGAATCCTAGCAGAAAAAATAAACACTACTAAATACAAACTTAAAAAGGCACAAAAGCTACCTGTTTCCTCTAAAGGATCAACAACATTACTGGACCAATTTACTTTATCCAAAAATTAGCGCCTAATGACATTATGTTACATAACATTTTAATCCCAGCAAATCACCCAACCTATTTTTGACCATACATTTAATTAAGGAGGCCAAAGTTTATAGTAGTAGGGAGGCCAGATTTTATCGTAGTAACCGACGAAAAATCATCAAGAAGTAACTAATTGCTTCAGTTCAGCACGAACTATAACGAAACAAAAGGAAAGAGAGTAAGAGACCCAACCCACCGGCGAAAACCACTACGAAAAAAATGAATCAAAACCACCAAGTTCATACCAACAATACAGCATTCGGTTTAAGCAAATCGAGCAAACATCACCAAAAAAAAAAAAAAAAAAAAGGAGTGGTCATAGTGACGGAAACGACTACTCACTGTAACGGGGGCGTCAACCCTCTGAACGTTGCTCTCCTCAACGAGGATTTCCATGGCCTTGAGACAAAGAGCCTTCACTTCCGATTCCTTGAGGGGCTCGCACTTCTTCAGCTGCTCTATTTGCCTGTCTAGGTCTGACATCTCTCTCCGACTCTCTCTACGTCTCTTTCTCTTGCTAGCCTACTTCGCCGGACCTGGAGGCGCAGCCAGCTTCCACCAACCCCCGGCTTTCTCAATAGAATCTATGTCCCGCAGATTTTCGATGCTCGCAGTCCAGCAAAATGTGCATATCACTGAAGACTCTGGTCCATTTCTGGGTTTTCCCTATTTGCGATGCGGCCACTTTATTTTACTGTATTTATGGGACTATCTCTCTAGAAAAGAGTAAATTATCCCAATTCTAAATTAAATTATTAAATTTAACTAATTCTAAATCATGTCAGAAAAATTTTACTTAATTATCGTTCATTTGATACTCTTTTGATCACATGATCTCTCTCCCTCATCCAACGTTTTTTTGTTCTCCACTATTTGCACATCAAATTTGATTTAGAAGCTTGAGAGAATTAATCGATCAAGACTTGTGAAGAAGCATAAGGGAACTTCATTCATAACGTCTGGCATTAACACGAACACACAAGTGCTGGCCTAGCCTAGCTACGTGCAGAGAGGATGAGAATATATAAAAAGCAAATGAGTGATACTATTAAAGGGAATTAATCTCTGTAAGTTTTTTCGTTGTAATATCAATTGAATTGCTATTTTTATAATATTTAGATGTAATGTTGTAATGTTGATGTTATTGGGAACAAATGCTTTTTGTTATGTTGATATTGCGGCGGGTACGTTTGGGTTAATAGTAGGAGGAGCGTTTTGTTTTGTTTTATTTTTTTTCAATATGACTTTTTGTAGAAACAATATAGAATAAAAGATATATACTGAATATGATTTGTGTTTAGATTAACGGTAGCAGAAGTAACTTTTTTTTCAAACTGAAGAGTATTTAATTATTATTTCAAAAATTAGTTGAGATAAAAAAGACGGGAAATATCATGAATCTTACTGTATATTACGTATACCTATTTGGAAAGTATATATTGCGATAACTGAAGTTAAAAAATTAAATTTAAATTTAAGAAAAAGTTAAATTATTACTAAAAAAGTTAATAAACAATGAAGTCATTAATTAAATATGTTTAATGGATAAAATTGTATATAAATTAAAATGCTTATAAATGTTTTTTTATAGGTTTATACTAAATAATAATACATTGCTAATTGGATCATATATGTTTAACACGATGGTTTTTGATTCTATCAAGAACACAATTCATTTCCGTTGAAGATAATGTATGAATATTTGATGACGATGCTATATCAAGTGGATCATTATTATCTTCACCACTCATATTTCCTTGTTCAACTTGAAAAAAATCCACATTAGTTTGAGAAAATCTCCAAATAAGATTATGTATGGCTATTATTGCACAAACTATGT
Organism: Acacia crassicarpa; assembly: GCA_034222035.1. Classification (NCBI taxonomy): domain Eukaryota; kingdom Viridiplantae; phylum Streptophyta; class Magnoliopsida; order Fabales; family Fabaceae; genus Acacia; species Acacia crassicarpa. The sequence continues at coordinate 18,509,744 of JAWXYG010000004.1, read as the reverse complement.
AAACTTGTGTTTCAAAGCTGTATGAATGCATATCTCGCGATATTTTAAACATATTCTTCCAAACTTCAAACGTCATTTCTATAGTAGACCTCAAACTTAAATTATAATAATTGAAGAAATCATTATTAAATCATAGTTGTCGCCTGTATTCTGAAAGGTAATAATGCTCACGTCCTTTCAGACCAATATATTCAACCGATGTTCGGTAGCTAGCATCGACTAAGTAATATTTCCTTAATAAATAAGGTAATTTTTTTTGAACACAAGCACCATGTGTGGTACCCTCACATCTTGCTAACACAAAAGTAAAAACACATATCTCAAGCACACGTGGCCATGATGTTCTATGTTAGATATCCATTTCTATTGATATATTTGTCTTGTTCACACTGTTTGATCACAACCCTGATGTGAGTTTCATCAATTGCTCCTATTGCATCCTTGAAATATAGGTAGTATCGTGGATCATTAAATATATTTGGGTGATAATGATGAAACTCAGGATCAACCAGTTTGATGTTTTTTGTGGATAGACTTGCACAAACATTCAAAACTATGTGAAAAACCCTTCTTACAGCTTCTCCTTAATTTTAAAATAGTTCATGTACGATTTTTTTTCCTAAACCATGTGCAACTGTATATAAGAACATGACAACCATTTTTATAACTTATGTGTACTTAGTGTGTCATAACCCATGTTCTGCCAATTTAGAATATAACCGAAGGAAGACATGCTTTTCAATTCAAAAATTCTCATGATATACTGCGTCATGGCTTTGCAGAACTCATGCACCAACATTGCTCTTGTTTGCTTACTAATTTTACGTGGCTCTTTGTAAACATAAGATGTGATATGTTGAGCCATCAAGACACCGATATGTTCATACTTTGTCATCTCTTCATGTATGAGAAATCTGTAGGGGCTTTTTTTAGGCATGAGACAATTGTACTTCCTCCATGAATAATGACACCAGTGTCAAGGCCAAGACTTAATCAAATGAAAAACAATTATTATATTTTGCAAATAAATTCACATTATACAGCAAAACATGCTAATAAAAAATGAGTGTCAATAAATCTAGTTGCATCATATAATATACAAAAGTAATATCATAATCAAGTATTTATAAGTATCATAACATTTGGTTCAGTCCTTTGGGGGTTCCTATCATGGTGGGGTATTATAAGCATGGTGCCACAAACCAGCCTATTAAGCCATCTTTACCTCCTTTTATTGCAACAAACATTTATTGACAAAATTAGTGCATCATCATGTTATAACATCGCAAGCGAAAGTCACGGTCATCAACAATTTCTAGAATTTTCAGTAATTCAATTACAACTCCACTTATTGGAACATCATTGCTAGAGATCTTTTTAGGGCATTCGCTCTATCCTTAGGTGTCATAGTTATCACACTAACACATCTTCTATTTGTTCTGAGGATGACTTTTTTTTTTTTTCTTTTTTGATGCATTTGACCCTTCACCCCTCTTTCTCTTCCTAATGGTTCTTGAATTGCTAGGTGCACTAGGTTGAGTGTTTGTTGTCAATGTTATGCTTTCCAAATCTATTGGCACTTGTACACTTCCTCCAATATTAGCACATTGAAGCTCTTCCTCACTTGAGTCTTTTTCTAGGTCCATTGTAGGCCGGTACACATTATCTTCATAACCACCCAATAAATCCACTATGTTAAATATGGTATGAACATTTTCAAGCCCAATGCCATAACATCTTTGAATATCAGGTCTAATTCTCTGGTGAATCTCATGCCATTGTGCCTATACTTTAGATAGTTCAAATTCTCATGCATGAAAAAATTAACAAAAATCAAAGTCTCATCTAAAATAATAATAATAACAATATATATTCAAACGTAATGGTGTTATACCTTTATTTTCCCCTCCCACCACTCATCTTTTGCGATCACTTTATTATTTGCATTGTCATATGTCATACCAATCTTTTTTGAGAATAGCTTGTCCCATGCCCTCCATTCTTTCTTCAAACTATCATACTTATTTTTCATTTGTTTCTTACCATAGGATCTTCCTGATTTTTCATTGAATCCAGTCAAAATGTTATTCCACCATTCATTTGTAAATAATGATACTTGTCGTTTTTTTTTTTGCTACTGTACCCGGTTCACCAAAGCTTTGTCGTTATTTGTTATAAAGTTGGATGAAAATTTATGTGCAAGCTAGGTTACTTTATTTTTGTCTGTGTTCCTATTGCTATGTCAACAATTGACAAGTTAACACAAACATATATTTTATGCGGTATAAACAATAGCTAAATGTAATAATTTAATAATAAAAATATATTGTCGGGGCATTGATATATATATAATTAAAAGAGAGAGAGAACAAGCATAAACACTGATATGAGACTTGAACTTTTTGATAGGAAACACCCCCAAACACTGATTAAATCATAATAGTTCAATTTATTTCCTTAGGTCAAAATAAAAAAATATTCTTATTCTGTTCTAAGAACAGGATTTATCGGATTTCACCTAGGAATAATGCCTAAGACCTACGTATCCTGTAAAGGGATCAAAGTCCACGTAGTTGAGACACACAGACGTTTAGTCAAAGGGGTGAGGTGTGTGCTCTGTATGACTGTATGTAAATAGTTTAGAGTTAGAACCCGTGTATTTTAGGGGTTTTTTTTTAATACATAGGCGATAGGGGATGGGGGAATCGAACCCAGTACAAGGGGGTGGGGAGAGTGGGAGACTACTCCCAATACCACTGCACTACTATTATGGCTTGAGCCTGTGATTCAAGGCCCCGATATCCTAGCCGCCAGATATACATTTAGATATATCTAAATTGTAGATAAGATAAGATCCTCTTATATTGTAGGTAGATCTTGATATGTTGTACGTTCCTAGTTGAGCCACCCACGTGTTGGGCCTAGCACAAATCCATAACAATTCTCATAGTTAAAAGAAAAATATTCTCGTCCCAATGTTTTCCGATGCTAAATTATTCATTGATCGTTTTTATTCCATAGATGAAAAAAATTTATAAACTTTTATTACCTTGGTGGTTTTGCCAAATCAAAAACAAAATAGCAAGAAAACTTGAACTTCAATGGGTCTGCTACATAAATCTATTTTATCCCGACACATCAATCTATTTTACAAGAGCTGCATCTATAGATAAAAAACATGGGATAAATCAGAAACTGGTATGACGAGAAAATTAAGGATGACGAGTTTCTTTTTGACTAAATTTTTTCTTGCTCTGCTTCCTCTGTTCTCCACTCATATGTCTCTCCTTGACTGACCATGAAAGCCTTCCGAAACTTGTGAAGAACGCTGCAGGATGGTCCTATAGGATATGTGGTCTAGCTCCAGACCTTATTTCTAAGAAATCACAGTGTAAAAAGAAAAAAAGAGATTACCCAGCAAGAACATCAAACAGAGTGAGCTTGAGGAAATTTCTAGCTCCGAAACCCATTTATGCACTGTGATTTCTCAAGTGAGATCTGTAACTTTAGGATTTCGATCAGACCGGGGAGGGGGGGGGGGGATAACGAGAGTGAGCGAGGGTGTGCTATGCGAGATAACGAGAGAGAGCGACCGAGATAAACAGAGTGAGTGGGGGTGTACGGGATAACGGAGATTGTTCCAAAAAACCACTATATATAGTCAAAAAGGATGAACAAACATGAAGTCGAAGGCGGATCTGAATTACGAATATGAAGACCAAATGCACGACGAATCACAAAACTTAAAGAATGATGTTCCTCTGGGGGGCGAGGAGAGGCTGACGAACTGACGGTGGCGACTAGTGGGGCGAGCAGAGGTGGTGATGGGCAATGGATAGACCTTCTTCCGCTTGCAAGAGAGCCGAGAACGAAAGTGTAGTTTGCAGGCTGAGGACGAGCGCTTGGATCACAAATTCAACATCGCTGATCAGACATCGGCGATGGGTAGGCCTTCTTTCGTCCAATTTTGTTGTTGTGGATGGAAAGACTCTCTGATTGGCCATTTGAAGAAGAGAAGAGCGGGTGAGACTCTGCTGAAAAGGACGAGATGCAGGTGTGGAAAATAATTCCGAAATTCAACGCTTTAAGGATCTTCGCTTCACATATCAGAGGAGGCTGACGAGTGACGATGATAAATGAAGAAAAGAAATGGACTTAGGTCGTATGGCAAGAAAGAATGCAGTGAAGGCTGGGAAATTTATTTCTCATTCAACGCTGAATTGAATTTCGAAGAAGAGGACAACGTTGAACTGGGGGCAACTCGAGGAGTCCACATTACATATGTTATGTGTTTGAGCTTTTATTTTATTTTATTTTATTTTTTAAAAATATTTTAATGTTTTATATATTGTATTTATTTAGATTTAAATTATATACAGTTTTTTTTCCTAATATGTTTTTATATTCAATATATCAAATTAATTAGTTTCCAGTTCTGCATTCAGAAATATTTTTTTATAACACCAGTATTATAAAAACTAATTAATTTGAGATATTAGGTGTAAAAAATATGTCAAAAAATAACATATAATTTAATCTAAATAAATACAATATAAAAAAATTAAAAAAAATATTCTCATATTTCTAATAGAAGTATGGACACATAAGAAACCTATAACATATGTGTACATAATATTGACTTAACTTGAAGACGCTAAAATAGAAAGGGACAACTCACTTAAGCTTTTCTGCCCAATGCTCCCAACAGTAAGGTGTGGAGTGTCCAAGAAAAAGTCACGTTTTTGGTATAAGATCAATCAGAAAAAAGCTAACCCCAAACACCTTTAACTGAGTCTTGTTTTTGTTTTTTTTTTAGTGAAAAATTTTCCTCCCTCTATTGAGCTTTTTTGCTCTCCATTGCTCAAACAAACAATCCCTTAATCCATTGTCGAGAGAGAGGGAGGTAGTACCTGTTTGAGTTGGGGCTAAAAAAGTAGTGGCGGGTCTAAGAATTTTAATGACAAGGGTAATAAAAATCTATCACATAATATACAAAAATTAAAAGAAATATATCATATAATAGCCCCATTTGCATTGGACTTAGGCGACCTTAATTCACCAAGAATAGACTATATATGTTCCAACAAATTACTCTCTCTGATCCACAATATAAGACATATTTAGGGAGTTAATTTTTGTCTTAAATATAAGACATAGTTTTCATATTCGTTAACCATAATCAAAGAAGATAGTGAATAAAAAAATTACGGAAGATGATGACTAAAGTGTTTTTAAGGAAGATGATGACTGTGGTGTTTTAGCAAATATATATCGAATTAACTTACTCAACCAACTTCCTTAATTTATCTAAATTCGGTAAATATGTCTTATATTTAGGACCGGAAGAGTTATTAACTAGATTTTTAAAAAACAAATGATGAAATACAGAATCAAATAAGCTTAACTTATTAAGCTTGTATATACATGTATATATCTCCTTATATTTTGTTAATGTACGACAATTTCAAATTCAAAAGTTAAATACCAAATGCAAGCGATTATATGAAACTACTACTTATTGAGATAAAAAGATAAGTAAGTTATAGATAATAAGTTTTTCTTGTGTCTGGGTTTGTTTATGCGTAATTAAAATATTAAAATAAGTCGCAGACAAAAAAAAAAGATATCTTTATATATATATATATATATATATATATATATATATATATATATAAGATTTAGGGGGGCAGGGGCCACCTAGCCCCTCTAAATCCACCTATATGTAAAAGCACGTTCATATAAATCGAAACAAAACTTCTCGTTCACACTTACCTCTCACACCGTAAATCACGGTACCACTAATCTAATTAGGCACGTAAAGATCATGATAGATAATCAAATAAGGGATAATAATGTAAGATTCTCAAATTCTGAAATCCTATTTTATGGCATTTGACTTAATTTAGAATTTATTAAGTTTAATGACCCAATTTAGAATTTAGGTAATTTAGTTATCTTTTAAATAAGGAGTATAATACTAGTGCTATATTATCGTCTCATGAAATGAAACACGTGCGGAGAGCAGGAATCGCTTCCTGCGCATTCCCGCATCATATCGCTGCCAGGGCCAAGAAAAGAAGTCTATGACGATGCTTATCTCGCTATCGTCACGAAAAACGACGCGGCGGTGATAGAGCATTTTCAACGGCAAGGCTTCATATTTGTGCGAGGTTGAGGACGAGGGGAGTCGACAAAAGTCGCCGGTTGGTGGTCGCGCCGTACGCAATCCTGTAAATCTTGATCGCGTGTAAAGGATATAACATTGATCGCCATCCTCGAAACCCCATCGTCTAAAAGCCCCCAAAACAACGGTTCTCGCCTCCTTGAAAGGTACGCCCTATTCCGATTGTTCGATCGGGAGGCTATTTCTCTTCCGAATTGGAATTTTGAAGATGTTGAATCTATGCATGTTCTCTTAGGGCGGAACCTTTAGAATTTCACCATGTAAATGAGCTGAAAATGGCGTTTTGAGGAGAATTATGTGTTTTATTCCTGATTTTTTTATTTCATTTGAATATCAATTTTATCATTCCGGGTGGTTTATCCTCTGGGGGCCCTAAGTTAGTTGGGAATTATATGGTTTATGACTTTTATCTCCTGCCCCCATTGCCAGGGGACACGCCATCCTCAACCGAAAATCTCTTGATAAATTCATTAATTGTGTTTTAATAACGAGTTCTTCTCGTCCATCAATATGGTTGATCACTTGGGGGGACGTTGTTGAAGCATAGATGGCATAGATGCCTTGATCATACATCAAAATATTTACAGAAATAATTTGAACAATAACCAAGCTCGTAAAGTAGAATGGTGTACATTCATCTAGTGGTGGATGAAAGTTACCTTATCTCTATATCATTGGCGTAAACTATTTTATTTTACTTTATATTCTGTTTGGTTGCTTGAAAATCTGTTGTTACTTGAACAAACGCATTTGTTTTTGCTGTTGCTTGAGATGAATATACCTTAGTTGGATAGCACAGTTACACAGGCTTGCTGTAATATCTCCATGGTTATTAAATGCATCTGGAGGATGGCAGATTGTGATCTTTTTGGATATTGTACTAGTCTGTTAGGATGTATCTTGCTTATCATATGGATCGGAAAAGTTTTCTATATTGCCAGATGATATTTGAAGTCTGATTGAGATTTCTAGATTCTAGGCTATATCACTCGCACGTGATATCCTGTTTATCTTTTATGTATAGATACTGTATTCTTCTGGTTCACTTAGCAATATTTATTTTGTCAATTTTTATCAGGACAATGGCATCATCTTCAGACTCATGGATGAAGGAATATAACGAAGCCGTCAAACTTGCTGATGATATCAGTGGCATGATTTCTGAACGGAATTCATTTCCTACATCTGGACCTGAAGCCCAGCGCCATGCATCTGCTATAAGAAGGAAGATAACAATATTAGGGACCAGACTTGATAGCTTGCAATCCCTTTTGTCAAAGCTTCCTGGGAAACAGCCTATGTGAGTGTTTAGTAGTTTCTTTTTGTCAGTAAGAATGGGTCACGCTATCACAGCTGAGAAAGTGTAGTGACTCCAATCCTCTGAAACTTTCAGTTCTTTAAATCAATTATTTGAAGAATATAAAGCCGATGCTTTTTTTCTTTCCATGGAGCTGTGGGATAAAGTTGCATTATCTTTATCTGAACCCTCATTTTAATGATGACAGATCGGACAAGGAGCTGAATCGGCGCAGGGACATGATTGCAAATTTGAGGTCAAAAGTTAACCAAATGGCATCAGCATTGAATATGTCTCACTTTGCAAACAGGGATAGTTTGCTTGGACCAGATACAAAACAACCTGATGCGATGAGCAGAACAGTTGGCTTGGATAACAGTGGACTTGTTGGACTTCAACGGCAAGTTATGAGAGGTCTCTTAATTTGAAAATTTTGATTATTCAACTATATTCTAGTTTTATACTTTGGATCTTGATTTGGAATGCTATTCAAGCAGAGCAAGATGAGGGCCTTGAGAAATTGGAGCAGACTGTAACAAGTACGAAACATATTGCATTGGCTGTAAATGAAGAACTGGATTTACACACTAGACTCATTGTATGCTCCCTTTCTCTGCAAATTATTGATGTGCTTTTCTTCCTGCTTTTTGTTGGCCCATCTTTATGTGTGTCTTTAAAATTGAATCCTGTTGATTCCTCTGTCAGGATGACTTGGACCAGCATGTAGATGTTACAGATTCTCGGCTACAGGTAATGCATACATTTTATTCTATAATTTTATCTTATAACAAAAATTGCAATTTACTCAACGTATCCTTATTGAAAGCTCTCCAGTTTTCATCCTTTTCAGTTGTTAAACTTCATAATTCCTGATACTCTTGCTTTTTGTGAAATAAGACATTAATCATGCATGAAGTTTAAGAATGATATAGAAACTCCTTGCTCTCTGTCATTGTGTCAGGACAGTTATTAAGATGAAATACATCTGCATATCAAGAAAGTAACATGCTTTGGCAAAAATTACATTTTTTTGCCAAGAAAATAATAAGCAGGCATAATTTAACATTTGCTAAACTATGATGCACTGGGGTAAGATGTTAATTGTTAAGTAATGTAATTTTATATGAAAGATGACCTATTGCAAACGCATATGCACCAATTTTGTAATGATATTGTTTATATTGTTGAAGTTTTGATTAAAAAGCATGTCTTTATTGTTCCTCTTGTGTTGTGAAACAGAGGGTGCAGAAGAACTTGGCAATTTTGAATAAGCGTACCAAGGGTGGTTGCTCCTGCTTGTGTTTGCTTTTATCAGTTGTTGGTATAGTGGTTTTGGTTGGTGTTATATTTCTGTTGATCAAATATTTGTAATAATATGCTGATTCTGGAACTTGATTGCCTTCTCTTCTCACCTATGTATCTTGTTGTGAGTTGTTAAACCGTAACTGGGTTTCTTGACGTGTGGTTGATTTGTCACTGCCTTGTGAAGTTGTTGAAGTTGGAAGGCTTTGTAAGATAACTAAATGCTACTGGCAGATTCCACTGTTGCCTGTGTGTCTGACCTTTGTCTATCTTGTATTTGTATTAATGTTTAAGCCTGCACTTGATCACTCGATCACTTGATCCTAGTCAAAAAGTCCAGAGATCAATATTGGTTCTTATCTAAGAACCTGGGATGCCATTTTCGTATGGACATAACTCTGGTAGATTATTTTAAATGTTTTACCAACGTATGGCATGAGCATTTTTTTATATTCCAATCATTCGTTGACTTATTATAAAAATATTTTCCCACATGTCATGGTAAATTTGAATGATGAATCCGAGCAGACTTATTGCTTCCATGGAAATATTTGCATCTGCGGGTGTATGAGGGCTAGTTTTCAACTTTTCATGACGTGCAATGACTTCAAATTAAGCTTGGATTCCTCAGTCGCCCCAAGTTGAATCTCTCCACCTTACCTTTCGTTCATTGTAATGAAAGAATTTTAGTTTTTCATTACGTAGAAATGTAGAAGGGATTGCTCTATATTTGGTTGAGTCTTGTTAAAGCGTTGGCTTTCTAAGGGATTATTTGAAGTTGCTGGTTTGGCAGTCTCACATAATCCCTTAGAAATCAACACGTTTGAATTCTATCCAACGAAACACCAACCTGGTGTCCATAAAAGAAGGAAAATTACCAATAGGTTCTAAGTAAGAAAATTAAATACACATTGGGTTCTTAAAGTTTTATAAATGTAAGTCCACTCTAATAATAATTTATATGTATAAGTCAAATTTTCATATTGAAAAGTCAACCTGTGTCATTTACAAATGGGATTAAAAAACTAATTTCCTTGCAATTTATTACTCCTTTGGTTTTAAGTATAAGATAAAATTGATTTTTTTGAAGCTATTAAAAAATTTAATTAAATTGTTTTAAAGTATTTATATTTTTATTGTTTTTTCTGTAAACTATTTTACCTAACTTATAAATTAATATAGAATATAATAATATACTGTCAATATATATGTGTGTAGATATATGTATGTGTGTGTTTCTATATGTATACGTATATATACACACATATATGTATATATAGCAGGACCATTATTTTAATTAGAAAACATGTGGAAAGGAAAATTTTAGGTCGGAGAGGTATGTGACATAGATTATTCAGTTGATTCACTTTTACTTATGTCATTTTAAATTTGTATAACGGCATTTTAGGAAAATAAGTAAAATTAACTAATTTAACTCCTCTCTTTAATCTCCCCAAAATTGATTAAATATGTTCTTTAATTAGGACTGGAGGGAGTAATTTACAATTTTCTTGATCAGTTTGAACTCAACATTAATGGCCCAATTGGTTCAAGGAATTTGAAGGAATGTAACAGAATATAATGTAATGTAATGATGGATACATGAATTTGTCTGGTTTGTTATGAAAAAAAGATGACATATAATATAAAAATGTTTGGTTAGATTACGTCAAACATAAGAGTAGATGAGAGTAATATAGTTAGAGACAAAATTACTCTTATCTCCATATACACACACACATAGATATATATAGTTTATCATTTGTCATGTCATTTGACATAAGGTTTTGTCAAGTCACTTCAAAACCATGCCGTTTTGGGAGTTAAGGGAATTAATAAAGGATGTTTTGATAAAATTTATAGAATAAATACAAAAAAAAAACTAAAATGTCATTTTATTAATTCTCCTAACTCCCAAAACGACTTAGTTTTGAGGTTAGGAGAATTAATGAAGGGTGTTTTGATAAAATTTGTATAATAAACACAAACAAAAATACTAAAACACTCTTCATTAATTCCCCTAACCGCAAAAAGATGTCATTTTGGGAGTTAGGGGAATTAATAAAAGGTGTTTTGGTAAAATTCATATAATAAATAAAAAACAAAAATACCAAAACACATTTCATTAATTTTTCTAACTCCCAAAACGACATAGTTTTGGCTTGACTTGACAAAACTTTATGTCAATTGACATGACATACAATAAACACACGCGCATATATATATATATATATATATATAACAACCAAGGTAATGTACACATTGGATTCATGAGAATTTTTCTATCTGCGTAGTGTACATGTTGAGTTTAAAGTAATTTTTTAATATTTAATGATGAAAATATTATGTAGCATACATGTCGGTATTTATAGTAATTTTTTCATGTTTAATGGTGATAATATTATTTAATGAGATATTTTAATATTTTTAACGGTGTAGTATAATTAGGGTGTGCATAACAACCATTCTGTTGCCCAGCACTGTTTCTGAGATGAAACAGTTTTTTCTGATTCTGTACTTTGGAAGAGTTCTGAGAATCAGAATTACGTTTGTTAACCCATTTTGTTTTTACTCCGAGAATCAGAATTACGTTTGATAACACATTTTTCCTCCTCTTGTTTGAGAGTTAAAAAAAAAAGTAAGGGAGGAAGATGAAGGATTAATGAGTTATTTTTACAATTTTGTCCTTTTTTTAAATAATTAATATAATTATTATACTTTACAAATAAACTTAAATTTAAATTTCCTAAAAAAAATTATTTATGTAATTTTTATATTCAAAAAATTATTTATGTGGCGATAACGATGGTGGTGGTGACGGTGGCGAGGCGGCGGCGGTGGTGGGGGCGGCGGCGGCAGGGGCAGTGGTGGTGGCGGCGAGGGTAGTGGTGGTGGTGGTGGTGGTGGTGGGGTGGTGGTGGTGGTGGCGGCGGTGGTGGTATGGTGGTGGTGGCGGTGGCGGTGGCGAACAAAGGTAAATTTCTATTTCGATTGAGGGAAAAATAAATTTTGTTTTTTTGCCCTGGAATAGAGAAGCCAAAATTTTTAGCTTCTTTTTTTTACTCCCCAGCATAAAAAATAAACCGGTTCATCCCGGAAGCTTGAAAAAAACCGGATTTACCAAACAAAATTCCCATCCATTTTTGTTCCGGAGCACAGAAATTAGGAAAAAAATCATTCTGGGAGTGTTACCATGCACACCCTTAATGGGAAGTGTTCAAAAAAAGTATAATTAATGGGAGAATATTTTCTAAATTTCTAAATTATTAATTAATTTGTTGATATTTAATGTGGTAAGCTTTTAATATTTAATATCATCAATGAGTGGTCACTTTGGTTAATTTAGAAAATTATAATGGAAATAATGTCTATTTTACTTAATTAAAAGCTGTTTACATCCCCATTTATTAGTTTTAACTGTGTAGTCTTGATTATATTTGATGTAAACCGAATTATAAAATGTAATTCTCTTTACACTATATATGTCTAGCAAAAAGTTGTAATCATGTAATCCTTTCTTACAGAATCGAACCAATGAAACACTTGAATTCATCAGCATTATTAACTTTTTACTTAAGTAATTATTATTTACTTTTATTAAAGCTATATAAAATTTATAATTTTTTGCCAGATATATAAAATTATATTTGGTGGCTAAAAATTTATCATTAACATTCTTAATCAACAATATGTTTATTTATTTTTGTAAAAAATACGAGTAATGTTTGTTTAAAGTGCAAAAGCCAAGATAAAATTACCCACTTGTTCCTGAAATCGCATCAAATTCCCAATTTTTCTCCCTTTTTTTTTTTGACCAACCCTTTCTGATTCAGAAAGAAGAAACCTAAAAAGCTTGGCTTCGATTTTCATATACTGGACAAATAAATTATTTATTATTCTGACGTTCCACTAGGTTTTGCTGATTGTTCTGCCAAATCCGTGGAAAGCTCCTGCGATCATTGATTGATTAGCAAAGAAGGTGAATTGAGATGAGTGCAGTTCCGAAAGAGTCCATTGAAGTCATTGCGCAGAGCATTGGCATCACCAATTTGTCCCCTGATGTCGCTCTCGCTCTAGCTCCCGATGTGGAGTATAGGGTTCGCGAAATTATGCAGGTATTAACTATAAAGAAGCAGCTATTTTAATGCGCTTGTTTCCGCAAATTTAAATGTAAAATTTGATCCATTTGAGAGCAGTCAAGTAGAATGTTCAATTAGTTTTTGATTTTTGTATTGGTCATGTGCTAGAAGGTGCTAGCGGTTGACATATCTCTTTGTTCATTGTCATTGCATAGGAGTCTATAAAATGCATGCGCCACTCAAAGCGAACCTTTCTTACGTCTGATGATGTGGATAGTGCACTTAAATTGAGAAACCTGGAGGTAAGTTCTTTACTTTTGCTGTCTCTTGTGGTAACTTTAATTGAATTTGGGAAGACTATAATGCTTTTTAATGGTAGTTACACACTTAAATCTTTCGGCACTATAGACTTTTTTCTCAATGCCATCTCTTGGTTTAGTAGGTAAGAGTTCATTTACAAGTGGGTCAGGTTCATATGGATTATTTTCTGTTCTGCATCATGTTTGTTATTAGATTCAGCTTTTCCAAACACTCCTCTGTTCCATGCATAAAATATTGCTCTCTCTCTCTGTTATAGAAATTGAACAAGAATAGAGATTAGAGATAGGAAGACACAAGAAAGAAAGGGATTAGAAGAGAAGAAGAGAGCCAAATATGCTTTCTCACAATGTATTCACACTCATAGCAAAACTCATCTCCCTTACAAAATAGAGGAGTAGGCTATTTATAACCCATAGCCTCTCACAAATCCTAACTAAAGATTTATTGACTAATCACTCTACTACTTATTTAGTTTACACTTAGGTCCCTGTGATCATATTACAACTAGGTCCCTAAATGCATATTATCTTTCTATATCAATACCCCCTCCCCAAAAAACATCCTTGCCCTCAAGGATGATGGGCTACAATCACAAATCTAAACCTAAAAAAAAAAAACAAAACTGAAACATCCAAAACATAAGCCTAAGCTGTAAAATTCTGGAGAAAAATTCTGAAATTTGCGCTGCTACACTCCACTTGTTTGCTGCTGGAACAAATAGAAGCAATAAATCCAATCCAGACCCAAATAGCATGTTAATCAGCTCTCCCCTGAACCAAGTATGCAGAAGACTTTGGGTAGGAGAACACTGAAAAAATGAGAGCCAATTTTGTAGCAACAAACTTTGGCTATGTTCTTCAAAGGAAAAGGCCAAACACTCATCTGCCATGACCCAACCCCGTGGACCATCAAAGTACTCCTCAGCTTGCCACATAACCAGCCCAGACTTAGTTGAACTAGGCAAATAATCGATGCTTTGCGAAGTCCTCCTACCAATCGACTGAAACAGCGACAGTAGTGAAGGAAAGGTACCCAACGGCACGATGCCAGCAGAAGTAGCGGCCTTCGATATAGCAGAAACAGTCGGCGCCAAACAGTGATCACCCAGCCACTCAACTCCTATGTTTGTCTTCGTCACTGAATTGCAGTTTTCGTTGTCGACTTGCACGAACAGTGACAACGGAACAATGGCGACCTGTGATGAAGTCTCCTGAACGATCACTTCCGGAGAAGACGAAAGAGGAGATAGTGACGACGACGCCAAGCATGAAGACATTGTTTTCGACTCACCCCGAAATTCCTCAAGAGTCTCGAAACTCGATAACCCACCAACATCCGACTTTGTTTCCGTCGTTTCCTCTATGTCTTGTGTTGTGATGATCGTGGTTTCTTTATTTCCTGTCATGGTGATGGCTTGAGACGACACTGAGGAAACATTCGACGCAAGCCCGGCAGAAGTGATCGACACGTATCAACCCTGACGATCACTCATTGCCTCCGCGTCCCTTTGGTTTATGGCAATTTCTTGGAGGCGAGCCAAGCGATGTGTCTCACCCATTGTCTTGTTAACGGGTAGACCATAGGTGTCTTGGAGTAGGATGACATACTCGTTCCAGCCCATTGGTCGTCTCCACCTACGTTTCGACGCCACATGCCACGCGAAACTAGCGTTATCAAGTCCCATCGAGGCCATTGTCACCTTCTCTGCTTTTGGGGTACCATCAAGATGGAAGAAACACTCACATTTTGATATCCAGCTGCTGACCTCTTTGCCATGGAAGCGTGGAAATTCCATTTTGGTGAAATGGGTAGGTCTGTGATGTGTTTCACCATGGTTAGGACCATTGCCCAGTCCATTCCCACGTCGTTGGCGCTCCTGGTCATCATTCTGGCCCTGCATTGTTTGAAGCAAGGTTCTGATTTGTTCTTGCAATTGATCAAGTTGGTCAAGTTCCCCCATTTTTTCTTCCATATGGTCAAGTTTCCCCATTTTTTCTTCCATATCAGCAATTTTATCAAGCCGCCGAAGCTGCTCTTCAATGGCCGAGACTCGTGCTTCCATTGTTTTTGCTAATGCCGATCAGGTTTGGACCATTCAAGATTGTCAAGACCAGCAACAGAACAGAGCCAACCCAGGAAACAGAACCAGAAAATAGAAGAAACAGACCCAAAAATGAAGAAACAGAAGAGGAGAACCAGAAATTCAAGAACAAGTTCTTGAAGGTTTCTTGATAAATTCTTGATGAATTCTTGATGGTTTCTTGATCAAGACCATCAGCAAAATAACAGAACACCAGAACCAGAACCAATACTGACAAAAACTGGACCAAGAATGTTGAAACAGTGAGAGCAGAATTGACCAGACATGCCGGAGAAGAACCAGAACCACCCACCACTGTTTTAAGGCTGATCAAACAGTAAACCAACCCAGAAAACAGAAAGCAGAAGATAGCAGATGACTGACAACAGAACCAGAAACAAAAATCAGAAAGGAAGAGCCTGAACCAGCTGCTGACAGAGGCCAAAACCTGAACTGCAAATCATCCACGACTAATCTTGATGGTCTTCTTGAAATTCTTGATGAATTCTTGCTGCTCCAAACGATACTGAACCCAGAAAGAGATGAAACAGAACCGACAGCAGCCTCAGAATTGAACAGAACCAATTTCTTTTTCCTTTTTTTTTTTCCTTTTCTTTTCTCTAAACAGAATAGAAAAGATCAAAACAGAGCAACTTTTTCTTTTTCTTTCGTTTTCTCAATCAGAACAGAAAGGGATGAGAACAGAACCAAATTCTTTTTTTTCCCTTTAATTTCTTCAGAATCAGAACAAAAACAGTTTCTCTTTTTCTTCGTTTCTTCAAAATAGAATCAGAATGACAGAGGGGATTCAGAAAGAAATCAGAATTGCAGTGTAGAAGCAGCGAAGGATGGTCAGCTCTGATACCACTGTTATAGAAATTGAACAAGAATAGAGATTAGAGATAGGAAGACACAAGAAAAAAAGGGATTAGAAGAGAAGAAGAGAGCCAAATATGCTCTCTCACAATGTATTCACACTCATAGCAAAACTCATCTCCCTTACAAAATAGAGGAGTAGGCTATTTATAACCCATAGCCTCTCACAAATCCTAACTAAAGATTTATTGGCTAATCACTCTACTACTTATTTAGTTTACACTTAGGTCCCTGTGATCATATTACAACTAGGTCCCTAAATGCATATTATCTTTCTATATCACTCTCTCTCTCGCTCTCTTTTTTGAAACACTTCTCTGGAAATATGCCTCAAGGAAGTTGTGGAATAGTGTAGATAGAAAAGAAAAATGGAAATATATAACAGCACTGCAATCTTGATCTTGTTCAAGGAAAATGAAATTTTCATTTATAGACCCTTGACAATGGATGAATAGATAAATTGAACTTAGTCAAAACATATGGGAGCTTCTTGCACTTCATGTATACATATGCGCGTGTGTGTATATATCATATAACTAGCATAAACAAAGTTTCGAAGAGCTGTAATGGGAGTTCTGTTAAGCATGTCTTTGAATTTGTTTGACATGCAGTACAAGGAGTGTGCTGGAACCAGGAAGTATTAGACTAGCTTGTAGGACCTGACCTTTTCAGCTTAATATTTTGATGATGCTTCAGTGCGTAATTGGTATGTGCCTTAGTTCAATTGAACAAATTTTGTATTATGAGAGCCGTGACAATTAATGGCACCACTGATTCTTTTTGTAGGTTAGTAAAAAATTCTTCAATGCTGGTCCAAAAATGCTGTGAATTTGACCATGCTTGTTAGTCTGTAATCTGACTAATCTCCCTTTTGAAAATTGGTTTTCAAGAGGCCAGAGTTTTCTATGGTTTGATGCATATGACCTCAGACATCTTTTGTAACTGGCTTGGCTTTTGAGAGTTGAGAGCATGGTTGTTAAGATCGCGTGTTTACTCGTAAAAATCGTAAGATCGCGATTTTTGTTGGAGAAAACGAGCTGAGTCGCAGGTAGGATCGGGTGTGTGCAGGATCGAGCAAGATCGTCGAGGAAACTCGCGAAGTCGTAAGATCGAACAGGAGCCTATGAGATTGATGATCTTGCTGAATTTTTTGGACCCAGTTCAGACACTCATTTACCCTGATTTTTGACCCAGTTGAAAACCATGAATCGCGCGCGTCGCTGCTGCTCCCATCAACTTAGGCTTCCATCTCTCTCCAGTCGGCATCTTCGGTTAAAATGCTTCACCGTCCGTCTTCTTCTATTCTTCGTCGGCATCTTTGGTTCCAGCCTTCTCCATAGTCGGCGTCTGCATCTTCTATTCTTCCATTCACCTTCCAGCTCTCTATTGGTCTATTCACCGTCGGCAACTGTGCAAGTCATCGCTTGATTCTCTTCTCTCGGTCTCAAATCTGTTTCTTTTTGCAGTTTTTTTTCCTTTATTAATCAAATAAATCTTCAGCCGCCTGCTTCCTCCATAGTCCATACGAAGAAGCTGAAATATTTCTTTTTTCTTTTTTTATTAATCTGAATTATTCATAGGATATTTATAAAAATTATTAGAATGCTGCTCTTCCATATAAATATTATTGATAGATTAGATTTGAAGTATTTTATTTTGGTTTTGGTGATTTGGTATTTTGTATTTGTGGCTCAAGTTGATAATTTGAATTGTCTTTTAGGATTCATGAAATGTTATTTTGAATGCTATATATTTTACTTGAAGATTGAATTGTTTTTTAGGATTAAGTTGTGAGTTAAATGTTATTTTATATGCATATTTTTTTTTATTATTACTAAAATTAAAAAAAGTAAGATCTTTACGATCCATGCCGATCCCACGATTTACGATTTTGCTACCCCTCTCCGATCTTAAGTAAAATCGCGATCTTGACAACCTTGGTTGAGAGCCTATTAGGCTTTGGCACTCCTATAAAAGGCTCCTATTTGCCATTGTAACGATGCCATGTCTATGCCTGTATAAGCATGTGTGGGTGGTAAATTGTAGCATGCTAGGAAAGTTACCATGTGCTTCTCTATTTGGTGTGTTGTGTTTATGTTACCCATAAAATCTTTAGTGCCAGTTCGATTCTGATCTCATTATGTTGGAATTGCTGTTTTTATTTTATTTTTATTTTTATTTTTTATGATACTCTTTTTGGTTTCATTTACTTCTGCATTTATTTTTCAGCCAGTATATGGTTTCACCTCTAATGATCCTGTGCGGTTCAAGAGAGCTGCTGGACACAAGGATTTGTTCTACATCGATGACAAAGATGTTGATTTTAAGGATGTAAGTATCCACTTGGTACAAGATTGGTGTACTAAAAAGGCCAAGCCACTTTCATGGTTCTCAATTTTGACATTGTTCCCAATTTGAATAGGTGATTGAAGCACCACTGCCAAAAGCACCTCTTGATACGTCAATTACTACTCATTGGCTGGCAATTGAAGGTTTACAGCCTGCAATTCCTGAAAATGCTCCCATTGAAGGTATTTTTCTCAACTTAGGTGCAGTTAAACTATATGCATGTCCCTAGTGCATTGGATGTCAAAGTGCATTAATCACCTGCCAGCTATATGCTCTTCAATTTTTGCTATGAAAAATTTTAAATTTATAATATGCATGAATTCATTCCTTCATTCCCCACTTTTTTTTGCCAGAAACTTCATTTTCCCTTTTAATTACTATGAGTTCTAATATTATGATCTGGAAGTCTGATTTTCCCCTCCATTGGCATTTCAAGTCTCTTTTATGATAACTTGCAGCTCCCTCTGACACAAGAAAATCTGACTATAAGGAAGATGTACTTCCTGTTGATAAATTACCTGTTAGACATGTAATTTCAAGAGAGCTACAGGTATGCACTAATTATCATGCAGTATGCACAGTTTTTTTGGGGGTTTAATTTTTTATGACAAACCTCTATAAACTTTGTTTTCACCTACAGCTTTACTACAACAAGATAACTGAGCTGATATCAAACAAGCCAAGCACCATTCTCCTTGATAGAGCATTAATTAGCTTGGCAACGGATTCAGGGCTCCATCCTTTGATTCCTTATTTCTCACACTTTGTCGATGAGGAGGTTCAGACAAGATTTTATCAATCTTTTTGTTTTTGCTCAGCCTTTTGCACTCTATATATCTTGATTGAAAGAAGCATCGTTCTTCAATTTTATCCTTTTTTTTTCAAATATCATTTCAGGTGGCTCGGAACTTAAACAATTTAAATCTTTTATTTGCTTTGATGCGTCTTGTTCGGAGCCTTTCTCAAAATCCTCACATACACATAGAGCTTTATGTAAGTATGGTGCTAATTTTGTACTCTTTTTTACTTCTATAACATATTAACTTAAGGTGATTATTGCCTTTTGTATGAAACTCTGTTGAGATTGATTATTTATAAGTGATTACACATAAACTGAAAAATTCTACCTTTTTTGTGTGACACATGGATGGCTATTATACTCTACTAATGCTTTAGCTGTAATTACTGCATGTGGACTTTGATTTGATTGACCATCTAATACTTGCTTTTCATTTTTATCAGTTACATCAACTGATGCCGGCTATTATGACCTGCCTTGTTTCGAAAAGGCTAGGGAATAGACTATCTGATAATCACTGGGAACTCAGGAACTTCACTGCAAACCTGCTTGCTTCAATATGCAAAAGGTGGGGGACCTGCTTTCTGAGTAATTCAAATTATAGAAGAATAGAAATCTGATGAACATGTTATGTTCCCTCCGAAGTTTGAATCTTATCCTCCAAGTCTGAAAATTCACAGATTTGGGCATGTTTATCATAACCTTCAACCACGTGTGACAAAGACATTGCTTCATGCTTTCTTGGACCCTACTAAATCTCTACCTCAACATTATGGTGCAATTAAAGCGATAGCTGCTCTTGGATCCAACATGGTATCTCTGACCTTCATGAAACTGTTTTCACTTTTTGCATAAATGATTTCTTTCTTGCGAGTTATGACCTATGACTCAAACTAGAGAGCTGTATGGCTGTTTATTTTGAGTAAATATGATTAGTTACTTAAAAGCTTGGCATAATATATCAAAGAAACAGACAAGCCCCTTTTCCTTTAGCATCTCAAATATTTGCAACTGTTATTTCCTATTTCTCATTGCAATGATGCGCATGCATGTTTGTATTCTTCCTTGGTGATGTAAGATCTTCAGTATAAGGATCCAGGCAATGATAATGTCTTTCCAATTTGAGCAGGTTCGCTTGCTTATTCTTCCAAATCTTGAGACATATCTGCTTCTTCTTGAGCCAGAAATGCAACTTGAGAAGCAAAAAAACGCATTAAAGAGGCATGAAGCATGGCAAGTTTATGGAGCATTGCTGGTTAGTTCATATTATAAAATAAATGGGTTTTATTGAACACGGATCTGGTCCTTTTCTCTTGAACATCTCTCAGGCTAATTACTGAATTCAACATTTTAGTGCGCAGCAGGCCAATGTATTCATGAAAGGCGCAAAGTGTACAGCCATATGCTCACTCCTGCTTCTACTCGTGTCCCGACAGTATTGCCAAGTATGATTTCCTTTTCACAAAGAAGCTTAAAGTAGTAAATTGGTACATAAAAGCTAGAGAAATTTCAAAATGATGGATTATGAACCTTTAATAGGTCAATTGCATTTCGTTGAAAGGATACTGAAGGGCATGAGTTTGTGATTGCCCTTGAACTTGTTTCCTCTTAGAACTAACCTTTTCCATCAATTTAGTTGCCTCTTTCGGTGCTCATTTTTTTTCCAAGTCTACATTAAACCTTGAGTTTTTCTCTCTTTTTTTTTAGTCCTTACACCCTTTCTGTATTTCCCAATGAATGAAGGCAAACGTAAAGCCAGCACAGACAATCTAATGCAGCAACCTCCACTGAAGAAAATTGCAACAGATGTTTCTGGGGGTTTGATGCCAATAAACTCCTTGCCGGTTGATATGCAAGGCACACCGGGTGGATTTTCCAATTCTATGGGAGTTTCTAACCCCGGCATACCCTCAATGGCTCGCCAGCTAAATCAAGGAAGAGAAGTTGGGGGTCAACAAGGTAAGGTATCGGCAACTCTTGCTCAGGCTTGGAAGGATTACATCGATGCCGGACATTTGTTATCATCTATGCATGAACTATTCGGCCATGGTGTATTGTCCTTTATTCCAAAAGCTGAAGCATCCATATTCTTGTGAAAGTTGTCCTATTATACTGGTAAATTATTGGGGATGCCTTTGTCCTTGTAGTATATAATGACTTGGGGCTGAAAGGTGATAGTAGGCTAGGATAGGACAATAATATGTACGCAATCAATTCATATTTTAACTAACCAGAAATTTCTTTCACAGTTCCACAGTTGTGCTTGATTATTTTATGGCAAGGACGTTTTAGCACGGCTGTGTAAATATATTTGGATGAGCGTTTTTTCCCTCACGCTAATCGTTGTGTTAAGTTTGATTATTATAGTAAATTGTGTGCCAGTTTGAGTTAGCGTTCAAGAAGTATATTCACGCAAACTGAGACAACTTCTATCACCTACTTCCTTTGTACACTGTAAATTCGAAAAGCCAAACAGGCACTATGTCAAAATTCTTTGCACATTTTTATGAGAATAATCTGTCATTACTTCCAATTTGCTTTGTCTTTCTGAACAAATTAATTTTGCCTACGCTGCCAAATTTTTGTTCAAAACTCAGGGATGGCTGGACGCAGTAGTTAGACATTTTTTTTGTTTGTTTTTGTTTTGTTTCCGTTCACATTAAATCAATCTTTACTGATTTCATGAAAGATATATTATGAGAAATGTTATTTAAAAATTATAAATAATGTCGTTCATATTTCAGACTTGCTTTATAGAGAGCCCACATTTAGCTTTTGCAAATTCTGCATAAATAAAATAAAGAAGGTTAATGTTTCTATTTTTACTACAAAAATATTTTTTCTGCCACACTCATAAAAATGAGTAGGTCCCATTAATATTTTTTCTCTATTCTTTAAACAATGAGACTCATTCACTTTTATGTGTGGTAGAAAAAAAATTTTCTACAGCAAAAATAAAAACATTTTATCCATAATTGGATCTATCTTTTGATTGTCTAATAGACTGATTCAGTACTACTTTGATTTGCTGAAGTGATAGAAGATCAATGTCGTTGGAACGAAAAAAACCGTCCTAGCATACGCGGAGCACTTGAGTTGCTTGTAACAAGAATTATCTCACTAAAGAAAAGAGATAAAGCAAACAACTTAACCTACATTTGAGGGACAGGGGCACCATATCTCACCTTACTAAAAAGACAGCCATATATCTCAATTAAGCTTCAAGATCAATATACAATCGAATAAATAACTACACCAAAACTTGACTACAGAAGAATAGAATCACAATGGTAAAAAGAACAGCAAGCAGCTAAAAGAAGAGCCTTCTTTGGGGTGCTCTAGATGATGGAGCTGTTGAGAGTGGAGGAGGCATTGCCTTGCTTTCTTGGCCTCCAACCGTTTTATTAGCCATCTTTGCAGCCTTAGGATCTGTCAGTAGTGTCTTCTGAAATGACTGTGAGAAGCCGGTTGCGATTATAGTCACATGAATCTCTCCGTTGTAGCGATCATCAACAACAGCCCCAAATATAATATTAGCGGAAGGATCTGCCAAACTTGTCACGACCTGCGAATTACCAAGTGTTCAAGACAGAACTCAAGGGAAGAAGATACAGCAAGGAACCAAATATGATCAGGGATAATAACAGCACAAGGCAGCCACCAATCAAGAGCAAACATAATCGTAAAACCTTAGACATTATATTAGGTCCTTTGAGAAAGAACTAATGATCTTCAGATGCAAGGAAGTAGAATCTATATTGCTTTTCTAATGAAGTGTTGCGTTGTTCATCAAAGGCTCAAAGCTCCAGTACTGAGGCATGTCAAATTTATTGGGGCTGTTTGCCATGCAATTGAATATAGAATAAAAGATCAATTTTGAAGACATGGCATACATTGCAAAACAAGGAGGAAAATACCAAATGAGGCCTCACATTTATCCACAAAAAAAAGGAACATCACCAATTCAAACGTTGCAGTACTCAAATTGGAGTCACATAAAACCATGACCATTATCCAGCATGATTCTAGGAGTATTTGTTGTACTAATATGATATATTTCCAATTCAGAAGGTTGGAGGGGTAAATAACAAAATGTTTATTTGCCAAGTGCTGGTATAATGAAAAGATGATTTAGTACCTGAGACACTCTGTTCACCTCCTGTAAGGTTATGTCCTTTCCTCCAGTAATATTATATACAATTCCAGTAGCAGACTGAATAGATGATCCTATTAGAGGAGCCAAAGTAGCCTGTTCTGCTGCTTCTTCAGCACGATTTTTGCTGGCAGAAACACCTACTCCAAGCATTGCAGTTCCAGAATCTTTCATCACAGCTTTAACATCAGCAAAATCCACATTTACTAACCCAGGTATCTGTAAATCAATAACATAACCATTAGTTCAATTATGAATGCAAGGATGTGAGAATGCAGCACTTTGGTACTTTGGGTTTCTCCAGATGCTCTTTCTTTTCACGAGTTTCCCATGTTTGTGAGAAAACATAAATATGTTATCCACAGGTAAACTTACTGTGATGATGTCTGCTATTCCTTGTACTCCTTGGCGCAAAACATCATCTGCAAGAAGGAAAGCATCCTGAAGAGGTGTCTGCTCGTCAGCTATGTCAAGCAGACGATCATTTGGGATTACTATAAGTGTATCAACATTTTTCTGCAGCTTTTCTATGGCTTCCAATGCCTGAAGACAGAGCAAATGAAACTAAGTAGTTAGTATTGAAATTTCAAATAACTAATAGTTTTGAAGAATGCTAACTGTGGTATGCTATCAGCTCAAAACTTTCATCTTCATAACCATTGACTCCAGCATTTTCTCTATAGTATGCAGTCATGTCAAACAATGCCAAAAGGCCACACAATATATGCCACATCAATAATCAGATAACAGTCCCATTGACCCTAGAATTTTACCTATAACATACGAATTCATGACTCTCTGTAACAACATATTGTGCAATATACATCACATTAGTAATGAGATTACAGTCCCAAAGAAAACTCTTATTCAAATATAAAATATCATACAACTGTCGGTTAATCGATTTAACAAACTTTCTAGCTCTCATGAAGCTTCATAAGAAAGATAATTAAATGTATAATACACTTTTCGCAATTAAAAATGTAACTTATTAGATAAATAAATGGTGAAATCATATTCCAAATAAGGAACAAAATGACACCTGCCTGCAGGGATCTTTTGCGTCCTTCAAAACTGAATGGGTATGTAACCACACCAACTGTCAAATAACCGGCCTCTTTTGATAGCCGTGCCACAACTGGGGCAGCACCAGACCCTGTGCCCCCACCCATACCAGCTGTTATGAACACAAGATCTGAGCCTTTAAGAGCATTAGCAATAGCTTCTTTTGATTCCTCTGCAGCTTGCTCCCCCAACAGTGGATTCCCACCAGTACCTGCACATTTCTATCCAGTAATTTGAATCAAAGGCCACACAAGTATGAATTGTAGTAATGTACATAGCCTTAGATTCACAGGAAAGTTGAATAAAGACAGCTCCAAAATATATGAGGAAGAGTGCCTGACCTAATCCACGAGTCAGAAGTTCCCCAATTTTAATTGGATTCTCCGAAGCAGAATGTAACAGTGCCTGGGCATCAGTATTTATTGCATAGAAGTCTACTCCCTAATCAAAATGAAGCAGAGTTCAACTTCAGTAATCGCTCAAAGATGAAGCAAAAACACCGAGGCTCTAGCTAAGAGGATAGCATAGTGAATAATGTCACTGGTGTAATCCAATATCTAATTCTGGTAAAAATAAATCAACCCAAAATTGCAATCATAGTAAAATGATGTATCCCTAACAAGTAAAACTATAACCTTCCGGCTTTTACTTGAAACACCCCTTCATTTAATCCTCCGAAACAAGAAGCTAGTTATTTACGTTCAAATTGTGAAATAGCACCACATTGACAGGTAATTCGTTTAACTAGAAGCAAGATGCCCAGTAAAGAGCATTGTAAAATAACCGAAATACATCAGTGTATGTAAGAACAAATGAGAAGATTTGAAATTCCACGCAAAAAGCGAAGAGAGGATAAAAACGAAAAAACCCACTTGTAAACCACTACCAATCATGCGATTAACAGCATTGTTTCCACCACCACCGATGCCAACCACCTTAATCTTGGCATTGTCCAGAGGCGTGAAGGAGCAGCTCACGCACAGAGAACGACGACTCTGGCGTTCGAAGGCACTTTTTCTTCTGGGTTTGCAAGAAACAAAGGAAGAGGAAGAGAATGCATTGGGGTAAATTAGAGTGGCAATTGACCTGGAAGAGACCAGCTCGTTGGGGCTTGACAGGGGAAGCGTGGCCATTACTGGTTATTCTGAGTTCTTGCAATGCGAATTGCGATGAATGAGAATCGTATTTTGCTATTTTAGAATTAGGGTTTTAGGAAAAGAAGTGAAATAAGACATCATGAGCTTTTTCATTTCGTTTATATCCGTTTCCCCTACATCTTACATGGATCGAAGAAACGGCTGCCTCATACAAAAAGAACGGCGTCGCTTTTTTGCCGCCTTCAAATGAGAATGTTAATCGTTAACTAATTTTTCATCTTCCTATTTTTTCCCTAAGATTTTCAGCTTCCTATTACTCTTTATGATGATGATGATGATTATTATTATTATTAAGTAATTAACTAACTCCTACTATTATATGCCCCCTAAACCTATATATAAGACATAATTAACTTTTTTAAGATGTTAAGTAAATTAAATATAATACTCAATCATGGTATATGTTATATATCTTTAGATTATACTCCTTTCAGTCCTAATTATTAGAGTTAGTTGACTTTTTTGGAGAGGTTAAGGAAACTAATTAAATTATTTTAGAGTATTTTTATTTTTATTTTTTTTTCTTCGAACTAATTAGCTTAACTAATAAACTAATATATAATCTAAAAATACACAACATATGAAATGATTAAATAGATTATTTAGCTTCCTTAATCTCTTCAATTAGTTCTTATAATTAGGACCGAATGTAGTATATCAGTTTATAAGTTAATTAATCTGGAGAAAAATGATAAATGTAATACTTTAAAATAATTTATTTTATTTCGTTAACCTTCTGAAAAAAACTGAATCTTATATTTAAAATAGGAGGTACTACTATTTATCTCCTCATTTACATTTATGTCTTTATTTTTCATTATTTTTTATATGGCCGTCAATATTATATTTGAAAATTGCCAAGCTCAATTAAGAATTATTGATAAAAAAAAGAAAAAGCTCAATTGAGAATAACTTTTCAAATTTTTTTTGGTCAACAATAACTTTTGTAATTGATAAGTTAGACCTTGTCTATAAATAAGTCATGTAATTTTTCTACGGTGAAATGAAATTACATACAAATTCTTCCATTGAATCTCTTGCTCTCTCTTCTCTATTTCTTTATTGTTTTACTTACTTTATTTTACAACAGTAATCCCATTTTCTATATTTTATCTTATACGAGTGCATAATTTATATAATTCATATTAGATATGGCTAAAATGGCAGCCTCAAGGAAAAGATTCTAAAGGTAGGCGTTCTTATTCTTAATACTCGTTAGTTACATTACTTAATAGGCCAAATTATATATTCTAAGAAAGATTTGATGATAAAATACTTGTATATGCAGGTTTACAAGTAATGTTATTTATTATTATCTTTGATCTTAAATATAGAACACGAATAAGGTTTGTAGAGCAAAGGTTGGAGGGAGTATATGATACTAGTACTATAAAATTAAAATTGAAAAATAGAAATAGATGAACTAGTTTCTACAGCGTTGGATATAAAAAGGTTCCACAATAATTAATTAGCCCTTTTATAATCTACTTGTATTATCAAAAAGTAAAAGTGTAAAAATGCATATGCGTTTTGCTTTCAGGAATATCCAATATTATTTTTTTAGATACAAAAATACACATGTGTTTATAAATTAGGTGCAAAAGTGTTAAGGCTAGATGACTGCCGTTACTTTTGAAAAATGTCACCGTCTCCATGTGTTATTCTTCCTGTGCAATTGTGGATGAAAATTGGCGCTCGCAGGACGATATCTTTGAGGTTTCGAGAGAACACAGTGGTGCTCCAATGGTAAACTGGGAGGTTTTGAGAATCAACGGGTTTTGCAGTTCTTATTTCGATCATGGGTTAGTGCTTTCTAGATCTGTTTCAAAGATCGGTTTTGATCTCGGGTTATGCGATGGTTCTTGGTGACTCTACGATGGTTCTGAGAGACTCTGTACTCGGTGACTCTATTTTCATTCTTTCTTCCAACAAAGTCTCTTCTGTTACTGCGGCCGACATATCCCTCGATCTTGCCTCTCACCCATCGCTCACGAATTCCAAAAACCATGAGATCGACCTCGCTTCTTCCTTCATCTTTGACGGACCTGGGTTGTTGACCACCACAAACAATCATTGTGGCGCTCCTTGTAGCATGTGCTTCATTTATTATTATTGGTGGTCTCCTGTTTTACAATTTCAGAAAACGAAGTGGTCGAAACGATACATTAGAGCAGTGCTTCTGGGATGCCTGGGCGTGTCTTATTTCATCATCAACTGATATAGGACAATCAACAAGTATTGAGCGTGCTCTTGGATTTGTTCTTGCCATATGGGGTATATTGTTTTACACTCGCCTTCTAAGCACAATGACTGAAGAATTTAGGAATAATATGTAAAGACTAAGATAGCTCCCCTTTGCGAACTGCCATGTCCCGTCAATTTCAAAGGAGGAATATGGAAGCAAAATTATGCAAAATCATGAACTCTTTGTTAATCACAAGTCAAATATAGAAATGAGAAATGAGAAGAGAACGGATGATTTAAAAGAAGCAGATAAGAGTAGCATTCCAGTGGAATCATTAGAAGAGAGGGCATTAACTCCAATTCTTAATGATAGGACACAGCACTCCTTGCTGGCTCTAAAGATTGTTGGGATGTACCACCTCGCTCAGCATCAACAGAACAAGCTGAGTGCAGAGAATTCCATGATGGACATGTCAGAGTCAAAAAACGAGTACGTTTTATAGAGGAAGAACAGCTTCATCTGAAAGGGACTCTCTTGAAGTTGAAATCTTCAAATAAAAAAAGTAAACTCTTTTTTGTATTGACTGTATGACGTATCTGTGTTCTAGAGATTATTTGATTTTGGGCTCCAATAACGGCAGTTATCTAATAAGAGACATACGTGATTTTGTACTTAATTTGTAAGCACATGTGTATTTTTATATATAAAAAAAATATATTTGGTGTTGGGTGTTTCTGAGGCAAAAATACATATATATATTTTTACATCTTTATCCTTGTCAAAGATAAAAAACAGTAGTAGACAGTTACCCGAATGTGCCGGTGGGCTTAAAGCCCAAACCCGTTCATATTCAATCATCAATCACTGGCGATCTATATGCCAAGCGGGGGGAGATCAAGCGACAGCACCGTGAGATCTAAACGACGATTAGCCTCGGATCTCCGGGTAAGATCGTGCTTCCGCTTTTCTTTTCCTGTAATTTCTCGGCACCCAAACACCCGTTGAAGGGTCGGTTGTGTGATTCATCTTAATAGTAAGCGGTCTTCAAATTATTTTTACCTTTCGCTTCTTTTGGTTTCTACTTGTACTGGAATGTAAAATTAGTTCGTTTTCTCTGACCGTCGTTGTAGGAATTCATATCCTGATCAGGATCTGGTATAATCAGCATGGGTTTCTTGGTAACAACGCTAATTTTCGCTGTGATTGGAATAATTGCGGCCCTTTGTACCAGAATTTGCTGCAATAGAGGACCTTCAACTAATTTGTATGCTTCTCATCTTCGTTTCTCTTTGCAATTCCCATATAGCTGGTCTCTCAACTTCTCCTTGAATTTTCTTTTATTTGATTTCTGCCCACGTATTTAATGATGTTCCGATCCCTGGCTCGCTTGAGTTACTGCGTTTGTTGATCAAAGATGGAAGTCGATTCTGTTATTGTCATCTTAACCGTACACGCCTTTTGAGCGATTGGCGGAAAATTGTGTTTTCAATTTCATCACTAAGGCTGATAAACGTGAACCATAACTTTCATAGTTTATCTGGAATTGTATTTACTTCTCTCTCTCGGTAAAATGGAATTGTATTTTCTACCATTGTGAACTCAGCTATTAACACAGAGTTCATAGGAGGCTACCTGACAATTTAATTAGTTTGATGCCCATTCTTAATAGAATGAAAATAAATTGACACTGGCAGACATTTTTACTAAATCTAGAGAAGGTAAATTGGCTTTAGTTTAAAGAAGTCTTCTTTACTTCAAATTTTTAACCGCTAGAATTATATAGCACTGGTGGTGCCATTCTTCTATCTTTAACTCTATCATTGGTGTCATTGGGGGCTAGACCCTTCACATGAGTCTCCTTTACTGGATTTAAATATTATTAAACGCCCTTGCACTTGTGGTGCCAAATATTGATCAGTACTTGATGTTGTTGTTGTTCATCGCAATTTCTTCCTGCATTTGTAATGTGTCCTTATATTTTTTTTTATTAACTAAAGTGGTTTTGTGGATGATATATTTTATTCTTAATGAAAGGGTATTTATTTGTTTGATATTTGTTATGCCTGTTCTCCAGATTACTGTTGTTTTTGTATGTGCAATTATATATTATTCTCATTTACTTGTCACTGAACTCTTATCCTTCTACTACAGGTTTCACCTTACTTTGGTTATCACTGCAACAGTATGTTGCTGGATGATGTAAG
Organism: Acacia crassicarpa; assembly: GCA_034222035.1. Lineage (NCBI taxonomy): Eukaryota > Viridiplantae > Streptophyta > Magnoliopsida > Fabales > Fabaceae > Acacia > Acacia crassicarpa. Next base: position 18,479,693 of record JAWXYG010000004.1, on the reverse strand, counting down.
TGCATTTTTTATTAGTCTTCTTCATTTGGTTTGTGCTGGTCAGAATAGGAATTGGAACATGTATGGCTTGTATACCTGGTTTGTGGTTATGGGTATGCTTGAAGTATTCTAATACACTTCTTGTGATGTTACCGTTGTGAATAGTCTGTGATTCAATTAGCTTTGAAGACTGTCATTTCTTGTAACTACTTTGTCATACAAAAGCTGCATTCTAACTATATGATTTTACAAGGGGAAAAAAAAACTAAATAGTAATTTACCTTTTGATATGAGTTACTGTTCATCATTGTGCACATTTTATTGGCCACAAGTAGCTTCTGAATGAGATAGGATGGACACATGACATTGGAAGAAAGATGCTGTACAACATTATATATCATATGATAGAAATGAACAAATATATATATATATATATATATATATATATATTTAATACTTGGGATAAGGTCCAATTTTCCCTTGATAGTGTTTGCCTGGGAGTGGTGAGTATCCGAATTTTTTTTTTAGAGCAATATTGTCCCAGAAGTATAAAAAAGGTTGCAGTTTTACCCCACCCACTAGAAAAGTAAATTTTGACCATTAATTTAACTTATATTGCTCACTCATCACAGCCACCTCATCATGCAGCACTTCCTCCCTCTCTCTTTCTCGCCATCCACTGTGTCGTCTTCTCTTTTGCAGGCGATGACCCCGACCCTTCCTCTTCCACTATCCTCTTTCTCTCTTCTTCAAACTCTCACCCGCTAATATAGCCTACTCCACCCATTAAACTTCAATTCCCAAAATCTCTCTTTAGCTTCTCTCATGAAGAAGCTATGATTCAATCTGGATGGCGAGGATCCGCTCGAGACGTTCTTGAGGTCCCAATCCCTGATGAATTTCCACCACTAAGACCGGAACCACCAAAGCCTGGCAGAACATGGTGCCCTAAATGAAGCCAAATATTGGTTCCAGATCACTGGTGGCGCTCTATGGAGCCCTCAACATGGAGATCCAGCTTTTGTTGGGTGCTGTGGCTGCCCTGTTAATCCCTTTCCCTATCAACTCCAATAGCTAGACTATTAGTTGCAGCATTAAGGACCTGCATATTATAATTAGTAAATTAGAAATTGATTGTTGATTTTAATGAAAATGTTAATGGGGACGTCAGAGTTTGGCAAGGGAACTGGAGTGGGGCAAAGAAAATAGTGAAGATGGGATTTCTAATGGCTGCATCGTTGATGTTGTCATTGCCTTGTGATTGGAAGTTTTAATGGCTGCCTTTCATTGCAAGGTAATGCGTTGTGATTGGAAGTTATCTTTTATGGAGAGTTTTAGAATCAGATTCGAGAACTTGATGTTTTCTCTCTCTTCCGTTGGATTGATTTAAATCTCCAAGTTTACTTACTATCTGGTTTTTTAGCGTTGAATCATTGTTGGTTGAAATGAGATTGCTGCCATCTTGAGGGATGAAGATCCAATGAGAACACTGCCGAAGTCGTCACCTCCCAGCAAGAAGATGGGGCTGGTGGTGAGTAAGAGAGAGGGATGAGGTGATATGGATGATGATGTGGCTCTAGTTGATGAGGTGGCTATGATGAGTATGCATATTAGTCAAACTTAACAGTTAAAATTAACTTTTCTAATGTGTGGGGTAAAATTGCTATTCTTTTATACTACGCTCCTAAAAACACTTCCTAATACCCATTGCTTCTAGGTAAAAACTTTTGGGGCAAAATTGGACCTTATCCTTTTAATACTTCATACCATAGTTTTCTGTTTTTCATAAATGAAGGTCATCAATGATATTCTTTGGTGGTTTAGTATCGAGTTCTCATGAGTCTTTCCTTTGTGTTACTAGGTGGGCGATTGTATATATGGCACAGATGAAACCACTCATAGTACCAGTGCTGAGTGAGGGCGAATAAATTTCTGCGTGAGGTATTTTTTTGTGAATTGGAAAATATGGTTCACAGATTGGCTGCTGGAGAGATCATGTTCTCGTTATTGTGAATTATCAGTATCTTCCAAGGTTGGGTTCATTCGTATGTATTTCTTGCTGGATAGTGGAGTTTCAATATGCATTATTGCCTCATATTAGTTCCTCTCTTAAAATTGTTGTAACTGGTGCTTATTCATTTTAAGAATTCTGTAGACAAAGTTACCGAGGTACTTTACTTTTGTCAAATAAGTTGATGGAAAAATATCTTCTTTGAAGAATAAGATTTGTCAAAGTTTAGAGAAAAGGAGAATTTTAGTATTGCATGTACAATTTTCCGAACTTTGTAATGGGTTGTGAATCTGTAGAAATAAAAATATCGCGTGGATATAATCTGCTCTGCTTCAACAAAATAAATTTTTGTAGATAAGAAAATTAGATGCGGTTTTCAATTGTTATCATGTTCTCTCTGAGGGCTTGATCAGTTCAAGTCTTTTGAAAACCTATTCTCGTAATTTTACTGTGGAGTTTGATTACGTATGGAGTTGAATACAGAGCTAGTTTCATGCAAGACTACGATGCACTGGCGGGTGAAGCTTTTCAATTATTATTATTTTTTGCTCAGAACTTTTTAATTAAACAATAAATGCACAAATGTAAGGTGAATAGTTTATAAAAGCAGTAGTAAACTTGTAAAGTAGTTTATACACACTGATAATTAATTAGGATTGCACAAAGTGAACGTACTTAAAATGTAAGAATGCAAGTCGGCAATACACAATTTTTTTGATCAAAGCCTAAATACAAAGATTGGAGTTTAATATATTTTTTTTGGGATTGTAGGCCCAATAAAAAAAATCAAATAAACTCTTTTAATCATGTAATTGTGTTAAGCCTATTTTTCTCATCATACATTCCAGAAAATTCATGAATTCTTGTACGGCCCTTTCATCCGCTCCGTTTCTCACCAACGGCGCAAAGAACAGCCAGTGGGCCGTGACAATTACAAACGCCACCATCATGGGCCCATACACGACCGAACACACTCCCCAATTGGGCCGGCCGCTCAATTTCTTAACTCCAAACTCCACAACCACACATACTCCATGAAGCACAAAGAACCACGTGACCTCCCAACTGGGGGGCTCACGCGTGACGTAATAAAATATCAATTCGTGCATAACGCCAGAGACCACGAAAGCTGCAACGACCCCAACAATGGAGCCCAATGTGGGCCCACAGATTGACCTCACCGGCTTGTACACGGCATCTCGCAGAACGCCGGTCACCATGAGATTCCACCGTCTTCCCCAGAAATCTTGCAAGGATGTGGAGAGATACGGCTCATCGGACGGCATTTCCAGCTCCATTCCGAAAACGGCCTTCGTAACGGAATTGCAGATTCCCAAAACGACGTCGATTAGAAAATACAACAAGCAGCAGTAGATAACCAGGAGGAGTTTCGGGTGGAGATTCTGTTTCTGGTTCAGAGTTGGCAAGATAAGGATGAAGAGAAGGGTTTTGATGGGCGAATTGAGAGGCAATTTGGGGGTTTTCTTAGGGTTTTGGGTGGTTTTGATTGGGAGGCAAGAAATGAGGAGGAAATTACGGAGAGATTTTGATCGGTGATGAGAAGAGAGAGGGCCTAAATCGAAAGAAAAAAGGACGAGTTTGAAGGTGGAGAGCCATGTGATGAACAATGCGGTGATGCCAGTGGGAATAACAGAGGAGAGTTTGAGAGGGAGGAGGATGAAGACGATGAAGACTGGGGAAAGAGAAACGAATCTGAGCTTCCCTTTGGGAATTCTTGAGCCAATGAAGAAACAGCATGATACCGAGACGAAGGTGGTGAGGCAAACCTTGATTAGGTTCTTGATTTCTTCTTCGTGCATGCACAGTGGTCCTGACATCTTCTTTCTCTCACTTTCCTCTCGCCCCAATCTCTGCACGTCAACATAGGGATTTTGACCATATGAGTCTGTTTTTTTCTCAGTCAGTTTATGATTGGGCAGTCCAAGATTTCATACTGGACTACAAAATAGTTATAAAGTTCTGCCACTTTTATCATGGTTAAAGTCAAGGTTCCGAAAATATCGGACACGTCATTGAATCGGTGAGAATATTAGGTTAAGGGTTAGTACGTGTACGTTAGATAGGAATCAGACCGATATTAATTAAAAAATATAATTTAATAAAAAATATTTTGTTAAACAATAAAAATATTCATATTTTAAACAATAGATTTCGTTAAACTGATCTATTTCTTCCTTCCCGACCCCTACAACTGTAAACATTTATAATATTATATTGCTTTTATAAATTTAAAAAAAAAAAAAAAAAGAGAGATCAGTCTCATGTGCTAACCTAGTATGTAGTGACCTTATTTTTCCTTCCCTCTCAAATCTAGATCCATCACTGATGTAAATTTAGGCAATATTATATTGCTCTTTTTTTTTTCTTTTTTTTTTTTTTTGGAAAAGGGAGTTCAGTTCCCGGGCTACAAAGTTGGTAGGTAAAAGTTGCAGCCTTATTCCTTCTTCCTTCCCTCTTTTATCTAAATGCATCGTTATTCTTCCTTCCCTCTTTCATTGATGAGAGGCGTCATCTTCACCTTTATATATGAGGCACCAGTGCATCGTCGTCGACAAAGAGGAGATCTCTCACATAGGGGAGGTTTGATTGACGCCTGGTTTGGTTTTGTTCGAGTCTATGGTTTCTGTTTCCTTCTGTCTCAGTTCACTGCTTCTCTCTCTCTCTCTGTGTAAATTTTATGGCAGCGTCTACCACCACCACCACCACAAGGCCTTCGATGTTGAGAAATCGACTCTATCGAACTTGATCTATTCACACAATCGGCACCATGGCCAAATCTCTCTCTCCTCCTTTCTCCTTTCTCATCGTCGTTCTCGACGATTTTTTTTTTTTTAGAAAAAAACTCAAGACTCTGTGGCTGGGTCAACTTGGCTGGTTTAGGCCCAGTTGACCGAGTTGACTCTGGGTGAACTCGAGTCTCCAGTTCCATCCCTAACTCGGATTAGTTTTTCGGTCGGTTCAAACCGACCAGTCTAGTCCGGATTTCAAAATATTGGTTAAATTCTACTATTTTTATCCATATAAAATAAAGACTTTATTAAAAAAAAAACATTCCAATTACATGCATTATGACATAAGCTAAAGCATCGAACTTATTATAAATTTTATATTGGTATTCAAATATGGTAAAATATTATTCATAAATAATAAAAATGATATAATAAAATGAAATAAGATATTGTTACTATTAATTTTGGTCACTATTATTTTTTTACCGTTAAATTAGAATCTTAATAGGAAAGAGACGTGATAAAGATAAATGAGATTCTGATCTAACAGTAAAAAAAATGATAGTAATATTGATAGAATTAATAATGATAATATTTTATCTCTAATAAAATTTATCAAAACAATCATGTGATTCATGTTATTTATAAATCATAATGACACACATTCTAAATTTTGTGTAAACCGATACTATCAATGTCACTCAAGGTGAAAGCCATCATTATTTTCTGAGCCAAAAAAAAGCCATCATTACTTCAACTTATTTGTGATGCATAAAATTAAAAATAGTGTGCAAAACAACGAGTATTGATTTAACTACCATTATAAAAGGTATATTTAACGATACTAACTAAAGTCTGTTTTTAAAAAATAGAAGTTAAAAAGAAGGCTTGGTTTTTTAAATTTTGGCTTAACATCTAACGACTATTTCAAAATAAACCGTCGTTGAAAGTTTAGAAAGTTAAACTTTTATGAAAAACATTTATTGAAAGATAAGTCAAAAAATAAATAAAAAATTAATATTTAGAAGTTTTAACGACTATTTTTATAAAACAGTTGTTGAATCTTTCAATAGGAGTGGTGGTGGTATAGTTGGCTAAAATGTTTAGTGAGTTATCCTGAGGTCTAGAGTTTGAGTCTATGTAACCCCATTTCATGTTTTTTCCTTCTAATTTTGAGTTATAATGAATGTTTTATTAAAAACATTTGTTGAATCTTTCAACAAGTGTGGTGGTGTAGTTGGCTACAGTGCTTGTTGAGTTATCATGAGGTCTAAAGTCCGGGCCTTTTTCAATTCTTTTCATTTTTTTTTAAAATTCTGAGTTACAATAATGGTTTTGCAAAACTATCCGTTGAAAGTCAATTTTTATTTTAGATATTTCAACTTCATTCTCACCCCTTTGACATTTTGTTCCTCACTCTTTGTCGTGCCTCTCCCTCTTTCTCCAATCTCTGAACCACGTCCCAACCCTAGTTATTTTTCTCTAACTCTTTGTCACGCCTCCCCCTTCTTCCGGCCCCTTTCGCTGGTAATTTTTCTTCTGCTTCCCATTGTTATTATTTTTTTTTCTTTTTTCCCCTCACAAGTTGTTCTCAGAATGTTTGAGTTTTGTGATTTCGGTTCTTTTGAATTTGGAAAGAAGGCAACTTAAATGTTATTTTCTCTAATTCTCTTGCTTTCTTGTTTCCATTAGAATCGGCGCCTCCGTTGTTGTGGCTCTGCACCTCTGCTTGTCTTCATAACTCTGTCTGTGTTGCTCTTTACGTCTCCGTGACTTCTCCATTGTAAGGGTATCCAAAGCTCACTTTACTCCTCCACGCCCTCCATTCTCCATGCTCCGTCTTCTTTCTTCCTACTTTGTAAGTTTATCTGATGAGATTCTTTCAATTCTTCAGCTTCATCTTTCAGACTTAAGATTATGTAGTGGCCGTAGAAGTTGGTAGTATGCTTTTGTTGTTGATATGGCATAAATATAATGGATAAAGGAAATTTATTATTCCCTGTTTAAGTATAAGTTGTAGATTTTAGGTTGTGACTAGCGTCATCAATTTACTGTGGTTGTAGTTGAATATTGGTGGTTTCAAATCAACAAATTATAGTTAGGTGAACTGCCAATGTGATATATCTTACATGTTTAGATAAACTTTACACATATGGCTTATCATTCTGAATTAGTATAAATGGAATGAAAGAGAGGTCCAGATTCACTTTGCTAGGTCAATGGTGGTAGCTAAATCAATGCACTTTGCTAGTTCGAAAGATAAAAACCCCATATTGGCATTTATGGTTTATTATGGAGTTATCAAAGATATATTAGAGATAAGCTACACCAACTTGAGAGTTCCTATATTCAAATGTCAATGAGTAACAATGGGTTCGTTTGGGTTGGCGGTAGGAGCGGTGGCTTAAAAGCTATCTGACTTTTTTTAAAGCCCGGTAGGAAAAAAGTCAAGTTTTTGTGTTTGGATTGCCAGTGTGGCTTTTTGCAGAAGTAGCTTTTTTCTTAACTGATGAGTGTTTGGATTATTATTTGAAAAGTCAGTTAAGATAGAAAATGACTGTAAAAGACATGAATCATATTGAGTACTACTATACATATTAGTTGTATATATTTGGATAATAAGAATTTTAATTTCAATTTTAATTTGGAAAAAAGTTAAATGATTAGTAAAAAAAATTAATTAACAATAAAGTCCTTAATTATATATATTTAATGGATAAAACTATTTATAAAATACAATGCATACAAATAATACATTAACTTCTCCTACTGCTATGGCAGACAAGTTTTTCTTTGATTCTATCACGAAGATGATTCATTTGTGGTGAAGATAATGTATTCATATTTGATGAGGGGCCTTTATCAGGTGGATCATCATCATCTTCATCACCTAAATCTCCTTGGTCAACTGCACATTAAATTTGTTGATAAGTATTTTTCTAAGGATTCCTTCAGACAGGAAAATATTATATTTGTAAGCACATAAAATATCGCAGGGCAAGCAAGTATTTTCTAAGTATTTGCCTCAGTCAGCAGATGCTAAGTATTTGTATGTTGGTAATTATGCAGGGACTGCATAAGCCAGATCCATAAAAGAACCGAATGTGCTCACTTATTCATATGGAGGCCCTACATCAGCCAACTGGTCAAATCCCAAACAAAGTATCAAATTCAACTCATATTACCTTTATCTGAAAAGTGAAAGCAGTCACTGTATTCTTCAAATTTCAGCAATACACCACATACCTACCAAGATTCAGAGCATTGTTATGCCTTGTTTATGTAGAAAATTCATTATTAAAATGAATATCCCAAATTCTAAATGATTCTTCCTTCATTTTATTTATTTGTTTGTTTGTTTTTAACCAACCCCTAAACACAGAAAATATCACAAGCACTCTCTTAGTCTCTTTACATTGTCTTTGAGTTACCCCTCTTGGAACATAAAATATCAATAAGCATTGGCGGAGTATATGTGTAGCATTTCTGATTCTACAGTAAATAAGAAATAGAGAGATACACCTCTGTTTTCTCAGTTTGTTTGATGAATTATAACTTTTTGCCACAGATTTTTTTTTTTTAATTCAATACAAAATGATATTGAGTAAAAACAAGTTTTACAAAGTACATATAGCAAGAACACCACTATGAAAACTAAACAACTTAAGAAAATAAGGTAAGGTAACTTTTTGCCATAGTTTGGAGCATAGAAAAGGTTCTGATAGGAGCATAAAAAGTCAAGTTTTATGGTAGTTTGATATGCATGCTGATTGGAATGGAATGCAGTTTTATGCAATTAATTGGAATCAACGCATAGAGAAAGTTCTGGTAGGAGAATTAAAAGTCAAGTTTTAAGGTAGTCAACTATGCATGTTAATTGGAATTGAATGCGGTTGTCTTTTTAGATTGGGACCTTAGAAACTTCTTTTCCTACCATCTTAAATTGATGGGCTAGAATTCAAAGCTACACCTGTTTCTAAATTTCTCATGTACTTTGTTTATGTAAATAATAATAAACATGAGAGATAGGTGGGTTAGATTTAAGTTAGTTATATGCAGTTGTGTGTTATAGACTATTATGTGCTACCTTTGGACAGATCAACCCAATCTCTAAATTCTACTAATCTCTCTTTTTTCTCTCCTATCTACCTCTCCTCTTCCTCTCTTCTTCCCTCTTCTTACCTCTTTCATACATCATACCTGAGTATAAGCACACCACACAGGCACACAGATGAAACTCTATGCATCTTAATTTGGCAGAAACATGTAATGTCACAACAATACAACAACCAACTCCCCATGAGATTCGTCAAGAGTGTAACTCCCCATGAGATTCGTCAAGAGTGTAAGACCAGTCATATAGTGACTAGTGCTAAATATAGCTACAGTAAACATCAGGTATAGAGACATTTGGCGAAGAGCATGAACAAATGTTAACCATCCAAGCATTAGCTGAGTAATGAGTAGTTATGTTTCTTCATACATAGCTGTCCAGATCAACATAGGTTAAGATAAATCATGAATCAAGCAAACCGCTAGAGTAAATAAGTTAAATACAGAAATTGTATCATCACCAAGCCACCAAACAAAAACTACAAGACACAGTAAATGAAAAATCGCAGTAGCGAAATTATCCAACACAATAAATAACAGAAAATGCAGAGAAAGCACTACAGATTAGCAGAAAACTCGCTTACAGAAGAAAATTGCACCAGACAAAGGCAAGAGACGAAGGAGCAGAAAAAACGTTTACAGCAGCAAAATCGTGGCAAGAGGGATGCGGCAAAGTTTTCAACCTCCAACAACTACTCACACCAAATTAAAGAATTAATGTAAGAGATATGAATAAAAAAGTGCAGAAACGCAGAGAACACGAAACAGAGATGTAACACTAACCTCAGAATATGTAGTCCAGGGTGTGTTTCTTCTCGAAGGCTCACGCTCCGAGCTGTAGGCCGAAACCCGATCACCAAGTAGGAAGAAGGAGTGAGCTTGTATAGATCAGCTAATTGTGAGCTTCAACTAGTTCACCAGACCCGCTATTTGAAAACGCCGACGGGAGGAATCTCTGGCCTTGAGAGGACAAGACGAGGCTACGCGCTTTTGAGCTTGCTTTGGGAGGAATCTCTGAGCTTCAGAGCAGGAGGACAAGACGCGACGACCTCTGTGTTCTGCGAGAGGAGACAAGAACGCACTGAGAGCTGTGTTGGAAGGAATCTCTGAGCTCTGAGGTCTGGAGCTCGAGCAGTTTTCAGACATGTCCTTCTTCTGTGTTAAAGAGACGAAAGACGAGACGCTTGACGCCAACGCAGACGCTCCAACGGGTAGCTTTAGGATTAAGCTCGATAGTGCTGTAACGCCAGTTAAGCCCAACGCCTATCCAAACACTGCACGTTGGGCTTTTTTGTTACAGCCCAGCAACCTTGACGCAAACGCTCTCACTGGGCCTATAACCTGCACACCAAACACACCCAATAATGCTATTGAAATTTATCAATTTGGATTTATCTCAGTTGATCTTCATAGAGTTGGTTATAAATATGAGCCTTTTATTCTAGCAAGTCAGCCGAAACAAGTGTTTTATGTCACTGATCCTGAAATTAAAAAATTGTCTATTGTACTCCAAAGTAAAAAAAAACAAAAGGATAGTGATCCAATTTTGAATATTAACGACACACCATCTTTCCTTACAAATCCGCCTATACCAAAGGAAGTAGAATTCATAAATGATGAAGAATATGCAGCTAGAAATAATCATTGTGAAGGAATATAGGAAAATACATAAAGTAAGATTTTAAGGAATAAAATAGGACTGTGTGATTTTCTTACATTTTAGTTTGTTTATTTTATTCTTTTAATTGTAATTTACTTATCCTATCTCACCTTGATTTCTTAGCAGGAACATGGCTGTCTCAGATGAGGGGAACACATGTGCGGGAAACTTAGATGGCTCACCTGTTAGGGAGAAGGCTAGGCAGAGCACAAAGCTACGATTGTTGGTTGGACATCGTGGGAAACAAACGGAATGTGCACATGGATTTTGATGTTGATTTGAATCCAATGGGCAGAGAGGAAGACATGTTCATTAGCTATCTTGGCTATTTGAACCGAAGCAAAGTTGACATTCTATGGCCCAATTAGAAGGAAGTTCCAATAGATATGAAGGGGATGATTTGGGAACAACTTTTGGTATATAATTTTATATCTTCATTTTTATCTTTATTTCTTTTGGGTCATATATAACTATGTTATGTTTTTCTTTGTAGCAAACTTACGATGTCCCCAACACCAGGTACATGTATAAGCATTGGATGTGGGAAGTTTGTGAGCCATGGAAAGACTTTAAATCCAAGCTCACACACCAATACATTCGAGGGTCAAAGAGAAATCAAGATCCTTATCAAGATTATCCTTTTCTTTCTCCAAAAGACTGGAGATTGTTTGTGGTGTCACGATAGGATCCTAAATTTCTAGTATCTTTTGCTCATTATAATATAAAACATTTTATAAGGATTTATTTGACCTTGCTAACTCAGTTTTCTTTATTATCTGTTCATAGGAATTAAGTGAAGCAAATAAAAAGAAACAATATATATATGAGCATTATATGTTTCGTGGGGTTATCAGAAGCTTAAAAAGAAGATCATATAGTCTAATTTGCAAAAAATGGAGGAAGCAAAGAAATCAAATCCTGACATTATCGTGTAAGTCTCGCTTCATCCCCCATGTACAGAAAATAGAAGGTTGGGAGGATGAAGAGAGATAAATATATAAATCTAGTCGTTGAAGGGGTTGCTAGAAATATTGTAAGTAGTTAATATAAAGTATAAGTGTGCTTCAGTTCCCTTAAAAATTATAGAGTAAAATACTATGACCACCCTTCTGTTTTGTTTTAATTATACAGACCTCTCATCTATTTTGAAAACCCATAGAAACCTCCCTTAAAATTAAAATGTATATTACACAAACCTCTCTTATATTTTAAGATTTCCAGAACAAAGGATGTTTGTCTGAAAGTAGGGTATGTTGTTCTGATCTATATTTTATTCCCAGAACAAAGGATGTTCCTATTGAACGCCTCAAACCTTGAGGGTATGTGTTCTATGACTTTTGATTTTTTGCTTCTTCTTTGTTCATTTGTCTCTCAGACTGTTTGTTTATATCTGTGCTCTGTTTGTGTTAGCACTGTCTATATCGCATTGTTTGCTATTATAGTTGCCTTCGAGGTTCCATTTTTCCCTGACAGAGTGATTCGGAAGTGTTTATCCTGCCTTTTGGATAGATGATTGAATTTTGAGTTGTGTGCTCATTTTCTGATTTTGCAATCGAGGGATTTTATTTTGGTTTCTATGGTCTGTAGAGAGAGCACAACTTCCTATCTTCCTAATGGACTGCTTTGTTTTTTGCTAAAAAAAAGTGTATTGCTCTATATTTTTTGAGAGCCAAACAGAAACCATTCTGAAAAGGTTACCTGTGACTCTCTAAAGAAGAGGCTTTTTGAGAAATTGGGTTTTCCATATTTTAGAGCTTAAAGGAGTGTTTGGGCATAGAGTGAACTTGACCATGTCATCTCATATACCATGGGATTTTAAAGTGAGGATCAGATTCTGGTCAAAAGAAAAAAGATATCAGGATCAGATGACAGGGCTTGTTCTCATGCAGATGTAGACCTCAGTTTCTAATACTTACGGAAGAATATAATATGGCATGCTTCATTACATCTTAACTCAGCTTCATGTACCATTTTATTAGTGCCAGTGTTATGTTATACTAGTAGTTTAGTAAAATATTAACAATTAGTTAAGATAAATAGCTTAAAATAGAATGGAAGACCAATTTCTTAATGCTTCTTTGATTACATACATTGAAAAAGAATTTGTTTTAATTTTTAGTATGGATTCAATTATAGACGAGTTTACTAATATAAAAACATGTAAAGTAAGAATTAAATAAAGTGATCTTAATTTAATTTTTGTAATAAATTTCTTTCAAATTGTCGCATATTAGGTTTAAATTGTATTTCATATACTTTTATTTTGTTTATGATGTATTTTTTATTGGGGAAATCGCATATATAAAGCTAGTTAAAATATTCAAAACAGTTCGGTTGAAGAATAAAACAGTTCCTTCTATATTTAGGAGGATGTTTGAATTCTTCTGGAACTTTTATCATAGCTGTCTTTTTCTTTGCTAGGTCAATCTTGTTCATACATATACCCTCAATAAACAAAGAAGGATGATATATATTGAAGTTAAATTTGGGTTTGGTTACACAAACGGATATAATTGATTAGAGGTTTATTGGGTAGTCATTTGAGCCATTAACTACTTAGGGGCATGGAGATAATTTGACCCAATTTCTAAATCCAAGTTTAGGTCATATAGCCTTATTAATGATTTGTTAAGTTTAATGACCTAAATTAAAATTTGGGTATTTTAAATGGCTTTTAAAGGGATTCTCCCTTTTTTATTTTTGCCCCGTCGTTAAAATTCCTGAGTTCGCCACTGCTTACAATGACAGTTTAAAAACGGATTTTATTTTAAAATTTTTAATGACACTTATATATACTACCTCTTAGAAACAGTCATCTTAGGATCCTAAAAACAAACGTTAAAAATGCCTTATGTAATAGTGAAGAAACAAATTATACAAAACATTCACCCAAAGGTGGTGAAAAAGAACAGATACAGTACTAGATTTTTATAAAAGATTAACGTGACCATTAATAATTCAATTCAACAAACGGTGGTTAACTTGGAATCACAACAATAGCTTTTATTAACACTAAACCTCAATGTCATTGAAGTAATAACTTGGACTTCACAAAATCTACCATTATTGAATACTCTTTTATGGTTTTCCTATCCACACCATTCCTAATTAACTTGAGGAAAAAGCAACCACTCCCCGGTGACGCCAAAAACAGCACCATGAGCGGCCCCAACACCGCCCGATGCAACCTCCATCCTCGGCGACCCGCAGCCTTCTTCACCTCCACCTCGGCCGTCGTGTACATACCATGCAGCACGAAGAACCACGTGACTTCCCAAGTAGGAGGCACACGTGTAAGGTAATAATATAACAACTCATGAATCAAACTCGACACAGCAAACGTGGCCAACCTGGATGGCATTGGGCTGTAACGCTGGCCCAGTACGCGCATAGATATCCGTCGTATCGGGTCGTATACGGTAAGCCGTAGAATATTGCTGAACATAAGGTTCCACCTACGACCCCAGAAGTTTTGAACCGACGTGCTAAGATACGGCTCGTTGAACTGCGGCTCAATCTGGAAGCCGAAGACTTGAGCCGGAGCCGCGAAGAGAGCCAGCATGAGCTCCAAGTCAAGGTACATGTGGCAGTAGTAGAGGAACAGGATGAAGTGCGGGTGTAGGTTATCTCTGTAGTCGTAAACTCGGACGATCGCAGCCAGGAGAAGCAGTTTTAAGAAGAGAATCGATTTTGAGAATTGCTTTTCTGCGCAGTTGTTTGGGAGATTCTTTGGTTTGATGTTGATTGGGAGAGAAGAGATGAGAATGATATGGAGGATGTTGGAGGTAGAGGCGATAAAGGACCTTGATTGAAAGCGAAAAGGAGGAGTTTGAAAGGGCAGAGCGAAACGAGGAACAAGGAGGTGGACACACAGAGAGGTGGTAAGAGTGTAGGGTTAAGGGAAGAAGGAGGAAGACGGAGATGATGGGAAGAAGAGAGAGAAGCCTGAAGATGCCTTTTGGTATTCTTGAAGAGACGTAATGGCAATAACAGAGGCATGAGATGGCTTTTTTTGGAATAAGACAGGCAAGCCGTAGCTTGAGGAATTGAAATAGGACCTAGAACATAAAGACTAGTTCTAAATACAAAATAAAAGGAATAAAGTTAGGACCGACAAACCAATTGGTCCTTTCACACCATTTCATGGCACCCCTCAGGGACAGCATAAAAAAGGATGGCGTCCACATCAGCAGGATCCTTCCGATTACTCACTTTCTCCAAACTACCTTGAACAACAGTATGAGATGGCTTTGATCCATATCTTGATGAAGTTCTTGATCTCATCCTCCATTGTTATTTTCTCTCTCTCGTTATTTTCTCCCTGGTTTCTTTCTGCTTCCATGCTTCAATATATATAATTGCTTTGAGCTTGTTGGATGTGTTTATTTGGTTGAGAATATTTAATGAATTAATGAGAACTAGACCGAGGCAGTGGACATTAATTGATATTCTGTTCGTTGAGAATATTTATTGAATTAATGGGAACTAGATGACAGTTGATACAGTTGACGGTTTCTTTGTATAGATTAAAAAAATTAAATAAGTTACTAAATTATATCGTTATGTATCATTCTATTATATATAGGTTTATAAATTATATAAAATAATTTAGAGGAAAAAATGATAAATATAAATATCTTAAAAAAATCAACTTTACTTTATATTTAAACAGAAAGGAGGAATAATAATAAAATATAACAACTTGTTCGTCAAAAATCTTGTGAAGAAAACGAAATTTTATTTTGATACGGGCCTGTTCTAGGAAGCTTATTTTGATTTCAAATATTAGAACTTAGGAAGTAGGTATGTGTTTTTTTTTTCCCCTTTTAACGGAGTACACACTATTTTTTAGTGCGTTTGGGGAAAATAGTCAATAACCTGATGTCACAACACTTGAGTATGGGAATTTGCAAATGAGAAAAAGGGAGGTTTGTGCACATGAAAAATAAAAAGTAGACATGTACAGTTATATTTCTTTAAACGTTATATTCGGAGTTCATTCATTGATAATATTATGTTGTAGCGCGTTGGTACTAGTGCCAGGTTTAGGAGTCTGGCCTCCCCCCTCCTCTCAGGGGTTCGATCCCTACCAGTTGTATCAAAAAAAAAAGAAAAAAAAGACGGATATATAGTTAAGTTTGAATAATCGGGTGAATGTGAAAAATACTTTTACCTGATCCCATTTGCAAGATAAAAAAGACTTGAGCTGGTATTATAGAGTAACAACTATTCACGTATGCAAGGGTGTCACAATAATATATACTTAAATTTATTTTGTTAATATTGCATATTTTAAATGGTCTCAATATGAAAAATACCTTTTATGAAATCTATCCGGAGACATTAAGGTTCTAACAATATGTTCGAATATCATTTATTAATATTGGATAAATTAACAATATGTTAATTAATTAAAGTGGTAAACTGCCTTACACTTTTTGATCAAAAAAAAAAAAAAACTGCCTTACACTTGTAGAAGAACGCGACCAAATAAAAAACATGTTTGGATGTCAAATTATTTGAAAGACGAACAAGGCTTTTATCAGAGCTATTTTTGTTAAAGATCATCTATCCATGATCAAAATTGATCCATCATAATTGGATAGGAAGAAGTGTATGAAAAAATTGTTGTTTTCTGTGTAAAACAAAATAGAAATTTCTACATGCCTCACTTGTTGATACAAGTGCTTTCATTGTACAAATATGTGGTATCTTTGGAACTAAATACGTATAGTTCCTTTGAGTTTGATGGATGTGTTTTGTTGGTTGAGAATATTTAAAGAATTAATGGGATTTAGACCGAGTGGACAGTTGATACTGTTGGTTGAGAATATTTAATGAATTAATTGCAACTAGATGACAGTTGATACAGTAAACAACGTTTTTTTTTGTGAGATTCAAAAAATTAAGTAAGTTAGATTATATATCAGTTTATAAATTAGGGAAAATAGTTTGGAGAAAATAATAATAACTAAAAATACTTTAAAGTAATTTAACTAGTTTCCTTAATATCTTAAAAAAATCAACTCTACTTTATATTTAGGGCATAAATAAGTAATAATAAAATATAACAACTTGTTTACTCTCCTGGGGGAGGTCCTCGCATATGCGTCCGACAGAACCTCGATCCGGACTAGGCAGGGCGAAGCTCTGGTGAACCGGATGCAATAGCAAAAAAAAAAAAAAAATATAACAACTTGTTCATGAAAATCTTGTGAAGAAAACGAAATTTTATTTCGATACGGGCCTGTTCTAGGAAGTTTATTTTGATTTAAAATATTAGAACTTAGGAAGTAGTTATATGTCTTTTTTGCTTTTAATGGAGTACACGCTTCTTTTTTTTTTTTTTTCCTTCTTTTTGAGAAAATTAATCGTGTGCGTTTGGGGAAAATAATCAATAACTTGCAGATGTCACAAGACTGGAACAAATTGATGATGATGTTTATCTTTTTTCTTCTTCTTTTTTGGAAAATTATAAACTTGAGTATGGGAATTTGTGAATGAGAAAAAGGGAGAGATTTATGCACAGGATCATTAAAAAAAAAAAAAGGGAGACAGTTGTATTTCTTTAAATTCTGAGTTCATTCTAATTTTAGAATGTATTTTAGTTTTTGGGTAAAGGATTTATTCAGTCACTGGAGATAAGTTATCTCCAATGACCCCTAAAACTACATAATTTTGAATTAATGAAAGGTGTTTTTGTAATTTTGTATCCTTCATTAATTCACCTAAAATTACAAATACACCCATTAATTCAAAACGATATAGTTTTAAAGGTTATTGGAGATAAGTTATCTCCCGTGACTACAGAAATACTTTTCCTTTAGTTTTTGTGTAGTTATTGGAGATTTTGATTGATAATATTATGTTGTGCTAACAAGGTGTAAAGTAATGTATAATCAAACAAAATAATTAGGAGAAAGAAGATGAAGAATGATGTATATTATTGATAGAGAGCATAGTAGTTAAAAACTCGATTTATCACTACGATTTTACGTTTTACGATTTTTTTTTCTATTAAAACGATTTTACTAATTTTTCAAACGCTTTTTAGTTTTTACGATTTTTTTAATGATTTTATTATGTTACGATTTTACGTTTTACGATTTTTCATTCTCTTTCCGTTTTCAGGTAAAATCTACGTTTTCACTACTATGATAGAGAGTATAATGCTCTTACAAAGAGTAATAGTGAGGTCTTATGCCCAACACTTACTACTAATCTCATTAACTAAGATCTCTTATTTATAGATGAGGGTCCTAACTAACTCTAACTAATATAGACTAATTACTTATATATTCTAACACCTCTCTCAAGTTGAACACTATTTATCTAAAAAGTGCTCAACTTGAACAACAACAAAATAAGGGGTAATTAACAATGATCTCTTCAAAACAAAAAATAATAAAATGATACAATGATCTCTTCAAAACAATCTTCTCCCATTCACTTCTTCTGAAAATCTTCTCTTGTAGGCAACCCACAAAAAAACTGATTTGCCTCTCACATATTTCGCCACATGAAGGACTTCCAAAGGATTATAGCCCATCTCTGCAACTTCCTCCAGCCTCATTTCATTGTACATATTTACAACACAAACTATGAATTGCCTCACAATCTTGGTAGGGTTTTAGCCAAATGTTTGCCTTGAGCATCCTGTCATCATGAACGGGATATATCTGGAGGTGAAAAACCAACACTCAACAAAACATATAAAGGCCTGAATGTGATCGGAATACAAACCTTGATAGAATAATGTCACCGAGAATAGAACCCCCTCGACGGAATAACATCATCGAGACAAAATATAAGCCCTTGATGGAATAACATCACAGAAAATATAAACCCCTCGATGAAATAACGTCACTGAGGCCTTGACGACAAAGAATGGAAGCTAACCAGTGGATCTTCAAGAATCTTGACAAAAGCTTGATCCTCTGCCTTCAATCAGATTGGTGCTTGACGGGTCATGGAGCTCCATCTAGGGAACTAGGGCTCCAACACTTCTAGGGCCTTTCTTGAAAAATGGGCCTTGGCTTCTTTAATTTCTGGTGATGGATTCTTTGAACAGAAAAACTTCATGGCTTCTTGATTTATCTGGCCCAAACCAAAATATGAGAACCTGGCTCATGATACCATGTAAAGAACCTGAGAGGTATTATAGAGTAACAACTATTCACACAACGGTGTGACAATGCTTAAGTTTATTTTGTTAATATTAGGTATTTTAAATGGTCTCAATATGAAAAATACCTCTATGAAATCTATTCCTATAGATTAAGGTTCTAACCGTATGTTCAAATATTATTTATTAATATTAATTGGATATATTAACAATATGTTAATTAAAGTGGTAAGCAACTTCACACTCGTAAGAGAACGCGACCAAATAATTAAAAAAAAATTGTTTGGATGAAAAATTATTTGAATGAACAAGGCTTTTATCAGAGCTATTTTTGTCAAAGATCAATCCATGATCAAATATGAACCATCATAATTGGATACGAAGAAGTGTATGAAAAATTGTTGTGTTCTGTGTAAAAAAAAAAATCCCACATGCCTCACTTGTTGATATAAGTGCTTTCATTGTACTAATATGTGCTATTTTTGGGACTAAATAGTGAGTCTATTGGACTTGGTGTTTAAAAAAGGATTTGGTTTTGGTCCTATACCCTTTACCATCCTTTTTCCTCCTTTTCCTTTTTCTACTGTTGGTTAATATCTTAACGGTTCAGATTTATCATATGATAAAAATATTATTATAAGGGAAAAGGAGGGAAAATAGGGTAAAAAATGATAGTAAATCTAACCTGTTGAGACCTTAATCTAATGGTTGAAAAAGGAAAAAGGAGGGAAAAGGATGGTAAGGGGTATAGGACTAAAGTCAAGTCTTAAAAAGCACGTTCACGTAAATCAATATAGACATCTTTTTACATCTTTTCACATATTTACCTTGTACACGTAAATCATATCAAAAAAATAGCTTCAATCGGCACAATTTTTCATCACCCTCTTGAGGCCTATAATGATCTGTATTCACCTCTAAAGATCCTATACATGTACAACCATAAGAGAACCTAATGAACATGATTTATATATATATATAAATGTTTTAAAACATTTATTGTATAAGTTTCTCAATACACAAATTTAAAAAAATACAATTTTCAAATATTTAATTTATAATACAAGGCAAAAAACTTATTCTTTCCTTGTCATTCATTTGAAACTCCTTTTCTAAGCAATTCACAGCTTTTGGGACAAGGAAGTTTGTTTCAATGATATATTCATGTCAAATGTCATCAACATGTACAAACAACAATTACCACAAACTCATTTCCACACTTTCTCACAAAAATACATGGGCAGATTGTGAAATATGAAAACTTATGGGAGATGATGATGAAGAGAAATTAAAACACTTTCCGGAAATGTCGATGTTATTGCAACTTTGACTTCACAAAATCTACCATTACTGAATACTCCTCGATGACTTTCGTATCCACGCCATTTCTCTTCAACTGAGGAAAAAACAACCATTCACCGGTGACAGCCAGAAACGCCACCGTGAGTGGACCAGACACGAACCGGTGCAACCTCCATCCACGACGGCGTGCCACCCTCTTCACCTCCACCTCGACGGCCGTACACACGCCATGCAACACAAAGAACCACGTGACCTCCCACGTGGGAGGCACACGTATAAGGTAGTAATAAATCAACTCGTGCATCAAACCGGACACAAGGAAACTGGCTAGCATGGCTGGCATTGAGCCGTAATGTGGACCCAATACGCGCGTACACATACGGCGTATAGGATCGTATACGGTGGGCCGTAGAATACTGGTGACAATGAGATTCCATCTACGGCCCCAGAAGTCCTGAAGCGACGTGGTGAGATACGGCTCGTTGAACTGCGGCTCGATCTGGAAGCCGAACACGGCTTGAGTCGGAGCCGCACAGAGACCCAGAATGAGCTCCAAGCCGAGGTAAATGTGGCAGCAGTAGAAGAACAAGATCAAATGCGGGTGTAGGTTATCTCTGTAGGCGTAAGCGCGAACGATCGCAGCCAGGAGAAGCAGTTTAATAAACAGAATCGGTTTTAATTTCAGTATCGAGATTTGTTTTTCTGGGTTTTTTGTGAGATCTTGAGGGTTGACTTTGATTGGGAGAGAAGCGATGAGGATGAAATGGAGGA
The DNA here is from genome assembly GCA_034222035.1 of Acacia crassicarpa. Taxonomy (NCBI): domain Eukaryota; kingdom Viridiplantae; phylum Streptophyta; class Magnoliopsida; order Fabales; family Fabaceae; genus Acacia; species Acacia crassicarpa. The sequence goes on along the minus strand of JAWXYG010000004.1, from coordinate 18,458,982 downwards.
TGTTTGGAGGGAGGGGAGAGAGAGGGCCTTGATCGAAGGAGAAAATGAGGAGTTTGAAAGGGCAGAGCCAAACGAGGAAGAAGATGGTGGGCCCAGCGACGTGGAAGAAAGAATTGGGGATTAGGGTTAGGGGAAGAAGAAGGAAGATGAAGACGATGGGAAGAAGAGAGAGAAGCCTGAAGATGCCTTTTGGAATTCTTGAAGAGACGTAATAGCAATAGCAGAGGCATACGATGGCTTTGATCCATACCTTGATGAAGTTCTGGATTTCATCCTCCATTTTCTTCTCTCTCGGTCTTCTTCTTTGTCTTTCTGGTTCAGCTTCAATTCCTTTTCGGACACCAGTAAGCTTCATGAATGAGGGCGTCGCGAGAATATTTAATGGGTAGGGTTCATTTTGGAGTAATGCAGAAGTGAGATGCATGTGAGTTGCGCTTTGGGAGTCAAAGTAACGTATAATAATAAAATGTGGGCCAAAAAATAAAAGTATAATAATAAAATATTAAAAAAATTAAGAATTGGGCCTTATAGTTTAATTAAATTATATTTTTGGTGCTTGCAATTTCAAAAGTTGATTCTAGTCCCTCACTACAAAAAATTTCGAATTTTGCTACGGAAAAAATCCGTAGCAAAATCATTTTGCTACGGATTTTTTCCATAGCAAAATTCCTCGTCGCAATTTGCGACGGAAGTGGAAAATCCGTCGCAATTTGCGACGGAAATTCCATTCCGTCGCAAATTTGCTACGGAAAAAAAATCCGTAGAAAATTGCTACGGATTTTTTTCCGTAGCAAATTTGAATTTTGCTACGGAATTTTTTCCGTAGCAAATTTTCCCAGATTTGAGAATTTGCTACAGAAACAAATTCCGTAGCAAATTCTCCAGTTTGCTACGGAAATTATTTTCCGTAGCAAAACTAAGAAATTAAAAAAATAATTTTTTAAAAATTTTAAAAAAGTGAATAAAAAAGTATTATACCATGGATATAAAAATAAATAATAATTAAAAAATATATAAATTACATAAAAAATTACGGAATTTGATTCTATCGCAAAATTCCAATTTTTGTAACGGAATTCATTTTTCGTCACAAATCTCAAATTCCCAAAAAAAAAATTATATAAATAAATACAAATAATTACCAAATAAAAAATATAAAAATTATAGGAAAATTTACAAAATAAGAAAATATATATAAATAATACTGAATATTGTATTAGCAAAATATATGTGGAAATATATACAATAGCAATCCTAAAAAATTATAAATAAACAAAATGATATATAAACATCAATTTTGCCAACAAACTAAAAAGCACAAAACCCAAAAATAAGTTATACACTAAGTAACTAAAAAGCACAAAAGAGAACGCCACTGTAACACATCTAGATATATCAATGTCTGACGAAAGCTTGGTCTTGGTCACCCACTCCTCCAAAGAGCACCTTCTCTGTAGTGTAATGAAATGTGTTAGTCATTTACAAGGTAAAACATAAACAATAATTATACTACCTACATAGATTTTGCATCCACAATCAACCCTCAAGCTCAAGTTAGAAATCCATTAACTCATTTGTAATTTGTAAATTTTATTAAAAAATGAACAGAACTATTTTCTCTTTGGTTTAAAGTATCCTAGGTAATCAAACCAAAACCAGAATCAAAAAATAAACCTCGACACTTACAAAAGTAGTATCAAGATATAAGGTATGTGTGACAGTGCAATGACTTTAGCAATAATGAGGTAAAGAGACATACCGACAAAGATCCATATCCATACAGGTTGCTAGAAGAAAGCATGCCCAGTCCACTTCCACTTTCGCCCCTATGATCATAAGCCAGTGGAGTAGAAAGTAGAGGAACTGAAGGCAACACAGATGGAACAGAAAGACCAATGCCACCTGAGTACAAGGGCTCAGCACCTATAGAGGGATTATGGCCAGTGTCCCTTTCCCTCAACACATCATCTCTGAGCCTTAAGACAACATGTATTAGCGCATTTCTCACACAGTCAACACTACCAACCACCTAAATGCAGAACAACATTGATTAAAATAAGCAGTGAACCAAAATACCAAAGCGAGTGAAATAAATATTAAAATTAAAGAAGAAAGGAATGAAAAAAGAAGCCAAACCTCAATTAGTTCATCATTCGCCGCCGCCAGTTTAGGCTTATCACCTTTAGAGATTCGAACATCTACCTTAGTTCTCTTTCGAATTTCATTTATGATTGAACCACCTCTCCCAATGATACACCCTATGACTTTTGATGGAACCAGTAGCCGGATTGAAATTGTGGTATCATCTTCATCATTTATCTTTTCTTGTAGCATTAGAACAGCTTCGATTGCCATGGACTTAACATCACTTTGCGACTACAAATAACAAACACCATGTCATTTTTCTAACAAATTTTTTTAATAAATTACATCAAGATATCAATATATTTAGATCATTCATTACAGAAATGAAGAATCAGCTTCAACTTTCACCTAAAGTGAGGAAAGATGAACAGCTGCACACATCAAAGTAAGGAATTTGTAAATACATTCTTACATGTTCTCTTAATAATGATCTTAAGCCTCTGGTTGACTGAGAGATATAAGCATTGCAAGAGGATATGGACTTATCAGAGCCATCACTGCCAGTGAACAGAAAAAGTACCATATTCAGATACAATTTTGCATTTAAAAAAGATCCTTAATCATCACTTAAAAGGTCATCAAACTAACCTCAGTGCTGATCATCAAACTAACAGGCCAATTACAATTCATTTACTATATCAACTGCAACAAAATTAAACTTGAATTCAGTTTAATTTTCCTATCACATTAGAGACGATGTTTGTCCGTTGGTCTCTCTGAATCAGCCAAGTTTAATTCAAGCTTGCAGAGAAAACAATATATGTGCAATAGTCAAATATTTCATATACAACTACAATTGCAAATAAATGAAAAACAAGATATATTACCAGATGATATTGATCAGATAATATCTTCACCCCGATTTAACTCTCCCTCTTTTCCACTGCATTAAGTGAACATCTCAATGAACTGAAAGAAATTCTCTCATTTGCGTTACCTACTAGACTCAAACCACCAGGCAAATATAATAATGCCCATCCAAACATATAATGGCAACCAAGAATACAAAACCTTTGTATGTTCCTGTTATGTTCCATTGTGAAAATGGACCCAGCTCACTTTCCACTTTTCTTGTGATTGGCCACTGAAAGAAGCATAATCAATAAGATGCAAATAAATGAGTTATCATTCAATCAGATTACACCATTTTGCCAGGATCATACAGATTATATGTTGAAAAAGGAAATGAGGTTTAATTTGAACCATTAGATATATTCAAGCAAGCATGTTACAGTAATTAATGAGTAATATATTATGATCAAGCAAAAGCATGCTGGACAAACTCAAACATTACTAAAAATTTCTTTGATGAAAAAAAGGTATTGTGTGTGTGAGTGTTGAGAGAGAGAGAGCGCTCTTTCACAATAAATTTATAACTGATTTGCTTTCCATTGTGAAGTAAACGTGCACCAGCTAATTCTGAGTTTCCCATACAGGTGAGGAAATGTGGAGTTGTGGACAATTACAAATGAAACAAAATCCAGGTATGCATGGCCACAAAACAATATTCCATTTCCAGTTATAGTTCTGATAACACACATCTTAATTAGAGGATAATATACAAGCTGATTGCATAGTATTAACTTGCCCCGTGATTAATAAAATTATGAAATACTTCTACCCTCCAAGCACAATAAAAGATAACTACAACAGATGAATATCTTTTAGTCAATCAGTTCGCATATAATTACAGAGCACCAGCTTGATATAAAACTCTTTTTGAATGTACCTGATACTACTTTATTGCAGTTTTAATTCCGCTGAAACTTTTTAATCATCTCTAGTTCTCTCATCAAGGAAAATGTGGCTAATGTGATATGAATTAAACTTGGCTGATTCGGAGAGACCAACTTGGCTGACATCAACTTCTACAACAGCGGTGGTCAAAGGGATTCCATTACGGAACTGATACAGAACCACGTTCTTCTGAATGTATTCGGTGAATTGAACCCTGAATCAGTAAAAATCAGTATCACAAAACAAAAATCACTCTAAAAATGAAACCCTAACATCAAACAAGAGGGGTATTGGGACCTGTCTCCGGCCTCACCACTAGCAGCGATGAACTTGTGAGAATCGAGGACCATGATCTTGTCCTCGTTGGACTTGTGGACTAAGATGCTGTGAACCGCTGATGTATCCGCCACCACAATAGCGAAGCCATTCCCGACTAGTCCGATTACGCACTCCATTCTCTTGATCTGCCTTTGATTTCTTTCACTCCTTTTTTTTTTACAGACTCTCAGAGACGAGAGGGAAAGGTGCGGTGGAGAGACGAAGACGGAGGTCGAAGTCTCGAACTAGAGCAAAAACTGGATTCACGCATGTTTGGTAGTGGCACGGGTATAGGGATCCAAGACACTGGGTCCAAGCTGTGGTTCGCGGCACTCACTAGCTCACGGTGAGAGTGGGTGACGGAAGGAGGGAATGGTGTCGCCGGCGAGGGGTGAAGAAATGGAAGAAGGGAAGGTCGAGGAAGAAGGTTTGGGTCGCGGCGCTGCTTCTTCCTCAAGAGAAGTGGAAGCCTCGGTTTGTTCGGGTTTGAAGCTAAAGGGAAAATATGTTCAGGTGAAATTGAGGCAAGGTTTGACAAAAAGAAAATGGAGGGAAGGGCAAAATTTCTGGAGGGAAGGAGAGGCAATTTGCTAGGGATTTTTAATTCTGTAGCAAATTGCTACGGATTTTCAATTCCATGGCAAATAAGGTTTGACAAAAAAAATGGAGGGGAGGGCAAAAATTCTAAAGGGAGCAAGCCGTATAATGAAGAGAAAGGCAATTTGCTACGGAATTGAAATTCCGTAGCAATATCTTGCTACGGATTTATTTTTCCGTAGCAAAATTTTGCTACGGAATTACAAATCCGTAGCAATTTGCTACGGATTTCCAATTCCGTAGCAAAAATTTGCAACGGATTTTCAATTCCGTAGCAAATTTTGCTACGGAATGAAAATCCGTCGCAATTTGCGACGGATTTGGATTCCGTAGCAAAATTTGCTACGGAATTGCAATTCCGTAGCAAATTGCGACGGATTTGAATTCCGTAGCAAAATTTGCTACGGAATTGAAAATCCGTAGCAATTTGCTACGGATTTTTTTCCGTAGCAAAATTCGATTTTTCTTGTAGTGCCTATTACTTTATAAAGATTTGACATGACTTTAAAAAATAATACATATACTTTTAATGAGTTTTCTTGGTCCCAACAATTAAACGCAGACCAAATCCCTATTAGGGATCAAAATTAAAATTCGATTAAGTTGTAAGTAGTAACAATTATATTAACCCAAAAATTAATATACATCCTTGTGATTTTATGTGATTTTTAACCAAGTTATGTGATTGTAGGTAAAATTATAAGGATTTGTAGATTTTTTTTTTATTTATTTGTCAAGGTTTCTCTTTTGAAACTTAAAAGGTTAAGGGTGTTCACCAACACTAACAAGAGTGTTAGGTTTTCGCCTCTCCCAATAAAGACAATCCTGAACTTGTATTTTTGTCCTTATATGGATAAGACTGTTTATCACATCAACTAATAACTTATAGGTTAATTTTTTTCAAGCAAAATCGTATGATAAGATAAACCTTTCAAGTTTCATTTGACTTTGTTTTATTGAGAAAGTATACTATGATTTAATATATCAGGATTTAAATTTAAAACAGTAATTATTACTGTTTTAGTTTTTGCTTTTTTAACGGAGTCCACGCAAATGAAATTTGTGATTACTACAAGTTATTAATATTTTATCCAAAAAAAGCTACACGTTAGTATAAAAAGTCATAAAAATAGACTCCCTATCTATTTTCCCCTACCTTGAACCAGTCTGGTCGAAAAGAGATTCAAATATTCAGCCTGTCACGTGTTTATATATATATATATATATATGGGTTTTATACTTCTCCTGTCATAGGAGAAGAATAATCTCGTGCGACTTAAAAACACGACATCGTTTCATTACTCAAACCCCCCCCCCCCTTTTTTTTTGGCTTTCTCCGTATTTGGATGGCAGCGACAGTATTTCCTTCACTTTTATGTATATATATGTCAACGTATTATTTCCCAATAAAATGAAATAGATTAACTAATTCTTATGTGCAGCGACATGGGTGTGTGTGTGTGCCAACAGTTGCATCAGTCTCCTGGGTCATTGTCTGGATTTTTTTTAAGTAAAATGAGAGTGGAGATTAATGGTTGGTTTAGGGGGTAGGTTTTGAATTTAATTGACTCCATTATTGCTCAGCTGCCACGTCCCTAACAATTCAAAAAAAGAGTGACACATGACACCATCTGGTAAAAATTCTACAAATTAACGGTAGTTATCTAACTTTAATGGAGACGTACATGTGACTTTTGCATCTATTTTGTAACCAAATGTGTTTTTTTGTACCTAAAACAAACACTTAGTGTTGGGTGCTCCTCAGAATAAAACACATATTTATTTTTATACCTTAACCCAAATATAAAAGACCTTAGTCCAACTTAAAAAATAATGAAATTAATATTTTGAACTTACAAAGTGGCATGTAACATTAAAAAGTCTAATTGACAGTCGACTAAAATGGCAGAAACAAAAGAAAGTAAACAAACTCAAAAAACTAAATGAATGCTAAAATGAAAATAAACACACACCAAGATTAATCTAATAATGTTTGGGATTCAATGATAATAGCATTTATAGGTCCATTGACTAATAAAATGACTTGACACATGTCAACGACAAGTGCATGTCAACGTTTGCTGGAATAACATTAAGATTACATGGAGGTAGAAAATTTGAACAAAATGTTTTCTTCATAGATCTAACATGGATTGCACTACAAATGAATTTAATAATATAAAAGAGTCATATTTCATTAAAAATACTTGTCAAAGTTTAATGGGTGAACGAGCGTTTTCGCCAATTAACTATTAGTCCAGGAGCGATTTTGCCAAATAACTTTTAATGGGACCAAAAATGCCAAAGAACAATTAAATGTGTAAAAAAAATACAACTCCGTCAGTAGAACAGTAACTTCCGTCTGAATGAACGCCATGTGGGATTTTGAATGCCAGCTCAGTCACTTATGTGTTTTGGTCACTGCCCAGGTGGCTTTTTTGTTTTGTTTTGTTTTTTTGGTTGAATCCCTATTTTTTACCGGACAGTGTCGACAAAACGAGCAAAGGCGAGAACAAAGAACATTCATCGGCAAGGTGCGATCGAACGTTCGTCATGAATCAGACTGACAATATTGGCGGTCTTGGTTCTTGTTCGATGCTTCTTCTTCTGTGATTTGGATCTTGACTGATTGTTCCTAATCCGTGTTGCAGTGAGCGATTTCTTTCCTTTCAGCCATTATTTTGTTGTTGATCAGTGTTTCTTTTGGTTCTATCTTCTTGTCTGGTGTTTGATCGTTGTTGGTCGTTTGGTTGTTGATCGTCATTCCTGTTGATTTTTTGTGATTTGTGTTTAATTGCTGGTTCTTGCGATTCTTCTCGAACTTCTTTCATTTCCACATGTTGTTAGTTCATATTTCATTCAGCAGTTGTTCAGATCTGAATCACTGGTTCTTCGGACATTTTGCTTTTCTTGCCCGAGTTTAATGGAATCTCGCTGAAGATTGCCTTCGACACGCTAGGCTTCAAGATCACTAGATTTGATCCGGTTTCTCACAAGACGATGAATGTTCTTTGTTCTCGCCTTTGCTCGTTTTGTCGACACTGTCCGGTAAAAAATAGAGATTCAACAAAAAATAAAAATAAAAAAGCCACCTGGGCAGTGAGCAAAACACATAAGTGACTGAGTTGGCATTCAAAATCCCACGTGGCGCTCTTCAAAATCCCACATGGCGTTCATTCAGACGGAAGTTACTGTTCCACTGACGAAGTTGTATTTTTTTTACATATTTAATTGTTCTTTGGCATTTTTGGTCCCATTAAAAGTGATTTGACAAAATCACTCCTGGACTAATAGTTGATTGGCGAAAACGCTCCTTCACCCAAGTTTAATTGACTCCTTTTTGTCTTCATAGATCTAACATGGATTTTTACTGATTTAAAACCCCATAACAGCCTGGGATAGATTAAACTGTCTAAACTGATACCAAAGAGAAATGCTAAAAAAGGGTGATGACGTTATAAAACAAAATGTAATAATATAAAAGAGTCATATTTCATTGAAAATACTTGTTCCAACAGTAGGTCCGATGAACATTACATAACTTCAACTTCAAAAAGTGATCCATAACATGATACTTGCTACTAGTAAGGCCAGTACATGATTGCAAAAAGTTTATATATACTAAATTAAGGCGATTAAAATAACATATTGTTGACATGTCCATTAACAAAAAGATGCAATGTTGAAATCTGGGATCTGTTCGTTCATGTCCAGTTAAGTAGTAGATGACGATTCCCTGTTGACACCTTCGACGGTACATACAGAGACGTTGAAGCTTGGCACGAAACTCATGGACAACGTGGATGAAGCATAATATAAATATATTTAGATGGTTTAAAGTATTAAAATGTCACTGACTTGAGTATCAAATTAGATTACCACGGATCCTTTCCATCTTAAACCAATATAAGGGTAACAACTACATCATTTCTGCAAGAAACATTAAACCCTTTTTTCAAAAAAAAAAAAAAAAGGAGGAGGAAAAGGCAAGAAACTTAGTTAGGGGTAATTAAACTTATATTTTAACATTTGGTCCTTCTAAATAAATTCAGTTTTTTAGATCACTCCAATAAATATTACTACCTCCGGTCCTAATTATAAGAGCTAGTTGATTTTCTTTGGAGAGATTAAGGAAGCTAAATAAGTTACTTAATCATTTCATATGTTAAATATTCTTAAATCATATATTAGTTTATGGGAAAAAGATTTCTCCTGTCACTGGAGATAGAGTTATCTCCAGTGACTCCAAAACTACGTCGTTTTGAGTTAATGAAGGGGTTGTTAGTAATTTCAGGTGAATTAATGAATGGTGTTTTGGTAAAATGTATATGATTAAAAAATAAACAGAATTACAGAAACACCCTTCATTAATTCACCTGAAATTACTTACAAACCCTTCATTAATCCAAAACGACGTAGTTTTGGGATTACTGGAGATAACTCTATCTCCAGTGACAGGAGAAATCCTTTACCCTTAGTTTATTAGTCAAACTAATAAGTTTGAAGAAAAATTTAAAATAAAATTAATTTAAAGTAATTTAATTAGCTTCCTTAATTTCTTCAAAAAAGTCAACTAACTCTTATAATTAGGACCGGAGGGGAGGGAGTATTCTTTTTCTAAGTACTTTATTCTAATTTTCCCTTTATTTTTCTCCACATTTGAGTCATAATATGTGCTACCACACCCACAAAGTCAACATTATTAAACTTCTCACTTGAGCCGATCAGTTACCTTACTGAGATTATTATGCTTTAAAATTACTCTCACATGCTTCAATTCCCCCTAAATTTTTCATGTAAACTCCATTTCTCAACATAAGCAAAATCAACTTTTTTTTTTAACATTCGTTGTAAGTTTGAAATGCAAGGACTGTTTTTTGAGAACAGTTGTTGTAAGTACTTACAACAATGGTATAAAAACAGTCGTTCTAAATCTTGTTGTAAGTTGATCACAATGACAGTTTTACATAAAATCGATGTTGTATATTTTTACTTACAATGACTGTAACAGTCGTAAAAAGTAACTTACAACGACAGTTTAAAAAGATACGTCTATTTTAAAATTTTCAAACAATACTCACATACGTCACTACTTCTAAAAACAGCCGTTTAGTAGTCTTAAAAACAAACTTTAAAAGTGAGTTTATTTGGTACTCAACAAATAAATGATACAAAACAATTTACCCAAGGGTGGTGAAAAAGAACAGATATAGTAATAGATTTTTGAAAAAAGATTAACACTGACCATTAATAATTCAATTCAACAAACGGTGGTTAACTTGGAATCACAACAATAGCTTCAATAAACTCAACCTCAATGTCACTAAAGTAATAACTTGGGCTTCACAAAATCTACCATTATTGAATACTCCTTTATGGCTTTGCTATCCACACCATTCCTAATTAACTGAGGAAAAAACAACCACTCGCCGGTGGCCGCCAAAAACAACAACGTGAGCAGCCCTGACACCACCCGATGCAGCCTCCATCCTCGACGACCCGCCGTCTTCTTCACCTCCACCTCAACCGCCGTGGACATGCCATGCAGCACAAAGAACCACGTGACTTCCCATGTGGGAGGTACACGTGCAAGGTAATAATATATCAACTCATGCATCAAACCCGACACAGCAAATGTGACCAGCCTGGCTAGGATTGGGCTGTAATGCTGGCCCAATACGCACGTAGATATCCGTCGTATCGGGTCATATACGGTAAGGCGTAGAATACTGGAGACCACGCGGTTCCACCTACGACTCCAGAAGTCTTGAAGCGACGTGCTGATATACGGCTCGCTGAATTGCGGCTCGATCTGGAAGCCAAAGACTCGAGCTGGAGCCGCGCAGAGAGCCAGCGCGAGCTCCAAGTCGAGGCACAAGTGGCAGCGGTAGAGTAACAAGATGAAGTGCGGGTGTAGTTTATCTCTGTAGTCGTAAGCGCGGACGATCGCAGCCAGGAGAAGCAGTTTTAGGAAGAGAATCAATTTTGAGAATCGCTTTTCTGAGTAGTAGTGCGGGAGATTATTTGGTTTGATCTTGGCTGGGAGAGAAGAGATGAGAATGAAATGGAGGATGTTTGGAGGTAGTGGCGATAAAGGACCTTGATCGAAGGCGAAAAGGAGGAGTCTGAAAAGGCAGAGCCAAACGAGGAACAAGGTGGTGGACCCACAGAGGTGGAAAGAGTGTACGGTTAAGGGAAGAAGGAGGAAGACGAAGATGATGGGAAGAAGAGAGAGAAGCCTGAAGATACCTTTTGGTATTCTTGAAGAGACGTAATAGCAATAACAGAGGCATGAGATGGCTTTGATCCATATCTTGATGAGGTTCTTGATTTCATCCTCCATTATTATTTTCTCTCTTGTTTCTTTTCATTTCTTTCTCCTTCCATACTTCAATATATATTGGTATGTGACTATGTGATGCATGCCCAAGCATTTCGGCAATAAAGATGGGTGTTATGATTTTTTTTAAATTGGGCTTTTAGAAAAAAGTTAAATTTAAATTTTTTGTTTTTGGCTTTCCAAATATGGAGAGAGAAAAACAGTTGACAGAAAAGAAAAATGTTGGGTATTGCTTTTTTGAATTGAAATACCAGTAGTGTAGTCCTTATTATAAATCTTTATGAAGAAATATTTTTTTCTAAATATAAATTCACTTAAAAGTTAATAATCATGATAATACTTTGATTTAGATCCATAAGAAACTTAATTGGTGAGAATTATTTGATAATTTTTTATATAAAAATCATAACAATATTCTATCATTCTTACCAATTAAATTTTTAGTGAATTTTTCTCCAATTTTCCTAAAAAAATTAAATAGTTTAGTATTGTAAAATTTTTCTAAATAATACATTGCATATTTTTATTTTTATAAAATTTATGCATTTTTTCAATCTTTCACCTTTAAATTTGATTTTTCATTAATCATTCAAACAATTTTATGTATTTTTCACAATATACACACATAAATATATGTGCATCATTCAATAAGATTAATGTCTTTTTCAATCGTTTTCTATCTAAATTTATTTTTTAAAATAATCATCCAAACAAGTTTTAGTATCATAAAAGTTATTTATGTTACTGCCAATCCAAACATAAATCAGATTATACAATCTGACTTTTACCCAAATTTAAGTTTACATAAGTCATGTTGTAAATAAGCCATTTTTCCCACAGATATCCCAAACATACCCATGCATCTCTTTCCTTCCTTTACTTCCCATGCTTCAGGCCCATGTCCATTTTGTCCCTTTCACTGGTTTCTTTGTTTTATATTTTTCTTCCTTCGAAAACATACCCATGCATCGCTTTCCTTCCTTTACTTGCCATGCTTCAAGGCCCATCTCCATTTTGTCCCTTTCACTGGTTTCTTTATTTTATATTTTTCTTCCTTTATTCCCTTTCCTTCTTTAATCCCCCCCCCCCCCAAAAAAAAAAAAAAAAGAACCCCCCCCCCCCACTTGTTAGCTTGTAATAAACCAGGCCAATCATTGTCATCGCTTACTTGACAAGATGACAAGCTTGCAGGATCATTATAATGGAAATCCATATTTGGATTTTCTGGGTCATTTTCTTTTTTATTGCAAGTGCTGAGAGTGATCAAGAAAAACATGTAGGCATGTGAATTAACCTTGGTTTTTATCAAAAAAAAAAAATGAATTAACCTTGGTGAATATGGAGTTTTAATGGTACTAATTAATAATTGTATTTGGTATTTTTTATAAAGGATTTGTTTATTTCCAAAGTGCATTATTTTTTTTTCATGTGTACCTATAATTAATAAGGGTAATGGATGAAAGTAATAATTAATAAAATATTAGAATTTAATACAATTAGTAAGGGTAATATTAGAAATTATTTAAATTGTAGGACAACTTTATTGATTTTAACTGTTTTTATTGGTTTGTGAGAATTATTAGTTGATGCTTTATAATAAGAAGGATATGAGAGAATATATATTAATAGGAGAAAAAAAGTAACCAAAGAAAGTTATTTATTGGTTTATGCTTAGTCTGATTTTGAAACTTAGTCTACAAAATAATCTCCTCTGCTTCATGCCTGATGGTTCATTCCTTTTTTTTTTTTTTGGATTCTAGTACAAGATAACAAGTTTTTTTTTTTTTTTTGGAATAGAAATGAATTCATTAATAAGCAGGGAATATAATGTACATCATCCAGGAGAGAAACCCTGGGAAATCAAAGAAAGCGATGATACTAACAGAGCTAGAAAAGCTACAAAAGAAGACTAAATTTAGCAAAGCATCGCTGAGTGTGGACTGCCAGGGATTTGACGTGCCAGGGATTTGACGTGAGTCAGGATCCCATCATGGGTGAAAGTGTCATCAGTAAAAATCCTCTTGTTGCGAACATCCCATAATTTCCAACAAGTCATGCAAATACCAACTTTCCACGTATTGTCAAACGAGGTGGATGTAATGACTAAGAGCAGCCATTTTTGGATATCGAGCCTGTAAAAATCAGCAGCAAGGTCTGAGGGTAGAATTTTCTTCCATACTGAAGATGCCAGAATACACTCTTTGAACACATGCTTGAGAGTTTCAGTTCCACCAAGACACAGAGAGCACTTATCGTCCATGGAAATATTCCGGATGAAACGTTCCTTGTTTGTTAGCAATTTCCCCTTCAGAAGCAACCAAATAAAGGTTCGAATCCTTTGTGCCATTGGAAGTTTCCACAGTTTGGGCCAGGAGTGATCAGAGTCGTTCCAATGCTGGGATTCCAGTGATATATAGGCAGACTTGGTAGAGAAAGCTCTACACTTAGTTAGATCCCATCCAGAAGCATTCACGGGGGGTAGGAGCTGCCTGGATCGACATGGAAGCAATATCGTTGAGAACATCCGGCGGTAGGAGATGTTGAAACAAGCTCCATTTCCACGTGCCATCACTGTTGACGTAATCGATCAGCAATGGTTTTCTTAAGATCCTGCTCAAAAATTGGTGAGTAAGCAAGGTTCTTAAGAGGACCATGATTGCTTACCCAGTAGTCGGTCCAGAAATTGACCTGGTGGCCATCTCCGGGCTTCCATTTGATATGGATATATGTTTCCTCCCATAATTTCAACAAGTTCCGCCAGAGGGAGGACATACGCGTTCGTTTAGCCGTCTGTCCTGATCTGGAAGCCTTATACTTCTGCTGTAATAACCGCACCCAGAGAGAATTTGGATGAGCATGGAATTTATAGATTAATTTCATTAGAAATGCCTTGTTCTGGGACTCTAGATTCAGCAGCCCACAACCACCATGCTTAATTGGCTGACAGAGTTCCTGCCATTTTACCAAACTAATCCCACGCCGGTCATTGGAGTAGCCCCAGATAAATTTCCGGATGATCTTCTCAACCTTGCCTATGCACGAAGACGGTAGAGTAGCGCCCTGCATGGTGTAAAGAGGTATAGAGGACAAGACAGAACTAATTTTGAAAAATTTTACGATTTAATTTGACACTATTATGTGGGTTTTAATCAAACTAATTTTGTATTTTAATTATTTAGATGATGAGCATCATTATTTACAATATTTAAAATACTTTAGTTAAGTATCTGGGTGTTTGGTTTTGACGGTGTTACATTTTTTTGTATCAAAGTTACAACATTCTTTGGCCATTTATTTATTTATTTATTTTTGATACATCATGGTAAGGGAGGGGGACAGGGTTCGAACCCTGGACATAGGAGAGGGAGGTCAGTTAATACTAGTTCCTCTGTCACTGCGCTAAGCGCTGGCCTATGGCCATTTATTTTAGTTTTGAAAAATATTTCTCAAAATTTCCAATTTCTTTACACTATTCTTATCATTTGAATGTTTACACCAATCTATAAATAAAAAGTTATGGATATACATTTCAACGCGTTTTTTTTCCCCTATCAGTAAAATAACCAAGTTTTGGTTCCATGTTTATATTTATATACTTGAGTGTGCAACGTTTTTTACAACAACCAGATATGTGTTTATATATATATATATATATATATATATATATATATTATAGAAACAGTAAGCTTTTTACTATTTCTTTCACATGTAACACTCATACACCCATATATATCACTACATGATAGAAGCTTATGACAGCAAGTTCCCCTTTTATTTCCAAACCACACCCATATATGATAGCTAAAAAAAAAACTTCTTAGTATATACCACTCTGGTCCTATTTATAAGTCCCTTTTAACCAAAAAAATTTGGTCATATTTATAAGTCCCTTTTGACCAAATAAATGAACTTGTGACAATTTTGCCCATATTTGTACCAATAAAAATAGAGAGAGAAGAAAAAGTTAAAAGGTACCCAATCATAAATGAGGGTAAAGTTGAAAATTTACTCCATAATCATTGAGCTACCCACCTCTCCTTGGTATGTGTGATTTGGTCAAAAGGGACTTATAAATAGGACCAAAGTAGTACATGCATCAGTAAAATGCATCAAACTCTTTCCAATTTCTAAAAGTAACTATATATATATATATATATGAAACAAGGTTTTACGTTGGTTTCATATAAGCTTCAACCAGTCTTTAAACTCGGTTCTAGATGTAGCAACGCAAAAGAACGTTTTTTAAAAAAAATTAATTTCTTCTTCTTCTTCCTATATATATACAGTGATGATAGCAAATTTATGACAGCAAATGGTTCAAGTTTTCTTATTATTTCCCTGTGAAAAACATGTGAAACTAAAGGAAGAAAAATTCAATGACTTACCTAGGTTGGTTTCTAGCTCACACGTTCCAACGTCCCTGTTTTGATGAGTTTTGCCAGAGGAAAAAGTTCACGGTATACTCTCTCTCTCGCGGACTCAGACTCTAACTTTCTGTCTTTCCTTTCTCCTTCTTGGTTAAGGTAACATGAATGAGGGAAACCAAGAAGCAATGAATATATGATAACCCAAGCATCCGGTCCAAGCAGCAAAGCCAACGGTCTGAGGTAAAAATGAACAATGGATATTGATGTTAATGTTGCAGGGCTCGAGATGCATAGGCATGGTCTGCACTTGCGTGAACAGTGGAGAGGAGCATGGGCTGATTACCTTTTCTTAATAATCTCGCTTGCTGGCTCTATTTTCTCGGCGTGATCTGGTCTCTTCCCTACGTGTTTTTTTTTTAAAAAAAAATAAGAAAATGGTGATAAGTGTGCAACCACTCCGGTTCTGCAGTGGCAAAGACGACTCTCCCAACAGTAGTAACTCCATACAAGACGGATTACGAGTGGTTTTACCGCAACTCGAACCCTAAACCTCATAAAAGAATCTAGCGCCATCTTCCGCTGAACCAAACCACATGTTGGTTCTTTCCTACTTGTCGCAGTTGAGATGATAGATTAAATGGGGATAATCAATTGGCTTTGGGTCATATGTTGTAGTTGGGCCGAGAGATGCAGTTGGAATAAATGGTGGGGGTTCACTGGAAGGATATTGGGCTGGTTTCATTTTTTTTTTTTTTTTAATACATATAGTAAGGGAGGGGTAAGGTTCGAACCCTGGACATAGGGGAGGGAAGCCAAATTCCCATGCCACTGCGCTACTAAGGCGTTGGCGGGCTGGTTTCATTGTTTTTAGATGGTTTTGCTTAAGTATATAGGAGCACGTGGCTAGAAATGTGTTGGGCAATTGATATGGGCTTTTGGATTTTGTTATTGGGTAATGGATAAATGAGATGGATTAGTGGGCTTGTTTTGCTGTTATATATCTGCATCTATAAGAGTCTTGTTTTGTTGCTTTTGACCGAATTTGACCGAATGTTGAATAAGAGAGTTGGGCTTGTTTGATAATATATGTATATATTATGAGAACACTAAAAATTGACCCACTTGATTCTTTTCAAGACTGTTATTTACAATTGAATCCATTTCTTAAATAATTACAATTATTGGATAATTATTAAAATTTAAATCCTCAATTCCATTTAAAGATTTTTCTTTCTCAATTTAATTTCCTTTGCCAAGATTTCCATAATTTTATTATTACCTATTATAAGGAATTAAATCCCTAATTTTCCAAACAATTAATTTAATCATTTGAACAAATTCCACCCTTTAATTCTCATATGTTATAATTAGTTTCCCATATTATTCAAACTTTTGAAATTCAAAAATTTGGGATATTACATTGCCAAAATATGTTAGCTCCCCCCCCCCCCCAGGGACTGAACCAGGTCGGGTCAACTTTATCGGTTCTAGGTTTTATGTACAACCCTATAAGCTACATTTGGGTCGTTTGGTGATTTAAGATACAAAATACTTTAGGAGGGGTTGACAAGAGGAGGGGTTGACAAGAGGAGTAGGCTAAGCTTGAAATTTTGTGAAGTAAATGAACTAGTTTCTTGGTAAGTATAATAGTTTTTAAAAAAATAAAATAAAATCTAAGCTCACAAAGGGATTTGCTGATTCATTAACTAGCTGAGACCATAATTATTATGAAAGAGCTAAGTAAATATGAAGAAATGTACAGAAAGTATTGTTCCATGTGTGGAAAGTCAGGGTCACATAAAAAATTTGAAAATATTAGTTAGTGATTGAAAATGGAGTCGAATACTCAAGAGGAGGGTGAATTGGGTATTTTAAAAATTTGAAGATCTTGTTCTGTTTTAAGACAGTAAAAAAAGGGCAGAACAGAGCAAGAGGAAGAATAGCAAGACACAAGGATTTATAATGGTTCGGTCCTAAAAACTTGACCTACATCCAATCCCCAGACTTTCTGGGATTTTCCACTAACTCAAAGATTACACATTCTGTACTTTCGAAGTAGTTCTCTCACTAGAACTCACTACCCCTTACAAGTTGTAATCAATGAACTCCCAAATCACCAAGTCCCCTTGACTTGTGATTCTTTACAATAAATAATAATCAGAAAGAAACTCTCTCTAAAAGCAGATATTGATAAACAATAAAGCTCTTTTTATCAGAAGATACTATACAAGTGAAAACTGAAGAAAATAAATGAACACTTGAATGCAATTCGCTTTCAGTGGTTGTAGTTGTTGAAAAGACTTGAATGCTCTTCTATATATACTCAGAGATCATTAAATGACCGTTGCTTTCCCAATAGATCCGTTGGAGAAGTTCTGCCAAGGTTAGGAAGTGGTTTAGGCATCTTCTCTCTCTAATTTTCACTTAATCCAGCTGTCCAGTTGTTCATAGTTGACTTTCTCAAGTTTAATCCGTTAGAATGACAGTTGCTGAAAGTAGAAATCATTCTTTAATTCTTTGTAGGCGTGTGCAGATAGATTAACTAGAAGTGTGCAACTTTCTGAGTTTAGCATTTAATGTTCTGACATCACCTTTTGCTTTTGCTTTAAAACTTTAATAAACATCTTCTAAATCATCTGAAACTCATTAACAAAGTGGTTAAACATAGCTGGGCATATAGAAGATTAATACTGGAAAATATTGGAATCAAATAACATGATTTCACAAAATCGTTAAATTTGAATTTCAGAATCAGCGATGGAAACTCGAGTTTGTTCAGCAAAACTCGAGTTTTCAACTGTGCACTTAAGTCCAAACTTGAGTTTCAAACTCTAAACTCGAGTTTTCTTCTTCCAGAGAGCAAAGTCGTGTTTTGAGCTTTTAGACCAGAGTTTAAGTAAAACTCAAAACTCGAGTTTCCAAACCAAAACTCGAGTTTTGGACATTTAAAGAAAATAGCACGTGGAAGTCCAAAACATCAAAACTTGAGTTTTCAAAACTTTGGAAAAATTATGCTCTCTGTTTGATCAAACCTCGAGTTTCCACAGTGAAACTCGAGTTTTCACTTAAATGTGAAAACATTGAGAAAAGTTCTAAGGCTCTCGGTCTAATCAAAACTTGAGTTTTCATTTGAATATGAAAATTAGGAAAAGTTCAGACCTCTCTGTCTGGCCAAAACTCGAGTTTTGAAACCAAAACTCGAGTTTTGAAACCAAAACTCAAATTTTCATTTTAAGAATGAAAACGTTGAAAATATTGAAACTTCTCTGTCAGGCTGAAACTCGAGTTTTCATTTTTAAATGAAAACGTTGAAGATTCTGAGCCAGTTCACTCTCCAGTTTTCAAAAACTTGTGTAAAACGTTAAGAACACTTAGTCAAGTCAAAATTCGAGTTTTGAGTTTTGAAACCAAAACTCGAGTTTTCTCTTAACTTAGAGAAAACTTGGAAAAATCATGATAGAGTGAAATCTTAGTGTTTTGAGTTGAGAATGGGTTCAAAACGTCAGAGACTCTTTATATGACCAAAACTTGAGTTTTCAAACCGAGACTCGATTTTTGCCTTTTTTTTTTTTTTTTTTTCAGAAAACAACATATAGTCTCTGTGTAAACCAAAACTCGAGTTTTTAAATTGAAACTCAAGTTTTGTCTTAAGGTGAAAAACAAGTGCTATCTATAAGTTCTAAAACTCGAATTTCCTCATAGAAACTTAAGTTTTGCCATATTTATGAAAATAGAGCAACTCTATGTCAATTCCAAAACTCAAGTTTTGAGATCAAAAGTTGAGTTTTTTCTTGATAGTAAGTTTTTCAACTTACCAAGACAAAACCTTACTTTGGATTTGCAATTGTCAGTCATCATCAAAACTCATAGAGAACTAATAGTGATTAGATAAAGAATACATTTACAAAAAAGATTTGAAGTTATATGATTGTGAATAATAGTTTATCGTGTTTAGACAGAAGTTATATGAGTATATATTATTATTTTCCATATTTTTTTGTTCTTGCGAGTGCTTCTTGATTATTATGTTGGTCGTTTTTATCCCCAAACCTGAATATCTGGATCTTGTAGAATTATCACAAGGAGTATTCACTATTGGAAAGTGTTAAAAAAATTTTCTTATTATGAATAAAACATATTGTTAAAGATTTATGTCGTTGTCTTGTGAGTTGTGGATTGTAAAATATTGTGCTTTGTATTCTCTGTGTGTATATAAAAAGAGGTGATTCTTTTTTTTTTTTTTCTTGAGAAATATTGAATCTTCGTGAGTTATTTTTTTAAAAAAACTTGACATGTAAAATTTGGATATATAAGTGATGATTTTCAAAGATTTTGTTATAAATGAAATTTTCTTAAGAGTCATGTTTTATACCCACTATATATTTTATGGGCATATATCTTTTTTGTGTATTTGAATTTATCATGAAGAGTTGAAACTTAATATTTTTTTTGAGAGCCTAGTCACGTAAGTTAAATAAAATCATGGGAAAATTAAAATAAAGGACCTAGAAAAAATAATATTTATTAAGAAGGACCATAAAAAGTATAATTATTAAGAAGGACCAAATGTTAAAACATAAATTTAGAAATACCAAATTACCCCTAAAATATCTAGCATTGGTACTCAACGTCTCCATCCCAAACTGGAACCACCTTCTTCCTCTCTCTTCTATGCCATTTTCACATACAACAAGGAAGGAAGCGGTTTTCCAAATTAGCCCTAAAAAAGCCTTTGTTTTTGTCTATTAAGGTTTTCTCTTGAGCAGGGCAAAATGCCGATGGTTAGAGTTAGCAAAAGCCATCCTTATTTTCTAAGAGGTAGGCTACAGAAATGAAATGACATTCTCGCATGAAAATTTTCAGAAGGAAGAAGGGCCCTGCCCATTTTTTTCATCTTCAATTAATCCTTCTTTCTCTCTCTCCTCAACCATTTTCTCACCTTCTTCCTCTGCCTCTTAATCATATTTAAATTAATTTGAGATATTGGGTGCAAAAACAAATCTTAGAAAATAACATATAATCTAAATCTAAATAAATTCAATATATTAAAAAAAAATATGCTCATACCTCTAATTAGAGGTATGGACACCTAAGAAGCACATAATTATGTGTATGGAATGAGAACCCGGACAAACATACAGTTTAATGATTTATAGAAGGGAGGGTTTTGCGGGAGTTTACATTTATTCCAAAAATGCATAGTTCTGTAAAAAAGGAGTGATCCGCCAGATATTAATAGTCTATGGCTGGAAGAGAAGAGTTTGGGAGCACATAAGTAGCAGGGAGGAGACTTTTGATGTCCATGGAAGAAGGGAGGAAGATACGTAAGCAAGACGATTTGAGCTTTTAATTTGGATTCTTGGGAGCAAAAGGTTTGGAGGGTATTTTAGTATTTTTAAAAATATATTTTGATATTTGGTCCTCTGAAATAATTATGATTTTTATGGTCTTTTACAACAAATATTAATTTTATTGGTCCTTCATCCTAATTTTTCCTAAAATCATCTAATAAATTATGTTTTCTAAAAAAATGATAAAACTAAATTCGTTGTGACCTAAAGATTTTGTGGAACCGATGGAGAAAATATTTTGTAGTTTAATTTGATTCTCTAATTGATTTTTCTCAATACATGTAAATATGACTTAGCAAATTCAGCTTGGAAAATATAAGAAGTTTAATTTTGCAAGATTTTGAAGTTTGTAATTCTTATTTATAAAGAGGATTGTTGCCCCCTTCAAAATACCAAATGAGTGACAAATTACTACATTCACTAGCAAGTAATGAAAAGTGATTAGTCTTAAGGGTAAGATTCAGGTATATGAGATCGGAATTTTGTTTAAGATTGGCCATTTGTAGTAGATACTCAATTAAATTTTGGTTGAAGGTCTCTTACATATTAGGAAGGTCGCGTGGAAAAAAAAAATAGGGAAAATGATAGTTAGATCCTAAGGAACATAGAAAATATTTAAAAAGTCTCAACCCAAAATCACATATTAAAAAAGTGCATAAGGACTTTTTTTATATTAGTTTATTGACGACAAGAAGTGTTATATTCACAACTAGAAGTATTATATTCACAACAAAATTTATAAACCTGGCCATTCATAACAGAAAAAATTATATCCACGATAGGAAGTGCTATATTCACAACAAATTTAAACAACTGGATTTTGTTTCAAACTCAAGTCCCTAAGCGTATACAAACCATTCATAACAAAAAAAGCTGGATTTACAACAGGAAGTGATATATTCACAACAAAATTTAAAAACCTGACATTCACAACAGAAAAAGCTATATTCACAACAGGAAGTGCTATATTCACAACAAAATTTAAGCAGTTGGATTTTGTTTCAATACAACTAATTTTTTTTTAAAAAAAATTCCTTAGGGACTTTTTTGATATGTGATTTTGGGTTGGGACTTTTTTACTATTTTTTATATTCTTTGGAACCTGGATGTCATTTTCCCAAAAAAATAAAAGATCGTGTATCAAGATCAAGTTAAAAATGATACGCTAATATTATGTTGGCGTAAATACATAAATTCTAAAAGTGTATAATTCAAAGTGATTCTAGATTAGGACCCATTAAGGATTCCATATGATCTTTTTAGAGTAACTAGTTTGAGAATGAGGATGGCCTTTATGCAATTGTGGATAGAAAACATAGTTTTTTTTTAAAAAAAAAAATTTAATGAATTGATTATATGTTAAACGATGTTAATCAAATTTTGTTTTAAAGTGGTATGCTATAGGGTTCTCTCCCTTGGTTTAAAGATTCTATGTTTTCCTGTTTATTTATTTTATTGTGTCCACATTTTTTTTTCCCTTTTCCTTCCGTTTGTTTGTTGTGGGTCTCTTTTATTGGTTTGAGTTCAATAACGCTTTTGGTTTATTTGTAGATGTTATTACTAAGTTCTCTGGGATAAAATGAAATTATGATTTTTTGGTTATCCAAAACAAAGTAACCAATTGATGAAGGTTTAGTGTTAGGAATGGAAGCTTATTTTCTATTGAAACTTATTGGATGTTGATTAAAATGTTGAATTTTGGGGACAAAATTCTGTTATAGGAAGGGAGAATTATAACATCTAAACTTTTGAAGAAAATATTGTAAGTTTGGTTTTTTTTTTTGGAAAATATCATAATTTGTTAAGCATTGAAAATTTTATGTGGACTAAAAATATAATATTAGCTCAAGAGATACAGTGGCGGACCTAGGCATTTTAATGACGGGGTAAAAATAAAAAATATCATATCATAAATAAAAGTACTTAAAATACAATATAGATCTAATTAAAATAAGCACGACGTACAATTTCATCTAGTTGATTTATAAGATATTTCCATATTGAATGGCGTAATGCAGGATCTCTTTTCAATGAAGAGAGATTACCTAACTTAACTACCTCTTTAATTTCAATTCTAGGAGACTTTAAAGAAGGAGTCTCCTTATTTGACAATTCAATATTAGGAGTAAATGAGGACAAAGATTCACTGATCTTTCTCTTAAAATAAGTATCAATAGTGATAGCACTTTTCCCATAATAAACACCTAGTCACCTACAAAAGGCGTGAACCCCTCTTACTGTACTGCACTCAGAGTAACCCCTGTTTTCACAGTCCAAAATCAAAGTTAGACTAAAAAAGAAAATCAAACAAACACGCCCTTAACAGGCTGACACACACAACACTCAACGTAGATCAATGAGAAGACGATATAATATGAATTCGTGGATAATGCTGAGAAGGCGTTGAGACTTGAGAGGGAGAAAGGAGGTCGCGGTGCACTACAGTTGATGGCAGTGGGAACAATGGAAGAGGGAGCTCGATCGATCATATACAATATGTATTTTATATATCTAATTTTTTTTATTTGTTTAAAAAAAATTTAGCCGCCCCCCCCCCCCCGGCGGTCGGTCCGCCCTTGAAGGGATATGACTATTTTTTGTCACTACCACTTTTTCACCGTTAGATCAGGATCTCATTTATCTTTGTCATTTCTCTTTTCTATTGAAATCCAGATCTAATGGTGAAAAAATGGTAGTGACATTGATAGTGACAAAAAATAGTATTGACAATATCCTATCCTTTAGTTCAATTGTTAAATAATGAAAAAAATATAATAATAATAATAATAATAATAATAATAATAATTTCTTTATTTTACCCATATATATGTGTGTGTGTGCGTTTTTTTTTTTTTTTTTGGCCACCTACTATCAAGAAGCCCCCGTTAATAATAAAGGGGTGGGGAGGGGTGCCCGACACATTCAAAACACACACATGGCACACGCTGCAGAGAGTGAGAGCAAGAAAATATAGAGAGAAAGAGGGAAGGAAGGTCAAAGTAAAAAAAAAAAAAAAATTGTTGATTGAAGTTAAATTATTTGGTGTTAGTAAGTATTCAAGTATTGGTAAAAATAAACTTAGAATAAAGGTAATCTTAGTTATTTTTTTATATATTTGTCAATTATACACACACATGTATGTATATGCATATGTTAAACTGTTTTAGGATTTGTTATGCCTGTAAACGGCTTGATTTGCAATTTTATATTTGACTAAAATCTTGATGTTTTAGATTATGTTATTTGTTAGTCTAAAGATGTCTGAGGTTGAATTATTTGATAAATTTTGTTTGAAATTATACTCGTGATTTGGAACATATATATATATATATATATGCATGTATTGTAATTGTTTGTCATTGATCCATATGGATGGTTGTAAAGTTGTGATGGGTTGGAGTAAGGAAGAATTTGTATGATGAGATTTCTTATCATATGGTATGTCATTACTCGGTGCATAATAAATGACACTTGTCAGTGACCCCTCTTCCATAGTTTTCTTTAGGCAGGATTGCATTGAAGCTGTGGGATATGTGACACCTCCTTAGTTAGGTTATTTAAAAGAGGAGAGCCATAATTTAGACTTAAGATCTACGCCTTTGACCGTGTAACCTCCTAATTTTTTTTTTTAAAGTTTTAGTGTTTAATTATAATTAGGAAAAGGGAATTAAAAAATATGAAAAAATAAAAAGAAATTTAATATTGATTTTTTTTTTTGATGGCAGACAAGCTTTTAACTTATGAGGAGGTGTATTTCCTAGGTCAGGTTTCTCTCATTATCTATTTTATCATTATCCCTCATAATTTCTAAATTATATTCATCCAATTAATTTGAAAAGTCACATCATCAAGTTATGTTGTTTGAATTTTTCTCTCATATTTCTAATCAACAATTCAAATAAGCTCATAAAAAGATGATAAGAGAATCTCTTTCCATGTAATACCCCACCCCTCACGCCCCCAATAGTAATGTCACCCTTACGCCTAGAGCTGTCAAAACAGGTCACCCCGGTCGTGGGCTAGGGCCAAAAAGCCCACATGTTAAACAACCCGTATAGGCCAAAAAAATTGCATAACCCTAAGGGTTAGAGCTAGCCCGTGGGCTAAAAATCATTTTAAAAAAGGATTATAATTACTCTTATTCCAGTCCAGCAATATGATACCCCTAAGCAAAATATTTCTAGTAGTATACTTTCATTAAGCTTTCAATAGCTAAGCACATCAAAATCTTCATCTTGACCAAATTTAACTTTTGGTTCATCTAAATAGTAACCCAAGGGAAGTGGGGGTTATTTTGATTTTGACTAACTTGAGGAGCATCAATATATATAAAATATGTATGAACTCGATCTCTCTTTGAATGTATATTTAACAAATAATTAACCGCGTTTCGAGGTTATTATGGTAATTAAACTTTCTGGTCACGGTTAATCATAAGCACATCCAGCATATATCGTTACACTTTTCTTTTCTCGTCAAAGCCAGAACCAAAAACCACAATAACACTCTTTTCTTGTCATTTCATTCTTTAATTGGCCAATCCCATAACGTGAAGCTTTAGTCTTCCTTATTATAGTTTTTTTTTTTTTAGTTATTCTTTTTTTTTTCAACGTGGGAAAATGGATCACTGCTGTGCTGTTAACTGACTTATATAAACCGCTTAAATTCCAACGCAGTTAATTTAAATATATTTATTTGTATTCTAAAAATATGATGCAAGCAAGATAAAAAATGATGATTTATATCAAGCTTATAATATTAAAAAAAAAAAAGGGTAAAAATCAAATGCCAGAAATCTTAATTTCTGCGCTTGAAATTCCCGATAATTCCCGACAATGAATATTGGCTATAGCCAGCCATATCATATTATAGGTTCATCCAATTTAACTTTAAAAAGAATAGGGTGGCCCGTGGTTAACTCTATCATAATCTAAGAGAGGTGGGGGTTATTTTGGGTTAGAGCTAAAAATAGCCTAAAAATAATAGGGCTAAAAATGGAGTTTAATGGGCTAGCCCGTAGGGTCCAGCCCATTTTGACAGCTCCATCTCGCCCTCAATAGTAACATGGGTTATTAAATATCCTGTTATAGAACGATGGCTTCGTCAAACTCTCCCAACGTGCTTGCTTTAACTGATGCCGGACAGAGGAAACTTCCACCGGATCGGCCACCGGCTGAAGGGCAGGATGATCGGAAGAAGAAGAAAAAGATGGAAGAGATTGCTAACGCTATTATGGATGACAGAATGCTGGATAATGAACCAGAGCAACATACTGAGCAGAGTGAGAATATTGATCAGACAGAGAAGCTAAGCAAGAAAAAAAATGATACAACTAAATTTCCTTCTTATAGGGCATCTCTTATGGGTTTCAATGGGGTTGCCCACAGTGGATCTATAATGGAGGAAGAGGATTTATTTACTGATGATAAGGAAATAAGTTGGAAATTACCAGAGGAATCAGACGAAATCAGGAAACTTATGGAAATGTATCCTGTTGCTCCCTGCACGGAGGAGGAATTTAATGAATGGTGCGAACCTTGGAATTATGCCTTAGTTCTTACGGTGCTAGGCATGAGGTTTAATCTGTATGTCCTTAAGGAGATTCTAGCTAAACTATGGGGTTTCTCTACTTTTGAGCTAATTGATATTCCGAATAACTATTTCGTAGTGAGATTCTAGGATCATGAATTGTGGAGATCTCATTACAGGAGAGTACTATATGAAGGCCCCTGGGTGGTTAAACAACACTGTGTTCTTATTCAGCGCTAGACTCCTTATTTTGACCCATACCACAATCCGCTGGGAAGAGTAGCAACTTGGGTTAGAATCCCAGACGTGCCTTTGCATTTATACAATAAGAACTACATTTCACGCCTGGGAGATCGTATTGGACGGATTTTGAAGATTGATCTGCATACTCTTCAGGATTGCCAAGTCTCTAACCCGAAAATACAAAGAGGCAAATTTGTTCGAATTTGTGTGGAATTGGATTTACAGAAGAAATTAGTCCCCAAGGTAATAGCGGCTGGCTCAGTTTTTAATATAGAGTACGAAGGACTCACTCTCATATGCTTCGGTTGTGGGAGAGTCGGCCATAGAAGGGAGGATTGTCCTTATAAGGGCGCGATACCCACCTCCAGTGAAGATGCACGTTCGGGGCAACAAGATCTCTCACAAAATTTGGTGAGGCAGCCGATGAAGCAATCAGCGAAGGGTTTGGCCGGAAAAGCGACGATGAACACTGCAGAGGAGGGATTTGGGCCGTGGATGATGGTTACTCGCCGTTCCACTCGCAACCGAACTTGGCAACGGTCAGATTCCAGGGAGAGGCGCCGAGATGCTTCGGGAAATGGAAAGAAGATTGGGAAATCGTCGGATGTCAGGCAGAATGCGAGATTTGCGCTGATTCAAGATTTGGAGGATGGTGAGTTGGTGAAGACGGATCAGAGTATGGTACGGTCTGAGAAAACGTTGGGGGCTGAGCAAAAGGAACCTAATGCGATGGGGAAGAAAGTAGGTAGCCATGGTAGCAAATTGGATTCGGCTGAGGGTGGAAATAATCAACACGTGGGGCCTAGGATGCAATATAGGCCTAAGACAAGTAATTTGAATAATGGGCAGGCTAAAACTCAAGGCCATACTGGGCCCAAATCTGCCACGCCAATGGGCCAGGAGAAGAAGTCCAATCCGTTACAAATTGTGGCCAAAGAAATTGATTCTTCCAACAATGAAGGGGGGAGTGGGCCGAGGATATCAACTCAACAAGCTGGGCCAAGTAAATTAATTGATATTTCACCCATTGAGCAACAAATAAATCAAGTTGAGCTGCGGATGCATGGAATGGCCAATGATAATAATGAGATGATCTTGCAAACAAAGCATAGAGAAAATAGTGAAAAAAAATCCAAGATTAAAGGCCAGCATGTTCATGCCATTGTACAGGGATATATTTCCAATGTAGCGCATCGAGATCCTCCTAATCTCAATACAGGGGAGCAGGCACAGGATGGACTGTATATGGAGCAAGTTCAACAGGAGACTGACCAATGGGATCCGAATGAGGATATTGCTCCTGATTTTTTAGATGGCAAAGTGATGGATATGCCAGAGACTTAAACCCAGGAAAACCATGGTGGTAAAGCCGGATAGCTCAGGTAAGTTTTCTTTCTTATCTACTATATTTTTTAATGATTGTGGCGTCATGGAATTGTAGGGGGGTCGGGAGCCGTGCCTTTCCTTTAAATATTAAAGATATTGTTAATAAATATTATGTGAACATTTTGTGTATTCTGGAGCCTCGCATTAGCGGGGATAGAGCTGACAAAGTTTGTCGTAAGCTTGGATTTAGCTGATGGATCAGGCTTGAGGCTACTGGGTTTGCGGGGGGGGGGGGGGGGGTATTTGGATTTTTTGGAATGATGATGTCTTTGATATTACATATATTACTTCCACAACCCAGCTTCTGCATTGTCAGGTTACTGATCTGCAGAGTAACACTCTGAGCCTCATGACGGTTGTTTATGGGGAAACTACAATAAACGGCAGGGATGTTTTATGGAACTCTCTTCGGGCTATTTCTGAGTCTAACCTTCCTTGGGTGGTGTTAGGGGATTTTAATGCTTTTTTGTCCATTTATGATAAACTTGGAGGAGCTGATCCCCCCTGGGCCTCCATGCAACGCTTTAAAGATTGTATTGACGACACTAATTTGATTGAGGCGAAGGTTGAGGGAGACAGGTTTACTTGGGAAAATCATGGATTAAAAGAAAGACTCGACTGGGTTTTTACCAACTTCAGTTGGATTAATTATTTTCCTAATTCCTCTGTCCGACATGAGCTCAAATTTAAATCCGACCACAGGGTGGTTGTGGTAAATGTTAATTCTACGGCCCAAGTGAGGAGTAGTAGAAAAATATTTTCATATCAGGCCGCATGGACTTTGGAGAAGGATTTCAAAGATGTTACTAAGGGAGCTTGGCATGATAAAAATTGGCTCCATGGTCTTCAGGAATTTCAATCTTCTGCTTCGTTATGGAACGATAATAGAGTGGGAAATTTTTCAAAAAAGAAAAAGGAGTTGATTCGTCGTCTGGAGGGAATTGACAGAGCCAGGAGGATGAATCGTCAAAATGGGTTGTTTAGACTTGAGAAGAGATTGTGGGAGGAATACCATAAAGTGGCTACTCAAGAGGAGATCACTTGGTTCCAGAAGTCGAGAAGTAAATGGTTGCAGGGGGTGATAGAAATACGAGATTTTTTCATGCTTCTACAGTCATCAAAAGAAGAAAGAATAGAGTCGGAGCCATTCTTAATGAGGAGGGACAATGGATCAGGGATCACGATACTGCAAAAAATATGGCCTATGAGTTCTTTTGTAATCTATATACTCGTGATGCTTCAGTCGCTAATCCTGCGGAATTGGGATCGAACTTTCCTGCTATTGAGGCCCTTGATTTGCGGAGATTATCTGATGGAGTTTCGAGAGTGGAGATAAAAAATGCTACTTTTGCTTTGGGTGCTTTTAAGGCACCTGGTCCTGATGGGCTGAATGCGCACTTCTTTCAAATCCAATGGGATGTGGTGGGGGACAAGATTTGTTAGTTCATTGAAGAATGTTTTGACGACCCCTCAAGAATGGTCAATATTAATAAGTCTAAGATTGTTCTCATACCTAAGATTGATAACCCTTCTTCACTTCGTGAGTTTCGGCCCATATCCTTATGCAATGTTAGTTTTAAAATCATTACTAAGGTCTTGGCTAATAGACTGAGAGGTATTATGGGTTATCTTATTGGCCCTGAGCAGAGTAGCTTTATAGCTGGCAGATCCACATGTGACAACATACTTATCGCTCAGGAAGTCATCCATTCTATGAGAATGAAGGGTAGAAAGAAGGGATTTGTTGCTGTTAAGATTGACATGGAGAAGGCTTATGATAGGCTTGATTGGGGTTTTATTGAAAATACGCTTAATTGTTTGAATTTGGATAGGAAATTTATTGATATTGTTATGGCTTGCATATCAACGAACTCCATGTCTGTCCTGTGGAACGGGGATGAGACTTCAAGTTTCACGCCTACCAGAGGGGTTAGGCAGGGAGACCCTCTAAGCCCATATATTTTTGTTCTGTGCATGGAACGACTGGGTCACCTTATTAGAGCGGAATGCCACGCTGGTTGGTGGAAGCCGTTTGTATTCAAAAGAGGAGATCCCCACATATCCCATCTGTTTTTCGCTGACGATCTTATTCTATTTGCAGAAGCATCATCTAGCCAAATGACTGAGATTCGGGAGGTCATGCGACTATTTTGTGAGGTCTCTGGTCACAGAATTAATTTAAGCAAATCGAAGATGTGTTGCTCCTCAAATGTCAATTTCAATAGGGCTCTTGAGCTTAGTCACATTCTTGGAATTGGCATCACATCAGATTTGGGGAAATATTTGGGAGTGCCAATCATTCACAAAAGGGTCACCAAGGCTACGTATTATCCTATTGTGCAGAAGGCCTATTGTGTAGAAGGCCCGTGCTAAATTGTCTATGTGGAAAAGCAAGTTCCTCACTACTGCTGGGCGTTCAGTTTTGATTAAATCCGTGCTCGCATCCTTACCCAGTTACTACATGCAATCTACACTCTTGCCCATCTGTACTATTAATGAAATTGATAAGTTATCAAGGAAATTTCTTTGGTCGCAAGATGTGGATGCTAAGAGAATGCATCTTGTTGCCTGGGATAGGATTATTCAAGCAAAGAAACAGGGGGGTCTTGGGTTTAAAAATCTTAGACGCCAGAATAGGGCGTTCATTATGAAACTCTGTTGGACCCTCCTGACTATAAGGCAGACGTTGTGGGTTCAATGTATGAGGGCTAAGTATAATTGTGGAAGCTCAATTGTGCCTAAAATTTCAAAAAAAAGGAGCTCATCTTCAGCTTGGAAAGCCATTGTGGAGGTTTGGGATAAGTTCATAAGTGGTGTTGGAAGAAAAGTTAATGATGGAATGGACACTAAGTTTTGGCTGGATCTTTGGCTCCCCTGGGAGCAGCCCCTTATAACTTTTGCTAATAACCCTGCCACAATTAATGTTGATGAGTCTGTGAGAGATCAGGTTTTGATGAATGGAAGATGGGATATTAGTAGGTGGCATGGAATCCTTCCTCCTGATGTTATTCGGTTTATTTCTATAATGCAGCCACCGAGTAATAGTTTCCCTGATTGTTTCACTTGGAGGCCTGCGAAGGATGGAGGATTTTCGGTTAAATCAGCCTATCAGTTTCTATCGGGTCAGGGAGGAGATGATAGCAATTGTTTCTGGCCTCTTATGTGGAAGTGGCAAGTTCCGGAAAAAGTTAAGTTCTTTATGTGGCAAGTTGGTCATGAAAGACTTGCCACAAATTCATTAAGAGCCCGGATTGGCCTTACAAATGATAACTTCTGTCCTTTTCAGTGTAACAGCGAGGAGAGTGTGCTTCATGTAATCAGGGACTGCGGTAGGGCGAGAGATTTTTGGAAAGTAATTTTAAAACCTAACTATGTCTCCCAGTTTTTTGCAGGTAACCTGAAGGACTGGCTAACTTGGAATATCAAGCACAAGCCAGGAAAGGGGAAATTTCAAAACTTCCTTTGGTCAAGAATTTTTAGTCTCAGATGCTGGATACTCTGGACTTCTAGATGCAAATTCCTATTTCAAGGAGATAACAAACATACCAGGGAGTTGATCCATTTATGCAATTATTTACTGTTGGAAAGTAGTGTTAATGATAATTTAAACCATCAAATCTTTCAACTTCACAGGATTGAGGAAAAGTCTTGGACTCCTCCTGCAGAGAATGCCGTCCGCATTGACGTCGATGGATCAGTTCGCCAATATTCCCAAGCAGCATGCGGTGGAGTAATCAGAGACTTTCGAGGAAATTGGTTGATGGGATTTTGTAAGGCCCTTGGGCTACGGACTATTATCGAGGCGGAGCTCTATGCTATTGAAATTGGTCTTTTAATGGCTGCCAGGTTGGGGTTCCAGCAGATTCAACTCTACTCTGATTCCTTGGATGCGGTTAATATTCTAATGAGGGACGATGCCTGTGCTGACCATCCCCTGAGGGACATCATTGGTAGCGTCAGAGATCTCCTATTCCGAGATTGGGATGTGAAGTTGTTTCATACATCAAGGGACAACATCGCATGCGTTGATTATTTGGCTAAAGAAGGACATAATGTTCCAGCAGACGCGGATGTCACTCTTGTACCCACTGCCCCTACGAGGTGCTACGATATGGTTTTGAGAGACTAGATGACCTGCGGGTCTTAGGTTTGCGTCATATGTGATGTATTTGGGATTAGATCGTTATGGTCTAATTCCTTCTTCCTTATTTCAAGCTTCGGCTTGCCTTTGTAATGCAAAAAAAATATATCCTGTTATATGAGATGGGTTTGTATTTTAAGACATAAAGTTAATTTTTTAGGATTGTTACTAAACACCTGGTCCTAATTATATTATAGAATTGTGAAAATTTAAATAATAACCAAGAACCCTGGTTTTAAAAAATACTCTTTTGGTTCTAAATATAAGATATAGTTTGTGGTGCAAATTATAAGAGAAACTACGTCCTATATTTAAAACTAGAGGTAGTAGTAAATAAAATAATCATTTTGAAAATAAAAAAAATATTTATGTTCTTGCTGGAAAAAAAAAAAAGAACATAACTACTAAACAATAGTTTATCGGAGGATAATATATAAAATTTAATTCTGGATCCATATTTAATGTTATATAACAGACATTATATGTATAATAGAAAATTCCTCCGTTTCAAAGATATAGACATAAATTAGCATGAAGTATAAAAAAACTTCTTCTTAGCAATGAGTTCCCAAAGATTTCGGGTGCGTTTTGGAGCTCTCAGCCCTTTTTGGCACAGTTTCTTTACCGTTCCAGACTTAAAGGCAAGTTTATAAGATCATTTTGATAACTAAACTAACTTCTTTTTAACAATTCTTCATAAAATTTATTTTACTTATTTTTTCATTTTTAATAAGGGTAATATTGTACTTATTAGTGAAAATTTTGAGATTAAGATATTGAGACAGTTTTGAATTTTGATAATATAAAACTATATATATGTAGGTAATAATTAATAGTTAATTTTGATCCATCTAGATATGTTGTTTGGTTGTTGTAGGAATTTTAATTAATTTTTTCATTTTAAGAAGTTTAGGATTTATGTCATATATGATGTTTCTCTCAATTAAATATGAATTTAATAATTTATTTGAGTTAATGAAGATATTATCGAAATTTTAATCGGTTTAGTTTTGAAATTTGAAGTACTAAAATGTCATTTTAAACACTAAATTATTATTAAATGAAATTTGAATGACTAAACAGTCATTTTTAAAATTTAAATATCAAATTGTCATCTTTAGTTTTTATTATAAAAATATATTATTATTACAATTTGTATATTTTGAATGATATGAAATTATAAGTTATGGTTTAATTTTAATTATGTGGAGGCTTGAAGAATTGTTTAATAATTAGATTATGCTTATATAAGTTAGAAAATAGATTTAATTGGTGTTGATACTAATGATTTTATGATTATAGGTATGTTGGAGGTGAAACTTTAATTTATGAAAATTGAGTGATTGAGGTGAGATTGTGGAATAGATGTTATCTAAATATTTTAATCAGCAATTTGAGCTCATAAGAAGTGATATATAACCTTGGATTGTTGAAGAAATTAAGATGTTAAAGATAATAGATGTAGAAATTGTATAACTTACTCATTTTATTATTATTTGTGATTGATTGGTATCTACGATGATTATGTAGAATTTTTTTGTGACTATGATTATTCGTGTCTTGCCATTCAAGTTAAAGTTAAGCTTGGAGTTAAGGTAATCGGGGTTAATTTATTTTATATGCTTATTTTGGTCTATAAAGTATTTTCGAAACCTTGCTTTCATATATACTACTTATATGTGCTTTGAAAAATTATGTATGTGTTTAAATATGAAATTATTTAAGTGAAGCAGTGTATTTTCAAACTTTTATATATAAGTGACAATTATTATTGAGATTTTTATTGTTCTGATAGCTATGAT
This sequence comes from Acacia crassicarpa, assembly GCA_034222035.1. NCBI lineage: Eukaryota > Viridiplantae > Streptophyta > Magnoliopsida > Fabales > Fabaceae > Acacia > Acacia crassicarpa. Next base: position 18,425,026 of record JAWXYG010000004.1, on the reverse strand, counting down.
GTTTGTTATGGGATGCTATATATGAAATAATAATTTTATAAGATAGATGTTTTTGTTATGATATTTGTTATGAGGAGTTGTATATGAAATAAAAATTTTGTAAGGTTTTTTTGTTATGTTGTTTATTATAGGATGTTGAGTAATAACTTTATGAGATGTTTTTGAAAATTATAGTGACATATTATTTTTTGTTATGGGTTATATTAGGTTGTGTGGAAAAGATTTAGAATGAAATTGTGCCCATCGGCTTTCTCACTCCTGACCCAGATTGAGTTGAGTGTTTTGGGCGAACACCTCCCTATTATGGTATATCAGTGGTGGCATAGGAGAGAACAATATTCTTGAAGTGGCTAGTTAACCTTGACCAAGTATGCTAAAATTGATAGGTTGTATCATGTCAATAGGAAATAAGGAGAAGCATGATGGATGAGTGAGGATAGTTCTAATTGTTGAAATTAATTATTTTTTGTTATTTATTCTAATCCTTGTTTATTACTATTATTATTATTATTATTATTATTACTACTATTATTATTATAAACCTACTTCTCTGACTTACAGTCTTTTCATTCATATTTTGTAAATTAATTTTGATTACTGAGACTTTACGTCTCATCCTGTCATCATTAACATTTTCCAGATAAGGCCTAAAATTTTGTTAGAGGCCAAGGAAAGTAACCAAAGACATTGTAACATCCTCTATTTTTAAAGAATAAATATTAATTAATAATTTGATTAAACCATACATTGAAATATTTTATGTATGCAATTGAGTTTTGGACTTCACGAGACCCACATCCTTAAACTGAACAATGCGTTATAAAAATATCCAAATTTTACTTAAATATGCAAAATGAGCCCTAATGTAACAATATAGAATAATTCAACATGTACAAAAAAGGTGGGAGTATTACTATTAGCAAAAATATCTTAAACTTCCAAAGCCTTCCCCAATAGACAAATGCGAGAACTATCACTTAAAAAATGTTTGTAACTATCAAGCCGTCTCATTATAAATACTAATAAGTGCTCGTAAGGTGCTAAGTGGTACATTTTATATATATATATATATATATATATATATATATATATATATATATAAAATAAGGTACTAGATATATAATTAATAAATTTCCAAATCACAAATTCTGTAATAAAATTTCTATATCAAATTTTGTATTATAAATAACATATATAATATACTAAGCAAAAGACTGATATCCCGACAATCCTTATTACCCCATACCACCCTTATAATAACTGGTAGAACCTATTGGCTCGAATATAATAGGTTTAATCTCTTCAATAAGACTACACTAAGCTCTCTAATGATGAGATGTAGCCAGGCCAAAGGTTACAGAAGTCATATCGGACCATGCGTTCCCTTTCTTTTGAATAGAGAAAGGTATCATTGTCCCTTTGGCTGATCTTTAACCCGGCTAAAGGAAAAGGATGATTACCAAGGGCCCTAAAAATGACAAAATCATCCACTATGTACCACGTAGTCGGTGGTATTTTATGCGCAATGACTCCCTTCATCACTCCACATCCATCAAACCACATCCAACAATATACAACAATGATAAACAATCAAAATCTTGACATGTATATACAAGTTTCAAATGAGATTTGTAAAAATAACATATCGTCTCAATAATCATAAGAATACTATTTCAATTCACGAAATCATAACAAAAAGGCATTATCCAAAACATGTAATATTATAATTTTCTATCTCAATATCTATTTCAAAGTACTATTGATATATTAAATCAATAATAGAATATCACCAATCATTTATCAAAATAAAATTTCACAAGGCAATTTCATTAAGAACATAATTTTCGTATATTTGTATAATTAAATCACTCACAAACATCATACAAGCATGCATAACAAGAAGAAAGTGGTTACCTCAATTTGTTTTACACAAGAACTAAGTGTGAGAAAAATCAAGTCCACTAAAAGAATAAACATATAATTATATGTTAATAGAATTAACAAAAATATCAACTAATATAAAAATAAATAATTAATTAAACTATAATTGACTCACTTTAGTTTCCTTACAAAAATGACAATTTATCTATTCCTCAAATCATCATTACAATCACATTTCATTCTTTGATAATTTATTTCTCACTTATTATGATTATCAAAATGTTATTATCTTTTCGATTTAACCAAAATACCCAGTTTCCTACCATAAAAAGGTTTACCCAAGAATTCAAATATTCACATTCTTTTTTTGAACCTCAAATGTAATATATTTAATTCTCAATGTATCCTCCAATAAATTATAAATGATTTATAAATTTTAATATAAGAGACATATTATCATTAATCTTAATTTTTCAATTTAATACTAACTTATAAGTATAAACCAATTTATTAAACAGATTTCCAAACCTCCACATAATCAAATCATATCAAACCCTAATTTAAACAAGAGCGGATCTTCCTTCTTTCTCGGCACAGGGAAGGGTTTATTGTTCTTCACCTCCTTATTATTATTATTCTTCTAGATCTGATCTACAAATTAAAACAATAATGTACTGTGTTTGAAGGTATTTGATTATGAACTAAAAAAATTCGATCGGTTCTTTTAATTTTCTTTGCTCCCACTGTTGTTTGGCTTCCCGGTTGAACTGGTTTTTGCTTGAAATAATGCTTCCGGCCACCTGCCTTTCTTTTTCTTCCTTCATTTGATTTATGCATTGTTGTTTCAATTTGAAATGGCTTTTGTTTTTCTTTTTTTAATGTTAATAATTTGTATATGATGGTGAAATTGTTTGTTTGGGGAGAAATTTGCTGTCTGATTTTGCGTAAATTGTGGTAGATCTGCGGACTAATGATTCTATTATGGGATTTTTGTTTTTGTTTTTTTTTTTTGGGTGTTTAAAATTAGGGGCATTTTGGCATTTTCATGAAAACAGTGTGGGTCCCACCTCCAAAATTAACATGTTAAGCAAGATTTAATGGTGCTGTGACTTTTACACCTATTTTATAACTATAAGTGTATTGGCAAAACATATGTATATTTTTACACCTTTACCCTTTTTTTGTATTTATTATATGAATTTTACCAAAACACCTTTATTAGTTCACATAACTCCAAAACTACGTCGTTTTGGAAGTTAAAGGAATTAATGAAGATATTTTGGTATTTTTGTTTTTGTATTTATTATGTGAATTTTACTAGAACACTTTATTAATTCCCCTAACTCTCAAAACGATATAGTTTTGGAGTAATTAACAAAACCGTAAGTCAAGTCACCTCAAAATTACGTCATTTTGGGAGTTAGGGGAATTAATAAATGGTGTTTTGGTAATTTTGTTTTTGTTTTTATTATATGAATTTTACCAAAACACACTTCATTAATCCCCCCAACTCCCAAAATTACGTCGTTTTGGGAGTTAGGGGGATTAATGAAAGGTGTTTTGGTATTTTCATTAATACCCCTAACCTCAAAACGACGTAGTTTTGAGGTGACTTGACATAACTTTATCTCAAATAACATGGCAAACGATAAACTCATATATGGGGTAATATTGGAAATTACTTAAATTCTAGAACAACTTTATTGACTTTAATTGTTTTTATTGATTTGTGAGAATAGTTAGTTGGTGCCGTGTGTGTGTAATAATAATAATAATATTATTATTATTATTATTTAAAGGATACTACTGACATAGGTGTCTTGAGCCTTGTGAGCCTCTTTTAGGTATGAGTGTTGTATGGATTTCTATATGTGTGTGTAATATTATTATTATTAGTAGGCCTCTTTTAGGTATAAGTGTTGTATGGATTTCTATATTGTCATCTCAGGACCCTCATGTTTTTGAAATACCATATTTATTTAGATAATTGTTTCAGAGTAATTGTTTAACTACTATTGGGTTGGAGGCCTTATTTTAAACACTGAAATTTTTGATAAATCCACAATTATATCTTGCGTGGAAATTGCTTTTAGTAAACCCTTGGGGTTTAATATTGTAAGACTCGTGGACTATGTATTCTTCTTTTTGTTAATTGTACCCTAGACTCTGGGTTTGTGGGAAGAAGCTATGCCCTGAACTCCGATATGTGTGTTTTTGAAAGAAAAGGTCTTTCTCCATTATCACTTGTTAATCAAGTTTTATAAAACTATTATGGTAAATTGTTGTTTGTGAGAAAATGTCTTTTCATGCTGAGTATATTTTAAGAACAGCTGAGTTTGAGACAATTCATTTAAGTAAATGAGTTTTATAATTCGGTTCTATCTCTTTACTATGACAAAATAAAATATAGCGTCCATCTCTTGCTTGATTACATTATGACGTTGTAAATTTGTAATTGTAATAGAGAATCAAGAACCGTTTGAAGCTGATGAAGAATCTCACTGAGACAAAATAAGCATGGAGTGGGACTTCTCATTGTCTTTTGAGGATTCAGTGAAACCAAGACCTCAAAAACAAGAACGACTCTCCGATACGGTAAGCCACTCCGCAACCTGTAGCAAAAATCAATCACTAAGTTCAGTAAAAGTAATCAGTCACTAGTATGAGTTACCAATGACACTAACTAAATCGTTATTTTTTTTAACTTCTCCTAATATTTCTGGGTGAATGGAAAGGTCATTACGCAGTTTCAAACCCCACCTCGATTAGTTTCCATGGCTTGAAATATCAGAAACTGACAGGTACTATAAAAAATGTGAATCTGTTGGTAATCTAGTCTGAGAAACAAATGAACATACAGAAAATCCAAACAAAACTGGTCAGTACCGTAGGAAGAAAGAACTTGTTCTAAACCGAGCCTATTATCACTTGGTTCAGAAAAAAGGTAAGCACGTGCTGATATGCAGCTTTGTTGTACTGAGGCTAAGAAATGCTCCCATCTTGCAATATTCTTTTGTTTGTTGAGAAATTGAAGATAGAGTTGTTGAGGACAAGCATATCAGTGAGGAGAACAATCATTCAAGATAACGTGAAAATTTGACCGACTTCAAGGAGATCTATGAGTGGCTTATCCTTCTTGTTTTTATTCAAATTTCCTAGTTCTAATGTTGCATCCAATTACAGCAAATAGAACAGTTTTGTTGAACTATTAAACCCATTCAATGACTGATACAATTATTAAAAAATTGGTTAATTGGCTACTGCGAAACTCACAAACCCCTCTGCCCTAGGGCATAAAATATGCTTGAAATTAATGTTTACATTATTTGAGAACCATTGGCCACTGCTGGTGGTGTAGTAATATGATGTACTTTCCATCAGAAAACACTACTTCTGTCCAACTTCAAATTTAACAAATGGCTAAATAATGATGGTGGTGATGGAAATCATATCAATATGAACTGCCAAATTTAAAACAGGGAGTATTCTACATGATTCCAGGCATATCCCATACTGTGGTATTCTGCATTTATTTTGTATGAACGTTAAAAGTGCTTATATTTAGTAGTGAACAAATAAATGATACAAATCAATTCACCCAAGGAGTGGTGAAAAGAACAGATATATATAGTACTAGATTTTTTTAAAAGATTAACACTGACCATTAATAATTCAACTTAACAAACGGTGGTTACCTTGGAATCACAACAATAGCTTCAATAAACTAAACCTCAACGTCATTAAAGTAATAACTTGGACTTCACAAAATCTACCGTTATTGAATACTCCTCTATGGCTTTCCTATCCACACCATTCCTAATTATCTGTGGAAAAAGCAACCACTCCCCGGTGACCGCCAAAAACAACAGCGTAAGCGACCCCGACAACACCCGATGTAGCCTCCATCCTCGGCGAGCCGCCGCCTTCTTCACCTCCACCTCGACGGCCGTGGACATGCCATGCAGCACAAAGAACCACGTGACTTCCCATGTGGGAGGCACACGTGCAAGGTAATAATATATCAACTCATGCATCAAACCCGACACAGCAAAGGTGACCAGCCTGGCTGGCATTGAGCTGTAATACCGGCCCAATACACGCGTAGACATCCGTCGTATCGGGTCGTATACGGTAGGCCGTAGAATACTGGAGACCACGCGGTTCCACCTACGACCCCAGAAGTCTTGAAGCGACGTGCTGAGATACGGCTCGTTGAACTGCGGCTCGATCTGGAAGCCGAACACTCGAGCTGGAGCCGCGCAGAGAGCCAGCGCGAGCTCCAAGTCGAGGTACAAGTGGGAGCAGTACAGGACTAGGATGAAGTGCGGGTGCAGGTTATCTCTGTAGTCGTAAGCGCGGAGGATTAAAGCCAGAAGAAGCAGTTTTAGGAAGAGAATCAATTTTGAGAATCGCTTTTCTGAGCTGTTTGGGAGATTCTTTGGTTTGATGTTGATTGGGAGAGAAGAGATGAGAATGAAATGGAGGACGTTTGGAGGTAGAGGCGATAAAGGACCTTGATCGAAGGCGAAAAGGAGGAGTCTGAAAAGGCAGATCCAAACGAGGAACAAGGCGGTGGACCCACAGAGGTGGAAAGAGTGTAGGGTTAAGGGGAGAAGGAGGAAGACGAAGATGATGGGAAGAAGAGAGAGAAGCCTGAAGATACCTTTTGGTATTCTCGAAGGGACGCAATAGCAATAACAGAGGCATGAGATGGCTTTAATCCATATCTTGACGTAGTTCTTGATCTCATCCTCCATTGTTATTTTCTCTCGTTTCTTTTCATTTCTTTCTGCTTCCATACTTCAATATATACTGGTACGTTTGGCATCCCGTGAGCCATCCAAAAGTTACTTTTGATGCTCAAACATGTTGATTTTGGCTTCTTCTTTCTTTTTAAATTGAGCTTTTAGAAAAAATGAGTTAAAATTTCTTGTTTTTGACTTTTTTATTGTGAATAGAGAAAAATAGTTTATGAAAAAAAAATGTTGGATCTCACTTTTTTGAATGAAAATATTAGTGTAGTCCTTATTATAAATCTTTATAAATAAAATTTTTTGTCCTAAATATGAATTCACTTAAAAGTTAATAATCATGATAGTATATTCTGATTTAGGTCAATGAGAAACTTGGTGAAAATTATTTGCTAATTTCTTATATAAAAATCATGACAATACTTTGATTTATAACTATCATCCTTACCAATTAAATTTTTAGTGGGCTTTTCTCCAATTTTCTTAAAAAAATTTAAATAGTTTAGTATTGTAAAATTTTTCTAAATAATACATTACCTATTTTTATTTTTATAAAATTTATGCATTTTTCAATCTTTTACCTTTAGACTTACTTTTTCATTAATATAATCATTCAAACAATTTTCTGTATTTTTCACAATACATACACATAATATATAATTATTATTTAATATGATTTATGTCCTTTTCAGTTATTTTTCATCTAAACTTGCTTTTTAAAATAATCATTTAAACAAGTTTCAGTATCATAAAAGTCACTTATGTTACTATCAATTTAAACATAAATCACATTATACAATCTAACTTTTCCTTAATCTTAAATTTGCATAAATCATATTATAAATAAGCTTGTTTTCCCATGGCTATACCAAACTCACACATGCATCTCTTTTTTCTTCTCCCCCCTACTTGTTAGCTTGTACTCCCTGTGATTCTAATTATAAGACATCAACTAACAATTGTATTTGGTCCTTTTTATATAAAGAACTTATTTGTTCCGAAAACGCATTAATTATTTTTTTCCATGTATGCCCATAATTAATAAATTTAGTGGGTGAAAATAATAATTAATATAATATTAGAGTTTAGTGCAATTAATAAGGTAATAGTGGAAGTTACTTAAATTGTATGACGACTTTATTGATGTTAACTGTTTTTATTAATTTATGAGAGTTATTAGTTGGTGTCTTATACTCCTTCTGATCCTTATTATCAGGTTTCTCATAAACCAATAAAAGCAGTTAAAGTCAATAAAGTTGTTCTAGAATCTAAGTAATTTTCAATATTTCCCCTACTAATTATACTAAACTCTAATATTATATTAATTATTACTCTCACTCACAACCATTATTAATTACGAGCAAACATGGAAAAAATAAGAGTAAATATCCTTTCTGGTCCTTGAAAAAAAAACATGGATCCCATTTTCGTCCCTCATACAAAGAAAACCCATTTTTAGTCCCTGAAAAGGACGAATAAGGGTTGATTGGTGAACATTTTGATCCCTAAAAAATTTCCAAAAACCCCTTCTAGTCCGATCCGTGTTCTTTTTTCAGGGACCAGAAAGGGTATTTACTCAAAAAATAATTAATGCTTCTTGGGAACAAGCAAGTTCCTTATAAAAAAAGACTAAATAAACTTATTAGTTGGTGCCTTATAATAAGGACCGAAGGAAGTAACAAAGAGTGGAGAGGATATTCCATTTCCCTTCTTTACTCTGCTTTTTTATTAGGTTTTAACTGTTTAAGTACATGTTTTGCTTTATTTTCGAGGATTCGTGTGTGAAGCCACTTCTTTTTTTTTTCCCTTTTTGTCAAAGCATCACACAGTAGCCAAGCGTCTCGTAGCGCGATGGCACTAAAGCCAGCTTTAGGAGCTGGTCTTCCTCCTTGTCCAGGTTCGAGCCCTATCTCCCCCTCTCCCTACTGGCTGTATCAAGAAAAAAAAAAACAAAGCATCACACAGTACCCAATTTTGATTGGGAAAATCCATATGGGGGGCCCAAAAAAAAACCCCCAAAAAGGGCCCCAACATTTTGAAAATTCCAGAAAACGCCCCAGGGCCCTTTTTGGCATCTGAATTGGTGCCACTGACAAGCTTATACGTCAACGGATAAGCCTTAATTCAAATGCCAAAAAGGACTCTCGAGCCTTTTCTGGGATTTTTAGAATGCGAGGGCCCTTTTTGGGTTTTTTTTTTCTTGCTTAAAAGAGCCCCTATATGAATTTTCCCATTTTAATTGTACGGCAATTACATGACGAGTGAGCCATCTTATATGCAAGAAATGCTCTCCTTTAATTTCTATTGCACGTACATGTATTAGCTGGCTCATTTTCTGTTAGTAATTTTGCTCTGGAAGTATATCTCTAAGAACGATTTTGTCCTGAAAGTTTTTGTGGGTTCAATTTTGCCTAACGGTCAACCGTTTGACCGTTAGAGTTGTTAACGGAGGGGCAAAATTGTTTCAAACAAAAACTTCCAAGGCAACATTGCTCTAAAAAAAACTTCCGGGACAAAATTACTCCTAAAAAAAACTTCCAGGGAAAAATTACTCCTAGCCTTATACTTCCAGGGCAAAAATGCTACTTAACTCTTTTTTATATTTAATATTTAATTTTGCAATAATGACTTGTTAATGAAAATGTAACCTATTTTTATCTCTGTCTTCGCTGATTTATGTAATTTGGCCTGTTTAAAGTAGGCCTATTTTTGGCCTGTTTGAAGTAGACCTGTTTTTTAATGAGGCCTGTGGCCTGTTTGAAGTAGAAATGTTTTTTAATGAGGCCTGTGGCCTGTTAGCCTAATTATAAAATTTTAAAAAAATATAGGCCTTCTTAACAGAGCATAAGCCAGGCTCGACTGAAAAAATGGCCTCTAAATGGCCACAGGCCAACCTCAAGTCATTTTGTTACCGAACAGGCCTAGCCTGTTAGGGGTGAAGCCTGGACTGGCCTATTTTCACCCCTAGATATTATATAAATAAGAATTAAAAATATGTGATATCATAAATAGCAGTTTTAACATTTTTTTAAGTTAAGTAGCAATTTTGTCCCGAAAGTTTTTGTTTGAATCAATTTTGCCCCTCCGTTAAAAACCCTAAAGGTCAACACCGTTAGTTGACTGTTAGGATTTTTAACGGAGGAACAAAATTGCTCCAAAAAAACTTTCCGGGCAAAATTGAACCCAAAAAAACTTTCAGGGCAAAATTGTTCTTAGGGGTGTACTTTTGAGACAAAATTACTACTTAACCTTTTTCGGTTGATCTTTTTCACTTTTGGTGCAAATCTTCTGTTTATCTTTACCTTAATCCCCTTTTCACTTAAAGTATAAATAAGATACCATTTTACTAAGAAAATGCCTTGTTCCTTCTCCGAGCCGAAAGTTCCATGGATTACATTTCACTGAAGAATCCCTTGGGGGTAATATCTTAGAGAGTAGCTTTCACCAGAGACAAAAAAGGAGAGCGGTTTATCAAAAGAAGAAAAGATTCTATGATGTTTGGTTATGTATTTGTATGATTTTTTTCCCCTTCATAGAAGCCTCCCTCATACTCAGTCATCTCGTGGGAAAACTATTTGCTCATCGGAAAAATAAGAAAGCTTGTTTCTTCTGAGGTTATCCGGTTGATTTCTCATTTTCATTGTCATGTGGTGCTGAACATTGCAGTTAGTAGCCCAAAATTTTCAGGCCATATCACTGTCAAAATTCGGTATATATAAAATAGATTAATAGAATATAGAATTGACCTTTTTGTATTTTTTTTTTTTTTTAATTTGCCCTGCCAATTCCTTTCTTAAGTCCATGGTCATGCAAAAGTAGGAATATGCAACTTTACAAGATATCAAAGTCCTTATAATTTCGTGAAGTTTCAAAATCACAAAACATCAACAAAGATGAGATTGAGGGCCACATCTCGGAAATGTTCATCACAAAATAAATGATTTTTGACGCGAAAATAATGGTTAAGAACATACAACATAGGGCCTATTTGAGATAGTATCATCATATGCTAAAAAAGGTCCATCGAATGCTGAAAAAACTAAGCGGAAGTGAAAAGCTGATTTTTATATGTTTGGTATGGCTTCAACATCTGATGGACTTTTGATTGGGAAGTTACTTCTTGGCTGAAGCTAATGAGTGGAGCTTCTGATCTCATTAAAGTGACTTATGAAGTTGCTTCTTGCAATAAAGCATCCTCATTATTTATCTTCAATACAAATGAATCATGTTCGTGATAAAATCAAAAACCAACTTGTAAGGGATAGGTTTATTTAAATACTTCATTTTGTTATATTTTTTTTAATGGTAATTTTGTTATTTTATTTAGCAAATTTATATTTATTTTTTATTTCAAATTATCACATTTTATATAATACACAAATACATATGTGTGATTCATGCTCTTTTTAGTCATCTCCATATCAACTATCTTTTTAAAAGATATGCCAAACAAATGTCCATTAAGAAAAACAAAAAAGTTATTCATATCATCGTTATACTAAACAAAAATTACATCAAGAAAAGTCTAACGAAGGGGGAAAAAAAAAATCATTTGCACCATTGCTGCCCAACCGGGCCATAAGTGATGGCAGTAATGAACCAGGCCAATACTTCTCATGGCTTGATAACGAACAACTTGACAAGATGGCAACCTTGCAGGATCATTATAATGGAAATCCACAGTTGGATTTTCTGGGTCATTTTCTTTCTGATTGCAAGTGCTGAAAGTGATCAAGAAAAACATTTAGGCATGTGAATTAACCTTGGTGATTATGGAGTTTTGGCCTTTTCATATAGCCCGCCCTATACGAAACAGAGCATTCATTGAAGCGACTAAAGGAAAATGGCCTAACTTGTCACTTTTCTCCTACTGTGATTGAAGCACCTCTTTCCTGTGAAAGCTCCATTAAGACTGTATAAGTGCATGTGCTGGAACTGAATTACCACTCTAATATTATTTATAATTTTTTTTAATTAAAGTAAATATATTAAGAAGAAGTAGTTAGTTTAATGATTATGGGGTAAATTCTTAACTTTGCTCACATTTATGAATGAATATCTTTTAACTCTTTCTTCTCTATCTATTTTCATTGGTATAATTAATATAGGTTAAATTGTCATATTTTCATTTATTATCCTAAAACTAGATTTATAAATATCACTAAATATTTTAGTCAAAAATAACTTATAAATAATATGAGAATGATATTCAACCACACAAACCACAAACATGTGTAAAAAAACCAGAATCTTTATGACAAAATCTTGACATGAATGGGAAAATCTGTTTGCAATCTTATTAGACTACTCAACAGTCGAGACCTCACCTCACTGCCACCTCACTACTATAGCCTCAGCAATCAACGTGTCACCTAATTCCCCTCCCCCCCCCCCCCCCAAATTTTTTGAGATCCCCCCCCCCCCCCCCCCCCGGGGCGGCGCCGCGGCCCCCAAATTCTTTGAAATCTGAACTCATCCTAGTGAAAAGATATGGGCAGGCAGGTTACTCTTGGTAGCGAAGAAAATTTTTACTTTTGGTAACAACGAAATAATGAGAAGATAAAGTCAAAGAAAACAGTTAATGGGAGGGAAAATAGATCAACAATAATGGGTCAGTTTGGGTTAGTGGTAGGTACAGTGACTTATTTTTTATCTGACTCTTTTAAAAGTTAAGTTGTAAATATGATTAGTTTTTGTTTTGATGATAGTAGAAGTGATGAGGCCCACGTCAAAAAAAAAAAAAGAACTTTTTGGGAAAAAAAAAACCCCCTATAGAGCTTTTTCCTTAATTGACTTTTAGAAGTTTTTTATTAAAAAAAAAAACAATAAACTTAAAGCTCAACCCAAATACTACATTTCTCGCTTTTTTCCTAATGCTATTTTTTTTTTTTTCTGGCTTTAAGCTACTTAAAGCTCTCTCCAAACAGGCCCAATATTATGGTTGTTTAAGTGGATGTTAGAAAAACATATTCATATAAATTGAGATACAACTCATTTTACATATTTACCTCATAAACTATAAATTACATTGAAAAATCAATTCTCACTGCTAGCTAAAACGGACACAATTGAGCATGTTTGTTATAGCTTATTGGAGGTCAGATCGCTCGTTTTGGAGTCTAAGTTGGGCTTTTGGAACTTTTGACTTTTTGCAGAGCTCTCAGGCGCGTTTTGGCACAATTTCTTTCCAGTTCCAAACTTAAGGCAAGTTTATAAGATCGTTAAGTAACTAAACTAACTTCTTTTTAATAAAGTTTTTTTATAAAAGTTATTTTATGTATTTTTCTCTTTCTAATAAGAATAATATTACACTTATTAGTGAAAATTTTGGGTTTAACATATTGAGAGATTTTTCAATTTTGGCAATAGAAAACTATATATGTATAGAGGATCATTAATATTTAATTTTAATTAGTCTAGATTTGTTGTTTGATTGTTGTAGGAATTTTAATTAATTTTTTTATTTAAGAAATTTAAAATTTATGTCCCATAGATGTTTCTATCAATTAAATATCAATATAATAATTTATTTCAGTTAATGAAGATATTACCAAAATTTTAATCGGTTTAGTTTTGAAACTTGAAGTACTAAAATGTCATTTTAAAATTCTAAGGACTAAACTGTTATTTATGAAATTTAAAGGACTAAACAGTCATTTTTAAAATTTCAATCTCAAACTAACATCTTCAGTTTTTATTGTAACAATATATTATTATTATTATTATTATTATTATTATTTTGAATTATATGAAACTATTCAGTTTTTATTGTAAAAATATATTGTTGTTGTTGTTGTTGTTGTTGTTGTTGTTATTATTTTGAATTATATGAAACTATAAGTTATGGTTCTAATTAAGTGGATGCTTGAATAATTGTTTGATAATTGGGCAATGCTTATATAAGTTAGAAAAAAGATTTAATTGGTATAGTATATTGATATTGATGATTTTATGATTATAGGTGTGTTGGAGGTGAAAATTTAATTTATAAAAATTGAGTGATCGAGGTGAGATTGTGGAATATATGTTATCTAAATATTTTAATGAGCAATTTGAGCTCATAAGAAGTGATCTATGACCTTGGATTGTTGAAGAAATTAGGATGTTAAAGATAATTGAAGTAGAAGAAATTGGGTTTTGGGAGTTAAATTGTATAACTTATTCATTTTGTTATTATTTGTGATTCATTGGTATCAACATTGACAATGTAGAGTTTTTTTGTGACTAATGATTGTTCGTGTTTTGCCCCTCCAATGAAGGTTAAGTTTGGAGTTGAGGTAACTGGGGTTAATTTATTCTATATATTTGTTTTTTTGCTGTAAGGTGTTTCCTGAATCTTGTTTTCATATACACTACTTGTATGTGTTTTGAAAAATTATGTGTATCTTTGAGTATGAAATTATTTTAGTGAAACAGTGTATTTTCCAACTTGTATATATAAGTGAATATTATTATTGAGATTTTTATTGTTGTGATAGTTACGATGTTTGTTATGGAATGTTATATATAAAATAATAATTTTGTAAGATGTTTTTGTTATGATATTTGTTAAAGGACGTTGTATATAAAATAAAAATTTTGTAAGGTTTTTTTTTTGTTATGATGTAAAATGTTTTTAAAATTATAGCAACATTTTTTTTTTTTTGGTTATGGGTTATGTTGGAGTGTATGGAAGAGATTTAGTGTTAAATTGTATCCACCGGCTCTCTCAATCCTAGCCCGAATTTTGAGTTGAGTGTTTTGGGCGAACTCCTTCTTGTTGCGATATATCGATGGTGGCATGAGAAGGGATAATATTCTTAAAGTGACTAACTAACCTTAACTAGGTGGCAGGTATACTAGCATTGATAGGTTATACTATATTTAAAGGAAATAAGAAGGAGAAGAATGGATGAGTGATGATGGTTCTAATTGTTGTGATTATTATATACTATTTGTTCTAATCGTTGTTTTTTATTATTATTATTATGTTAATAAACTTGTTTCTCTAACTTACAGTCTTTTCCTGAATATTTTGTAAATTGATTTTGGTTACTGAGAGTTTACGTCTCATCCCATCATTATTAACATTTTTCAGATAAGGCCTAAAATTTTGTTAAAGGCCAAGAAAAGCAACCAGAGACATTGTAACATCCTCTATTTTTAAAGAACAAATATTAATTAATAATTTGATTAAACCATACATTAAAATATTTTATGCATATAGTTGAGTTTTGAACTTTACAAGGCCCACATCCTTAATCCTTAAACTAAAAAATGCGTTATAAAATATCCGATATTTTCTAAAGAACACAAAATGAGCCACAATATTACAATATACAATTATTCAACATGTACTAAAATGGTAGAAGCGCTGTCGTTAGTAAAAGTAGCTTGAGCTTTCGAAGCCTTTCTTGATAGACCAACGCGAGAACTTTCACTTAATGTAACCATCAATACAGCTCATTATAAATGCTGATATGTGCTTGTGTCAAGTGATACATACATACATACATACATACATACATACATACATACATACATACATACATACATACATACATACATACATATATATATATATATATATATATATATATATAACACAGGGTACAAGATATATAATCAATAAATCTCCAAATCACAAATTCTGTAATAAAATTTTTATATCAAATTTTATGTTATTATTACATTTCTATATCAAATTTTATATTATAAATAACATACCAAGCAAAAGATTGAAATCCTAACCATCCTTATTACCCCATACTACCTTTATAAGTGCTGGTAGAACCTATGGGCTATAATATAATAAGTTTAATCTCTTTGACAATATTATGCCAAGCTCTCTAATGATGAGGTGTAGCCTGACCAAAAGCTACAGAACTCATATCGAACCATAAGTTCCCTATCTTTCAAATAAAGAAAAATGTCACTATCCCTTGGGATAACCCTTAACCCAAACAAAGGAAAAGGATGGTACTAAGAGCCCTGAAAATGTCCAAGTCATTCACTACGCATCGAGTGGTAGCATAACACGTGGTATTTATATGTAATAACTCCCTTCACTACTCTACATCCATCACTGTTCCACATCCAACCATATAAAATAATGATAAACAATCATAATCTTGGCATGTATATATGAGTTCCAAATGAAATTTGTAAAAATAATACATCATCTCAATAATCATAACAATACTATTTCAACTCATGAAATTATAATAAAAATGCATTATCCAAAAAATTATAATATCATAATTTTTTGTCTCAATATCCATTTCAAACTACTCATTGATATATTAAATCAATAATATAATATCACCAGTCATATTTCAAAATAAAATCTACAAGGCAATCTCATTAAGAACATAGTTTTCATATATTTGCATAGTTAAATCATTCACAAACACCATACAAGCATGTATAATAAGATGAAAGTAGTTATCTCAAGTTTTTTATACAAGAACTAAGCATGAGATCAATCAAATCCACTCTAAAATTAACATATAATTATATGTCAATAGAATTAACAAAACTTATTATTAAAAAAAAAAGAATTAACAAAACTACCAACTAATACAAAAATAATTAATTAATTAAATTATAATTGGCTCGCTTTAGTTTTCTTAGGAAAACGATGATTTATTTATTCCTTAAATTATCATTAAAATCACATTTCCTTCTTTCATAATTTATTTCTCATTTATTTTGATTATCAAAATATCACTATATCTTCGATTTAACTTAAATACTTATTTTCCTATCATATAATATTTATCCAAGAATTCAATATTCACATTCCTTTTTGAACCTCAAATTTAATCCATTTAATTCTCAATGTAACCTCCAATAAATTAAAAATGAATTATAAATTTAAATATAAGAGACCTATTATCATTAATGTCAATTTTTCAATCTAATACTAACTTATATAAGAATAACTCAATTTGTTAAACAAATCTCCAACCCTCCATACAATGAAATCATATCAAATTCTAATTTAAATCCTAAATCCCAACGAACTCATAATATTATATAGTTTAAGATTTAGCAAAACTAAACCAATTAAATCTACATTAATACCTCTGATAATTCAAATAAATACCTTAAACCTCATTTAATCGATGAAAATATCTCATAAGACATAAATCCTATTTTTTAAAATAGAAAAATAAATTTAAATTCTTACCACAACCCATCAATAAATCTAAACCAATTAAAATTAATTATTAATCATCATATATATATATATATATAATAGTCATCTATTGTCAAAACTCAAAACTTCCCTAAAATCCTAACGTCACAATTTTTGCTAACCAACATAATATTACTCAATTGAAAAGAGAAAAATATGTGGAACAACTTTTATGAAATAAATTTGTTGAAAAGAAATCAATTTGATTACCTAAATAATTTTATAAGATAAATAACTTACATCAGAAAACTCAAATATCCTCCAATTCTTTTTCTCTTCTCCACTCCTTCGGCCCCCCCCATCTCTCTCTCTCTCTCTCTCTCTCCCTCCCCCCCCCCCCGGTCACCACACCTTATATGTATATAAGAGGGAAGCACATAAGGTACTTCTCTCTTATGTGCTTTTTACATGCTTGTCACTCTAATTAGAGGGATGAGACATTTTATTTTATTTTTTATTTTATTAAATAAATTAAATTATATGTTATTTTCTGAAATATTTTTTTGCACTTAGTATTTCAAATTAATTAGTTTCTAGTTTTGCATTCAAAAATATTTGTCCTGTAACACCAGTATCCTGAAAACTAATTAATTTAAGATACCGAGTATAAAAAAATTTCAAAAAGTAACATATAATTTAATCTAAATAAAAAAAACAATGTCTCATCCCTCTAATTAGAGGGACAAGCGTGTAACAAGCACATTAATACAAGCACTTGTGAACCCAAAGTACTCCCCCCTTTTTATCAAATATGTGTGCGACTAACACACACACACACATATATATTATTTATTTATATTATTTAAAGGATATTACAGACATAGGTGTCATGACCCTTGTAGGTCTCTTTTTGGTATGTGTTATATGGATTTTTATATTGTTTTCTTAGGGCCCTCATATTTTTGAGATACCATATTTATTTAGATAATTATTTCAGAGTGATTGTGTAACTACTGTTGGGCTAGAGCCCTTATTTTATATACTGAAAATTTTAGTGGATCTACAGTCATATTTTATGTAGAAATTGTTTTTAGGTGACCCTAGTGTGATTTAATATTATGGGTTAAGTACCATTTTTGCCTCTGAAGTACGCGCCCAGGAGCAATTTTGCCCCTTAAGTTTCCGAAGTAGCAATGTTGCTCCTGAAGTATGAAAACGGAGCAATGTTGCCCCTCCGCTAGGTCAACTAACGGTCTTCGTTGACCATTAGTTGACCGTTAGGGTTTCTAACGCAGGGGCAACATTGTTCTGTTTTGATACTTCAGAGGCAAGATTGCTTCTTCAAAAACTTAAGGGGCAAAATTGCTCCTGGGCGCATACTTCAAGGGCAAAATTGGTACTTAACTTTTTTTTTTAAAAAAATGTCATTAGTTATTTTACAAAGATGATATTCCGGGTTAATAGCTAAGGTAAATGGAAATGAGACACAAATTCCAAAGAGAGTGAGAAAAAGAAATATTGTCCATACAGAGTATGTTATGTCAGGATCCGGCTGAGGTCCTCTTCGGCCTCTCATCCACTGCTGTTCTCTTTTTTAATACTGCGTCGTTTTGACACAAAATATACCTAATTCCTCTTTTTTGTTTAAATATCAAGGGTACAAAAAAGAGATTTCATGATACTGACGGATACTAAAAAAATATTGATAGGTACTTCATGATCTTGAAAAATTATTTTAGGACGTTGAAAAAATATTTCAGGATATTGACAGGTACTAAAAAGATATTTCATGTTACTGCCTGGGATATTGGCTGGTACTAAAAAAAAAATACTTCATGATCTTAAAAAATTATTTTAGGATGTTGAAAAAATACTTCATAATCTTGAAAAATTATTTTAGGACGTTGAAAAAATATTTCAAAGTACTGACAGGTACTAAAAAGATATTTCAGAATACTGACTGGGGATACTGGATGGTACTAAAAAAATACTTCGCGATCTTGAAATATTATTTTAGGAAAGGTTAAGTACCAATTTTGCCCCTTAAGTTCTCGGAAGAGCAATTTTGCCCCTGAAGTATGAAAACGGAGCAATGTTGCCCCTCCGTTAGGTCAACTAACGGCGTTAGTTGACCTAACGAAGGGGCAACATTGCTCCGTTTTCATACTTCAAGGGCAACATTGCTCCTCCGAAAACTTAAGAGGCAAAATTGCTCCTGACCGCGTACTTCAGAGGCAAAAATGGCATTTAACCTTAATATTATAAAACTCGTGGACTATGTATTCTTTTGTTCGTTAATTGTGCTTAGAGTAATGGATTTTTCTATAGTGGTTTTGGCGGCAAAATTTGGGCCTTGGACTTGGGATTTGTAGGCAGAAGTTGTGCCCTGAACTTCGATATGTATGTTCTTGAAAGAAATAGGTTCCTCCATTATCACTTGTTAATCAAGTTTTATTCAACTATCATGGTAAATTGTTGTTTTTGAGAAAAGGGTCTTCCCAGGGTGAGTGCATTTTAAAAACGGGTGAGTTTGGAATAATTCAATCAAATGGATGAGTTTTATAATTCGGTTCTATCTCTTTGCTAGAACAAAATAAAATATAGCGCCCATCTCTTTCTTGATTACATTATGCTGTTGTAAATTTGTAATTGTAATAGGGAATCAAGAACCGTTTGAAGCTGATCAAGAATCTCACTGAGACAAAATAAGCATGGAGTGGGAGTTCTCACTGTCTTCTGAGGATTCAGTGAAACCAAGACCTCAAAAACAAGAACGACTCTACGATACGGTGGATCACTCCGCAACCTGTAGCAAAAATCAATCACTAAGTTCAGTAAAAGTAATCAGTCACCAGTATGAGCTACCAATGACACTAACTCACTAAAATCGTTCTTCTTTTTAAACTTTTCCTAATATTTCTGGGTGAATGGAAAGGTCATTACACAGTTTCAAACCCCACTTCCATTAGTTTCTGATAGAACTAACAGATTTAGGGATAGGAAAGGGAAAATTAAGACACTCTAGAATCAGAATCTAACTCTAGCCAACACAACACTTTCTGAAAATATTTCCTCATTCATAACTTCATAAAACATAATACATGTATATAAAGAGTTGCCTACATAACTGCCTATACATAACTTCCAATATAATTATCATTAAACAGATAACATGCAATAATAACTACTCCAAACTGATCATAACTATTCCTTCTTATCCTATTTCTTCCTCTTCTTGCGTTTGGAATAAACTAACAGGGGAAGAGGGCAGTTATTCTCCCTATTATTCCTATCAATACCCTGCCCTAGAAAAACAGCCTTGTCCTCAAGGCTGAAAAGAGGAAACTCAGCTGCAAACTGATCATGTTTTTCCCAGCTAGCCTCTTCTTGTGGTCTGTCACGCCATTGAATTAGTAATTCAATGTTGGGAACTTCAGCTGCTGTAGTAACTCGTGATGACAGAACCTTCTCTGGTTGAAGATTGAACTCCCAATTATCATTGACTGGAAGAAGTTGATCTGATGCTGTAACAAACTGTTGAATCATTTGATCACAAACATAACTATGGAGAGTTGCTGTGGTAACTTGTTTTGGTATGCCTTGTAACTTGTATTTCTTCCCATTAATCCAGAATATCATGAATAGTTGTTGCCAATTTGCTTCCACGGTCTTAAAAAAGGCAGCCATTTGATGCCTAGCACCATGTCGACACCCCCCCAGTTTGAATGGGAAAAAGTCATCCTTAAATAGTTAAGTCTTGAATTGTAACCTCCAGTTGTTGACAGATTGACTTGCAAGAGATTATCCTGTCATCTCCTACTTGAACGCCGAGAGGAGGAAGAGGAGTTGTCTTTAATTGCAAGGCGTCGACAATTTTGTCGGAAACGAAATTATGAGTAGAGCCACTATCTATTAGAATCAACACAGACTTGGAGTTCAACTTCCCTCTTACTTTCATTGTTGGAGTTGTCGACTTGCCAAGGATGGCATGAAGTGAGATTGTTGCTAAGTGCTCGGTGGCTGTGTCTAGCTGTTCTTCATCGTGCAATTCAGTTTCGGCCGTGTTATCATCATTTTAATCTCCATTATCTGCAAAGTTGACGTCCGACAGCGATGTCCTGGAGCAAAACGTTCTCCACATCGAAAACAAAGCCCTTTCTCACGTCGTTGCTGTTTTTTACTGTCCGTTAATTTGGGTGCAAAAGAATTTGAATAATTATTCTGTGTTGTGGTCGACGGGTATTGTTTCGGCAAGTTTGAATTTTGGAGATTCAAATTGCATTGATATCCCATTGAAGTCGCACCGGTTGGGTAAGTTGAAATTGTATTTGAATTAATTCCCTGATGATGCGCGCCGACTAGTATAACTGACACGAGATTTCCGGAGTGTGAAAAATCAGAGTTTCCAAACTAATTGCAGGAGTTGAAACAATAATCTCGGTCTCGGCTGTTACTTTCGCTGCCATGTGGATTAGTGAATCGCTGGTTGAGGTGCTGAGAACTTTGAGAATGCAATTTCGACTCAAACAACGCAAGACTCACCGCTTTATAGACGGTGCACGGCTTATGTATCTTCACGTCTGACTGCAATTCATCCTTGAGTCCGTTGATAAACACTCCCAAAAGACAATGCTTCGACCAATTTTGTACTTGTGCCTGGCGTCTAACAAATTCTTGTTTATACTCACTCACCGAGTGTACTTGTTTTGTGCCGCAAAGATAGGCGTCGGGATTTTGAAACTCTGCTGGACCAAATTGCTCTTGAAAAATTTGTACCAGTTCATCCCAGTACCGTATGGTCCTCCCTAATGAGACCCAAGTGAATGTATCAAGTGCGTCTCCTTCTAAATTAATTGCTACAACATCCACTTTTAATTCTTTAGGCGTTTGATAATAACGAAATGGGTTAAAGGTCTTTTTTGCCATGGAAGTTTTGCTAAGGGAGCGTCCAGCACCCGGAAGTTTTTTGGGTATCAAATTTGCCCCGGAAGTATGAAAAAGGTAGCAAATTTGCCCCTCCGTTAATTTTGACCGTTAAGTGCCACCTCATCACACGTGGCATGCCACCTCATGACATGTGGCATACCACCTCATCAATCAAAAGTATCATTTTTGCCTTGGAAGTTTTCATTAAGGAGCAATTTTGCCCCGGAAGTTTTCATTAAGGAGCAATTTTGCCCCGGAAGTTTTCATTGAGGAGCAATTTTGCCCTTCTTTCTCCCATTATTAAATTTGACTATTAAATCGCTCAAAGACCACACATGTCATGCCTTGAAAAGGTGGAACTTGGAGTCAGAGAAGGAGATCCTTGAGACGTTGAGCTCAAGGAAGCATCACTTACGTTTATATCAATATTTTGAAAACCGGACTGGCTGGTTCAGACCGAAAATCAACATACCTTTTTTTCCCCCCTCAAGAGGTACCCAACATACTTTAACTCATTATTTAATGGGTATATGAGTGCAGTGAGACATGTTTTTTTATCGAAGGGTAGTATTTAAAAAAAGATTTTTTTTTAATGATTTCATATTAATAACATGAAATTTTTATTCTCACTGGTTTGCCCCGGTTTAACTCCGATCTAACCCACTAACCCTTGACCTAATACCTTAACTGGTTCAACGACCGGTCTGATTTTAAGAACCTTGGTTTGCATAGATTGATCATTTGCTTAAATCATAAATGGTATTTCCTGTGACCAGTTCGGCTTCGCAAATTCTGGCTGCTTTAAGCTCAACATCTCAAGGATCTCCTTCTCTGACTCCAAGTTTGACCTTTTCAAGGCATGACATGTGTGGTCTTTGACTGATTTAAAAGGGCAAAATTGACACATTTTGTAAACTTCCGGGGTAAAATTGCTCCTTAGTAAAAACTTCCGGGGCAAAATTGCTCTCATTGAAAACTTCCGGGGCAAAAATGATACTTAACTCTTATTGGTTGATGAGGTGGCATGCCACGTGTCATGAGGTGGCATGCCACGTGGACAGTTAGTCAAACTTAACGGTCAAAATTAACGGATGGGCAAATTTGCTACCTTTTTCATACTTCCGGAGCAAATTTGGTACCTTTTTCAGACTTCCGGGGCAAATTTGGTACCCAAAAAACTTCCGGGTGCTAGGCGCTCCCTTAGCAATACTTCCATGGCAAAAATGACCTTTAACCCTAACGAAATTATTTTTTTGCCTTTAGAATCCAACCTCTTAGGTCACCACCCTCATATTTTGGGAAGTCAACTTTTGAGGAAGGACGTTTTGATTGATTTCGTTGCCACCAAGGATCATCACCTTCATTAGGCTCGTGGTATGTGTCCCTATTACCTTGACTAGACTCTCCCTAAATAAATATGGGTGCTTTCTGCTTCTTCAAAGTGTTTGACTCTGTATTCATTTGATTCAATTGCGCCATAATGGCTGCTAATTAGGATTATGACTTTCAAGGTGCGAATAAGGAGGGGGATGGAGTGAAATTATTGCTAGATCGTCATGTGGATTAGGATTTGGTGGAATTTCTAGATTATGAGTGGATGGTAATGGAGAATTAATCTCATATGAAGAATTTCTAGTGTTCACCATGGCATTCACAGGCCCTAAGAACGACCGCTCTGATACCAAGTTGATAGAACTAACAAATTTAGGGATAGGAAAGGGAAAATTAAGACACTCCAGAGTCAGAATCTAACTCTAGCCAATACAACACTTTCTGAAAATACTTCCTCATTCATAACTTCATAAAACACAATACATGTATATAAAGAGTTGCCTACATAACTGCTTATACATAACTTCCAATATAATTGTCATTAAACAGATAACATGCAATAATAACTACTCCTAATTGATCATAACTATTCCTTCTTATCCTATTTCTTCCTCTTCTTGCGCTTGGAATAAACTAACAGGGGAAGAGGCAGTTATTCTCCCTATTATTCCTATCAGTTTCCATGGTTTGAAATATCAGAAACTGACGGGTACCAAAAAAAAAAAAAGAGAATCTGTTGGTAATCTAATCCGAGAAACAAATGAACATACAGAACATCCAAACAAAACTGGTCAGTACCGTAGGAAGAAAGAACTTGTTCTAAACCGAGCCTATTATCACTTGGTTCAGAAAAAAGGTAAGCACGTGCTGATATGCAGCTTTGTTGTACTGAGGCTAAGAAATGCTCCCATCTTGCAATATTCTTTTGTTTGTTGAGAAATTGAAGATAAGAGTTGTTGAGGACAAGCATATCAGTGAGGAGAACAATCATTCAAGATAACGTGAAAATTTGACCGACTTCAAGGATATCGATGAGTGGCTCATCCTTCTTGTTTTTATTCAAATTTCCTAGTTCTAATGTTGCATCCAATACAGCAAATAGAACAGTTTTGTTGAACTATTAAACCCATTCAATGACTGATACAATTATTAAAAAATTGGTTAATTGGCTACTGCGAAACTCACAAACCCCTCTGCCCTAGGGCATAAAATATGCTTGAAATTAATGTTTACATTTGAGAACCACTGGCCACTGCTGGTGTAGTAAAATGATGTACTTGCCATCAGAAAACACTACTTCTGTCCAATTTCAAATTTAACAAATGGCTAAATAATGATGGTGGTGATGGAAATCATATCAATAAGAACTGCCAAATTTAAAACACCTTATGCACAAGGGAGTATTCTACATGAGGCCAGGCATATCCTATTCTGTGGTATTCCGTATTTATTTTGTATGAATCTTCATAACATGTCATATGAAATGGTCCACCAAGTAAACAACCAAATAAAAACTAGGATCTGGTTATAAAGTTGAAAAAGATAGATGTTTGTAGAAAAGATAAAAGTGAAATAGAGGAAAAGTATAGGTAGTCAATATTTAGTATACCTGAAAAATTCCTGCCCTTTCATCCCTAATTATCTTCCGCCTCTTCATGAAGTTGATGAAAAGAATATAGCACAGATGACCGCATGTTTGCTATTTCTACAAGCACATCTAGTGCTGCAAAGAATTTTGGTTGACAGAATAAATCAAATTTCCTGGCTATAGAAAATTCAAAGATGAGTAAAAGGAAATATGCTGATAGAGTTGTGGGAAGTAAAATCTCGAGTTCTGATTATTACCTCTCTCAAATGACAACTGGGAGGCTCGAAGTTTTGGGGAAATTAAAACTCCAAATGTTGACAGAGACTTGGATCGCTCCTTACTAAACTGAAAAGGCACGAACAAGATCCATGGACAAACTCAGCAGACAATTCAGAGTTAAGTGAAGATAAATTTTTAAATATTTAATTTATTATCTATTAACCAAGTAAACACAAAATAGCAGTTATATCAGCAAGCCAATGTGATACACTTCGAATGGATGTACTAATTACAGAAAAAACAATGTATAGCGCAGGAGTTCAGGAAGCAGTGACAGTTGCAGAATACTTACTTGATCATTGTCTGTAGGTCCAAGCAAGTTCTTTGAAACAGTCACCTCAGCATTTTCTTCAGCTTAATAAATATATGACGAAATGAGAAACAGCTGGCATGGTTCTTAATTTCTAATAACACATGGCAGCGAAATCATCTCTTAAATTCAATTGAAGTTTACTCTGATGGGTCTGATTCATCTCTTAAATCAAAGTATGTGCTATTTTTTAGAAAAGAAATATTTGCATTAGGTTACTGCACTAATCCTGCCCCTTACATCATTCAGGGTCTACAGAGAAAAAGCATACCATTCAATCAATGCATAGGGAGAAAGTCTCCATACCAGATGATTGGTGAATACCATCTCTCTCACGGAGATGCACATTGTTATCTTCTAATTGACTATTTCCATGTTCAGAGGATGCCCATTTGCGCAATGTGAAGCATGGTTGCACTGCAATGGAGTCGACTGCAATATCTGAACAAATGGTTCCTCAATTTCAATGCAAGGAAAACGTAGCAAAATGAAAGCTTTGCT
Source organism: Acacia crassicarpa (assembly GCA_034222035.1). Classification (NCBI taxonomy): domain Eukaryota; kingdom Viridiplantae; phylum Streptophyta; class Magnoliopsida; order Fabales; family Fabaceae; genus Acacia; species Acacia crassicarpa. The sequence continues at coordinate 18,399,338 of JAWXYG010000004.1, read as the reverse complement.
ATCATGAAGACGCATGAGAACACTTGCCAGCACGATGAGAATAACAGAAATCACAGAGATCATTTTATGGGTTGGTTGTAAGAGAGTGGGTAAAAGGGAACTAGCACAATTCAGCAGTTACAAGCACTTATGTCCTTTAAAAATAGCAGTCTTTACCATCATATTGGGTTATCTTCACTGTTGTAGCAGCTGTATGGAGTTTCATGTCCAACAAAGAACTATTGATGCGTAAGCCACCCATAGAGTGTCGAGCACTAGCCAAATCCAACCATCCCTGTGATATTTTTAAGAGAGAGAAAACATGCAACATCAACCAAAAAAAATGGACAATATAAAATTTCTTAGCGGGAAGTAAATTGAGATTTTATAGATTTTCAAGGAATGGGGAATGAAGAATTCATACGATAAAACAACCAGAACCAAACAATCGAAATTCCATTATCATTTATGAATATGATTGCCAAATCCTTTTTAATGTTTCTGTTCCTTCTCATCAGAGAGGATAAAAAATTTCCGAAAATTTTAATTCATTGTCTATTATAATGCCAATTAATAGGTAACAAGTAGAAGAGAAAGAGGAGGAGGAGAATGTTCATCAGAATCTTTCTACACAATCATACTAGTATCAAGTTTGCAGAACTTCTGTCTGTCAACTTTGAACCAAATGAGAATGAGTTTAATTAGTTCAAGAACTTTCATGCTTCTTTGAAATTAAATAGTGCAAATTTCTTTGAAGAATGAACTCGATGAAAGATGTTTGTACCAGTTATGATCTGCAAAAAAGTAATAGTCTGTGACTAGTTGCATGAATAAATTGGATGCAATCTGGTATTAATGGTTTCAAAAACATAAGAGAAAGCATTGTTTAAATTACACCGTATTGAGTATTTGGTTGAAGTACGGACTTTCCTATTTTGTTTTGGTTGGATGTAGTTAACAACACAGATGTCAAATACCTCTATGGAAGGGATTTATCCAAGCACAACCTAAAATCTAATTCCTCTTTACCAGAAGAAACCTAATGAACAATAAAGTCTTCATGCTCCCATTGTCTTAAAATAATGAACAATTTACTAATTCAGAGAACACCTAAACATTTAAAAGTCACAATTAAGGCATAGGCAGCTGTAAGATGGTTGTGATTAGGTAAGAATCAACGTTTTTCTACCTCACGAAGTATCGAGGACAATGCATCAAAGAGAGAGAGGTAGTTATGCATAGAATCCATGAATTGCAAGACAAGTTTCTCTTCCATTCCAGGATGAAGCCGTGGTTGTCGCAGTCGCAGCTGTTGTGGTTGTGTGATATCTACTTCTGGCAGCTGATTTCCTGTTACTTTCTGACTCCACTCTTCTTCTTCCATGGGACTTCACCAGCTTCTTCTGATCGACGCAGCTCTGATTTCTCCACGGCAGCGCGAAGAGAATGAAAAACCGGCCGGAAACTCCGTTGAGGATGTGCTCTGTCAATTTTTTTTTTTATTTTTTTATTGGTGATGACTTCTTAAGTTAAAAATTGTTGGATATTTTTTTATAGAAAAAATTGGAGATTCTTTTTTTTTTTTTGGGACGGAAAAAAATTGGAGATTCAGTTGTAAAAAATGGTAGGATAATGGATATTTTCAACAGTAATTCTTATATAGAACAAAATAAAATATAAGTTAAATTTTTTTGGAAATTTATTCCCTTCACTAAATCTGTTAATTCATGTAACCAACACAGGGATTAAGAATTTTGGTTTTGTCCCTAAAATTCTATGAGGAGGAGTAGAGCCAGGAAATCGGGCCAAGCCCATCGGGTCGGCCCATTTAAGTCCTGGTCCTGTAGGGCTCAGGCTTAAAAAATAAGTCAGAAATTTGAAATTGACTCTGCAGGGCCGGCCCTGTAGGGCCTCAGACTTAATCGAGCCAGCCCTGCAGGCCCATTTAACTGTAGTTTTTTTTAAAATAATGACTTAAACTTCCAATTAATGAATGTATTTATTTACAATTACTTAGATTTTTTTTGTTTAAACTATAACCCTTTTTTTTTATTATTATTATTCTGTGTTAAAACACATAATTAGTTATTATAAAATTTAAAGAATGGATGTTTTCATATTAAATAAACACATACTTTAGTATTAAAATATTATATAAGTAATAAATTATAAATATATTCTGTGTAAAATAAGTATAATAAAATCATGCATGAACCGAATGAATCTGCAGACACACAAAATTACGAGAGTGAAAAGCATTTTGTCATAGGCATACATAAAGCAATTCCTTTGTTTAATATTTTTTGAAAAAAAAAGGAAAAAACATATTTTTTGTGTTTATTTGTTTTTTATTATGAATTAATGAATGTGTTTATTTGTTGAATGATTTATATTGTTTAGATATTAATGTTGATAAAATTTATTTGATAGATTAGAACTTTAATAATTGCAATTTATTAATTATATTTCTTTGAAAAAATCGAAGAAAAATAGTTAAAATTTAGAATAGTAATTTTCAAGTCCTGTAGGGCCGGCCCTGGTACTATCAGGCCGAGCTTTAAAAAATAGATTTTTTCCTTATTTCGGGCCTTGTAGAGCCGGGCCGGCCTTGATTCCCAACTCTAAGGAGGAGTATACCAATTTTTTATCTATTAGAATGTGTCTGAAAATTGATTGAGGCAAAATATAGAATCTATGGATTTATTATTTTTGATAAAATTAGGTAAAAGAATTTGAAAAAAAAAATATTTATTAAAGAGAACGATAAAAACTATAATTATTTAGAGGGACCAAATATTAGAATATAAATTTAAAAATACTAAATAGTGTTTATTCAAATCTTCAACATTTTCTTCTACATTACTGATTTTAAAACAAAAAAGAAAAACTGTCATAATGAATGTAACCATATCTTTTACTCTTTTTAAAAAAAAAAAAAAAAAAAAATCACCAACATCCAAATCCATGTCATCCATATGTCATTTAGTTATACTAACATCAGCATTTATCCATCCATATCATTAAGTTTTTTCATTTGGTTTATATTATCAACATGATATCATTTTGAGTTAATACTATATACAAAAGAGTTAATAGTGATTTTTTCCTTCTCATTGTACCACTCTGATCCTATTTATAAGTCCAGTTTGACCAAAAAATTTGATCCTTTTTATAAGCCCATTTTGACCAAATAAATGAGATTGTAACAATTTTGCCCATGATAATGATGATGAGAGAGATTGGCTAGCCATGTTGGAAAAAGAAAAAGATGAGAGAGATTTGACAACAAATTATAAAAGGTACTCATTCATAAATGAAGGTAAAGTTGAAAATTTGTTCTATAGTCATTGACATACTTTCTTTTCCTTGATATGTGAGATTTGATCAAATTAGACTTATAAATAGGACCAGAGTGGTATATACTATATACAAAAGTAATATTTCTTTACATTCTTATACAGGAACAAAGTTCGTATTGCTTAGCATTTAGTCTCCCATATTCTCCCTTGATCTACACAGCATTAGGGAATCAACTTATTTCTCTACCAAAGATCTTGAGGGTGACAAATTCCACGTCCATAAGTTGATACAATCATTCTTACAAATAAAGGAACTTGGAGCACTGCAAATAAGGCAAGTGGGAGAGAAGCCACAATAGTAACTGGAATAGGCATCCATTTGAGTCTTTCCCCGAGTAACAAACAAAGAGCCGCCCCAAAAGCTATCAGTATAGTTGCTATAGAAATGAACAGAGAGGCCAAAGCCAAAATCATATTCCGAGGCAGCCTCTTGAGGAAGTCTTCTTCAGCATAGTATGCAGTTAAGATTGATAAGAACATGAAGATAGAAGCTACAGAGGAAAATAAAGCTAATGCATCTGAGACAGCAAAAACCAGGAATGTTTTATCACTCAGGAATGTTGGGGTTCCTTTGGTTTGGTCATTGCCTCCAGGTACAGTTATAGTGGCAGCAAAAGCAACTGTGGCGATAAGAGCTGCCACTAACATACTTGAGTTTGATGTATCCTTCATCCACCTCTCTCCTTTTTCAAGCAAATCCTTATGCTCATCCTTGAATAACTGCCAAGCTGTTTTCCCCTCTTGGTTCTTAACTTGCTTATGAAGAGGATGATCAAATTTCTCCACTTCCTACAAGGGAAATCCAGTATAAGAAGATATCTATCTATTACTTTCTTTACCATGTAATAATGTCATTATTATTTGGTGCATTGGGTTTGTACTTTGGCAACTAAAGAACTTAGGATCTAATTATGAATTTGGGGAAAAAAAAATAGCTTTTATGCTTGGGGTTTTTTTAGCTAATATCCCCATTCCTTATCTTTAAATATGTGTTTGTTCAATTGTTCTCCCTTCATCCCTATTATAGGGCACTTTCAACTAATTCACACGAATTAATAAATGATAGTTAATTTATTAAATCTGTCTTAGATCAATAAAATTTTTCAACTTTACCCCTATTAATGAGGCTTTGAAGGAGAGAGAAAAACAATGAGAGCCACATAAAAGCATTAATTACCAGTATAAAATGGATAAATAAGCATTGATAGCTCTAAGTGATTTATATCAAGGACCAAAGAATTCTTCTAGAAAGTGCCCTATAATAGAGACCAGAGGGATTAGTTTTTATCCTTTACTTATTGATATACTGATTTGATCTATGAAATTTGGGGATTTTTGTTTGTTTTCTTTCATTCCCCTTCTTGTTCAGCATCAAAGGGATTATACCAGTGTTGGCATTATATGTGAGCAATTAAAATTCCAGAGCCTGTAAGGAGATGAATAAGTGCAAGATTAAACATACTTTAAACCATCGTAACTCTTTTTGCATCTGAAACGCTGGGCCGGAAACCAACGCTAGCCGAGGAGAAGAACTCAACCTTGCTGCATGATGTGATGTGGTGTTTTGTGATTCATCTACCACCAAAACTAACAGCTTACCAATTGGCATCTTGCTCAAAAGGCTAAAGACCTTTTCTTGCCTATTCTTAATAGCAACTTGCATTATATACCCTTCATTTGGCATTTTAGTCCAAATCAAATCAGGAAAGAATTGGAAACATATCCTTAAAATTTCAACTATCCCAGATGATATGGTATTGCGCAAAATTTCTGCACTGATGAAAGACTGCCAGAAGAGGGAGTTGTTAGTGATTGAAGCTTGTGAACAAACATGCTCTACCAATATCTCAGCAGATTTATGTCTCAGCTTTGTGTCTATTACCAGCTTTATGCCTGGAACTGCAGGTAAAAATTTAGTTGCATATAAAAGTGAGGCTAAGAATGGATTATGAGGAACACTGAAAATGTGTTTTTACTAAAATAAAAATGGGTAATACAATCTTTAGTCTATCAAACTTGCCCTCATTTTGGTTATAGCCTCTCAAGCTTCAAATTGTGGGTTTTGGCCCCTCAAAGGGTAAAATGGTCTAGATTTTTATAAAATTATAGGGACCAATGTAAATGGAATGAAATTTGAGAAACCAAAACCAAATGGAGGGCAAATTAGAGGTACCAAAGATTATATTAACCAATGAAAAACATACCCAGCTTCTCAATGGTTTTCCAGATGAAACCTTTGCTTGATGCATGAAGATCCTTCAACTCTGTTCTCGGTTGTACATGATCAAGTTCCACTGGAACAACTATTTTAATAGTAGAAGAAGAATATTAAATTTCATAAAAAGCAAGAACCAAAATGAAGCTTGGAAAGAGGACTAAAAAAAAGAAGTATGCACAATTTGGTACTTACAGTGGTAAATGAACCTTCCCAAAATCCCAAGCTTACTTCCACTTTGGAAATCCGATGGCATTTTTGACAGAACATTGAATATAACACTCCCATTTGAGTCTACCATAGTGGCCAAGTTGGGATAACGCTGGAGAATAAACAAAGTGATATCTGCACATTAGAAAGGAAAGGAGCATAATCAGTGAAAAGAAGCAAGAGAAAGTATGGGCCAATACACATTTGTTACAAATAACTAACTTAACTAATTTCCTTAATATCCACAAATTAGTTAGCTAGACCAGAGGTAGTACCATGAAATCCAGCAGCAGTAAGCAAAGCAACAAGACGACTAGCAGAAGGACCGGAAAATGGACATGCAGGTCTCTCATCTGTAGTAACCAAAGCAAGGTACCATAACAACTCTTTACTTGTAGAGGTAATTGCATAGGCAAGAGGAGAGAATCCTTCAAAATCAGGTATTTGAGTCAGAGAAGGATTTCTTGTCACCAATGCCTTGGCAGCTGTTGTATTTCCACCCAAAGCAACATAATGCAGGGCTGTACATCCCATCAAGTCTACCTCGGCGAGCGCTTCAACGGGCATTTCCTGCACCAATTTCTCCACAAGTTTCCACTGCCCTGCTATGGCTGCCACGTGTAGCGCAGTCCTGGCAACTGTGGTGATCTTTGCTGTAACTGCATTCGGGTCGCCCTCGAAGAATATCCTTGCAGATTCCCAATCACCTTTGAGTATTGCTAGGTGCAAGGGGTGGTAGTAGTTGTGGTTAAATCCCCTAGCTTAATTGGCAATAGCAGGAGCAAAAATGTGAATTCATATTGAAACAAGAAAATTTCAAGACTAAAAAATTACTCAATTAGTCATGTCATGCACTACATGTTCAAAATCTGAAATGCAAGTCAAGTATGCAAATGAAGAACAACTGAATGGACTCTCAACATAAAAAAGCAAATTTGCAGGTATAAATGTAATCTTTGTAACTAAAAAGGGATCTTGGTAGTAGTAGTAACAGTAATAGTAGAAGTGTCACTTTTTGAAACTAAGGAGTAACCCTCAAAGTTTACGCAGAGTTCAAATATAAAGAAGATCCTCAAACAAAGTAAATTTTTTGCTGTCACATATTACTCTACCTGTATCACCCTTTTCACCTTGGACTGTGAACAAAGGGCAAAGAGAAACAGAACAAAACAGAAGAAGAAGAAGAAGAAGAAGAAGAAGAAGAAGAAGAAAAGGAAGAATCGTCTTTTTATCATACTCAGTACTCACCCAACTTTTCTACCAATCCATATCTGAGATAAGAGCAACTTAACTCATCTTAGATTTATTCAATGTAATGAGTTCAAAAGTGAATACTTTGCTATACACCTATACTTCAAAAATACAGCCAGATTGTGTGAGACTCAATAAGCCATATCAGACACAACAATATTCACTTAATTTATACATAGGACACTACATTGCGCTATGACATAGTGTTTGTGTGTTGGATTAAAGAAACAAAACTTTGTTTGAGACTTGAATGATATGTATATCAAGGGGACTTTCACATACCGAACTCAGTAATAGCAGCCTTGATCTCGTCGGAAGAAACCAAACGCGATTCTGGAAATGCCATCTTCTCTGCAGATTTCAAAGCTTGCTCTTGGTTTTTTTGCCGGCTTCCAGATGCTGCAACAACAGCTTTTTAAGGGGGTAAAGGATGAAGAGTTATTACAGTATACTAAAACTATAAAGAGGAAAAGACGCTTCCTTCGCGAAAACGCAAGGTTGATATTCTCTTTTTCAACCTTTTTTAAAATGCTGAGTGTGCAAATTACATTCATGGGACAAGTCTATGTGACCAAGCAAAGCAAGACCGAGATAGCATCATATTCTCTCCTCTTTTGGATTTTAGGTTTTGCCTCTGTCTCTCTCCGTTCTTTTTTTGACCAGAAAACATTCGTCATCGACTTTACACGTATGAGCCAAAAGGATTCCTGGTTTAGATCTTCTCATGCTCCTTCCATCCTATGCATTGTTTATTTTTTTCCGAGTAAGTTATGGTCATTTTTTAATTAAACTTGTTACCTTAGATATTCTAATGCTTTCCTTACAACATCATGAGAACATTGCCTTTACTTTTTTTTTTTTTTTGGTGGAAAATTCCAGAAAATTTTGTTTAAAATAAGGAAAAGATCGACAAAAATCATCTTAAGCCAAGCTTGTGGAGGGAATCTGGGATTTACAAATGTTTTTAAATAACCAATATGCTTCTGACAATATTTGAGGATCTCAAGTTGTTAATATGAATTTTAACATTGTTAATTGTGATTTTTAAATTGTTATTCTCTATACCTCAATAGTCGTTTGACATGTGTAACTTCATAATATTACTTATAAAATTGTTTGTATTTAAGGAGCTTCAAGTGGTCAATATTTACACTGAAATTGTTAATTGCGACACATAAATTGTTATTCTTTATAACTAAGTAATCATTGATGCCTAACATTTGAATAGTTTAAGTTGTCAATATGTGAATTGAAACTGATAAATTGTGATTCTTAAATTGTCATTCCTTATACCAAAATGGTTAAGAGCAAATTGATTATTTAGAAACATTTGCAAATCTCATATTCTTCTTATAGGTTTGATTTAAAATTTGTGATATTGAACTCCCTAATTTGTTTTTTTAATATTTTAAACAGTTTTTTTCAATAAAAAAAATCCCATGTTTTTTTTTGTCAATCCCGAACAAGTTACTTTTTATAAAATATTTTTATTATCATAATAAATTCCCTTAAACTATTGTTAAACACCTATTTGAAGTTAAACTGTATTAACAGAAGATATATGAACATAAAGTGATAAACATCAGGAAAAAATTTTAGATAGTTTAGTTTTTAAAAAATGTTTCAAAAATGAACTTAATATTTTTTATGCATTGCTATTGTGAGAATATCCAACGGGAGTTTAAATATTTATTAATTAGTATTGATATTAATTAATACTACCTTCGGTTCTAATTATAAGAACACTTTTGTAGTGCAAATTGCACTACAAAAGTGTTCTTATAATTAGGACCGGAAAGAGTAGTTGATATCACTCATAAGCAGTTGTCTTCTAGGTTAGACTTTTTTTTAAAATTACTGGTCCAAATATTTCCATCGCTGGACTCCAACCAGACCCATTATTGTTTCCACACCAAAGCGTTTGAAGCAACGTGAGCTTTAGTAATATTGGCACACGAATAACTTTCGATTGATTTTCACAGATTATTCATATGCAACACAAAACTTTCCAGACATTCAAAATGAAATTGTCTTCTGGAAAAAAAAATCATATGCAACATAATTATATAAAATTATTAAAACTATAGAGACTGAATTATATTCGATCAAAATTATAAGAACAAAAAGATTAATTTTTCCTTTCCTTTTAATAAATTAGCGTTCATGATTTCTATAAATAAGCCCACGAAGCCAGTAACTAATTAAAGAGAAAGAACCAAAATTAAATATTGAACACTTATGTTCTTAATTTGGGTTATTAAGATGACTAGAAAGGAAAGGAAGGCAGAAACGTATAGGGGGAACTCAATTTTTTTTTTTTTTTGGGTATAAACGAGGCATTTAGCCTGATCTTATTCCTTACTCAAAATACACCTCAGGTATGAATAACCCATAGCATCTCTGGCCAGCAAAGGCACGATACACTGCGGAGGGTAATCAAAGCTACAGTATACATCATTCTGACTAAAGCTAAGAGCAGCTAACGCATCTGCACATGCAGTGGCGGACCCAGGATTTTAAGTTAATGGGTGCACAATTAGTGGTGGGATCCGAGGGTTCGTCCCAAAATTTTTTTTAAGGAAAGTTTTAAACGCATTAAAAAAAAGAATATAAACAATAAAAGAAAAGAAAACTTCAACTTAACATAGAAAAAAAATAATCAAGAGTCAACTAACATTTACATCATAACGATTACAAAATAAGCTAGCTCATCTCAATGCTTCCTCTATCGAAACCTATAAGATTATATCTTTTTTCATACAGGGACACTAAGCAACTGAAGCTATGATTTTCAATTCCAAAGCAACTAAATAATTCACACCCTATGTCAATTTAGTAAGTAATCAACACGTAATCCAAAATAAGATAAATTAACATCCAAAGGATGAAAAGATAGTATTTGTAATCAATAAACTATGGATAAGTAAACTAAATAAAAGGCGTCATTTTATATTTTTTTCGCGTCTTCTTCACTCAATGAAAAAAGTGCTGCTCAACTGGCAGAGTGTTTCCTCTTAGGGTGCAGCACACCCTTATGTCACTGGTTCGAAGCCTAGTAGGCACGGTTTTTGTGCAGCATTTAAAAGGTTTCACTGTTTTTTTAAAAAAATTCTGAAAGAAACGCACCTACAAGAATCGAACATGGGACACTATGACCACCAACTTTGTAGACTTATAACCAAGTAGGCCACCTTGACAAGTTGATGTAGGATTTCTTCAAAATATATACATATTATTAGAATTTTAGTGTCTGCACTTGCCCACACTAGCCCCAATGTGGGTCCGCCGCTGTGCACATGTATTACTTTCTCTATATATATATGCACAAACCTGATCCTAGCAAAACTAACCATTACCTCCTTGATCATAGACAACAATCTTGAATCCACTTCCTCTTCAGTCTGCAGCTTAGCTAATAAGGATACCACTGCAGCACTGTCACATTCCACAATTATGCTATCACAATGTCTGCTAACAGCAAGCTCCAATCTAGTCAATATCACCCAAAGTTCAACATGAAATGCAGAACAGACCCCCAATTTACGTGCAAAACCACAGATCCAGTTTCCATCAGACCCTCGCATTAAACCACCACAGCCGGCTAACTGATGCTTGCCTCTAAATGCTCGATCCACATTCAGCTTTATCCACCCCTCATCAGGCACCCCCCATCTAATCTCCACCACCCTCAGTGTACCACCCAGCTTCCCAAACTCAAACCGAGCCCTTTTTATCTGATAAACATATCGAGATACAATGGCTCCCCAGTTTTCAGGCATTACAAATCCCTCTTCCAACCTGGCCTTATTCCTCCAAGTCCATAAGAGCCAACATGCCACACCAAATATTAAGCACCAATCATCCCTCTGTCTTGCTAAAATCCACGTGAACTAGTTTGTTCCCTGCTTCAATTGAAACTGAGTCTCAACCTGACCTTGCCACAGCTCCCTCCATAGGTCGCCTACAACTCCTCAGTCCCTCAGAACATGCATCACGCTCTCCCTCTGACAAGGCCATCGGTAACAGAAAGGTTCACCACCCATTAACCGCCCTTTCCTTTCATTGGTGAGCAACCTATCATGCATAGCTAGCCAGAGGAACATTTGAACTCTCCTTGTCCCTTTCCAGTTCCATAACACCCTCCACATTTGATCACCCACCCTCTGCTCATTTCGAAGCATGTGATACATATTAGATACGGCATAATCCTGATGCATCTTGTCTCCCCACCGAATAACGTCCTCTCGACTCTATCTATTTGGGGCCATGGTCGCCAATACAAGGGATCTCCCATCCTCATTTACCCTCTCCCGCAACCTTGCGATATCCCATTGACCATTTGAATCTGTCATGTCAGCTACTCTCAGTTGTTTCTCAGCCTCAGATAATAATCCAAGACACACATCACAGAGTTTTCGACCTCCCCCCCCCCCCTCAAGCCATCTATCACTCCAAAACAATGCCCTCTCACCATTACCTATGTCCCAGGATATATTTTCACTAACAGCTGGCCCTATTCTAACCACACATTTCCATATTTCAGAATCTGTTCTCATTACTTTGCACTCCTTAATCTCCTTCACATGCCTATCATACTTTCCAGTCAATACTCTAGAGCAAAGACAACTTGGATTATTATATTCCAAGCTATCTTCCCTAATAGGGCCTCATTCATGACCTCTAGTTTCCTTAGGCCTAATCCACCATTCTCTTTCTTCTTATAAATCATCTCCCAACTTACTGCATGAATCCTCCTTTTACCATCCTCTCTTCCCCAAATGAAATCTCTTTGCAATTTCTCCATTTGTTGGATCAAACCCGTGGGCAGGCAAGCATGTTGCATAGAAAACACAGCCATCTGATTAGTGATAGCTTGCACTAATGTGACTCTCCCCGCAAGCGATAAGACCTGCTTTTTCCAACTGTTGAGTTTATTCTGCATTTTATCCAGTAAGTATTGATACTTCCCCATCCTACTCCTTCCTCTTGTTATGAACGCCCCCAAGTACCTCCCTAGATCGTCCATCCTCTCAAACCCATAGTAGCCACAGATTTCATTTTGAATACACCTGCCCACATTACGCGAAAAGAAAATACAAGTTTTTTGGGCATTTACTTTTTGACCTAAGACCTCTCCAAACTGATCTAACACACCCATGACAGCCCCTATATTATCCAGGTCAGCTTCACAAACAAGGAGTAAATCATCCGCAAATAACAAATGGGATATTTCCACCCCTTTCCGACCCAACCTTATTGGTTTCCAAGCTTTACTACTTACACAGTCAGCAATCATATGCGAGAGTTTATCCATTCCAAGCACGAACAAGTATGGTGATAAGGGATCCCCCTGCCTGAGACCCCTAGATAGTTCAAAGCCATTCCTTTTACATCCATCCCACATTAAAGACATGTTGGCCAACATCATACTACCCTTTATCACGGCTCTAAAGTGATCATTAAACCCAATTTCAGCTAACACACTCTCCATAAAACCCCACGACATTCTATCATATGCTTTTTCCAAATCAATCTTGACCACCATGTACCCCTTCCTCCCTTGCAATCTATTCATGGAATGAACCACTTCTTTTGCAATTATGATGTTATCGTGTATACTCCATTTGGGCACAAAACTTGTTTGGTATGGCGACACCAATTTATCCATAATAGGCTTTAATCTATTAACTATCAATTTCGATAAACCTTTGTATATGACATTACATAAGGCTATGGGGTGAAATTGACTTACTAGCTCTGGAATGTCCACCTTTGGAATGAGGACTATCAGTGTTTCATTGACCTCACATATTCTCTCTGGATTCCTCCATAACATTTTTATAAATTCAATCACAGCCAACCCCACCTCCTTCCAGTTCTACTGGTAGAAAATGGCAGGAAAGCCATCACAACCCAGTGCCTTGAATCCTCCCATTTGAAAGAAAGCTCGCTTCACTTCCTCATCTTCTATCTCTCCCAACACATTGCAGCTGTACCTCCTCAACCATCCCCCATCTCTGTACTGTTGAACACCACCCCGTATTCTTGTTTTCTTCGCTAAAAAGATTAACATAAAAGTTCTGAAATAAATTCACAATTTCAGCCTCATCTTCAATCCACACTCCACTACTATGGAGGAACTCAATTTAATTTCTTACTAAGGCAGTAAGAAATCATGATTATTTATGAATGCCTTCCTCTTCAGAAACTAATATGGAAGGCAAAAAAAAAAAAGGATTAAAAACATAAATCCAAGATAATAAAAAAAAATGAAAACTTTCGACTAAGACATAGGGAAATCAAATGCTGTGACGGAATTTGCTGGAAGTGTGACTAGCATTTTGCTGCTTGGATTATCAAGTGCGATAGTTTTTGGTACAACCTACAAAGAAAAACGAAAATAACATAAGTACATACATGTATATATAATTAAGGTTAATTTTGAAATGCGGTTATTGACATTTAAGTAGTGTTCTCACATAACAAAAAGTCAAGATGAAGAAGAAAATATTGGATACCTTTGTTGGCTTATCGAAACTATCTCACCCAAACATTCCGACTATCTTTGTTGCCACACTAAAATCCACGTTCTCATCCAAACCATTTATTGTCATCTTAAATCTTGATGAGTTATATATTATTAAGGGGTTAACTAGCATATTTGCCCCGAAGTTTAAGCCAAGGAATAATATTATTCTGAAAGTTTTTCTTATTTTAATGTTGTTCCGAAAATTTTGAAACGTGGCAATGTTGCTCATTTTTATTAAAAAGTTAACGGTTAAAGTCAATTTTTTAATGGTCAACATTAGTTTTTTAACGAAATAGGACAATATTGCCACAAATTTTCGGGACAATATTGAGATAAGAAAAACTTTCAGGATAACATTACTTCTAAGTCTATACTTCCAAAACAAATTTACTACTTAACCCGTAAAAGAGCAGTTAAGAGTTGAACCACCTTTCACGTCCAAAGTAACGCTGCAACATGCCAATTGTGAGATAATTAAAGATATATTTTTTTTGGGCAAACGTTCATCTTTTTTTTTTTTTTGCCCGGCGGTAAATGCTCTTATAGTCCTATATAACTAATTACCTAGCCATCCCCATAAAATATCATATTTTAGATACGAACCATTGTAGTATTACCCCCTCATGTTATTTTCTATTTTTTTATAAGAACTTAAAATTTAACTTATCTTGATCTTTTTTATTAAAGCGGTACCAAAATTGTCAGAGGAAACATGCCTCCAGAGGATAGCTGTGCCTTTTTTTTTTTTTTTTTTTTTGAGGGAAAAAAAAACTACACACAGCAACTATAACTCTACCAGAAGCAAAACTGGTCCCATCCCCACAGCTTAGAGATCAAAAATTTCAGTCCAAAACAACCAAAACCCTTAACAACCTAGGCTTTTCATTATCTTGATCAATTCATTGATAACATCCTGAGGATTTGCATATGAACCAGAAAGGTTTATAGCATGATACTCCAGCCCTTTCCACCTGGAGATCAACTGAAAATGTGGACGCCTGAACTGGCTGCTAATTATCTCGAGAATCACGGCTTTAGGCGATGCGGATACGATGTGAGTAAGACCAGCGCCATGCGCTCCGATGATTACTGATGCATCTTGAATGGCTTGGACCTGTTCTTTCATAGGCATGTGTGCAAACAATCCATTCACCAGGTTGATTTTGCATCCTTCATAGCTAGATGCCCAGGTCTTCAAGGAGTTAAAGACTTCTGCCTCATTGGTAAGCCTTGATTCAACCTTGCCACCGTGGCGAGGATGAGCTAAATAATCTTCCCGGCGAACAAAAAGGACATTGTGACCAGATGTTGGTTTTCTAATGTGGTGTTGGTTTAAGGGTAACTCGAAAGCTGCTCTAATCATCTCTCCAAACTCAGATAGACGTGCAGTTTTGAGATTATCAGGGTTTTGCCATAGATGAAGTGCAGATGCCCCATCACAATTTATATCTTCTGTTAGACCTTTAAATAGCGTGGTTTCATATCCCAAAGGTGAGAGAACAGCATGGCGAAAACAAACTGAACCACTGTGGTTTTTAGCATATCCAACACTTGAGAACAATGCTTTCCATGTCTCTTCCAGGGGCGTCTGAAATGTTTAGCAATAGGAAGAAACTAGTTAATCCAAGGCTTTTTACCAATTGTGTGAAAGATGAAAGGGAGATAACTAATCCTTTCACAGGAGGAAGCTAGTAAATACATTGAAGATGCAGGAAGTGGATTTACATAATGGACAGTGGAGAAAGATACACAAATCTGAAGCAGGCAATGGCATGAGAACTATGAACTGGAAAAACAATGACAAAGTCTGGTCATATATATACCATGCAATGGCCATCTACAAAGATCAACTGAGGTCGATTCGGCAAGCCAGTGACTCTAGAAGAAACATAAGCACTGTACCAGTCTGTAATAGTGTGGAACATATTAGCATACTCGAAGCGTGTCACAAGAAGCGTTGGCTCCTCAATCCACTGCAAGTTCATAAGTTCATGTTAGAATCAGGCAAGCGGAAGCCACACAATAAAGGGATACAGTTTAACAAGACAGAAATTAACACAAATAGCATCATCCCTAACTTCCTCAGTCACAGAAGCTATTGACCAACTATGACTCATCAATTCCACTATATCCTCCATTGAACAGGTCCTACCCAAGTACCAAGGATAAATGCTTTCCCCCTGTTTTCGATTGGCACTTAACATACTGTAGTCAGACTCGGATTAAAAAAAACGATTTCCATGTTTTTCGCATAACTAAATGATAGGCATACTAAAGGCTAAAATAAATTTTCGGACATGTTAGTATTATTAGAAGTCCTGATTTGATCTTTCTACTCTAAATTCTAAACTGAATCAATACTTCCTTTCAACATATCGAAATATAAAAAAGCAATGATGTTTCAGAATTATATGGAAACCATTTAGGGCATGTGAGATAAAGCAATCACACAGTATTCAGGTGATCTCCATTTTTCATCAAATCAAGTTTCAAATTTTGCTATGATCAAAGTTAGAACCAAAAATCGAAAACCAATGAATCCCTATAACCTCATCGCAAGCGAAGTCCTTCTCACCGACTACCCTGATCGAGCTGATCAAATCGCGCATTGTATGCCTCTGAATCTCGCCCCGAGGCACATAATCATCCAAGAACTCTCGGCTCACAAGCTTCTTCTCTTTACTAAGCTCTTCCCCTCCGTGAACCTCAAACGCACCGTCCAGAAACACAGGAAGTTCATCCTCCTCTTTTCTCCCCAATACCTCCTTCAAGTTCTCGCCTCCAATTGACATCTGTATCTTCTCCGGCACCATCCGAATCTTCCCTCCCTCGCATATGGAGCTCCGCAATGTATCGCTGTACCAACACCGAAACCATCCACCACCGCCTCCACCGCCGCCGGAGCTGTTGGAGGAAAGGAGATCGAGGCGATGAGTGAAACCGTTACCAAAATAGGCTTCGCAGGAGCGGAAATCTACCGAATTGGCGGAGGCTTGGGTCCAGGGGAGGTAAGAGGGAAGAATAGGCCAAGGTTTCAAGAACTGTGTTTGGGTTCGATGCTTAGGGAGTAAGGATCGAGGAAGTGAAGGTTTGGTGGAGGAGTAGTAGGAGGTGAAGTAGAGGAAGAGGGAGAGAGAGTTGAGGGCGAATAGGGAGAGAATGATCTTCAGAAGAATACTGTTTTTTCTGTTCATGGTTTCTCTCTCCCTTTCTCTCTCTCCTCTCCCAGTTTTTCTTCTGGTTAGAGACTCACGACTCACCAAAAGCAAGGAAGAAGAGAACGGGAAGGAAGACGCGTCCTGTTTCTCATTCAGGCAAGTACAACGAATCATTTGTTGCCACGTGTAGTGTAGTTAGAGTCAATATTATTCTGAGTTTGGGACTAGATTAAAACAATGAATCAGTAAATAGTAAATTAAAACAATAAATAGTTAATTCTAGTTTATACATACGGGTTGGATTTCCCACATCATCTCATTTTTTTTATTTTTTTTAATCTTATATATTAGATTAAAATAATAAATAGTTTCAATTCAATCTTTTATAAAATCATTTTTATATACATAAATAAGTAAATTTAAACTCTAAAAATTTAATCTATACCATTAATAACTGAAAATTAGAAAAAGTAAATAAAATTTAATTTATAAAATATTATAATAATAATTTTATAAAATATTAAATCTAAACCATTTATTTTATAATTTAAAAGTGAAGATAAAATTATGAGAAGATAATAAAAAAGAAGACAATAATCAGAATATCATTTTCCTCACCATAAAAGTCGAAGGCAAGGTGTTTAGTGAGAAGAGAGATTACCAAGGATTGAAGGTAGGCTTGGTGGATGGAATAATATTTAATGCCACTTTTGTGATATATAAGTTTTTTTTTCAATAAATTAATTAAAACTCCTACAGCCACTCTTATACCATTTTTGGTGCATAACCTATTCTTATCTATAAGAGGGAGGCTACCAATGTTTTTAATTAATTTCTCATCTTACACCATCTAATTATTTATATTAACAAGAGAATATAAATAATTAGCTTTGAACATAAATAAATAGATAAGACAATATAAAATCAAATAGTCAATTTTGAAATAAATAATTAGCTTTGAACATAAATAAATAGATAAGACAATATAAAATCAAATAGTCAATTTTGAAATAAATAATTAGCTTTGAATTATGTTTTTAAAAAGGTTTTTTTTGTAGCGACAGGGAAGATAAGGTAGAAAATTAAAAATTATTACAATATAACAATGAAAAATTGTGAATATTTGAAATTCTCTCATGAAACTTCTTTAATTTGACTGTTTGTACAGTTAATTTGGGTCAATCTTGTTATGTTTTTTTTATATTTATGGGGTAACTTTGTTTCTAAAAAGACTTAGATGCCCACCGCTTTCGAGTGAAATTTTTTGGGATCAAATTACCCTTTAACCCTTTATTTAAATCCCATCGATTCAAATCCTTAGCCTGTATTGATATCAAACATCTTATAAAAAAAAATTGGGTAAGATTATGGTATAAAACCTTTCAGGGGGAAAAAAACAGAATTTCTTTACCGATTCTTAATACCATATTAAAATTATAATTTTAATCTCTTTTTATTTTTACTCATTTTGGTAATATTTCTATTTTAAGAATTTTTTTTAGATATAAATGCTTAGACACTGGCTAGAGATAAAATTATCATAATTGTAGCATGTATTATAATGTATATAATATTTTTGATCATTTTTTCTAAAAATTAATTTTCATAATAATAAATTAAGAATATGATATTAGTTATAGTATATTTGATCCTTTTTTTCATTCTATTTACTATTCTAACGTATTTTATTTTATGTTTCCGCCAAAATATTACATTAAATTAAAATTTTATTGTTATTTAATTATATATATATATATATATATATATATATATATATATATATATATATATATATATATATATCCTAATTTAACATACTTTTTTGAAAATTAAAAAAAATCTATTTTCATGTTTGAAATATAAAATGGATAGTGGGATTAGAGAAGGGGGTGGTTCAATACTAACAGGGCCACTATGGGAGAAAAACTGGGCCAGGCCCACTTAATACTGAATGTTAATATGGCCCAATTTTTTTGAGTATTTGGATGCCAATCCATGATTATAGACTAGAGCTGGGAATCAGGGCCGGCCCGGCCCTACAGGACCTGGCCCTCCAGGGCTTGGGCCCTACAGGGCCAGCCCTCCAGGGCCTGAGATAAGGAAAACATCTGTTTTTCAAAGCCCGGCCCGATAGTACCAGGGCCAGGGCCGGCCCTACAGGGCCTGAAAATTACTATTCGAAATTTTAATTATTTTTTTTCTAGGTTTTTTCCAAAGAAATATAATTAGTAAATTGCAACCATTAAAGTTCTAATCTATCAAATAAATATTATCAACATTAAATATCTAAACAATACAAATCATCTAACAAATAAACACATTCATTAATTCGTAATAAAAAACAAATCATTGTCCACAATTGACTCACATAAAACTTAAGAAGTATTAAACTAAACAACATTAGATAACTCACATAAAATATAAAAGCATACTACTATCATTGTCAATTGTCACCTTCTTTATCACTCTCATCAATTTCATAGATATTTGATTATGCTTCACTTTGAGCAGAAGGCTGTGTTTCAGGAGTAAAAATGTTATGAATTTCTTCTCCTGCATCATGAACACATCCATAATAATCATTATCTGCAACAAATAATATATCAAATCATAAAATCAGAGTATAGTTATTATGTATTTATATATGTGCCTCCTAGCCTCTTCCTCTTGGCATTCTTTGACTAATTTTTTTCTTAAAAAAATGAAAATGCTACAGTAACAGGGCCTGCAGGGCCGGCCCGAGGCCCTACAGGGCCGGCCCGATAAAGCCCGAGGCCCTACAGGGCCGGCCCTGCAGGGCCAAATTCAAATTTCAAGCATATTTTTCAAGCCCGAGCCCTACAGGGCCAGGGCTTAAAAGGGCCGGCCCGACGGGCCCGGCCTGATTTCCCGGCTCTATTATAGACCAACACTAGTCCTAACAGAACAAAAACACAACGCCAATGAGAATTGGCATAGATAGTAAGGGATCCAGAACTAGGCTTTTGGGTCGTGGGTTCAATCCCCTTTGTCGTTGCTGGAACTCCTTTGGTAGGCGATCTCGTAAGTGCTCATAGAGCCCGGGGCCGTACCCTAGCCTTGGTGGGGGACTGATGCCGAACCCCTCCAATAAAATATTACTCCCTCCATTCTTAATTATGGGATAATATTTTAGAGTTGATTTTGATCCTAATTATCTAATTGTTGTTACATTCTTCATAAAATATTTCTATTGATACTTTCTCAATAACAATTAAACACACTGATAATTTAATAATGCATCTATATACTCTATAAAGTAAATAATACTTATAACTTATTAATGTCACATACACCTCAATTCTACTTTCTTCTGTGACAACTCAGAAAAGTCTATGATTCCGCATTTGTGTGCACACACTATACATGTGTGTGGCGAGCATATCCCCCCCCCCCCCCCCCCAAAAAAAAAATTATATTAGGAAAAAAAAAGGCTCACACAGAGAGATGAGATGGTAAACATACTCACACAGCCACACACATTTATATTAGGGGGAAAAAAAGGCTTACACCTTATGCATTTACAGATATTCTCTGAACTGGCTAAGAGCTAAGAGAAGCCTATGATGCTAGATTGTATAATTCATGTAAGGTCGGAGAGGTACAAGCACATGGGATTATTGATTCAACAATCTATTGTTGAATCAATTTTAAATAAGGGCACTGTAGGAAAATAAATATAATTAAATAATTTAACTACTATCCTTAATCTCTCCAAAGTTTGGTAAATATGTCCTATAATTAGGTCGGAATGAAGTATATTTTTTTTACCAATATATTAAAAGGATTAAAATCCAAGGATGCCTTGTTAGCTACTAATTCCATCACCATTTCCTAAACTATTCTAAAATGAAAATCACATTCTTCTTGCCTAAAGATAAAATAGACAAATTCATACCAAAACAAATAATATCATATCATGTATCACAAATAATATCACGTCTAATCCTTAATATAAGATCTATATACGAGCGGGATAGTAATATCATATCATACTATCGTTGTAGATGGTGAATAACTTGTCCTCAAAAACATGCATTGAGATAACTCCTAGTAAAGAGGACTATTCTTCCATTGTTCTGTTTCTATATATTTGTGTGTAAAAAAATACTGTCACATGCATACGCACATTATGGGTCTATTTGAGTTAGTGTTGAAAAATACGTTCGCGCAAGTTGGGACAGAACGCTTCTTACAAACTTATCTTGTATATTATAAATCATATTAGAAAAATAATTTCTAGTTATCATTAATTCAAACAAACACTTAATGCGAGGGCTTGTAGAAACACTTCAAAACATTAGGATATTGTGAATAATTGAAAACAATAGTCAAGAGTACGGTTTCCTCTGTATCTCTCCTTTCAGTTTTTCTGCTGTCTCCTTTTCAGAACAAAATAATGAGATTCTATTTTCTAATCCAATACACTACCTCTAGTCCTTGACATAAGATCCCACTATAATACAAATTATACTAAAAATGAGATCTTATATTAATAACTCGCTGTAGAGGTAGTACTATGCTTTCACGGGCTAGAATCCAGCAGGCATTCTTTGACCATAAAAAGCTAACTTGAGCAATCGATTACAGAGGTTTTGGCCACTGATTCTCAAACAGAATAACCCATTTTTTGTTTGTTAGCAAAGTGACGAGCCAGCTTAGCCTTTGTTTATTTGTTTGTTTAGACTCTTAAGTCTTAATTTTCATGTAAACCCATCCCGTGAACCTATCTCTCCAGTCTGGCTTCACATGACACACCTAAAACAAAGAGAAATCTTGATCCCAAACTAAACTAATCCAAAATAATTCCAACACTTCACTATGAACTCTCTATAAATTAACACCAAGTTCAGAGACATGACAGCATTATCAACTAGACCTAGCTAATTCACTGCTTCTGAGTTCTATCTGGTTAAGTATGGCTGAGACTAGTGGCAAAGTTTTGGTACAGTGGCTGGTGGCAGCAATGTTCATTGCCTTATTGGGTGGAGCTCAAGCTGTTGTGATATGTAATGTGGAAACATCTCGGCTGAACTATTGCCGGGCGGCCATCACCGGAAACTACCCGCCACCGCCATCGAAGAGGTGTTGTGAGGTGATTAAGGAAGCTAATCTGCCATGTCTTTGCAGTTACAAGTCACTGTTACCAGCAGCTGGAATTGACCCCAAAAATGCATTGGCCTTGCCTGGTAAATGTGGTCTGAGAACACCTAGTCCCTGCTGAGGTATTCACATCTCAACTTTGAAAATGAATATTAATTAATAAATGAATAACTTTGGATTTTGTATTTGGTAATATTTGTTTTGGATTGGATTGCTTTGGTAACTCATAATATTCTTTGTTGTTGCAGCAAAGTGAACTCGAAAAGGCTTATGTGTTAGCTCAATTAATGTATCTTTAATTATTTCCTTTCTTCATCTCATGTGTCTGCAAGCAAAAATTGATGTACAAGTGTTTTATCTCTATTGTATTGTATTGTACTCCGTCTTAAATATAGAATTTGGTTTGGAAGTGGATTTTGATCATAAATGTAAGAACTTTTTTTCCATTCTATCCATGATATTTATCATCTTTTAAAAATTAATTTGTTTAGTTTATAAATTTACACGTAAATGTTTTAGAAAGATCATATCACAGTGCTATAATTTATTTAACTTCTTTTTTTTTTATATACCAAGATTTAAATTCTTTAATTTATCAAAATTAGATAAATAGGTTTTATATTAAATATCAAAGGAATATCATTTTACTTGGGAATTGTCTGTAAAACAATATAATTCAAAAGTTTTAAGTATCTATTTCTACATTTGTCTACAAGAATATTAAAATATCTATTACCCATAATGGAATCTGTTAAACATTTTTGTAGCTAGCCACTTTCAAGGCAATCGTTTCAAGTGAGAACACAAATGGTAACCTGGCCTCAATTTTGTAAATTACAAAAGTCAAAATATTTAAAAATTTGAAATCCCAGTAATTTATTGTGTTTGTGTGTTTGGAAGAATGATTAAAGCCTTTAAAAAGTAACTTTTTAATCATAATTTACGATATACGAAATAAGTATATAAAAAAATTTTTGTCTTAATATGCATAAATAAGCACTTCTGTTTGTGATCCCAAACAAGATAAAGTGAAAGACGTTAGTAAAGGTGGAGGAGTCAATTTTTGTTTATGGCTAATTGCTAAACAAAGCAAGCAGGCTCTAAACTTTCAATTTCCATACTGAGAGAGGCTACACCACTTATTTATTTCTATATCATTTTTTCTCTCTATAAAATAAACTAATAATTTCCAAATGAAACCCAAGAAAAAAAAAAAGACACAACACTAAAAATCAAGACCAATTGCAGCTTCAGATCTCCAATGTCTAGCTTTCTCAAACCCATTAACATAGTTCTCAAAATCACTCACAGTTTGATCAATCTCCTCTTCAGTGTTCATCACAAACGGTCCAAACTGAACCAGAGGCTCACCCAACGGTTCACCCCCAACCAGAATGAAACGGACCGCCTTACTCCCAGACTTATTCCAAGCCTCCAAGCCATCCCCAGAAGAACCAAGAAGAAGAATATGATGAGAAGCCACCGGCTGAGATTTAGTGCTGCCAAACACACCCTCCCCTTCCAAAACATAAACAAAGGCATTCCAAGATTCTGGTATGGGTTGTTGCAGGTGGGACCCTGGTTTGAGAGTGAAATCCAAGTACATTGTTGGAGTCTTTGTTTGGATAGGAGACTTAATCCCTAAGGCTTCACCTGCTATTACTCTCACTTTGATTCCATCTTTTGAAGCTTCTGCTATGTCCTTACTCGGCATCTCTTGATACCTTGGCTCAATCCTGTGATGAGATAGACATATAATGTTAGAACACAATGATTGGTTGGTTGAAACCAAAGCTTAGCTTGTAAATTAAGAAACTTTATGGTACAGATTTGACGTGACCCTCAAGGTTTATAATGCGTTCTTAACATATATATTTATCAGTTACTTCCGACCAAAAAGTTCTTTAAGGTTAGGACAGATTTGACTTTAATTTGGAGATAATGGTGTGCTGTAAAGAGAAAAAGTCAGCTGGAAAACAACAAAACTTAGGCATAGTGTTTGTGATCTATTGTTTTACACAGAAACAATCTTCAAAAACTAGCTATTTAACTAATTTGGGTAGATTAAGATAAAAGAAATCAATAAATTAGTTAAATTGAAAAAATTTGACATGGTCTCCTTAAAATATCTCTATCTAATATTAGATTATACTCCTTTCGGTTTTTAATATAAGACATATTTGAGAAATTGATCTTGATCTAAATATAAGATATATTTTTCATATTTGTCAATATTTTCCTAATTTACCCTTATTGATGCTTCCTTAACAATAATCAAGGAGAAGAGAGAAGAAGTGAATTAAGAGAGATGACTAGGATGTTTTAGAAAATACATGTTATATTAACTAACTTCCTTAATCTAATCAAATTGAGTAAATATGTCTTATATTAAGGACAGGAAGGAGCATATAAGTTTATAAGTTAGGTAAATTATAGTTTGGGGAAAATGATAATATAGGAGATAAAATGGATTAAGATATTATATTTAAGACTAAATCCAACCTTGTAGCTCTTATATTAAGGACCAAGTCAGAAACTATGAGCAACAACATGTTGCTCTTATTATTGAAGGATTCCATCATCACCAATCACCATAGAATATGGGGTTTATGGTGGTGGCCATCTCAGATGGATGGATATGCACACTTGACATCACTGGGTGCTCTGTTCAAAAGCACTTTGTGTATGAAATGGTCCATGATGAGGAATCATGAGATAAAAATCTTATGTGACCCTGACCCTGACCCTGACCTTTATATATATATGTATGTATATATATATTCCAAGGGTATAAAACACGCACCTGACTTTTTCTCTGTACAAAAAGAAAAGAATTTCCCTTTTGGTTCATACCCACCCAGGATGCAATGTATCCAAAGTAACCCTCTAAAATACTAGTTAACAAACACTGATGATGTCTAGTGACGTAACAGATATGTCATGAGCCTAAATTGCAGATTTTAGAAGTAATTCAATATTTCCTTTTTTTAAAAAAAAAAAGTCAAATAATAATACTAGAATAACCAACCGACCATATGCTGACTGTACTTAACTACTCATGCATAAACTTCTTGTTAACCTTATCTGAAAAAAAAAAAATACTATTAAGATAATTTAACAAGGCTTATCTGTTACACTTGTTCGTTTATACTTGTTTGATCCATCAAAATTGTAAAACCATATCAATAATTAAAGTTTGACCAAGCTTTCTTAACCGGATATTCTTGTTTAGAGTAGTTACCTCATACAAGGGGAAGATCAAGTAATATATATATATATATATATATATATACTCCTTTTATCCTTAACATAAGATATATTTAAGGAGTTGATCTTGATCTTAAATATAAAACATAATTTTTTTTTCCATATTTGTCAATTTTTTCCTAATTTACCTCTGTTGATGTTTCTTCAACCATAATTAAGCAATGTGAGTAAGGTTTTTTAGAAAATACATATCATGTTAACTAATTTAACCAATTTTCTATATCTAATCAAATCAAGTAAATATGTCTCATATTTAGGTGCCGAGGAGTATATAATAGAGGTAGAGAAGAAGGTGTGAAGGTACATTTTATGTTTGGAAGAGAGGTTGATCCAAAGCTGTAAGCCCTTTTGGGTGCCTTGAGCAGCAGGCATCTCTGAGTGGACAATCCCTTTTCCTGCAGTCATCCACTGCAAATCACCGGCTTCTATTGTTCCCTTGTGTCCTTCAAAATCTTCATGAGTCACGCTTCCCTGATTATCCAACACAATTACCCCACAAATTATAAGTATGTTTGTTATAATTGACTTAACAGTAAATCCCCTATTAAACATGTGTGGATTTAACAAAAACGTGTATGTGACGCATGCAGGACGTAGACAACATGGTAACACAGAAGGGCAGCTGGATTTTGTTTTTCTGGACAAGGAACAAGACAACAGCAAAAAGTGGGGCCATTTCTTGTGTGTTTTTTGTTGCTTTTGAAATCAGTAATCGTTGGAAAACTAGGTCAACTTTAGATGGTTGTACTTTGATAATTTCACTAATTAATTAAATAGGCTCATTATCTGGTAGCCTGGCATATATATAAAGTTGTGGCTTATATATGTTGCCCTGACAGCAGCACACAGATTGGCCACCAACAGACCTGATCTTTTTCTTTAGTTGGTAGTTAAAAGCAAAATTTCAACGTCTAATGAACTAGTAGCTCATATATCAATGGTTCAGTTTTTAAAAAATTAAAAGTAACCTTGATGTTCTGGAAGAAGAAAAAAACAACCTTGATGTTAAAGAACATTCCAATCTTTTTCCCCCACTTCCTACTCTAAAACCTCCTTTTGTAACAAAACTCGGGATGATACTGTAAAATTAGACTTGTAGGATTGAAAGCCAAAGATTTGATCTTTTATTTGTTTTAACCATTTTGTCATTCTGTTTTTGAAATCCCAGAAAAGGAAATAATTATATTAATTTCTTTTTCATAGGAAGCTTGAGTGATATTTTTGAACTGAAATGAGAAATTTGGGCTATACCTGCAACATGTATGTGACAGTCTCAAATCCTGCAGAGAGAAGAAAACACAGAGAAGAAGAAGAAGGGGAAAAATAAGAATCTCGGAGAAGAAGATTTGTCAGAATTAAGAACAAATGTTAAAAAAATTAACAGAGGACGTCAGAACAAATGTAAGAAAAAACAGAGGGACGATTTGCAAACCTCTATGTGGATGATCAGGAAATCCAGCAGGGGCTGTGACTGCAGAATTCAAAAATTTGTATTCTTAGAAAAGAAAATTCAAATCATAATAACTATAAACAAATTGCTTATTCTTAATTTCTTTTTTCCGGGAGAAAACAGAGCATAATATAGAGATATACGCACCTGAGAATTCATCCAGTACAAGGAATGGATCAAAGTACTTCAGCTCAAACCTGAAAAAATAAACCCAGAAACCCCATTAATATCATAAGGACATCACAAGAGTTCCTCAAGGTTTTCCAATGAAATAAACGCACAACATAAAGAGGAACTTCATTGGAATCATTGAATCATAGATACTTCATCATACGAAAATTTAGCAGAAGCAAGTAAGAACTGGATAATTAGCTCAAACATGGACAAACCCAGAAAACCCATTAGTGAAGGAAGTTCAAGTTCATTACTTTCAATGAAGAAGAAGAAGATGAAATGTTTACCGTCCAATACTTCTTCTAACAATAGCGCCAACACCTTCATGCTGAGGTCTGGCCAAGAACTTTCTGACCACAGGACGTGGTTCTGTAACAGAACTGCAAGTTTCTCTTTGTGGCATTTTGTAAAGCAGTTGGCGAGCAAACTCAAATTGTGAGGATCAAAAGGAGGACACAGGATCATATATATAGAGGAAGTGACGATGCAAGATTGTGACCTTGACCTTGAAAAAGAGGAGAGAGATTTTAAAGAAGAGAGAAGTTTGGCGGCCAAATAAGAAATGCGAATAAATATGGAAAATGCAAGGAAGGAAGTTGGCTTGCTTCAGAATAGGGATTGTGAATTGAAGGACTTTTTTGATGATCTTTGTATCAACGTCAGCATAACGTCCGCATGATGTTGGTTCTCAGCCGTTGCATGATTACCACGTGTCAGTACGGGATTAGTTCAGGGGAAAAACTAACGCCTCACAATAAACCAAAAGTATATTTTAAAAAATTGTGATATTCGGTTTGATAAATTTTAAAAATTGATAATTTAGGTTGATTATATGGCATAAGTCCAATTAAATAACTAAAAATTATTTTAACAATAAAAATAATTTTCAACCTTAAAATAGACTTTGCACCAAGGTGGACTGGATGTGGCTCACATGATGTGTGGGTTCCAACGTTTGTATACAAGTACTCCCTCCGGTCCTAATTATAAGGCATAGTTGACTTTTTTGGAGAAATTAATAAAGCTAATTAAATTACTTTAGAATATTTTTATTTTTATTTTTTTCTTCAAAGTAATTAGTTTAACTAATAAACTAATATATAATCTAAAGATACACAACATATAAAATGATTAAGTAACTTATTTAGCTTCCTTAATTTCTCCAAACAAAGTCAACTATGCCTTATAATTAGGACCGGAGGTAGTACTATTTATTATTGATGTTGAGACTTGAAACGTTGAAGTACAAAAATTATATCAAATGTAATATTTTATTTACTTTATTGAAAAAAAATTAAAACATATTTGTTAATAAAAATTAATTTCTAATATTTACTTTTTTAGTGGTGAAATATAAAGTAAAAAATGGAAGAGACATAAATAATCACAAAATAATTCTTAATTTAATTTTGATATGTTGATAAAAAATTATTAACATATAAATTTTTATTTTTTGATAATTCCTATAAACATATAGAGTTCAAATTCATCAAAAGTTGATATTGACCAATATCTCTCAATCTTTGCCTGATTCTGATTTTCCAAAAAAAAAAAAGCATAATAATTCGTGAATTATTTTGGGTTCGAAAAATGGTTAAAGTGATGTTGAAGCAATTAATTTAACCGTTTTCACTTTTTAGTACTTATCATTGAAATTAATAACATCATTGTCAATATTAACTAAGTGATAATTATATAATAACTTATAAGTCTTTAAAATTTGCATGACAACTTCATTATTATTATTATTACTATTATTGTCATCATGATGATCACATAATTTGTTAATATCTGAGTCATCTTTCATTTCATAATCAAACTGAACTTTCTCTTCTTTAATTTGAATAACACGTACATGCTAACGACAATTGATTTTTTCTTTCATTTGAGTTATTATCTTCCATTAATTGTTAAACTCCTCTACCGTATTTTGGTTAAACTCCTCTACCGTATTCATTGTATGGCTTTAAATTATCTTTAATTTTTTAATTACATTAATAAATTTGAACTCTAAACCATCTCATCCACATCCTACTCCATCTTATCCATTTGAATTAGAATTTTTTTTTCCTCGCTTTTAATGCTAATCTTGAAATTCGGCTGATCTTGTATATTACAGACTGCTTGTGTATTACTATATAATTAATTTAATTTAATTATTTATGATATATCAAGTTGGAATAAAAATTTGTGTTGGCATGACCAACAAGGTATTAGTTCAGACAGTAAGCAGACTCACCCTATAAAAAGGAAAACACAAAATCGAATCCTAGGAAAATACTTGTTGTGAGAGACGAAAATCTTTTGCGCTTTATGTCTTGAGAGAGAAAACCCCCAGTCTAATAAAAAAATATATATGTTGATAATAATAATAATTTAAATGATCTTTTCAATTTTAGAAATTAATCATCCGGCTAACATTAGTATGAAATACTAATGCTAATAATGGAGGGATAAAGAATGAAGAGGGGGTGAGATCATGAGGGCAAAAGCATGACGCAAGAGGGAAAAAGTAAGTCAAAATAAAAATGTAAATATACAAAGAATGATGAGTATTTGATATGGTCAATCATGATGCTTATTGCTTCCTCACTTGGGAATTCTCTTTGCCTTTCGTTTTGAAATTCCCTTTTTTTTTTTCTTTTTTCTTTTTCATTGTTCCATCAAGAAAAATTGAATCAGTGGAATTTATATATGGTAACTATTCAATTCCTCGTGGGTGGTACCAAGTTTGAACTGAAAGACTTTTTATGTACGTTTGAATTTATTTGTAGGGTCATTATATTTGACTCTTTCTTCAACATACTCTCAAGTAGAGTTCAAATGAGTATTGTACTATTTCAATTTTGAATCCAATTTTTTTTTCCAAAAAAAAAAAATCTTCAACAGCATTTTGATAAGGGAAAAAAACAAATAAACAAAACAAAAGAGGTTAAACTTATTCTAGTGTCTCATGCTAATGGATTTCAAACCTCAAGCTAATTGGGGTTATCTTATGGGATGAAAATGTCATATCATTAAATTTTTGAGTAAAATACTTTAATCACCTATATGTTTTATCTTAATTATACAGACCTCCCATATATTTTGAAAATCCACACAAACGCTCTTAAAATTAAAATGTATTTTACACAAACCTCCCTTATATTTTGATATTTTATTTTTGTCCACTCTAACAGTTAGTTGACCATTAAGTTTCACTCTTAAATTTCTAATTTACCAAAATGTCCCTATTAAGCATTATAATTATTTAAACACACACATATATCTAGACAAAAAAAAAATTTATACCACCAAATTTTAATTCTAATAGGTTTTTTAACTTTCTATTATGCTAAAAATTTATTAATTTTGAGATTATAAAATTTATAATTTTAATTTTTCACCATATTTATTGAATTTTATTTATTTTCAGTTTCTTAAATGGCTAAAAATATATACTAAACACATTTTTTCTGTCCAATACAATAAACTATATAGATTTGAGAGATTATATAATTCATTTGGATTTATAATTCCATAATTTTTCCTGAAATATTGAGGGGGAAAAAACTTACTCGGATTTTAAAAAAATTTTCATATTTACAATTTGACAATTCAAATTTGGGATTCAGCATTAAGGGTAAATTAGTAAATAAATTTTAATGCAAAATATATTTATAGAATATTTTTAACAAATTTAATGGTTTGGACTTATATATTTTAAAAATGGAGGGGAGGTTTATGTAATTAAAGTAAAATAGAAAGATAGTTAGAATATTTTATTCCAAATTTTTTATATGAATGTAGTACAATATTATCCTTCATTTATTTATTCATTTTTTGAAAAAGTTATTCTTCATTTATTATTGTGTAGATTTTATTCTCATGGGTACATTATATATTAAATAAAGATAAAATTGAAAAATTGTTGAATTTTAAGGCATGGTTAATGAGGTTTAAAGTTTTTTTTTTTCGTTCCGATAAAATATGTTGGAAGTGACTTATAAATAAGACTAAAATAATATATCTTACTACTATTATATGATATCACATTGAAAATGAATCTTAATTGTCAAGATTTATTCTTAAATGCTCAAAACACCGTATCCGCTGCGAGATAAATGTGTTCATACATGTGTGTGAGTGTGTGAATGAAAGTTCTATAATGAAATGATTTAAACATGCAATTTTTTTCTTTAAAATGTTGCAGTCTCAGCTATCTAAGTTTTTGTCTTTTTTAATCAAATTTTGTTCTTAAAGAGTATTCCCCAGTTAATTTTACTCTCCATTAACTGGCAATTTCGGTTCAAGCTGTGAGACAGACAGACAGACACACACACGCATCATATATAGGCATGATATCTTCATGTTGTAAGTCATAACCTCGTATAAACTTCATAAGGTAACCACTCAAAATTCAAAAAGGCTTCATGTGCTTCAATCATAGTAATAAAATTGTCAAGATGTTGATTGATGCAATATGCAGAAGTTTTTATTTTCTGGTGAGCTTTTTGAGGTGTGTTTGTGTTAATCACCTAAAATCATATGCTTAGATACACTAAACTGATTTATAATTTTTTTGGCCCTTTTTCTGCATCTATTCCTTATTTTAATGATTCCAATAAGATCATGATGATTATGCTACTTAAGGCCTGACATTCATGAGAACAACCAGACAGATGTAATGGGAACATCCAAGGGAATCAATAATGATGGGAGAGTTTAATAATAATAGTTGAAGTCAATTAATTATGTTGGGCATGTGGCCACCAAAATCATACCCCAATTCTTAGGTTTCTCAAATCCACTGATTAACTATTAGATATAGGGTTCACATGAAAAGAGAACCTAGATATTTGCTTTACACATGATTTTTTGTAATTGGCATACATTATATATATATATATATATATTGCTTCAATTTGCCATCTTTTGTTATTTGGGTTTACTTAAAAAAAAATTTCAACGAGTGGTTTTTAAACAGTCTTGTTATTATCAGACAGATTGAACAAAAAGTTGTTGCCAGATTTTCAAATGAATGGTGGAAAGCTTTCATTGAATTTTAAAAACCATTTAAATCATCTATGATTTATCATAGTACTCCAGCTTTTGCTTTCCAACTATACACAGCTATTATACAACTGTAAGAAATTCATTGTGGGATCAGAAGCAAGGAAAATTTTCACCACATTTTGACTAATCTGAACCCAACTTGTTCATCTCATAATAAATGCGCGCGCACACAAAAAAGTAATCACAAATATGAGTAATAATAGTAAAAGGTCCAAAATGTAACATGTACTTAGGATTGAGTTCACATAATTAACCTAGATAGAGAGATTGAAGAAATGGGAAGGAGAAATATAATGGACCTACCTAAGTCATAACAACAAAGAGATGGGAACATATATAGAGGACTAACTAAATTATTCATAAGAAACCTTTTTGGGAGAAATATTGCACTCAAGGCATAAGAGGAGCAACAAAGAAGGCTAGACTAGAAAAAAAGATGGAGATAGTGACCTTATTAGATAGTGCATTTGCTGGGGGTGAAGCTCCTGAGATAGCTTTGGTAGGAGGTGAGGAACTTGGGGGTGACTTTGAAACAGGAGGCAAAGCTGGCTCTGATACTTCAGATTCTGTGAGAATTGGTAGTGGAGCCTCAGCCGGCGGCAACTCATCATCAGTGATAAGTTCGTAAAGAGCACCAGGTCGAGCAGCAGCCATATAAGGAGGTGTTTTGTCGCCCAAGTTTAAACATTTGTTCCCTGTAGTGAGAGATGAATAGACATCAGGAAGATCAGAGGTGAAAAAATTTTAGAATACAGCTCAATTTGCTATAGAACTGATCCAGTCAAACACAAATGATTAAGGATATTTAGATTCTTAAAAATATATTGATTCTACGGATTTTGACCTTTTGCTCCTTAAATAATACATTATAGCTGAAAAGTGAAAAACAGAAGCACCAAAACACATTTGCAGCAAAATCAAGTTCATCAAGTCAAAGCTAAGTTTTTAACATCTTGTTATCTGAGGCAACTTGTACCATATTGTATTAACTCGAAGTTAATGGCATTAACGTGAGAACTTTGTTAAAGCCCCAAGACATTTAAAGGGTTAATACGAGGGGTCAAAATTTATAACCAAATTGAGAAATGTGAATATTTTGAGGATCAAATTATTGTCAACTCAATCAAAACGAAACGAAAAGTAAGAGCATCGCTGGGAACAGGTGATGGTACAAACAAGTGCCTGAAGTTATTCAAAGAACATTAACCAAACAAGGCCAAAATTTTCGCCTGCAATGCAGGAATTAGAAACAGAGTTGTAAACTATAACCAGCGACTTTCATGTGAACTTCTTTCTGCCAAAAAAAAAAAAAGACAAAACTTGGGTCAAGTTTTGGAATCACACTTGTTATCTTACTATTGTTAGTTATTAAAATGCATATGTACACTTCTAAATTCACCTACAAATTTTACCTAATGGATATAAGCAATTACACTATAAACTACAAACTATGTCCAATATTTAGGACCAAAGATAATACTAAGTCTTATAGGACCTTTTTTCAAAAATATTATAAAATATTTTAAAGAAAGTTAATCTTATGTTCTTTAGGAATTAGTTTTAACTGTGGTCTTTAAAGATAATTCTAATATTTAAAATTTCTTGCTTAAATTGTTTACAATTTTAATTAATGAAACTTTTTTCATTATAGGATTTGACTTAATGGTTAATGGATATAAGCAATTTGAACTAAACAAATACAGCAGTCTTGCACTTACTTCTGTATCTATTAGCTGTGCTGGGGAAGTCAGTGATGACACCATCAATATTGGCTTCACTAACGAATGAGTTGATCTCGACAGTTGCATCTGAGAAGAAATCCCATGCTTGAGAAGTGAACTCATTACTGAAGTTTTCTACATAAACAGAGAGGTTGAAGGATTTTAGCTTTGACACTATCCTTGTAGAGCCGCCAATCAGGAATTTTGAATTGAGAGGAAATACAGATGTCTTCTGCACAACCACAGAATCAGCAACGTTCTTTATATCCTTGGCAGCTGAATCAACAGCATCACCAACGTCTTCTTCAATTTTGTACACAAGCTCATATTTCGTTTTCGCCTTGAATTTCTTTAGAACAGAGCTATTAGTGGACTGAATCATAACCTTATGACCCCCTGCCTTGTCGTACCCTGTTTTGCTCAAGGTATCAATCACCGCATCAGTCACGCTTAATCCTTGCTTCTCTGCAAGATAGGCTGCACTCTGACAACAGCACAACACATGTTTGTGAGAATAAATTGAACATCAACGACAACAATTAATTACAAAAATTATTCAACATCACTTATTTTAGAAGGTTCAGAACATGTAATCATTATCCACCACCATAATATTAATAAATAATATTTTCATCCATTGATGGTAAAAAGTAATGATAATCGTGTGCAATTCATATCATTATCTTTTGATATACAACTCATGAAATGAATTTTGAGCAAGAACTAACCTCAATAATAATCATGATACCAGATAGAGATGTCTGATTCTTTGTAATGGACAAGAAATCTGATAATGCTACAAGATTCCCAGCATTCTTGTAATCTGGATTCCGGAACATTCCATATTTTGCATTGGGATTCAATATTGAGGCTGCAAGGAAACATCAGATAGATAAACATAGATGTCATATTTAATTAGAATAACTTCTGGTTGTTCTTTTCCTATTACTAAGAATCCAGGTTAAAACTCCAATAGTAGTTCTGCAAGTGAAGGAAAAAAATGGATGCATCTATAAACAGAAGGATTAATTCAGTAGCATTTAAGACCTTGGGATGACCTCAATCAGAAAAGCAAATGTCGGGACTCCATTAGTTCCATCGGCTATTTCAATACAGCTTGTTTTTATTATTATATAAAACATAAGATATTAGTTCTATCTTATAAGAGATTTGTCAATTTTCTTCGCAGTGAATTTTTTGCCAAAAATTTACCAAATAGCGTTGGTTTTTTATATCATTCTTCCTAGAACTAGAGAAACACAATAAACAAGAACTTTATATCACTTACGCTTCAAGGTTTTTATATCTTTCCATGTCAAGCTGAATGCAAATATGCCGCTGCCAGACTTGATCTCTGGGATAGTTGTTGTGAAATTTCTGAAATTTGATTGAGCGGCTGTTGTACTCTCAATAAGATTGATAGAGCTCAAGCAAAATGGTATTCCATCCTTCGACATTTGAACAGGACAGTCAATAACATCTGCACCATCTGATATGGCCATTTTGTATGCCAAGTCCGTACACGCTGGATAGCCTCCACTTGCTCCATATTTAGATATGACCAAAGTGTTAACTGCAACGTGAAAAGGTGTGAGAAATAAATCAATAATGACAAAAAACCATTCTCCATAGAGGATTTATAAAATGAAAGAATCTGGAAAGTATTGATGAATAAGATATGAACATAGATAGATACACAATTTCACCAAAGCAGTGTGTACATATATACCTCTTTCTGTGGCATTTTCGCCTAGGTCCGCAAAGCAATCTGCAGGATAAGAAAAGACTTCAATAACTCCAGGAAATACTAATACAACCCAGCAACCAAAATTTAGTAGGACATATACTTAAAAATGAACAGAGAAGGAAATAGTATCTTGCAGGACAGCAAGGGGAAAAGGAAACGGGTGAAAGAGAGGGGAAAGAGAAGAGAATGAGAGAAATTCATACAGGATACAAATGCAATTCTTATTCAATTCATCAAAAGGCGAACAAAGAAGATGTGTTGAGGTGTTTAGGTTGAGGCCTATGAATAACATCTCACCACATATTCTTCGTACGCCTTTTGATGAATTGAATGGGAATTGCATTTGTCTCCTCCATGAGTTTCTCTCCTCCCTCTATTCATTTGATTTCCCCCTCCTTTCTTTCTTCTCTCGCACTCTCTTCTCCCTCTTCTCCCGTGTCCCTTCCCTATCTTGCATCAGAGTATGAATGCAAAAGCATCTAAGGCTAAAAGTGTTGGGAATTCGATGGATAGGCAATATGCAAAGGACATAAAAATTTACTAGTATTGAATATTGATGTTTGCTGATGGAATCAAAAACATCACTTACCAATGGCTTCAGATGCAGTTATAGGGAAGTCAGACAGCACGCCATCGACAGAAAATTCACCGTTATCAATGAATTGGAGGTATTCAGCAAGAGGATCATAACTGTAATTGAAGCTTAGTGGAACGTCGCTCACAAAATCTGAAGCAAAGACTTCCAATCCCTCTTTTTGGGCATCTAAGACTAAAGACGTACGTGGCTTTAGATAATTTCTTGCGTCTACAGGCCATATGTACTCTTTGGGAACAAGAATACCAGAAGCAAATGACTTTATAAATGTAGTATTCTTCAAGAGTGAACCATAAGTTTGATTGGTTGACGGTTCTGTGTCTTCCTGTCTCAGAAACCTGAAAACCAGTTTTGTTGTTCTCCGGTTGAATTGTGTTGCTATACTTCTCAGGAAGTTAACCTCGGTTGATGAGATATAAGTGATAACTACACTTCGAGAAACAGAGAGTATGAAGCTTCTCATGCTCAAGTTGTGTTTCGTGTAGAATGCATCATGCTGCAAAACATAAGAAAAGAATGGGTTGGCTTCCAAAGAAACTAGCATACTGAATTATTGAAGTGAAATATATCTCTCCTTTTCACCTGAATATTCAACCATAATCCTGGTGGGCTGACTTGTTTAATCATGTCTTCAACAGTAAGAATTGAATACCCATTGCCATCAAACCTTTCAGTACGAGACAGGACTCCCTGAACAACTGTTAAGAATCAAGAAATTGTCAGAAAATACAAAAATATTGTACAGCTCATAAACAAGCCTAGACAAGATGAAGTTCACTTATCCTAGGAGTCAAATCACTAGCTCAACTGAAATACAAAACGCAGATTGATAAAGCAAACTTCAGATCGTAGCATTAAAAAGTGCATGCATTTGATACTAGCATCAGCTAACAGTCAAAGTAGTAGGAGAGAAATACGTGAACTTACGCACGACATTGGACAGGTTTTTCAGGGTGTAATCCACAGAAAAATACCCACGGGTTGGTACACCATTGATTGTGTAATTTCTATCTTTATTTGGGAAAACCTGAGCAATGTTCGTAGCATTGTCCAGCTTGATATCTGGAAGGCAAATCCCAGCTCCGTCTTTTGTCAATTGGACATCACACCATAGAACGACATTTGGTATGCTGGTTGCCAAAGCAAACTTATAGGCATCCACGCTAGAATCAGGAAATAGACCTGAAAAACCCCCACGTGCTATGACTAGTGGTGGACTTCCTGCATAACAAGAGCATAAGTAAGTTTCACTAATTTTGATACTTTAGGATATATGTTCCTCCTTGTGCAAACAAAAACAAAAAGATGGGCCATAGTAAAGAGAGAATTAGGTCCTGAAATACAGACATACGTGAAATTCTGTTCTTAAAGGCTTCTTTAATTGAAAATATCAACAGACCTAGATCTCAGAATATCCAGAATAGAGTTCAGTTGTTAATTGACCTTTGTCCCAACACTCATTATTTGAGCAAGAATTTTGATATTCAACACCAGAAACAAACATCGGATGCTTTCTAAGCACGTAATAATTTGCTTGCAGTCGCAGCAAAATATTAGAATTGGACAACTTCGTTCAATTAATAGCGGAGAAATCAAATTCAATAGTACTTAAGCAGCAAGTCGGCTTCATCAATTTCTCTGGTGTTTATACACACATGCATAAGAAATGATCAAATCTTCTTTCTAATAGTTGATTCCAGGGAATTTTTCCAACAAGACACAAACTGATGAAACCAATTAACCTCTCAAAGCACCAAGAACAAAAGGATATGATGGAGTGAGTTCAATTTAGCCTCTCACCTTATAGAACCAGTGAATATCAAGGGAATAACAAAGAAAACGTCCGAGTGTTAAATGAGAAACATACCGCTGAGCGTCTTCCAAGTGGTTCTGTTTGATCGCTGAGCGGACACTAGAGCTACCACTGAGTGAAGCAGCAGCAGAATGAACAGACGAGAAATTGCACGCGAGCTCCACATTCCAACGAAATTTGCAGCACGTGACAAACTTTCGTCAGCGGCTTCTTCCTTTAAGAAACTCCGGCGCGTTTCTCAGGTAAGTGCGTCAGAGAAGCACTGTGAAGCGTGAACTGGAGTGTGGAGGAGTGAAGCTGAAGCGGGTTTAGTACGAACCTTTTCACTCCATGCTAGCCTTCCTTGATCTTTTCATGTATTTATATTTTTTTTATCCTTTTTTCGGGTATAATAATTAATTATTTTTAGTTTTTAGTTTTCGGTTAATATTTACAGAGACAAATAAAATTATGACATCAACTATGAGTTCACTAAAATGAGGACATGCCTCAAAAAGCTAGAAGTTATGCTTCAACAAAATAGGCTTGTTTGAGATATCAGTAGTCAGTAGGTAAACTGACTAATAAAAAAGTTTAATTGAGTAAAAGTCAGATTATGAGATGTGATTTATATTTATATTTGTTGTTTCATAAGTAGCTTTTATGAAATTAAACTTATTTGGAATGACTTATAGATAAGTAACTGTTGAGATAATTATAAGAGAAAAATTAAAATTACCAAAAATATTAAAAATGCTAAATTACAAAATTTGACAATGTTAAAATATATAATTTGATCAAATAAATATTACATAAGTATCTAGAAACTTATGCCTGATACAATTTGGCATCTAATTATGTCACGAATCTGATTTATTTCAATTGATGATTTATTTGGGTTGAAGATTCCTCAACAAAATCAGTCGATGATGAAGACTCTTCATTTATACTA
Organism: Acacia crassicarpa; assembly: GCA_034222035.1. Classification (NCBI taxonomy): domain Eukaryota; kingdom Viridiplantae; phylum Streptophyta; class Magnoliopsida; order Fabales; family Fabaceae; genus Acacia; species Acacia crassicarpa. Next base: position 18,360,763 of record JAWXYG010000004.1, on the reverse strand, counting down.
ATATTCACATTTTTAGCTTTCATGAAAATAGCATATGATTAAAATAGTAAATAAAGAGCTTATAGCTTTTCAAAAGTCAGGAAACCAAACTTTTCAAATAAACTCCTTTTCGCCCATATGTTCAATTGCCCACATTTTTCATTTAAATGAAAAAAAGAAGAAAAACCCATAAACCTGATTGAAATAGTAAATAAGCCCTAAAAGCCCCTCTTATAAGCTATATCAAACTAGTACAATATCAACCGATAAACTTGAATTCATAATTTTGTAAATTATGAGTCAACTCTTTAATAAAATCAGTATTATGTGTCTATTGTACAAGTATAATTTTGTTTTTCCAAGTCCCACTTATGAGAAGATAGATATTTCCTTCTTAGTTAATTTTGCAAGAGTAGTGTGGAATTATTGGGTGTTACACTTATAAATATATAAATTATGGAATGTGCCTATAAGGAAAATGACACACTCAGTTTCTGAATATGTCAATTTTTCATTTTCAGGGCCATGCTTTCCTGAAAAAGGAAAAATGAGGGAATTTTCCCAATTAGGAATAAGATTTGGCTTATCAGATGACAGCTAGTGTGGGGACCACACCTTAAGGTTCCCCCCCATGTGGCAGTTATCCACATGGCGTTACTCTATTGGTAGCCCAGTGGCGGTTTGAACAGACGCGCAAAACGGTCACATTTTTTGAACGTTTCGCGCCATCGCGAGAGCGAATACCGTGAACTATAAGAAACGAGGAAATGCAGAGTCAGTTGAGTCAGCCTTGAACAACGTTCCTTCCATTCTGTCACTAGCACCAAAAAAAAAAACTAGCATGCATTTCAATATTTTAACTTACTTCCTCCAACCATAAACATAAACATAAGAGAGAATTGACCCTTTTTTTTTTAAAGAAAGATTAAATAAGTTACTCACAATAAATTAGGGAAAAGCACTAAAATAATAATTTTTTAAAAATTTTTTACCTAATTAGAGCAGTTTGAAAAGAATTTACCAAATTACTACAGTCAAACACGTTGACTGACAGGGCGTCAATAGTCATGTCCGAAAGCCTAACAGCAATAGGTAGTCACGTACGGGCCTATCACACCACTGGTGGCATGATATAGTATCACGCCACCAGTGGTGTGACAGGTCCGTACGTGACTACCTAGTGACGTTAGGCTTTCTGACGTCACTAGTGGCGTCCTGTCAGTCGACGTATTTGACTATATTAGTTCGGTAATTACTTTCAAAAGTGTTTCAATTTGGTATATTTTTTTTTATTAAAAAAAAAACTTCTTATTTTGGTGCTTTTCCCCATTAAATTATACTATTTCCGATCTTAATTATAGGAACACTTTACTATATAAGTGTTTTTATAATTAGGACCAGAGGTAATATATCATTTTATAAGTTAGGCAATATAATTTGGAGAAAAAATAATAATTTAAATATTTTAAAGTAATTTAATTATCTTTTTTAATATCTTCAAAAAAGTCAACTATGTCCTATATTTATTATTCAAGGGAGTAATCTTTTTCAATAGCACTCAATATCAAAATGGTGCCAAAGTAAATTGGTACTCCCTCAGGTCCTAAATATAAGACAGAGTTGACTTTTTGAGAAATTAAAAAGGCTAATTAAATTACTTTAGAACTTCAAACTAATTAGTTTAGCTAATAAACTAATATATTCTCTATAACTGCTAAGTTTTGAAATGGAAGAATGCTTCAAAGTAAATATGCATTGATGTCTTTCCAGACCAGGGAAAAAAAAAATAGTAGAATACTGAAGTTCTCAATTTCAAAACCAAGCTTTTGATGCAAACGAAAAATAGAAATGCAGTAAAGATAATAGCAGTGACAATTAAAGCTGTTAGGTGCATTATTGTTCTTTGGTAGCCCACAGAGAGAGAGAGAGAGAGAGATGTTGCAACTCTAAAATGAAGGTATTGAGAGCACAAATGGGTTATATGCCAACCATGATTTTACTATAATTGATCAATATATGTTTATAATGCATTTCTATATATATGTGTTGTGTATTTTTATTTAGCATATGAGTATGTCGGATGTACTTTCCATTATTATCACAATAAGCAAATGAGAATGAGAATATTTCTCAAAATGATGTATTAGATGTATTAAAAATCATATTTATTTCATGAAAGTTACATCAAAGGATTCAAATTTTTTTTAAAAAAAAATAAGCAAGAGATTTTAAATATTAGAATTCTCTTTAAAGACTACAGTTACAACTAATTCTTAAAGAGCATATGATTAACTTTCTTTAAGATATTTTCTAATATTTTTTTAAAAAAAGTACTGTAAGACTTAATAGTAACTTTAGTTTTGAAAATAATCATAATCTTTAATTGTCTGGGAAAAAAACTAAACAAGCTTATCAACCCATTAGCCAAATTCTTAGTTTAATGGGGAATAAGTTCTCATAAATTGTACTCCCTCCGATCCTAATTATAAGAGCTATTTGACTTTTTTGGAGAGATTAAGGAAACTAATTAAATTACTTTAGAGTATTTTTATTTTTATTTTTTTCTTCAAACTAATTAGTTCAACTAATAAACTATTATACTACGTTAATTTATTTAGCTAAGGAGTACAATCTAAGGATACATAACATATGAAATGATTAAGTAACTTATTTAGCTTCATTAATTTTTCCAAAGAAAGTCAACTAGTTCTTATAATTAGAACCAGAGGTAGTAAGATATTACGCATGAACTATCTTTAATACATCCAATTTAATAGGTCATTTACACACTGAGAGGAGGCGGTCTATATGTGTAACGCCACAATTTTAATACCCAAAAACTCGGTCAAAATATTGAAAATACCTTCAAATGAGTTCAACAATATCCAAATCCTTTTACAATGTTACCATTTCGAATAAAACCCGTAATACATAATCAGAATAAATTCCAGAAAATATTTCAGAGTTTAATACAAAACGGAAGTCTTAGGTTCATGGCAAATATAATAACATAACATAATCTATTGGAGATCAAAAGAGCTTCCAGAGCTCACTCCATAGGTGCCTTCCCTTGCTCTCTACTAGAATATTCACCTGAAAGATGTTAATATGGGATGAGATTCCACGTCTCAGTAACTACTGAATATTTCTACCTTACACGAGCAAATTACATATGACAAAAATAAAAGGTAATATAATGTGAATTTAATATACTCAGATATTTTTAGATATACCGTTGTTCACATCAAATGCCTTTACAAAATACTCATCATTCTTTATTGAATAATTCAGAAATGCACTATGCAGTATGCAGCCTCCCTTATATCCCCTTCCAACCGTATACCGCTGACTGGAACCATAGGCTAACATATAGTCCAATAGAAACTCATTCATTTGACTGGATGGTTTCAAGCTCACCAAAACTTAAGATACACCCGGCCAAAGGTATAGAGCTTAAATCTGGACTATGGCTCCCCTCCTTTAAAATAACAACTAAGGAGGTGTCACATGTCCCACATCTCCAATGAAATCCCGGCCAGAGGAAAACATGGAAGATGAGGCCCTGAAAAGTACCATCCACTGTGCACCGAGTGGTGGCATAAACAATTCTTATCATTCAATTCCCTCCTTACTCCACCCATCACATTACAACCGCCATGATGTATTTACTCAAAAATAATGCATTATTATACCATTATATACGTTGATATGCGTATCTGTGAATAGTAAAATACTATGCGTATCTGTGAATAGTAAAATACGGTATATACATGAATAGTAAAATGAGTAGTTAATACGGTATACGTGAATAGTAACATGAATAGTAAATACGGTATACGTGAATAGTAACATGAATAGTAAATACGGTATACGTGAATAGTAAAAATGAATAGTAAATACGGTATACGTGAATAGTAAAATGAATAGTAAATACAGTATATGTGAATAGTAAAAATGAATAGTAATACGGTATATGTGAATAGTAACGTACGTATAAATAGTACCTCTACAGATTTGCAAGTCAAAGTTCCCACACCAGATCTTAAAACCATAAATATTTTCTAAATATTCTTGCCAAAATAGTAAACAAACAAATTTATAATCATACATAATTCACAAGTATAAGGAAGAATATTCAGAGTTACCTGTTACTTGCTAATACCCGAATCACCAACCAGCTATTATAACTCAAGCAAATATCTCTACTCTCTCTCTCTCTCTCTCTACCTCTCTCTATGGCTCTTAGAAGTTGTGAAGAATGAAATGAAATGGAAGGTCTATTTATAGTTGGAAAATGGGTCCTTAAGTGTAATTTTAGTCTCTGGGTCGTTTTACGTAATTTTCCTAAAAACTAAAAAGAAAACCTCCCGTGACTCTTCTGTGGAAATAATTTTTCGTGGGTCCCACATGAATAGTAAATAATATTATATTATAATAATATAATATTATTATTCAAATAGTAAATTACTATTACGTGGGTCCCGCTGACAAAATTTTCAAACTTCACGAGAGTTTTGTGTCGGGAGAGAATTATTTTGGTTGTGGGTCCCGCATGAATAGTAAATACGTATTTAGGAATAGTAAATACCGTATTTTTAAATAGTAAATACGTATTTGTGAATAGTGAACACTATTCATATTTCACAAATTTCAAGTATTAAATACGTATTTGCGAATAACATATATATATATATATTTTTTTTTAAAATACGTATTTGTAAATAGTAAAAACGTATACGTGAATAGTAAATACTATTCACGGGGCCCACAAAATACTGATTTCAAATTTATCACTTTCCAAAAATAGAGCCTACTAGTCTTCCCAAAATAGGTTTATGTTCAAGATATTAGATTCAAAATTCAGGATGTTACATTTCTCCCCTCCTAAAAGAAAATTTTGTCCTCAAAATTTCGCTATAATAAGAATTCTAACCTATTTAAATAAATGAGGATAGGTTTGTCGCATGCTCTCCTCCGTTTCCCAAGTAGCATCTCCGGGAGCCATTCCTTTCCATTCGACCTTTACAAGTCTAATGGTCTTGTTTCTTAATCTCTTGTCCCTTGCATCAACAATCCGCTCCGGCTCGGCTTTATACGTCATGTTATCTTTGAGTTCTACCTCTTCTACTTCTATAATGTGGGAAGGATCCGGTTGGTATTTCTTCAGTTGCGATACATGAAAGACATCATGAAGGTTCGCAAGCTGTGGAGGTAATGCAATTCTGTAAGCTACCGGTCCAACTTTCTCCAAAATCTCATAAGGACCCATAAAACGAGGTGAAAGCTTCTTTGCTCGTATTGCTCTACCAATGCCAGTCATTGGTGTGACTCTTAAGAACACATGTTCGCCCACCATGAACTCCAACGGTCGTCTTCTCTTGTCAGCATAACTCTTCTGTCGACTCTGAGCAGTGAGAAGTTTCTGTTGAATCACCTTAATCTTTTGAGTCGTCTCGTCCACAAGTTCTGGACCTATTAAAATTCGCTCATTCAATTCCGTCCAGCAAATAGGAGATCTACATTTTCTTCCATACAAAGCCTCATAAGGTGCCATCTCAATGCTGGAGTGATAACTATTGTTATATGCAAACTCCGCAAGATGAAGATGATCGTCCCAACTTCCTTTTAGTTCGATTGCACAAGCCCGCAACATGTCTTCCAGAGTTTGAATAGTCCTCTCAGTCTGCCCGTCAGTTTGAGGATGATAAGCGGTACTATAACTCATCCGAGTTCCCATAGCATTCTGCAATGCTTTCCAAAATCGTGAAGTGAATCGTGGATCACGATCAGATACGATGCTATTCGGTATCCCATGCAATCTGACAATCTCCTTCATGTAGATCTTTGCTAGTCTCTCCAATGAGTATTCTGCTGCAATTGCTAGAAAATGAGCTGACTTAGTTAACCTATCGACAATTACCCAAATGGCATTATGTCCGGATGTCGTTAGAGGAAGCCCCATGATGAAATCCATAGAGATGCTGTCCCATTTCCACTCTGGGATATCCAAATTCTTTAATAATCCAGGAGGTTTCCGATGTTCGATCTTGACTTTCTGACAAGTCAAACAACAAGTGACAAAGTCAGTCACATCTTTCTTCATGCCTCGCCACCACCAATTCCGCTTAAGATCATGATACATCTTGGTTGCTCCAGGATGGATAGTGTATTTACTCCGATGAGCCTCCTCTAGTATGAGCCTTTTTATTTCTCCATCACTAGGTATGCACACTTTTCCTTTATACCTTAATATCCCATCTCTATCGATCCCAAATTTCGATTCTTTTCCTTCTTCAATATCTTCCCTCACGTTTAATAGATACTCATCTTCGAGCTGAGCGAATTTAATCTCTTTCCAAATTGTGCTTTCAATAGTTAATGCTTCCATGGTAGCGACCAAACCTGACATTACATCAATAGATGTACTTGGTATCTCCTCGAGCAATTTATGTTCTCTGATCATCATCTGGGCTACATGGATTGTCTTTCTACTTAAGGCATCTGCTACAACGTTCGCCTTTCCTGGATGATACTTCAATTCGAAGTCGTAGTCCTTGATAAACTCCATCCATCTCCTCTGTCGCATGTTGAGCTCCTTTTGGTCGAACAGGTACTTCAGACTTTTGTGGTCACTATAAACCTCGAACTTTGAACCGTAGAGGTGATGCCTCCAAATCTTCAGAGCGAACACTACTGCTGCCAGTTCTAAGTCGTGAGTAGGATAATTCCCTTCATGTGGCCTTAACTGTCGAGAAGCATAAGCTACTACCCTACCATTTTGCATTAATACACACCCAAGACCTTTCTTGGAAGCATCTGTGTACAAAGTAAAGGTCTGAGCAGGATCTGGAATTATAAGTACTGGTGCCGTAGTCAACTTAGTCTTCAAATTTTGGAAAGCTGCTTCACACTTTTCGTCCCATACATATGGTTGACCCTTCCTAGTTAACTTTGTCAAAGGCATAGCTATTTGCGAAAAGCCCTTGATAAATCTCCTATAATAGCCAGCTAGACCTAGAAAACTCCTGATCTCAGTCACGGACTTTGGTCGTTCCCATTGGAGAACTGCTTCAACTTTAGTATGGTCCACTGCAACACCTTCAGCCGATACGACATGGCCTAGGAATTTTACTTCCTTCAACCAAAATTCGCACTTAGACAGTTTCGCATAGAGCTTGTGCTCCTTCAACACTTGTAGCACGATTCTAAGGTGCTCTTTATGCTCTTCTTCATCCTTAGAGTAGATAAGGATGTCGTCAATGAAAACCACTACAAATTTATCTAGATATGGTCGGAAAATTCTATTCATGTAATCCATGAATACTGCTGGAGCATTTGTTAGTCCAAATGGCATAACAAGAAATTCATAATGGCCATATCTAGTTCTGAATGCAGTTTTTGAGACATCTTCAGCTTTGACTCTCAGTTGGTGATAACCTGATCTGAGGTCGATCTTGGAGAATATGGATGCTCCCTTCAACTGATCAAGTAGATCGTCGATCCTGGGTAAAGGATATTTATTCTTTATAGTCACTTTATTCAACTGGCGATAGTCAATGCATAGTCTCAGGCTCCCATCTTTCTTCTTCACAAAGAGTACGGGCGATCCCCAAGGAGATACACTGGGTCTGATAAAACCCTTTTCTAACAATTCCTCGATCTGCCTCTTCAATTCTGCTAGTTCCGATGGAGACATTCGGTAAGGAGCTTTAGAGATAGGTTCCGTTCCAGGTACGAGATCAATAGAAAATTCTACTTCTCTCTCTGGGGGTAAACCTGTCATTTCTTTCGGAAATACTTCCGGAAATTCTTTCACCACTTCAATGTTCTCTATCCCTTCCTCCACTTCTGTTTGAATGGAGAAAAACACCATGTACGCAAGACAACCATGATGAACAGGCTTTTCATCTTGTACTATAGACAACAATTGTGGTCTACTATGACTCCAAGAGTCATCCGCAAGAGAGATAGTCTTCCTCTTGCAGTCAAGGATGATGTCATTAGCTGACAACCAATCCATTCCTATTATTACATCGATACCCTTCGTGGGTAAACAAACAAGGTCTATATTTGAGATCCTATTATCAATCTCAATCGTACAATTTAAGCAAGCCCTAGAAGTTTTTACTGAAGCTCCCGCCGGTGTAGAAATAATCATATAATAAGGCAATTCACTCACTCTTAAATTCAATCGAGGCACACAGTCGTATGATATAAAAGAGTGTGTGGCACCAGAATCAAATAAGGCTTCTACTTCAAGACCTTGGAGTTTGAGGATACCTTTAATCAGATTTGGTGAAGCACTTGCCTCCTGATGTGATAGTGCAAACACTTTCCCTGGCACTGCAGTTCTAGCATCCTTGGCCCCTCGAGGCTCCTCCTCACAAAATCTGGAAATGTGTCCTGGCTTTCCACAGTTGAAACACGTCACACATGGTCCTTGGTGTATTCTTCCACACTTGGCACACATCTGATTGTTAGCGGTGCTTGCAACAGGAGCTGTGGATCCCCTATATGAACTCTGACCTCCACTGAAGTGACTCCTTTGAGGTCCTTTGAATTGACTCCTCGGTGGTCTGCTGAAATGACTTCTTTGGGGTCCAGTAAAATAACTCCTCGATGGTCCACCAAAGTGATTTCTGGATGGTTGGCTAAACCGCGTATTCACATTACTGAAGTTGTGACTCTGCTTCTTAGTAACTCCTCCCGTTGGTCTCATGAGGTGTGTAGATCTGGCCTGAAAACCCTTCATCTTCTCAGCTTCCTCTTCTCGTTTGTTCCTTGCTATCGTGCGCAGTTTGTCACATATTTCTTCAAAATCCCTTGTTTCATCAAGGAACGGTGATAGAGCTGTTTTTAGGTCTGGTCTAGCTTTTTCAACCAATCGAGCACTCAACCATTTAGAGTTGTTCTGTGAATATCCGCAGAATTTAGACAACTCTAAAAAGCGAGTAATAAATTCGTCTTCATGTAATTCCCCTTGCCTGAATGTGAGGAATTCAGTTTCTTTCTCTATTCTGATTGAAGGGGAAAAGTAATAATTTTCGAACTTTTCCTTAAACTCTTCCCACGTCATCTCAGCATTTCTTTTTGTTTTGGTGCTTTCCCACCATTCTTCAGCTGCTTTCTGCAACAATTGTTCAGCAACCATCACCTTTTGTTGTGAGCTAATCTCGATAACTCTGAAAATCTTTTCTACACGCTTCAGCCACTCCAGTGCTGCAATCGGATCTAGCTTCCCCTCGAACATTGGTGGAGTAAACTTCCGAAATTTTTCCCAAACCTCAGTAATAGGTAAGGGATGATACTGAGAATGAGAACCGCTACTACCTCCATCTTCAGTGCGAGAATGACTTCCTCCCCTTGATTGATGGTCAGAAGGTGTGACTTCCAGAGCCTTCTCCTTTCCTTCCTTACCACCTTGGCCTCTTCCTTTTGCTAGTTCATCCTCGTGTCTATTCACTTTCTCTCTCATCTCCAAGATGACGTCTCGTAACTCTGCCAAAAGGGCATTGTTATCCTGAGGATAGGGACCATCTTGATGCGGAGGGAGACCTCTTTGGGATGGAGCAGGGGTTGAATTAGTTCTTCGAGTTCTTGCCATTATCTCCTCCTATGATTAATACTATAAGGACACTAAACAAATAAAAAATAGCTAAATAAATTCTAAATCTAACAAAGGGATGTGCTCATGTTATGATATTTAATTTGCCACAACCTCAATTTTAGAAAACTGTTAGGAAATCAACAAATTGGCCAGAACCATGCTCTGATACCAAAAATGTAACGCCACAATTTTAATACCCAAAAACTCGGTCAAAATATTGAAAATACCTTCAAATGAGTTCAACAATATCCAAATCCTTTTACAATGTTACCATTTCGAATAAAACCCGTAATACATAATCAGAATAAATTCCAGAAAATATTTCAGAGTTTAATACAAAACGGAAGTCTTAGGTTCATGGCAAATATAATAACATAACATAATCTATTGGAGATCAAAAGAGCTTCCAGAGCTCACTCCATAGGTGCCTTCCCTTGCTCTCTACTAGAATATTCACCTGAAAGATGTTAATATGGGATGAGATTCCACGTCTCAGTAACTACTGAATATTTCTACCTTACACGAGCAAATTACATATGACAAAAATAAAAGGTAATATAATGTGAATTTAATATACTCAGATATTTTTAGATATACCGTTGTTCACATCAAATGCCTTTACAAAATACTCATCATTCTTTATTGAATAATTCAGAAATGCACTATGCAGTATGCAGCCTCCCTTATATCCCCTTCCAACCGTATACCGCTGACTGGAACCATAGGCTAACATATAGTCCAATAGAAACTCATTCATTTGACTGGATGGTTTCAAGCTCACCAAAACTTAAGATACACCCGGCCAAAGGTATAGAGCTTAAATCTGGACTATGGCTCCCCTCCTTTAAAATAACAACTAAGGAGGTGTCACATGTCCCACATCTCCAATGAAATCCCGGCCAGAGGAAAACATGGAAGATGAGGCCCTGAAAAGTACCATCCACTGTGCACCGAGTGGTGGCATAAACAATTCTTATCATTCAATTCCCTCCTTACTCCACCCATCACATTACAACCGCCATGATGTATTTACTCAAAAATAATGCATTATTATACCATTATATACGTTGATATGCGTATCTGTGAATAGTAAAATACTATGCGTATCTGTGAATAGTAAAATACGGTATATACATGAATAGTAAAATGAGTAGTTAATACGGTATACGTGAATAGTAACATGAATAGTAAATACGGTATACGTGAATAGTAACATGAATAGTAAATACGGTATACGTGAATAGTAAAAATGAATAGTAAATACGGTATACGTGAATAGTAAAATGAATAGTAAATACAGTATATGTGAATAGTAAAAATGAATAGTAATACGGTATATGTGAATAGTAACGTACGTATAAATAGTACCTCTACAGATTTGCAAGTCAAAGTTCCCACACCAGATCTTAAAACCATAAATATTTTCTAAATATTCTTGCCAAAATAGTAAACAAACAAATTTATAATCATACATAATTCACAAGTATAAGGAAGAATATTCAGAGTTACCTGTTACTTGCTAATACCCGAATCACCAACCAGCTATTATAACTCAAGCAAATATCTCTACTCTCTCTCTCTCTCTCTCTACCTCTCTCTATGGCTCTTAGAAGTTGTGAAGAATGAAATGAAATGGAAGGTCTATTTATAGTTGGAAAATGGGTCCTTAAGTGTAATTTTAGTCTCTGGGTCGTTTTACGTAATTTTCCTAAAAACTAAAAAGAAAACCTCCCGTGACTCTTCTGTGGAAATAATTTTTCGTGGGTCCCACATGAATAGTAAATAATATTATATTATAATAATATAATATTATTATTCAAATAGTAAATTACTATTACGTGGGTCCCGCTGACAAAATTTTCAAACTTCACGAGAGTTTTGTGTCGGGAGAGAATTATTTTGGTTGTGGGTCCCGCATGAATAGTAAATACGTATTTAGGAATAGTAAATACCGTATTTTTAAATAGTAAATACGTATTTGTGAATAGTGAACACTATTCATATTTCACAAATTTCAAGTATTAAATACGTATTTGCGAATAACATATATATATATATATTTTTTTTTAAAATACGTATTTGTAAATAGTAAAAACGTATACGTGAATAGTAAATACTATTCACGGGGCCCACAAAATACTGATTTCAAATTTATCACTTTCCAAAAATAGAGCCTACTAGTCTTCCCAAAATAGGTTTATGTTCAAGATATTAGATTCAAAATTCAGGATGTTACAATATGTAACATATCTTTAATTCAAACCTGCTCTCCTTCATATGTAACAAAACATCAAAATACCAATAATAATAACATAACCAAAAGACTAACTTCATAGCATAGATGATACAACATTTGTATCTTTCCCTCTTCCCCTATCTTCATGCTGTTATGCTTGAACCGGGGCTGGGGCCGGAGCCGCTGTCCTAAACTGGGGAGCAGCAGGAGGCAACGGTGGATCTGCCACACTTGTGTCGTTCAACACGGGAAGTGGAGGACCCGGCGGTGGAAGGTATGCCTGGCTAACTTGTTGCAAGAGACGGCCAGGTTCAATAGGACTCATATATGGAGGAGTCTTGCTGCCAAGATTCAAACACAGGTTCTCTGCAACAAAGTCATCAACTCTTAATATACTAATGAAGTAATGATGATTTTAAGATATTACATTCACTACTTAATATAAAATCCAGTTGATATTTTTAGAGAAATTAAGGAAGTTAAATAAGCTACTCAAAAATATTTATAAATTGTACACGATTTATACTACGGTTAATTAATTTATTTAGTTTCTTTAATTTCTCTAAGAAAGTCAACTGGTCTTATATTAAGGACCAAAGGGAGTACCATTATTAAGGTAACGAAGTACTCCCTCTGGTTCTAATTATAAGACATGGTTGACTTTTTTGAAGAGACCAAGGAAACTAATTAAATTACTTTAGTATTTTTATTTTTGTTTTATTCCTTTAAATTAATTAGTTTGACTACTAAATTAATACTACCTCTAGTCCTAATTATAAGAGCTAGTTGACTTTTTTTAGAGAAATTAATGAAGCTAAATAAGTTATTTAATTATTTCATATGTTAAATATTCTTAAATTATATATTTGTTTATTAGTCAAATTAATAAGTTTGAAGAAAAAAATAAAAATAAAAATATTTTAAAGTAATTTAATTAGCTTCCTTAATCTCTCCAAAAAAGTCAACTAACTCTTATAATTAGGATCGGAGGGAGTATATAATTTAAGGATACATAACATATAAAATGATTAAATAACTTATTTAGTTTTCTTAATCTCTCCAAAAAAATCAATTATGTCTTATAATTAGGACCAGAGGTAGTAAATGCCTCTTAAAGATATGAAACTTCTAGAATTCTTGCAAAAGAAGCAAATTTCTAAAAAGAAAGTGTTAACTTACTTCTGTATCTATCAGCTGTCTTAGGGAAGTCAGTGATAATGCCATCAACTTTGGCTCCAATGATAAATGAATTTATCTCAACAGATGCATCTGAGTAGTAGTCCCATGCCTGAGACACAAACTCATTGCTCAAAGTTTCCACATAGACTGAGAGATTGAACGATTGTAGCTTCGACACGGTCTTCGTGGAGTTAACAAGGAAGGCCGAAACTTCCGGGTAAACCGACGACTTCCCGATGACCACAGAGTCAGCAAACGTCTTGATGTCCCCGACAGCTGAATCTATAGCGTCGTACATAGCCTCTTTGACTTTGTATACCCTTTCATATTTGGGATTTTCCTTAAATTTCTTCAGTACAGAGCTATCGGTGGACTGGATCATTACTTTTTTATCATAACCTGCTTTGTTCAGAGCATCAGGGACTGCATTGATCACATTTAATCCCTGCCTCTCAGCAAGGTAGGCTGCATTCTGTTATGAATAAGCAATACAAAAATGTCATAAGTAGAATCACGATCAAAACAATTCATCACATATTGATGGTGAATTGGCGATTATAAACTTTCAATCATTTCTCTAATTAGGTGATGTGAAATTCTTATATTATAGTCTTTGCGATGTAGGGACTCCGCCGCTGGTGGTGGCGCGTGGAGGATTTTCGGGGATATTTCCGGATTCGAGCGACGCTGCGTATAAATTGGCGCTAAACACGAGCGCATCGAATGTCGTTCTGTGGTGCGATTTGCAATTGACGAAGGAGGGAGCAGGAATTTGCTTCCCGGACTTGAAGCTCGACAATGCGACAGACATTTCCGTGATTTACTCGAACAAAGATAGGGTTTATACTGTTAATGGGGTCCCAACCAAAGGATGGTTCACTAACGATTACAACTTGACCGAGCTTGCCCCTGTATCTCGTAAGCGCCCTTTCTATTTATTTTCTGATCCAAATTCGAATGAATTTGAGGTAACAGTGTAGTTAATGGTTCTTGTTCCATTTATTGTTTGCTTGAATGAAGATTATCAGTTTTACTTAATACTCCCTTCAGTACTTGCTGTAATAGCCCAGTAACTAATTTGCGATACCAAGGAGAAGAAAATATTTTCTCCTTATTTAATGTGAGCCCTATTTATCTAATTTGATTAAATTAAATAAGTTAGATTAGTTAATATGATATGTTTTTTTTTTAAAAAAACACTCTGATCATCATTTTTAATTCCTTCAATCACTCTTTTACTTAATTATTGATTATTGTCGAGGAAACATTAATAATGGTAGTGGCGGAGCCACGTTATGGCCAGTTGGGGCCTTGGCCCCAGCTGATTTTTTCTTATCTTATGTATTTTTATATATGTGTTATATAATATTTTATTTTGGCCACTAATTTGGCCCCAGCTAATCTCTTATTTTTTCTATAATCATACTCTTTTTTTTTTTTGGAATGTGAGAGGAAAGTAAAATTTTTGTTTGAGATACCTATTGAAAATATTAGTATCATCTTTTATATGGTACTGTTCATTTTCATTTTAAAGACTAATTAGGTACTCAAAATCACTTCTTTTCATCTCACTCCTTTTGTAAAAGTTATTCTACGTATTTTTATCTTTCTAATGAAGGTAATATTGTGTGATTAGTGAAAATTTTGGGGTTATGATTTCGGGAGAATCGTGAGTTTTAACAATAGAAGACTATATATATGTAGAAGGTGATTAATGACTAATTTTAATCGGTTTATATTTATTATTTGTTTGTCTTATGATTTTATAATGAATTTATCTTTAAAAAATAGATTATAATAGGTTATTTGCTTAGCTGAAATTAAATCATTTTTTTTTGAAATATTTTTTGGGTTCATATTATATTTCTTTTATTTTCTCTAATTACTTTGTTTTAAGGTAAGTGAGATGTGCATTTAAGTGTTAATTTTGTGGATTGAGTAGTACTATAAGAATTAATGTTTAGTGACACAAGATACTAATTAACACTGACATCAATATATATTCTGGGTCACCAAATTTTTGTAGGTTGAAAAAGATAAGTAAAGATAAACAGAAAAGCACAGATGTGTTCTTTAAGAAGAAAATAACTTCAGAAAGTGATATTTCTAAGAAAATAATTTCTGAAAGTGATGTACTTTCTAATGAGTCACTTCTAAACATCATAGAATTTTTATTTATTATGTTATCTTTTAATTTATAATTGTCAATTATCATTTATTTGTATTTTTAATGTTATGGTATATTATTTAGTAAATAGTTTAATATATTTATTTTTTGGCTCGGGCTCAAATAATTATCTAGTTCCGCCACTGAATAATGGTAAATTAGGAAAATGTTGACAAATATAAGAAATAGATATTACATTTAGGACCAAGATTAACTCTCAAATTATATCATACATTAACAACTGGGGACGGGGTAGTAGTTAAGTCAATTATTTGTAACAAAATTTGTGTTGGCTTCATGGTCTATCTAACCATTAATGAAAACCCCTTACTATGTGTAATCTCTGGGAAACAATTATAAACTTGGGAGACGAAGTGGGTTGAGTTCTTATTTTAAGGACTAAAGTAAATTTTTTGTCTAGCTCTTATATCTAGTACAGAAGCTAGTGATAAGGTGGGTAAGTGAATTAAATTGATGTCTGGATGCTCAAACGGATTGGTTCACTTGACAAGATGGGAACCCAAAAGTTCTAGTTACTAAGTGTAGCATGGGTCCGAACTTTATAATTTATGTTGGGGTAGGAATATGTTATTGTCATGTTTTTGTTTTTAAAAAATGATTTCTGGAATCTGGAGTACTGAACTAATTAATTTCTGTCCTTGCATTTGATAATTGCCCAGAAGTGGAGGATTTGTTTCTCTGCTGAAATGTGCTTATCATTACCATTGACGATTCTCTTCTTTTTTTTTTTCCCTGCTTGTTAGTTGTTCAGGGAGTTTACTCTCGAACTAACAAATTTGACGGCAATCAATTTAAAATCCTCATAGTTGATGATGTAGCCAAATTAGCAAAGCCACAGGGCCTGTGGTTGAATGTTCAGGTAAGTTCTCGAAAATTCCAGAGAGTTCTAGTGCTTGATAGAATCTGACTTTGCATCTATATCATTTGACTTGCTATTTTCATATGCAATGTACAGAATGATGCATTCTTCAGGGAACACAATTTGAGTACAGATGGGTTCTTACGTTCTCTATCTTCTCGTGGTGTATCTGTCAGCTACATCTCTTCACCTGATGCGGGTTTCTTGAGAAAATTAATGTCACCCAGAAGTAATGGAACAACGAAACTGATCTTCAGGTTTCTGAATCAGAATAAGGTTGAACCTTCAACTAATCAGACTTATGGTTCACTCTTAAAAAGTCTCAAGCTTGTAAAGACATTTGCTTCTGGGATTCTTGTTCCCAAGGGTTACATATGGCCTACAGACCAAAACCTTTATCTAGAGCCTTACACTTCACTTGTTGCAGATGCTCATAAAGAAGGGCTTCAGGTTTTTGTATCAGATGTTATAAATGATCTCGTATTTAGCTACAATTACAGTTATGATCCTCTAGCTGAGTGCCTGTCTTTTATCGACAACAAGTTCTTCTCTGTTGATGGTTTGCTGTCTGACTTCCCAATCACTCCATCTGCAGCCATAAGTAAGTGTTCATTCCTCTAAAAGAGGAAAAAAAAGGTCCATCAGAAACTTTGAGATCTCTGTCATATAGCTGAAGGCTAGAAATTGACTCTTGCTCCACTTGCATGCATGATTCTTAATTATTTTCCAAACTGACAAGACTTCTTTTCATTACCTTTGACCCTTTTTTAAGGGAAAATCATTATAAGATCTCAAGGAATGAATATAATCATTAAAAAGTTCTAGAACAAATGAGTGGCATACAATGACAAGTTTCAGGGTAGGAAATGATGAGAGATCCATGCTGCTTACTTGTTATCACGACTTTTTGGTGATTATATTCTTTTATTGAGATCTCAGAGTGATTTTTCCTTTTTCTGAGCCCTTGATCCTTTTTTTAGTGTGCAAGCAAAAAGATTGTAAGGCAAGACTTTAATCTGTACAATAAGGGTGAGTTGAGTGCCATTGAGCCAAAAAGGCTTCGGGCCCTTATTCCTTTTGCTTTACTTCAGTCTGCAGTCTGGTAGATGCATTTGCAGAATAATTTGAACAGGAGAATGATCTATTTGGACACTATACTACTCTATTGTACATATAAGCATGAGATGGCAAAGTAATTTGTTGAGGCAATAAGTTACATGCAACCTCTTTTTTTTCTAGCTTGTGAATCATGAAATCATAATTAGCATATTATCCCTATCTAATGTCTAGTATTAATGGTTTATAATTTCAAATAACATTCCAATTGATATTCTGAATTCTTTTCTACTGCAGATTGCTTTTCTGGCATAGGACAAAATGCACCCAGGAAAGGTACTTACTTAGTTTCGCTCTCAATCAATTTGAATTATTTCTCTATTCTAGGGGATATAGGTTGTGGCATGTGTAAATTTTAGAACTTGTTTTGTTGACCTGTTGCTGCTTCTTCACAGTGGACACTTTGGTTATCTCGAAATATGGAGCGAGCGGAGACTATCCTGCTTGCACTGACTTGGCATATAAGAAAGCAATATCAGATGGTGCAGATGTAATTGATTGTCCTGTTCAGATATCCAAAGATGGAATACCATTTTGCTTGAGCTCTATAGACCTTACAGAGAGCACTACGGTCGCCAGAACAAATTTCAGCAGCCGGGCAACAAGTATTCCAGAGATCCAGTCCGGCAGTGGCATATTTGCATTCAGCTTGACATGGAATGAGATAAAAACCTTGAAGCGTAAGTTCAATGTTATGTTTTTTGAATCTATGTTCCTTATCTTGATTTCCTTCCCCTGTTGAATATTGATAGTGGATCTTAGATTTGTATTAAAGGAAGGATCAGCCAAGGCTCTATACAATGTTACATATATGGGGGAAAAAGGAAGTAATGGATTTGCTGTAGAAATTATTCTTTTCAGGAGAGGGAAAATAGCTTAATTCTTTACATTATAGATTGAAACATTCATCTAAATAAAAATCTAGGAGTTGTTTAGTTTCTTCAATGTCTAGCTATGAAATGTGTCTCCAATAAATGTTGACATTCTTCTATTTCCTTTTTTATTTGTTTTTTGTTGCAGCCTCAATATTGAACCCCTATTCAAAATACACACTGTTCCGGAACCCAAAAGCAAAAAATGAAGGGACATTTTTAACCTTATCCGATTTCTTGACCTTGACTGAAGGTCGGACAAATGGTGTCTTGTTCAGCATAGAGGTGAGTTTTTCGCGCCTGCCGCCGAGTTCAAATTTGTTTCTTTAGGAATTGTTCTTGTGTGTAATTACTCTGCAATCTGCATCTTATGATTCTGTTGGTCACCACATGACTTAGATACAGAGAAATAATAGGTTGCTTTATGAATGACTTTTTGCAGGTGAACTGTGATTGTAAATCCTAGGTGTCATCGTTCTTTGATTAGTATTATTAGTATCAGTGTCTACTATCTGCAATATGGTTATTTGTAAACCTCAATTTTAGGTGGGCCCTAGCACTTTCAATTCTTTCTATATTCACAGATGCTTCTTGAAAATGATCTTTCTTGTGAATTTCCTCTGATTTAGTTCTCGACTCCTCCCAATTAGTCATGCCAGAAAAAAACCAGAAGTGCAAGTCATTTCTATTATAATGGGCCTGTTTGGGAACAAGTAAAATGGACTTATTATCCCATTAAATGGGATAATAAGTCCATCAAGTAATTTTGACCTGTTTGGGATGGGAAAAAAATTAATGGACTTATTGGGATAATGAGGTTTTTTTTTAGAAGCACCTATGGGGGTACTTATTACCCCATTAAAGTCCATTGAAAAGGACTTTATTTTTTTAAGACCATTATGCCCCCAAAACATGTTCTTCCTGTTCGGTGCATCTCTCTCTCCCATCCTCTCCTCTCTCATCTGTTCCTGTGGAAGACCAGCAATTACTTCGCCTCATCTACTCCCTGTCCTCATCTTCGCCTGTTCTCATCTGTCAATCTCAGCAATTACTTCGTCCGTTCCTGCGGAAGACCAGCAATTACTTCGGATCTGCTTTCATGCGTTCTCAAGTTGCAGAAGTATCCTCAGTTCCTGCCATTAAAGACCTGCCTGTTCTCATCCGTCAATCTGTAATTTTCATGCTTTTTTCAGTTTCCCAATTAATTCGAAAGCTCAGCAATTCAGCTACTTCTCCATTAAAGTCCGACCTACCTCGTCTTGGTTGAACTCAAAGCCTCTGCCATTAATTCGAACTACCTCCTATTGTCCATTAAATTCCGACCTACCTCGTCTCCTCTTCAATTTATATTCTTCTTTGCGCTTCAATTTGCAGAGTATGCGTCCGATTTGCAGAGTAGGCTTCTTGGTTCGTTCTCTTTTTCACTTGGTTGAGTATTTTGTTGATTAATGAAAACGGTTGTTTATACTTGTGTTGTTTTTGAATCAGGTTATTGTTGAATCAGGTTGGATTATCTTGCTGTGTTCTGCTTCGGAGTATAAGGAATCAGGTTGGATTATCTTGCTGTGTTCTGCTTCGGAGTATAAGGAATCAGGTTGGATTATCTTGCTGTCTTCTGTTTTATTGTTGAAGCATTTATGTTGTAGAGTAGTTACCCCAAAGATCAAGTTTGGTAATTTCTTCTGCACCTGAAAGATCCAAGACAGATGTCATACCCAAGTTTGATAATTATACTTGCCATGGAATTGGAAAGAGAACAACATAAATCAATTCAACGAAGGAAAATTTTCAAAATAAGTCTTCAAGATCTTAAAAGGGTCACTATATGGAATGTAAACCAACTGAAATTTGGGATATAGTAGTAGCACTATACTGTGAACAAGGTATTATATTTAAATACACACAGCTATGAGTTATACTCACTTGCTAGGTTGGTGTTTTTATTCGCTGTTTTACCTTGTTTCAGCCCCGTATTATTTACTTGATCATTGCTTGGATATAATGAAACTCATGAGTATGATGCATAATATGTAACTCATGAGTCAGACTTGATTTTGTGCCTGTTGGAATCATTGAAAATTTGTTCAGATCTCAACTAAACACTATTATCTTGTAGAATCCCATCAATTCTTCCCAAAATTATGTTGTACGTAGCTGAATCCAAGTGCTACGATGCTTGTACGTTGATTGAATGTTGTTCAAAACTCATGTACATCTCCATCTGAGCTTGCTGAAAATTTCTGAAAATCATGCCTAGAAATTTATAAGCTTCAATTTCTGTCTTGGGCCATTCTAAGAATAGTAATAGCTCAACTGTTGGATGTGATGAATTTTTGCTAATTTCATCGTTTTTGGCACATTTTTTTTCTTTTTTTATTTTCGTGAGTTTTTCCACTGTGTGTTTTTGAATTGCGTGAACTATGTAGTGCTGATGAGTAGTCCTGATGATCTAATTGGCATATTAATCATTTTAACAATTGTAATACTCGTTTGTGTTAACTTGCTCATTATAGAAATATGACAACCACAGTGGCAGAATGGGATGTAGAGACTACTAAGATTTTCATTGACTTATGCGTTGACCAAATATATAAAAAACAACGACTTGGTTCATCATTTACAAGGGATGGGTGGAAGCAAATTGTGCCCAAATTTAATGAAACAACAGGAAAAGGATATACCAAGAAACAACTGAAAAATAGGTTAGATAGTTTGAAGGCTCAATGGACGGCTTGGGAGAAGTTATTTTCAAAAGAAACTGGTATAGCTATCGACTATGTAAAGAATGTGGTTGTTGCAGACGATGAATGGTGGGAGAGGAAAATAAAGGTATCAAACCTCTTTCATGTATTGTTATTATTGTTAGCATTATTATAGATAAACAACGACTTGATTTTTTGCATGCAGGAGAATAAAGCGTATGGAAAATATAGGTATAAAGGATTGAACTTTGCCAAAGAATTGCGAATAATATTCAAGGATGTTTTAGCATCGGGAGAGGAAATGAACTGTCCATCGGCAACTAGACCAGTGTCACTTGGTGATGATGAAGAAGTGTACCGACCACAAATGGACCTACAAGAAGGTTCAGGTGATAGTGAGGAGGAGCTTCAAGGCACTAATAATGACGGTAGTTTGCAGGTGCCCGTAGATTTAGAATGCATGAACTTGACATCCAACACTCAACCTAGTGGTTCAGCCAGCATTGGGAAGAGAAAGAGGAGTGAAGGGACAAATGGAAAAAACAAAAAGAAAAAAACATTAGTTGATGCTGTAAGTGTGATAGCAGACGCATCGAAGGATAGCACAATTGTCCTCAAAAAGTTGAATGAACGTGATGATCGAACGAGTGCCATTGTAGCTGAATTACTTACCATTCCGGAGATTGTCAGTGACAGTGATTTTCGAAGGCGATGTTGTAATATGATGATGCACCGAACGCCTCAGAACATGTTTTTGGGCTTAAAAGGAGAGAAAAGTGCCTTGATGGATTGGTTGCGTGAGCATGCCTATTCGCGGCCAAACTTCCTCACAGTGACGATTAAAAAAAAAAATTAAAACTGGTATACTATTATTGGTCCTTTCGATTATTTAAATTCGTTAATATGTTAAAAAGTACTCCCTGTTCCATTTTTGCGGATGAGAAAGTGGGGGAGATAAAAATCGAAAATTTCCTCATTTTCATAGAATCATGCATATGCTGGTGTTGGTATCAGCCCAAAGCTATTTAATGTAAAATGACATTTTATTCACAAACACAAAATAACGTTGGACCAATTCTTAATGGCCATATTCATTTAATGTGACGACATATATAGCAAAACTCACAGAATAAACCAAAACAAAAAACCGCTTCATTAATTCTGGGGGGAAAAGTTCTGGTTAATTACTTCTTCTTCAAGATTAGAAAATCTGTGACTTTGCATTCATATCATTCATGCGTTGCCAAGATACCACCTCTAAAATACCAGAGTAGAACTAGAACCTTAAAAATCAATGCAAGTCTTTCTCCTGTAGCTCAGAAGAAAACAGACCCAAGAAAAAAGAAACACACACATACCTCCCAATGTTTTCCAGGCAGATCCTGAAGAAGATGAAGAGACCAAAGCTATGAGTGAATAAAGAACAAGCAGAGCAAGCAAACCAGAGCGAATCGTTCTTAAGGTCGACATGGTACAATAATATTCAATGGCACGATAAAGTAGAGCCAGAGAAAACTATATATATATATATATATAGTCTTGTTATGATGATGAAGTGAAGAAGAAGGAGCTGTTATCTGTTATATATATATAAACAGGATCAATCACAGGCATATTATAGCCCACCTTGGCCCCTAATTTCTTCCTCTGTTCGTGTTTGGGACTCTGTCTCTGGAACCAGTCGAGTCTTAAAAGGTTATATTTTTTGTGACGTAGGTGATAAGGTCTGTACCTATGGAGAAGTATATAAACGTGTGATCACGCGGTTTTGAATATGTAGATGGACTGAAAATGTAGGCCTTCAATGTTACCCAAAGTTTTTTTTAAAAAAAAAAAAACGCAAGGACAGGCAGGCAGAGGAAGAAGACGAAGAGATGAGAGAGAGAAACTTTTGTGATGGGTAGCTAACATTTCTGCATATTTATGTGAGCTTTAAATTATCACGGTTACTGTATAAATATCATGTCATTGTCAACCCCATCATCTTTCCATCTAAAGACTTGGATAGATAAACCAAGCTTCGCAGTAGAAAGAAGAATCTATTTGTTGGTAATAATATAAGTTATTTGGAGACTAAATAATATACTTATTTATCCATTTTATCTATAGAGTTAATATTTAAATGTGACTTTTTATGTGTTTTATTTCATTTGAATCTGTAAATTTTTTTTGGGGGGGGGGGGGGTGGTTATCAATTTTAAAATATATTTAATAAGTTAATTATCATTTTTTGGTTTTAATGAATTAATTAAACTGTCTTATATTATAGACAACAGAAGATAATATAAAGGAAGTGCCCCTAATTTCTATGAGTGCATTAAAAACATCTTTTAGGAGGTATTTTTTATTTTTTTAAGCATATATTAGTTTCAATGAATATTGAATATTTTTATTTATACTCATAATTAATAAATAGATAGTACAAAATTAATACTCCTTCTGGTTATTTTTATAAGGTACCAACTTACAAATTTATTTAGTTCTTTTTATAAGGTATTTGTTTGTTCCTAAAAAGCATTAATTATTCTTTTCCATGTATAACCCCTAATAAATAAAGCTACTGGGTGAGAGTAATAATTAATATGATATTAAAGTTTAGTACAATTAGTATAGGTAATATTAGAAGTCATTTAAATTGTAGGATAACTTTATTAACTTTAACTGTTTTTATTGGTTTATAAAAATTATTAGTCGGTGCCTTATAATAAGAATCAAAGGAGTATGATGTTGAAACTTTATATAATCAATAATAAGAGTAATGGTAGAAATAAATTGAATTTTATAATAAGTTTAATATGTTTAACTGTATTTTTTGACATGTGTAAATTTATTAAAAATAAGGGAAAATCCTTTTTAAGGCCCATATTATAAAAAAAATCCTAAAAAAGACCTAAAGATTCTGAAAATTCCAGAAAATACCCCAAGATTCTAAAAATCCCAGAAAAGACCCAATGTGAGTTGTTAACGGGGCTAATATAGTTGTTAGCGAGGTACTGATATAGTTGTTACCTGGACTGATTTAGTTGTTAGCAACAATTTTTTTTAACAATTAAATCAGCCCAGTTAACAACTATATTAGAACCCCGCTAACAATTATATCAGCCCGGTTAACAACTCCGTAAATTCTGAAGGGCATTTTCTGGAATTTTCAGAATCTTGAGGCCTTCTCTAAAATTTTCAGAATCTTGGAACATTTTTTAGGATTTTTTTTTTTATAAAAAGAGCCTTGAAAATAACATGTACCAAGAGTGTAGACAATTATTCATCAAATAAAATTAGTTTAATATGCTAGTTGGAGTTGGGACCTGACGGAGTACGTGTTATCCAAAAGTATAGACAATTGTTCATCAAATCAAATTTTAAATAATAAACAAATTTTATAAGTCACTCTTAAAATTTTTACTGAAATTAAGAAAATGTTTTCGTGTTTTTATTCTGTGTAAAAATTAGTAAAATTTAATTTTCCTTTATTAAAATTATCTTTTGATTAAGTTTAAAATATATATAAATCAATGTAATTGAATAAGTGAAATATAAAAAATAGGGAAAAGTATTTTTCCTGTCACTGGAGATAGAGTTATCTCCAGTGACCCTAAAACTACGTCGTTTTGAATTAATGAAGGGTGTATTTGTAATTTCAGGTGAATTAATGAAGGATATTTCCGCAATTTTGTACCCTTAATTAATTCACCTGAAATTATAAATATACCTTTCATTAATTCAAAACGACGTAGTTTTAAGGTTACTGGAGATAACTCTATCTTTAGTGAAAGAAAAAAAATTTTATTGATCAAAATGGATTTATAAATATAACGATAAGCCAATTCCCAATTGAGAACTAGAACATGGTATTAGTCAAAGAGAAGAAAAATGTACCAAGAGAATGCCACTTGGCTTCAGTGTGTCAAAACTTGATTTAAATAATAAAGCCGTCCAGAAAAATATTTTTTGTCATCAAGCCTAAATTGATTTTAAGTTTTTATTTTATTCCCCATACGACTTGGCATGGACAAATGGTGGTGCATTGTTTATAAAAATTATTATTATAATTTTCCAGCGAACTTGAATTTCAGAGTACCGCTCTATTGACGCTAAAGTCTCTAGAAGATAGAACAATTTTAACCTTTTAATTTATTAAAATTACATAAATATCCTTTTTATTTCTAAGATTAATATATATTTCTCCAAAATCTTGTACTATACCTCCGATCCTAATTATAAGATCTAGTTTACTTTTTTTTTGAAAAGGTTAAGAAAGCTAAATAAATTACTTAATCATTTCATATGTTGTATATTCTTATGGAAAAAGTATTTCTCCAGTCACTGGAGATAAAGTTATCTCCAGTAACCCCAAAACTACGTCGTTTTGGATTAATGAAGGGTGTGTTTGTAATTTTAGGTGAATTAATGAAGGTTGTTTCCGTAATTTTATTTAACTTTTATTATATAAATTTTACTAAAACACCCTTCATTAATTCACCTAAAATTACAAATACACCCTTCATTAATCCAAAACGACATAGTTTTGGATTCACTGGAGATAACTTTATCTCCAGTGACTGGAGAAATCTTTTACCCTATTCTTATATTATAAGTTAGTTTATTAGTAAAACTAATTAGTTTGAAGAAAAAAATAAAAATACTCTAAAGTAATTTAATTAGCTTCCTTAATCTCTCCAAAAAAAAAAGTCAACTAGGTCTTATAATTAGGATTGGAGGAAGTAAAATTTAATTCACTTTTCTTAAGAATTTATATAGAACTCTCTTCAAACAAATGGTCGGATTAAAGTTTTTAAAATTTTTATAGAAATGATAGAGAATTTTTTTTTTCTTTTTTGAATACATAAACTTTTCTCTAAAAAAACAAGGAAAGTAATTTTAGCATTATTATTTTTTCGAAATTTAGTATAGTTTCACGTAATTTAGTTTTTATCTTAAAATTATTTGTGCAAATCCTAAAAAATAAAAAGTATAAGTTATTTATTAAGAAACTCAACGATCATGTATATATTATTTACTAAAAAATTAACAGTCTCAATGACACGAAAATAAGTAAAATTTGATTAAATATTTTTGTTGGGAAAACGTTTATATATTAAATGATTCAAGCTTAAGAAATTTAAAATAAAATACTTTTTTTGACCTGATAAAATAAAATACTTTGCTTCTCCTAACAGCTAATTAAGCATTTTCAAAATTTTAATGAGATGTTATTGAAATTATAATTAATTTTTAAAATATTGATTAATTTGATCATCAATATGGCAATCTATAATTACTATACAATATAAATTTTTAACAAACTGTGTTATTGATAATATATAGCTTTTGTGAATTTATTCTTTTAAAAAAACTATTGATTAATTTGATCATCAATATGGCAATCAATAATTACTATACAATATAAATTTGAGTTAAGGTGTAAAAATATACATGTGTTTTTCTTCGAGGAGCGCTTAGTAGCAAATGTTTTTTTTAGGTGCAAAAGTGAACACGTGGTTATAAATTAGGTGCAAAAATACGGTTTGACCGTTAAGTTTGACTTTGACTGTTAAGTTTGATTTTGACTGTTAAGTTTAACTTTGACCGATGACGTGACATTTCAAAGGTGCAAAAATACACATGTGATTTGTCAAGAAGAGCGCCCAACAACAATTTTTTTAATTTAATAATTTTATTTTAAGATCCTAAAATAATTTTTCAAGATTATGAAGTATTTTTTCAGTATCAATCATTATCCTTTTAGTACCGGTCAATACTTAAAATATTTTTTCAAGATCCTAAAATAATTTTTCAAGATTATGAAGTATTTTTTCTGTATCAATCAGTATCCTGAAAGTGCTTTTTAGTACCAGTTAGTACCCTGAAATATTTTTTTCAGTATCAATAAGTATCGTTTTAGTATCGGTCAATACTTGAAATATTTTTTTAAGATCCTAAAATAATTTTCAAGATTATGAAGTATTTTTTCTGTACCAGTCAGTATCCTGAAAGTATTTTTAGTACTAATCAGTACCCTGAAATATTTTTTTTAGATACTGACTAGTACAGAAAAAATACTTCATAATCTTGAAAAATTATTTTAGGATCTTGAAAAAATATTTCAAGTATTGATCGGTACTAAAAAGACACTGATTGATACTAAAAACATACTTCATAATCTTACAAAATTATTTTAGGATTTTGAAAAAATATTTCAAGTGTTTACCGGTACTAAAAGAATACTGAAAAAAATATTTTAGGGTACTGACTGGTACTAAAAAGTACTTTCAGGATACTGACTGGTACAGAAAAAAATACTTCAAAATATCTTTTTAATACCAGTTAGTACCTTGAATTTTTTTTTCAGATCTAAAAATAATTTTTTAAGATTATGAAGTATTTTTTCAGTACAAGTCAGTATTCTAAATATATTTTTAACACCCGGTCCGGTAGTAATTAAAATAAAATTATTAAATTTTTTTTTTAAAAAAATTGTTGTTGGGCGCTCTTCTTGACAAATCATATGTGTATTTTTGCACCTTTGAAATGTCACATCATCGGTCAAAGTCAAACTTAACGGTTAAAGTCAAACTTAACGGTCAAACGGTATTTTTACACCTAATTTGTAACCACGTGTGTACTTTTACACCAAAAAAAAGTATTTACTATTGGGCACTCCTAAGTTAAAAGCACATGTATATTTTTACACTTTAACCCTATAAATTTTTAACAAACTGCGTTATTGATAATTAATGCAAAATATATTTACTCTTATAGAAGCAACTATTTTTGATAAATTTCAAGTTTCCATGTAATTTTTCCGAAAATTGAGGAAATATTTTGACGAAGTCGAGAGGAATAATGACAGAAGTCAGAACAACTTGCTGGCATGGTAGCTGTCTTTCATTGTTCTCTGTTTTTTCTTTTCTTTTCTTTTTTTTTTTTGCCAAAATTGTTGGACATTCTATAATTCATTGACTTGGTCAGTGTATGATATATATTAAATATTTTAACGGAATTTTTTAGTTTATTTAAAATAAATAAATTTTAGAGAAAAATTGGGAATAAGACAAGAAAATTCTACTTAAATTTTAAAATCCCAAATCAATAATTTTCTACAAAAATGAGTTGGTAATTGATATATTTTTGTACTTAATACCTATATTTTTATAGATAACAAATACTGATTTGAGATTTTAAAATTTAAATAGTAATTTTTTATTTTTTAACAAAAGAAATTTAAATCACGAGATTGAGATAGGTATTGGTTGCCTTTCTTTTTGTCCTAAGCTTTCAACCTCACTTTTATCAGGGTCTACTATTCTCATCCTATTTATAAGTCTATTTTGATAATAAAATTTAGTTTTTATTACAAGTCTAGTTTTAAAGTAATAAATGTGTTTTCTTGCTTTTTTTTCTTTATTAATTGCAATAAACAAAAAAATTTATTAGGTTGACTTTTGAAAACAATCATAGATAAGGGTAAATTTGAAAATTTAGCGTATAGTTAATAAGTTAACTAATTTTGACATGTGAGAGTTACTTAATTTAAACTTATAAATATGACTTACATAAATATATTGATATACCACTCTGATCTTATTTATAAGTATATTTTGACCAAATCTCGCATACTAAGGAAAGGTAATTCACTTAGTGATTATGAAAGTAAATTTTCAACTTCCCCTCATTTATTATTGGGTATTTTTCAACCGTTTCTTCTCTCTCTATCTCATGGATACAATTAATATGAGTAAAATTGTTATAATCTCATTTATCATATGAAACTAGACTTATAAATAGAACCGAATTTTTTTAGTAAAAATGGACTTATAAATAGGATCAAAATGATATTAAATTAAAATTTTCACTCTCTAAAAGTTAAAAAATTAATCTATAATCCTTATAGTTTATAATCAAGTGAACTATGACCTGATTTTTTAAAAAAAATAAATGAACCGTATTAAAAATCATGAGAAACTATAGAGATTTGTATATTAAGTTTTCCAAATTTTTAATATATCACTTGGGATATAAGAAAAGAGTCATAAGATTCTTACTTCATGTAGATAAAATTAAGATTTGACTGCAATTAATTAATCTAATTATGGAATTTAAAAATCGGATTATGGCGGTTGACCCAAAAAAACCTCAGATCGTGTTGGGAACATGGACCCATTGGGCATAATCCCATCCAACTGTGCCACTTCAAAATACTTTTTCTAAATTCCGTTGCTTAACCATCATCTCATGAATAAATTAAATTAGGTTAAAGTATACTTTTAGTCCTTTAAGTTTATATGAGGTATCTATTTACTCCTTTAAGTTTATAAAATGCATTTTTAGTATTTAAAACTTAATACCGTTAATGCTATTAACGGAAAATGCTGAATAAGCAAAATTAAAGGATGAAAGTGTGATACTAACGAAGTAAAATTAAACCCAATGGCAACTCTTATATACTCAACCCAATAAAAATAACCACGTGAAATACTTTTAATCTAATGGCAGCCAATAAATTTTTATTAACTTATTATTTTAAAAAAGTAAAAGTACCTAGGGTTTAATAATTTCTTTTGCCGTCTCTTTTCCTCCTTTTCAATCCATCTTGTTAACGATTTAATCTCTCTTCCATCCTCTCTTTATTTCCCCATGTTCTTGATTGTTCCTTTCAAAACCCAAAAACTCACCTACTTCAGTTTCATTGCATTGTGCAATTTAATCACTCATGCATGTTGATTAATAAACTACATACTCCCTCCGTCTTAATTATAAGACTTAGTTGACTTTTTTGGAGGGATTAAGGAAGTTAATTAAATTATTCTAGAGTATTTTTTTTTCCTTCAAACTAATTAATTTGACTAATAAACTAATATATAATCTAAGAATAAACAACATATAAAATGATTAAGTAACTTATTTAGCTTCCTTAATCTTTTTCTTTTTTAAAAAAGTTAATTAAGTCTTATAATTAGGACCAAAAGGTAATACTTATTTTCTCCTACTAATCATACCCTCATATACATATGGACGCACAAATACTGAACTTGAAGAAAGCAATCTCACCCAATCAGACCCTAATATATGTGGACAAACGTAATGGAACCGAAGAGAGCAACCATTGGTGATCGACGACTAGGGAAAGAAATTTCTCCAAAAAAAAAAAAAGAAAAAGAAAAAAGAGAGAGTAGATTGAGGCTTACGGACTATGGAAAAGTAGAGCAAAAAGAGAGATTGTAATGGGAGGATGATGGATTGAGAGGGAGGGAAGAGGGGCTGTAAATAAAATTACCAAAACCTAGGTATTTTGATTTTAAAAAAACAATAAATCAATGAAAATTTGTTAGCTGACATGTAGATTAAAATTATTTGACATTGTTTTGTTTTTATTGGGTTGAGTATATATGAGCTTCCATTGGGTTTACGTTTGTGTTGTCACCATTTCACTTTCAACACTTAATTTTGTTTAGTCAGCATTTTCAGTTAATAACATTAACGGTGTTAAGTTTTAAGGATTAAAAGTGTACTTTATAAATTTAAAGGACTAAATGGATACCTCATGTAAATTTAAAGGACCAAAAGTATACTTTATCCATTAAATTTAAAAAAAAAATCTCATAATGATGAAATTGTATGCTTAAATGTTGATAAATCCCAATTTTAATATATTTTATCCCACCTTATTCATTTATTTTGTGAACTATTTTAGGCTAATTTGGATTTATTAGATCATATTTGAATGGTTAGCCAATTTTATAAATCTGAATTAATTATGAGATTAATATTTCTAAATATATTATAGATCACGATTTTACCATATTAGAAAATCGTATGGTACAGTTTTTTTGGGGAAGCTAAAACAAAATGTAATGATGAAAATTTTATTGATTTTAATGGGTTGAAATTGAAACCGAAAACCCTCTCTTCTTTGGTTAAAAATTAATCTAGTAGCCGCCAAAGGAGACTCACGCTCTCTTCTTTGTTGTTGGATGTTCTTCATTCATTCATCGTCAATTTCCTTTCTCAAGCCACGGGCCCACCCACTTCAATTCCATCGATTACTTCAACTCATTTTCTTTAGTGGGTGGGTACGTAAGGACCGAGGAATTAGATCAATCTAGTCTTCTCAAATTCTCTCATGGCTGTGATGAATTGCTGTGTCAAGCATGAAGGAGGAAATTTCGTAGAAGTTTAAGCTTTTGTGGGAGACAATTTGGGAGAAGTATGGACGAAGGTAAGGCTTAGAATTTACACTTGAAACCCTGAGGGAATTTTGTTCTTATTATCTTTTAATTCAAACTTGAGATGATTTAGTTTTAAAAGATTTCAAGTTGTGTCAATTGAAAATAAACTCATTTTAGATTGTAAACATATTTCTTTTGAATTAAATTGATAATTTGAAGTTTTTATGTTTGAGACAATTGCTGGATTTTTGTTTAAAACCTTTGGATTGTGAATTGAATTAATAATTGAGTTTTTGTTATTAATATAATTGTCAATTGGGTATATTGATTTAATTGTTTAATTAGGTTAATAAATTGTCAAGTTGTTCAATTGAATACTTGTAAACAAGATTCCAAAATTACTTAGAAATTAATGTGATCGGGTTTTAATGGGTTTAATTAACCAGCGCTCATTCCATTATGAGTTTTCTAGTGGATTAGGCATTATTGAATTTGAGGGTTTCTCGTGTTTCAATCAAGTAATTAAATTCATTAATTCCAATATTTCACTAATCTCCCTTTGGTCTAACTAATTAAGTTAGGCTAGGAAAGTTAACTCCATGTGAATCCTAAGTTATCCTCTTCTTCATAACTGAACCAGATCTTTGTTATTTGATTTGCTTTTAATTAATCTACTTCTTGTGATTTTAATTCTCCTCTTATAACAAAAACCCAAAAATTACATTCAAATTCATATATTAATTTCATTCTCATTTAGGTTTTAGAGTCAATTGCATTAATGCATTTAGGTAGTAATGTCTTGCATTTTAGTTTAAGTTCATTCCATTGCATTTTTCATTACCTAAATTCAACGTAAAGAAAAACCCACATATTGTTTTCTGAGAAAATGACTTAAGTTGACCCTATATTATATAATTAATTAGGATCTAGTTTAATTGATTATTTTAACAACAAAAAGCACCCATCAAATGTCAAACATACAAAGCACCTATCCTTTCCTAGTATTTACTAACAGGGGAAAAGAAAGAAAAAAAATTTGTAATTTCAAATTAAGTTTGTTACAAAAGATTATGAGGAAATGAAGAGATTTGATAAATAATTTATAACTAAATTTTTTAACATTACTTGATTTAAAATTTTGTAATTTCAAAATACTTTTTGAACTTTTTCCTTAGGAATATTTTTAATTTAATCTCAATTTATTAGTTAGATTTTAGGCGGCAGAGTAGGGTTAAGTTTGATCAAGTCAAAGTGTGACCAAAAAATGTTTCTAAAAAATCCCATATGTTATTCTGTTTGAAGTCAAAAAAAATTCATTCATTTTTTATAAAGCTGAGGATTTGAATCTTATGAATAAAAACTATATCTAGAGAATTAATTTTGATTGGGCATCATAATGTTTGAGCCTATAATACCAAATTTTAAATATTTATATAAAAATATTCCCAATTGACAAAGGAAAACATTTGTCATGTTGAAATTGTAAGGATACAATATATATAATAAACAAACAAAATTATAAGTATAGCGGTGAGAAAAATAACTTATTTACAAAATAATTTATGGAAAATAAGATTAGGTAAAAGTCAAATTGTAAGATATGATTTATTTTTGGATTGGGGTAACATAAGTTGATTTTATGGAAAAAAAAAAAACTTGTTTAGAATGATGTTAACATAAGTAACTTTTAAGATAATTATAAGAGAAAAATTAAAATAAAAAATTACAAAATAGTGAAAAATGCTTACTTACAAAATTTAGCAAAAATATATATTTTGATCAAATAATATTACATAATTTGAAGATGGGCCAACATAATTAGTTGAGAAAGGCTCTTCATCTACACTAATATTCCAATTTTTAGCTTCCATAAAATTAACATCTGTTTGAGAATTTCTCATAATAAAATTATGTATAGCCATTGTAAAAATTTAGTTAATATGACATATATTTTATAAAATATCGTAGTCATTTTTTTTATTCCCTTATTTCCTCTTCTTATTGATTATTATTGAAAGAGTATCAATAAGGATAAATTAGAAAAATATTTATAAATATAAAAACTATGTGTCATATTTAAAATAAATATCAATTTCTTAAATATATTTTATATTAAAGACAAAATTCATCACAATTAAGTGATTAACCCTCTCTTTTAAAATAAATAATGGGGGGAATGATAAATTACCATTTAGGCCAGCTCTATAATAACAAAATTGAAAGCTCTATGATAGCAAAACACACGACTTGTGGGCTCCACTCACCCCATATGAGGCCTTCTTCAATTTTTTTTTGGTCGAAGAGGCCTTCTTCAATTAAAAAGTCATTCTCTTAATCTTTTCAAATAAGTTACTTTTAGTCCAAACGTAAAAAAAAAAAAAAAAAAACTTCTAATCAGCCGAAATGTGGTACCAATCGGTGTCTCCATCTCACATAGTTTGCATCACCGAACAAATCACGGTGATAACGGATACTTTGAAATGTTCTTATCTTCTTATTATCATCTGGCCTTGTTATAAACTGAAGTGATGTCAATAAAGAGTCTTTGAAGACTTGAGGACCAAATTGAGAACCCAATTTTTTTTTAGGAAAAAAATGTAACTTACCCTATTACTGTGGATATAATAAGTGGAAGGAAAAAAAAAAACTTTATTATTATGATTCCTTTTCCAGGCAATTTTAACAAGTCACTCATAGTGTGTGTGGCTGTGTGCGGATTTATGAAGGGGTAAAGTGGGCCCATTGTGTCCACTTAATTACCATTTTTATTATGATGAAGTCTCCCGACAGTTTAAAATTGCTATCATTATCAATTTATCACCCCATTCTCTCACTCTTTCTTTGCCTCTCATTCCTTACACGAGACACAAGTTGACAGTCATCTATGACTATTCGACAATGAAAAATCAAACACCAAGTGGGCCATTATTTCCATGTACCTCTTGTCTTATACAAAGTCAAGCCATCGTCTTTATCTGCCTTTTCCACCAATATGATTATTTCAGTCAATCCTCATCTTAACGCCACGCAAATTGACGAGGAGGCGAATCCAGAGTTTGAGAATCCCATGTATCTGATATGATTTAAACCGTACATGTTCTTTGTCAATTACATGTTCGAAACAAAAAGTGATTGTGCAGCCCAAAAGTCCATGGGCCTTAATGCCATTCGAACCTAAGCCCATGTTTTACGGATCCAAAATCCAAATAGATAAAGTGAGAGAACAAACAGAGAAAAAGTTGTTCTACTTTGTTTTCCCAGATGACACAGACTTTTTGAGAGATCATAGTAATTGGTAACCCTTCTTTGAAGTTTGCACGCTCCTTCATAATGGGATTTTCAATATGGGGTTCGTTAGGTTCTCATATTGTGCTGGGGGGCTCTCAATCTCATAAAAGAAGGATCAAGTTTCAGTCTTTCAGTATAACAGAGAAGAACACTCTTAATTTCAAGTTCCCAAAGCGGAGGCTTATTCAAGTAGGGGTTTCTCTGAGTAAACAAGAGTCAATTGAATTTGATGAGAGGAAAAGCCCAGATGAGGTAAATTGTAATATCCATTTCCCATAAACTTACTTGTTTGACGCAAATGTTACTGTTGTAGCATTGCTTTTGCTGATATATTTTCATGCGCTGTTTTGTTATGGGTGGGTAACCTATTTCTCTGCTCTGGAAGTAGCTTACATCGTAATAGATTGGGATGTAGATATATTTCAGTTAAATTTTTTCCGTCTAAATTAGTAATTTGATTATTGGGTTGTTAGACATATTTTGCTTCCAGTCCTGAAAATTAGTGAGTGAATGGCATAGCCCACTAATTTGTTTCCATGTTTGTTACTTGTAGCCTACTTGAATAGTTTTTGGAGACCAAAAATAAGTAGACTTTGATAATCTAAGGGAGAAGTTTTTAGTTGATATGTTTATTCCTTCTTTGTTCACTGTTCAATATGTAAAGCAACAAGGAAATGTTCTATTGGATAACATTTCGCAATTGCATATGATTGCTTATGGAGTCTGAGAAAGCAAGCAGATGATTATGAGTGAGTTTTTTTATGACTGTTTGGCATTTATCATCTGCTCATGGTCTGAATGCTGCAGCAATACTAGTATTTTTATGAATAATAATGACATAATATGAGGAAAGGAATGGTAGTATCATGCTCTTTAAGTTAAACTTAATTATGAACCAATATAATAATGGGTTCCTCGTAGTTTATGCCTGGCACCTGCTAATTAGTGGAACAATGTTCCTGAATCTCTAGAAAAGCATTTTATGATAATGCTACTCATGGATGTTCCACTAATGACCAGCATATGCCTTCTTTTTCTATTTATATCAAGAATTTTTTGCAAATTTTGCAGTTAAACTGAAAGTCCAGAAAAATTGGCACTCACTTTAGTTTTGGAATATGAAAGGTTAAAGAGGAGATCAAACAATGTTATGAACTTATAAACAGACTAGGGAGAGGAGTTGTGTATCTGGGTTCTTCAAGGATGGGGCCCAATCATTCACATTACATGCAAGCACAAGAGCTGGCTAAAGAGGCAAGTTATTCTTCCTATAGCCTCTTTCCAATTTGTGAGGACTAGAAAATTTGATAGGATTTTGCCTTTGTTGTCGTTTTTAGGAGACTTCATAAAATCTGTTAGAGGATCCCATTTGAGCTTCAATAAGAATATCTGCAGTCACAAAAAGTCAAAAGAGATAAAAACAAATGAAAGGGTGAGTGTAAAGAGGGTAAACGAATCACATATACAGTTTTCATTCTTTTGTATCACTCTCTCTGAAGGTAAATTGCATGATTGTAGAGTATCTAATTTGAGTCTTGTTCTCTTGCATGCTTGTTTGTGGGGATATAAGCGTAAAGACCATATAATTAACAGAAATAAGGCCCTAATTGTTTTTTGTTTTCATTATTGTTGTCTCTACATTGGAGGTATTCGGCAGGAGGATCATAACTGTAATTGAAGCTTAGTGGAACGTCGCTCACAAAATCTGAAGCAAAGACTTCCAATCCCTCTTTTTGGGCATCTAAGACCAAAGACGTACGTGGCTTTAGATAATTTCTTGCGTCTACAGGCCATATGTACTCTTTGGGAACAAGAATACCAGAAGAAAATGACTTCATAAATGTAGTATTCTTCAAGAGTGAACCATAAGTCTGATTGGTTGACGGTTCTGTGTCTTCCTGTCTCAGAAACCTGAAAACCAGTTTTGTTGTTCTCCGGTTGAATTGTGTGGCTATACTTCTCAGGAAGTTAACCTCAGTTGATGAGATATAAGTGATAACTACACTTCGAGAAACAGAGAGTATGAAGCTTCTCATGCTCAAGTTGTGTTTCGTGTAGAATGCATCATGCTGAAAAACATAAGAAAAGAATGGGCTGGCTTCCAAAGAAACTAGGATACTGAATTATTGAAGTGAAATATCTCTCTCCTTTTCACCTGAATATTCAACCATAATCCTGGTGGGCTGACTTGTTTAATCATGTCTTCAACAGTAAGAATTGAATACCCATTGCCATCAAACCTTTCAGTACGAGACAGGACTCCCTGAACAACTGTTAAGAATCAAGAAATTGTCAGAAAATACAAGATTATTGTACAGCTCATAAACAAGCCTAGACAATATGAAGTTCACTTATCCTAGGAGTCAAATCACTAGCTCAACTGAAATACAAAACGCAGATTGATAAAGCAAACTTCAGATCTACATGCATTTGATACTAGCATCAGCTAACAGTCAAAAGTAGGAGAGAAATATGTGAACTCACGCACGACATTGGACAGGTTTTTCAGGGTGTAATCCACAGAAAAATGCCCACGGGTTGGTACACCATTGATTG
Source organism: Acacia crassicarpa (assembly GCA_034222035.1). Classification (NCBI taxonomy): domain Eukaryota; kingdom Viridiplantae; phylum Streptophyta; class Magnoliopsida; order Fabales; family Fabaceae; genus Acacia; species Acacia crassicarpa. Next base: position 18,324,015 of record JAWXYG010000004.1, on the reverse strand, counting down.
TGTAATTTGTATCTTTATTTGGGAAAACCAGAGCAATGTTCGTAGCATTGTCCAGCTAACCAGCTTGATATCTCTTTGACCAAAAAGAAAACCAGCTTGATATCTGGAAGGCATATCCCAGCTCTGTCTTTTGTCCATTGGACATCACACCATAGAAGGACATTTCGTATGCTGGTTGCCAAAGCAAACTTATAGGTATCCACGCTAGAATCAGGAAATAGACCTGAAAAACCCCCACGTGCTATGACTAGTGGTGGACTTCCTGCATAACACGAGCATAAGTAAGTTTCACTAATTTTGATACATAATGGATATATGTTCCTCCTTATGACCTTATGGCAAACAAAAAACAAAAAGATGGGCTATAGTAAAGAGAGAATTAGGTCCTGCAATACAAACATACGTGGAATTCTGTTCTTAAAGGCTTCTTAATTGAAAATATCAACAGACCTAGATCTCAGAATATCCAGAATAGAGTTCAGTTGTTAATTGACCTTTGTCCCGCAACTCATTATTTGAGCAATAATTTTGATATTCAACACCAGAAACAAACATCGGATGCTTTCTAAGCACGTAATAATTTGCTCGCAGTCGCAGCAAAAAATTAGATTGGACAACTTCGTCCAATTAATAGCGGAGAAATCAAATTCAACATTACTCTCGAAATTAACAACAGAAATTGCGCAATGAACAGACGAGAAATTGCGCGCGAGCTCCACATTCCAACGAAATCTGCAGCACGTGACAAACTTTCGTCAGCGGCTTCTTCCTGTAAGAAACTCCGGCACGTTTCTCAGGTAAGTGCGTCAGAGAAGCACTTTGAAGCGTGAACTGAAGTGTGGAGGAGTGAAGCGGAAGCTGGAAGCTGGAAGCTGGTTGGTACGAACCTTTTCACTGCATGCTAGCCTTCCATGATCTTTTCATGTATTTATATTTTTAATTTTTTTTATCGTTTTTTCCGGTAAATATTTACAGGAGACAATTAAAAGTATGCCATCAATCTAAAAGTCTAAAAAGCTACAGGTTATCCATCAACAAGATTATATTATCAACGGGTAATTTTGAATTTATAATTTTGTTTAATCAAACCAGTATTTATTCACCGTTCAAATTGAGTTTTAATTGTGTGTTTATTCTATAATATAATATAATTTTGTTTTTCCAAATCCCACTAATCAGAAGATAGATATTTCCTTCTTAGTTAATTTTGCAAGAGTAGTGTGGAATTATTGAGTGTTACACTTATAAATATACTCCCTCCAGTCCTAATTATAAAACATAGTTAATTTTTTTTGAAGAGATTAAGAAAGCTAATTAAATTACTTTAGAATGTTTTTATTTTTGTTTTTCCCTTTAAACTAATTTGTTTGACTACTAAACTAATATATAATTTAAGGATACATAATATAACAAATGATTAAATAACTTATTCAGCTTCCTTAATCTCTCGAAAAAAAAATTCAACTATGTTTAAAATTAGAATCGAAGATAGTATAAATTATGGTATGTGCCTAACGAAAATGACACACTCAGTTTCCTGAAAAATGAAAAATGAGACCCCTCGTCTTTGGGTTCAACTAGCGAAGGTATCAGACTTCCTCACCTAAAGGGAAGGGATTCGATTCTGGAGTTGGTCAAGGTTCTGGGGAGGCATTCTAAGGGTCTACGAAGTAGTGGTAACACTGAGCGGAGGTGGAGGTATGTGTACTCTCTGACCCAATATTTTTTATGGATTGGGCTTTAAGCGCCCTACCTTTAAATTGTAGGTGAGTCCAATCTCTTTCCTAAAATTTATATATAAAAAAAAATGAAAAATGAGGGAATTTGCCCAATTAGGAATAAGATTTGGATTATCAGATGACAGCTAGTGTGGGGACCACACATTAAGGTCTCCCCCTGGGGCAGTTATCCACATGGCGTTATTCCATTGGTAGCCCAGTGGCGGTTGGAACAGACGCGCAAAACGGTCACATTTTTTGAAAGTTTCGCGCCACCGCGAGAGTGAACAACATGAACTATGAGAAACGAGGAAATGCAGAGTCAGTTGAGTGAGCCTTTCCTTCCGTTCAGTCACTAGGTCCCACGTCCATTTCAATATTTTAAATTACTTTCTCCAACCCCTAAGCATAACACATAATGGACCTTTTTTAGAAAGATTAATAAGTTACTCACCTTAAATTATATAATCCCTCCTATCCTAATTATAATATATATTTAACCGTATTTGGGGAGATTAAGGAAAGGAGTTAAATTAGTTAATTTTACTCATTTTTCTAAAATGTCCTTATATAAATTTAGAATGACAAAAGTAAAAGTGAATCAACAACTCTTACCACATACATCTCTCACCTAAAATTTTTCTTTTCACACATTTTCTAATTAAAATAATGATGTGGTTATAAATACATATATGTGTGTGTATATATGCACACACATATATATATAGACATACACACACAAATATATATATATACATATGTTTGTGTGTGTGTGTATTTACACACATATAAACACACACCCACACACCCACATATGTGTGTGTGTGTGTTTGTGAATATATACACACACACACACACACATATGTATATATAAACACACACACATATATATGTTTGTGTGTGTGTATCTACACACATATAAACACACACACATACATATGTGTGTGTGTGTGTTTGTGTGTATATATACTCAACAATTTAAAAATTTCATTGATTGGAAGAGATTATGCACCATATACATATACTCACCAAAAACCAAATACATTTAAAAGAATAAATAGGGGTATTTTAGGACGAAAGTGACAAAAATTAAAATGTTATCCTATAATTAGGACCAAAACCAACTCTCAAATGTTATCTTATAATTAGGACTGGAGGGAGTATTATTTTATAAGTTAGACAAAATAGTTTTGAGAAAAAAATAATAATTTAAATATTTGAAAGTAATGTAATTATCTTTTTTAATATTTTCTAAAAAGTCATGTCATATATTTACGACTCGAGGGAATAATATTTTTCAATAGCACTCAATATCAAAATGGTGCCAAAGTAAATTGGTATTCCCTCCTGTCTTAAATATAAGAAAGAATTAACTTTTTTAAAAAATTAAGATAGCTAATTAAATTACTTTAGATTTTTGTTAGTTTTTACTTCAAACTAATTAGTTTGACTAATAAACTGATATATTTTTTAAAGATACATAATATAAGATTGGTTTTGAGTCGAAAAATAAGCTTCGTTGTAATTGATTTATAAGATTGTTTTTTAATATGATTATTTTATTTTATTTTTTGCCAGCAATATGATTAAAAATAAAACCTTGATTTTCTTGAACAATAATAAACTTCATCTACACATGCCAAAATTAGTTATGAAGTTGAAATATAACTATCTGATGAGCTAATAGCTATCAAATATCTAGATGCATGTCAAAATCAATTATGAATTAAAAATCATATTTAGTTCATGAGAGTTACATTAATTAAAGGATTAAAATTATAATACAATTAAGTAAGAAATTTTAAATATTAGAATCGTCTTTAAAGAGAGTTACAACTAATGCTTAAAGAGCATATGATTAACTTTCTTTAAAATGTTTTATAATATTTTTGGAGAAAAAAAACCGTAAGACTTAATAGTTAATAGTAACTTCAGTTTTGAAAATAATTATAATTTTTAATTTTCTGAAGAAAAAAAAAAGACTTGTTTGGCAATAAAGTGGCCTGTTACAAGGCATTCTTTTCGACCTGGGCCTAGTGTAACACTCCTACGGTTGTAATCAACGTACTTGTAGATATCAATACTCCAGTTGGAAGAAATATCTGGGAAAAGTTGAAGGAAGCCTAAAGGGAAAATTCCCGGTTGACTAGTGGGACCCACGGGGACCGGTAGATGGAGATTGGGCCGGATAAAATGGAAAGACCAGGATCTGAATTGTGGGGCCCAAGAGGCGCCACTTAGGCATAGGAAAAAGTCTAGAAGACTTGGGGAAAAAGTCAAGGGTAATTGTTGAGCCCGGGCCAAAATTGGTAATTTCCATAAATTCCGGGCAAATTTAGGTAATTTTCCCTAAATGTAAAAGAAATATCTAGACATTGGCGCCACATGGCAGCAATCTAGGAGCCTCTAGAATCCTCTAGAATTGCTTGGAGAGGAAGAAAAGGGGAATTAGTACGAAAGTCAAACCACAGGTCCCACATTCAGAGGAAAAAGGGCGAAATGGGAATAAATGTGCAAAAATTAATTGGACCAGGTTTGTGGGCCCAAAATGGCGTGCCATATGTCCTTTTGGACAGGTCCAAGCACATGGGGAAAAGTCAAAAATTGTTAAAAAGTTCTGGGCCATAATTGCAATTTTCAAAAATTTCGAACCAAAACGCGTAATTTGCCCAAAAAGCAGAAAAATATCTAGATATTTTTGGGTGAGGGGCAGCACGTGGAATAACCCTAGGAGGCCCTGGAAAACTCTAGAAAACTTGGGAAATAAGTAAAAAATTCAGATCTCAATATTACCTAACAGTCGGAAATTACGCCTGTTATTCTAATTCTACCGGATCAAAATTTACTCTTATAAAAAGGTTTATCTCATCATTTTCAGCCCAAAGGGGGTGAAAATTCCAGAGGGAAGAGAAAGAAAGCTCAGCCACCTCCATATCCAAGCTTCAGGGTCCAAAATCTCAAGAGTATCCACCGATTTAAGGTAACCCGAAAACCCTTGCTTTCTTGAGTTCTTGCCATGGTATTTTCGTGCATGAGGTAGGAACTTGGTTTTATGGTTGGATTTCTGCAATTTTAAGGCCACCAATAGCTCTGGAACAAGATTTTGTGTAGGGTATGGCTATGGTTTAAGTTTCTAAAGTTGAAAACACCGAAAAACCCCTTAAACTAAGCTTATCTTCAAATCTGGAATTTCTGGCAGTGTGTCTTCAACTGGGCTTTAAAAAAGTAAACGAATTCGGTTTTGGCTGAAATTTTACATGTGGAAAGTAAACACCCTAAGGTTCGCCGTGATATATAAATTTTGTATGATTTGGACTTTTCTACTAGGAGATAAAAATTTCTCAAGATGGTATAGATGCAACAGGACGAGTCTGGACCAGAAGGTGTAAAAGTGGTCATAAGTCAAAATACGTGTACTTTATGGGTCTGAATGTATTTTTCTTGAAAAATAGATATCTTAAAGGTTTAAAGGGCGCTAGTTTCATGTGAAAATGATTTTTTTGGAATTTTCTAAAAATCGTTGAAGTAGGGACAAAAATACTGGATTTCTAGAAACTTGGATTAAGCTCGGTTTTTGTGAATAATAAAAAGGATATAAACCCAGATGGCCTTTGTAATTATTTTTCCCTAAAACTAGACATCCTAAGGGTTCTATTGGCACTGGTTTTGTATTGATTAAATTTTTCTGGAATTTACTAAAAATCGGCAAAGTTGGAACAACGATTCTAGAAAAATTCTGTTGTAAGCGAAATTCGTAGAAATTAGGAGTAGAGTTGGTTTACATAATTAAAAGTGTGATATTTTGTTATAACTAGGGTGTTAGCTTGTGTGGACTATATTCTTAATATCAAGAGAAGTGTTTGCTAATTTCAAGAAGTGCCAGGTAGTAACTGTTGACTTACATACTCTATGTTGCTTTTGTATGTTATGTTTGATCATGATGTATGAGATCGGGCTGTAGACTGTAGTACCTATTGGACTGTGTGTCCTTAGGGCTCTGCTATAGTACCGAGGGCATGTATGATCGGGCTGTAGTACCTATTGGATTGTGTGTCCTTAGGGTTCTACTGCAGTACCGAGGTATATGAGATATGTAGGGCCTATATGACTGTGTGTTTATATGTTGCTACTGAGACCTCTTGGGTTAGGTAGTTAGGGCCTACAGCTCTGACTACTGAGGCCCTTGCGCGCTGATAGTACCGAGGGACTTGTCTTGATCAGGCGGTCCTGTGGATTGTGCCAGAGGCAAAACATACATGCCAGATTATTGTGCCTGAGACAGAATTTGTTGTTATTTTTCCTGATTGTGATTTGCATTGCATGCATTGCATACATATTGTATTTGAGTCTAACAGTTACTTTGGGGTTCAATCTTGAACTCCAGACTGTTGTGAAGGTACAGGATGAGAAAAGTAGCAAGCGGAGGTAGAAGAAGGTAGGGCAAAAGGCGTCAGATTGAAGAAATAGGGAATGCCCTATCGCTTTTTGTATTATCATATTTTGGATGATTGTACTAATTAATACTGTATTCGGATGACTGTACCTAACCCTTCGGGGATTTACTTATCTGTATGAATTTTATGCGTTTATCAGTACAGTAGACTTGTCCAAACCCAGTCCCGTGCTCTGCTGCGTTCACTCTGATAAATATTTAAATAGACCAAGTAATTAAGGAAAGGTTACTAAATAGAAAGGATCCCTTTAACCCGCCACCCGAAAGGGCGAGGCCGGTAGGGGCGTAACACCTAGCCTGGCCTGTTGCCTGTTGCCTGTTGAGGAGGCTTGTTTTTCTAAAAGAAATTTAAGTAGGCTAATAGGCCACAGGCTTTATCGCAAAACAGCCCAAAAATGGGCCTATTTACATAAATTAATACTAATAATCTAAATTACATAATAAAATATGAGACCAAATAAAACAACATAACAATTTTTATTACAAGCTCATCAATTTACAATTTTATTCCCATAACAGGCTGGTCTGACAGGCCTAAAAGGCTCATTGTGAGGCCTAGGCCTGACTTGTTTATAAAAACAGGCCTTAAAAAGGTCTAGAAACAAGCCAGGCCACAAGCCCTGACAGGTCGCCTGACTTGATTCCACCTCGACTAAAAAGAGGCAGTCTAATATGTAACAGATCTTTAATTCAAACCTCTCCTCCTTCATATGTAACAAAACATCAAAACACCAATAATAATAACACAACCAAAAGACTAACTTCATAGTATAGATGGCACTACATCATTATCTTTCCCTCTTCCCCTATCTTCATTCACTATGCCTGGGGAGGGGCTGCGGGCGGAGCCGCTGTCCTAACCCGGGGAGCAGAGGGAGGCAACAGTGGATCTCCCAAGTTTATATCGTCCAACTTAGTAAGTGGAGGAGCCGGTGGTGGAAGGTTCGCTAGGCTACCTTGTTGCAAGAGACGGCCAGGTTCAATAGGACTCATATATGGAGGAGTCTTACCGCCAAGATTCAAATACAGGTTCTCTGCAACAGATTCATAAACTCTCAATATACTAATGATCATTTTAAGATACTACCTCCGGTTCTTAATATAAGACCTAATTGATTTTTTTGAAGAGATTAAGAAAGTTAAATAAGTTACTTTAAAGTATTTATATTTATCATTTTTCTCTAAATTAATTTACTTGACTTATAAACTGATATATAATCTAATGATATACAACATATACTATGGTTAAGTAATTTATTTAGCTTCCTTAATCTCTCCAAGAAAATCAATTAGGTCTTATATTAAGAATCGTGGGGAGTACCATTATTAAGGTAACAAAGTACTAAAAATGCCTCTTGAAGATATGAAATTTCTAGAATGCTTGCAAAAGAAGCAAATTTCTATAAAGAAAGTGTTAACTTACTTCTGGATCTAGCAGCCGTCTTAGGCAATGCAGTGATAATGCCATCAACTTTGGCTCCAATAAGAAATGAATTTATCTCAACAGATGCATCTGAGTAGTAGTCCCATGCCTGAGACACAAACTCATTGCTGAAAGTTTCCACATAGACAGAGAGATTGAACGAGTGTAGCTTCGACACGGTCTTTGTGGAGTTAACAAGGAAGGCTGAAACTTCTGGGTAAACCGATGACTTCCCGATGACCACAGAGTCAGCAAACATCTTGATGTCCTGGACAGCTGAATCGAGAGCGTCGTAAATAGCCTCTTTGACTTTGTATACCCTTTCATATTTGGGATTTTCCTTAAATTTCATCAGTACAGAGCTATCGGTGGACTGGATCATCACTTTTTTATCATAACCTGCTTTGTTCAAAGCATCAGGGACTGCATTGATCACATTTAATCCCTGCCTCTTAGCAAGGTAGGCTGCATTCTGTTATGAATACGCAATACAAAAATGTCATTAATTGAATCTCAAAAGCAAATAATCACGATCGAAACCATTCATCGCATATTGATGGTGAATTGGCGATTATATACTTTCAATCATTTCTCTAATTAGTTGATGTGAGATTCTTATATACTAATAGAAATCACTTGCACTTCTGGTTTTTTTCTGGCATGACTAATTGGGAGGAGTCCAGAACTAAATCACAGGAAATTCACAAGAAAGATCATTTTCAAGAAGCATCTGTGAATATAGAAAGAATAATTGAGGTTTACAAATAACCATATTGCAGATAGTGGTCACAGATACTAATAATTACTAATCAAAGAACGATGACACCTAGGTTTTACAATCATAGGTCACCCTGCAAAAAGTCTTTTATCAAGCTACCTATTATTTCTCTGTATCTAAGTCATGTGGTGACCAACATAATCATAAGATGCAGATTGCAGAGTAATTACACACAAGAACAATTCCTAAAGAAACAAATTTCAACTTGGCAGGCAGGAAAAACTCACCTCTATGCTGAACAAGATACCATGTGTCCGACCTTCAGTCAAGGTCAAGAAATCGGACAAGGTTAAAAATGTCCCTTCATTTTTCGCTTTTGGGTTCCGGAACAGTGTATATTTTGAATAGCGATTCAACATTGAGGCTGCAACAAAAAACAAAGAATGAAGAAATTAGAAGAATGTTAACATTTATTGGAGAAACATTTCATAGCTTGACATTGAAGAAGCTAAAGAACTCCTAAATTTTTAATTAGATGAATGTTTCAATCTATAATGTAAAGGATTAAGCTATTTTCCCTCTCCTGAAAGAATAATTTCTTCTGTAAATCCATTACTTCCTTTTTTCCCCATTTATGTATCATTGTATAGAGCCTTGGCCGATCCTCCTGTCAAATTTTTAATACAAATCTAAGTTCCCCTATTAATATTCAACAGGGGAAGGAAATCAAGATAAGGAACATAGATTCAAAAAAATAACATTAAACTTACGCTTCAAGGTTTTTGTCTCATTCCATGTCAAGCTGAACGCAAATATGCCAGTGCCGGACTGGATCTCTGGAATACTTGTTGCCCGGCTGCTGAAACTTGTTTCGGCAACTGTCGTGCTCTCTGTAAGGTCTATTGAGCTCAAGCAAAATGGTATTCCATCTTTGGATATCTGAACAGGACAATCAATTACATCTGCACCATCTGATATAGCTTTCTTATATGCCAAGTCAGTGCAGGCGGGATAGTCTCCGCTCGCTCCATATTTCGAGATAACCAAAGTGTCCACTGTGAAGAAGCAGCAACAGGTCAACAAAACAAGTTCCAAAATTTACACATGCCACAACCTATATCCCCTAGAATCAAGAAATAATTCAAATTGATTGAGAGTGAAACTAACTAAATACCTTTCCTGGTTGCATTTTCTCCATTGCCAGAAAAGCAATCTGCAATAGAAAAGAATTCAAAATATCAATTGGAATGTTATTTGAAATTATAAACTATTAATAGTAGACATTAGCTGGGTATAATATGCTAATTATGATTTCATGATTCACAAGCTAGAAAAAAAAGAGGTTGCATGTAACTTATTGCCTCAACAAATAACATTGTCATCTCATGCTTACTATGTACAATAGACTATACTATAGTGTCCTAATAGATCATTCTCCTGTTCAAATTATTCTGCAAATGCATGTACCAGACTGCAGACTGAAGTAAAGCAAAAGGAATGAGGGCCCCGAAGTCGTTTTGGCTCAATGGCACTCAATTTATTCTTTGTGGTACAGATTAAGGTCTTGGCTAACAAGCTTTTTGCTTTTGCTTGCGAACTAAAAAAAGGGAAAATCACTCTGAGATCTCAGTCAAGGAATATAATCATTAAAAAGTCCTGATAACTAGTGAGCAACATGGATCTCTTATCATTTCTTGTACTGAAACTTGTCATTGCATATCACTCACTTGTTATGAGACGTTTTTATAATTATATTCCTTCCTCGAGATCTCATAGTGATTTTCTCCAAAAAAAAAAAAAGGGGGTCAAGGGTAATGAAAATGAAGTCTTGTTAGTTTGGAAAATAATTAAGAATCATGCATGAAAGTGGAGCAAGAGGTCAATTTCTAGCCTTCAGCTATATGACAGGGATCTCAGTTTCTGATGGACCTTCGTTTTCCTCTTAGAGGAAAGAAAACTTACTTATGGCTGCAGATGTAGTGTTTGGGAAGTTAGACAGAAAACCATCAACGGAGAAGACATTGTTGTCGATGAAAGACAGGCACTCAGCTAGATCGTTTTTAACATCTGATACAAAAACCTGAAGCCCTTCTTTATGAGCATCTGCAACAACTGAAGTGTGACACTGTAGATCAAGGTTTTGGTCTGTAGGCCACATGTAACCCTTGGGAACGAGAATCCCAGAAGCAAATATCTTGACAAGCTTGAGACTTTTTAAGAGCGAACCATAAGTCTGATTAGTTAAAGGTTCAACCTCATTCTGATTCAGAAACCTGAAGATCGGTTTCGTTGTTCCATTACTTCTGGGTGACATTAAGTTTCTCAAGAAACCCACATCAGGTGAAGAGATGTAGCTGACAGATACACCACGAGAAGATAGAGAACGTAAGAACCCATCTGTACTCAAATTGTGTTCCCTGAAGAATGCATCATTCTGTACATTGCATATGAAAATAGCAAGTCAAATGATATAGATACAAAGTCAGATTCTATCAAGCACTAGAACTCTCTGGAATTTTCGAGAACTTACCTGAACATTCAACCACAGGCCCTGTGACTTTGCTAATTTGGCTACCTCATCAACTATGAGGATTTTAAATTGATTGCCATCAAATTTGTTAGTTCGAGAGTAAACTCCATCAACAACTGACAAGCAGCAAAAAAAAAAAAAGAAGAAGAGAATCGTCAATGATAATAATAAGCACATTTCAGCGGAGAAACATATTCTCCACTTCTGGGCAATTATCAAATGCAAGGACACAAATAAATTAGTTCAGTACTTCAGAAATCCTTTTTTCAAAACAAAAACATGACTATAACATATTACTACCCCAACATAAATTATAAAGTTCGGACCCATGCTACACCTAGTCACTACAAGACTACTTTTGGATTCCCATCTTGTCTAGTGAAGCAACCTGTTTTAGCATCCAGACATCTACCCTATCACTGCCTTCAGTGGTAAATAAACATAAAGTTTACTTTTTACCCAATCCTCCTCCAGTCTTTAATACAGGACTTAACTTGAAAATTGATCTAGGTCTTAAATGTAAGATTGCTTTTTCATATTTGTCAATTTTTTCCTAATTTATCTCTATTATTACTTCCTTCACAATAATCAAGTAAGAGATTTGGAATGAATTAAGGAAGATAATTATCATATTTTAAAAAAGACATGTCATATTAATTAATATAACTAACTTATTTGATCTAATTAAAATGAGATAAATACGGCTGAGCCGATAAAGTATTTTCTTTTCCTTGGCATAGCAAATTAGTTACTGGGCTGGTACAGCAAGTAGTGAAGGGAGTATTAAGTAAAACTGATAATCTCCGAGCAAAAAAAAAAAAAAAACTGATAATCTCATCTAGTTCATTCAGGCGACAATAAATGGACCAGGAACCATTAACTACACTGTTACCTCAGATTCATTCGAATTTGGAACAGAAAATAAATAGAAAGGGGGCTTACGAGAGACAGGGGCAAGCTCGGTCAAGTTGTAATCGATAGTGAACCATCCTTTGGTTGGAACCCCATTAACGGTGTAAACCCTATCTTTGTTCGGGCAAATCACGGAAATGTCTGTTGCGTTGTTGAGCTTCAAGTCCGGGAAGCAAATTCCTGCGCCGTCTTTCGTCAATTGCAAATCGCACCACAGAACGACGTTCGATGCGCTCATATTTAGCGCCAACTTATACGCAGCGTCGCTGGAATCCGGAAATATCCCCGAAAATCCTCCACGCGCCACCACCAGCGGCGGAGACCCTACATCGCAAAGACCTTATCATCAAACTAGCACGATAGCTTCTTCATGAAACCCGCCGTTTGGCGGCCAAAGAATCATGCATATGCTGGTGTTGGTATCAGCCGAAAGCTAAAAGGACATTTTATTCACAAACACAAAAAAACATTGGACCAATCCCTTCTTTTAATGGCCTTCTTAATTCTGGGGGCAAAGTTTTGGCCAAAACAAAAAACCGCTTCATTAATTCTGGGGAAAAGTTCTGATCAATTACTTCTTCTTCAAGATTAGAAAATCTGTGACTTTACATTCAGATCATTGATGCCTTGCCAAGATACCACCTCTAAAATGCCAGAATAAAACAAGAACCTTAAAAATCAATGCAAGTCTTTCTCCAGTAGCTCAGAAGAACACAGACCCTCGAAAAAAAAACACACACACATACCTCCCAATGTTTTCCAGACAGGTCCTGAAGAAGATGAAGAGACCAAAGCTATGGGTGAATAAAGAACAAGCAGAGCAAGCAAACCAGAGCAAATCGTTCTTAGGGTCGACATGGAACAATAATATTCAATGGCACAATAAGGTAGAACCAGAAAAAGCTGTAGGGGGTAACTATATCAACATGATCAATCACAGCACAGGCATGGCGGCACTGACGAAAGAGATATTGTAAAAAGCTGACTACAATTTGCAACTTTTGAACGCTACTACGTTGTAAATAAAGTACTTGAAATAGGATCCACCAGATTCCAGACATGAATTATACCCCTACCTGTAGGGGTATGCTACTTTTGAATTTTATAATAAGTTTAATATGTTTAACTGTATTTATTCTCACGTTGTAAATTAGTTAAAAATAGGGGGAATTCATATGGGGTCCTTTTAAGGAAAAAAAAAAACTTAAAAAGGGTCCATACATTTTGAGAATTTCAGAAAGGGCCCGAGGGTCTTTTTTGACATATAAATTAAGGCTTATCCATCGACGTATAAGCTTGTCCGTGGTAACTTTTTGGACAGATGCCACAAAGGGCCTTAGGGCCTTTTTTGACATTCTCAAAATATTGGGGCTTTTTTGAGTTTTTTCCCTTAAAAATGGATTTTCCCTTAAAAATAACATGCACCAAAGCCAATTGTTCATCAAATCAAATTAGTTTACTATGGTACGTAGTTGGAGTCGAGACCTGACGGAGTACGTATTATCCAAAAGTCTAGAAATGTTTTAGTGTTTTTACTCTGTCTAAAAATGAGTAAAAAAAAATTTCCTTTATTAAAATTATCTTTTGATTAAGTATAAAATCTATATAAATCAAATTTTATTGAATAAGTGAAATATAAAAAATGTAGTAAATATTTTATATGGGGTTGTAATTGTAGTTAAAATCTCGATTTATCACTACGATTTTATATTTTTATAATTTTTTTTCATTAAAACGATTTTACTAATTTTCCGAATACTTTTATATTTTTACGATTTTTTTACGTTACGATTTTATATTTTGCGATTTTTTTTATCCCTCTCCCGATTTTATGCAAAATCTCGATTTTAACTACCTTATCTTATAAAACAAAGGGGATATGGATAAGTTCGGTTTTGGAAAATTTCAATTCAGTCCCTAAGATTTTAGACTTTTACAGTTGAGGACAATTATGAACTACTCCTTTTGGTTTTTATTATAAGGCACCAACTAATAAATTTATTTGGTCCTTTTTATAAAACACTTGCTTGTTTTTAAGGAGCATTAATTATTTTTTTTCACGTATGCCCCTAATAATTAAAGGTAGTGGGTGAGAGTAATAATTAATATGATATTAGAATTTAATACAATTAGTAGAGGTAATATTGAAAGTTACTTAAATTGTAGGTTAACTTTATTGACTTTAACTGTTTTTATTAGTTTGTGAGAATTGTTAGTTGGTACCTTATAATAATACCCCGTAAAGACCATATAACGTACAGATATCCTCGTAAAACAAAGGGGTGGAAATTTGCCATTTATGGAGCAGTCTAATGTAGATTTAATTGGGGACTGGCTAGCATCCGCTGCTCCTGCGGTCCGCTGCCGTCCTTTTCTTGAAACTGTGCCGTTTTGGCACAGTTTCAAGTGACCCTTTTTTTTTTTTTAATATTCAGGATACTGAGGGGTGTTAAAAAGATACTTCAGGCTACTGATTGATACTAAAAAATACTTTATGATTTTGAAAAATTATTTTAGGATTTTAAGAAAATATTTCAAGATACTGACTGATACTTAAAATATACTTCAGAATACTGACTAGTACTAAAAAAAATACTTCATGATTTGAAAAAATTATTTTTTAAGGTACTGATTGGTACTAAAAATATACTTCAGGATACTGAAAGAATACTTCATGATCTTGAAAAATTATTTTAAGAACTTCAAAAAAATATTTCATGGTATTAACTGGTACTAAAAATATACTTCAGGATACTGACTGGTATTAAAAAAGAACTTCATGATCTTGAAAAATTATTTCAGGATCTTCAAAAAATATTTCAGGGTATTAACTGGTACTAAAAATATACTTCAGGATACTGACTAGTATTGAAAAAGAACTTCATGATCTCGAAAAATTATTTCAGGGTACTGAATAGTACTAAAAATATATTTCAGGATACTGAATGACACTAAAAAAAAATACTTCATGACATTGAAAAATTATTTTAGGATCTTGAAAAAATATTTTACGATAGTGACTAATACTAAAAGAATATTTTAGGGTATCGAATGGTACTAAAAATATACTTTAAGATATTTTTTTAAGATTCTAAAATAATTTTTCAAAATAATGAAGTATTTTTTTTAGTTGTTTGACACATCTTTTTAATATCTCTGAATAATTTTTTTTTTAAAACAAAAAAAACAAAAAAGGGTCATTTGAAACTGTGCCAGAACGGCACAATTTGAAAAAGAGGACGGCAGCAGACCACAATAGCAGCAGACGCTAACCAGTCCCACTCAATTGCAGGTTAACATTGGAAGGTTCGGGAGGAGTCTTAGTAGTCTGGTCCAACTTCCCACTTTTTTATTACTCCCTCTGTGATGTATCCGGCTGATGGTGATGGTCGGTTTATCGGTTAATTAATTAAGGGTATGGATGTCGTCAGATGAGCATTATTTTATGCGATCCCAAAAGTCAGCAATATGATCAACATTACAACAAGTGTCTAATGACAGCTATGTTTGACCAAAAAAAGACTAATTACAGCTATGGTTTTAAAAAGGGAAAATTACGTACATGTCCAAGACCAAAAATAAATATAATGAAGTTTCTTAAAATCACTAAATTATACAAAAGTTTTTAGGAATTTTTTTTGATATTATTTGTTTTAATAACAAGAAATGTCATATTTAAAACAGGATTTGCTATATTTACAATAAAATTTAAAAATCTGATCATTTACAACCGGAAAAGTTATATTTACAACAGAAAGTGTCATATTTACAACAATTTTAACACTTGGATTTTGATTTAAACTCAAGTCTCTAAACGTACAGAGGTCATTTACAACAGAAAAATGCTAGATTTACAATAAGAAGTGCTATATTTACAACAAAATTTAAAATCTGGTCATTTACAACAGAAAAAGCTATGTTTACAATAGTTAATGTCATGTTTACAACAAAATTTAAAAAACCTGAATTTTGTTTCCATACAAATAATTAAATATAATGCTAGTTAACTAGGAGCTGTTGTTACACGTATCACACCAGTTTACTACTACTTATATATTAATATTCCTTGGCCACTAATGAACGACAAAATTAATTCAGTTTATAAGCTGTGCTTTTAAAATATTTGTTTAGTAGCCCTCAGTTTTTAAAATAACTTTTAGTACGTACTTGTACTATTTTAGTACCATAAATTATTTTTTCTAGGAGCACCTCACTGAAGAATATTTTAATATGCTAAATGCACAAAAAATTATCTTAAGATATATATGAAGTACCATTTAAAAAATATTTTAGAATATTGATGTAGCTCCACCTAGGATAATTAGTGCTTTATTGATGAAGTTATAAAGTACTTGAAGTGTTCTGAGTTACCAAGTCAAGATCAAAACTTAAACATGATGTCTATTTATTTGAAAGAAAAAAAACTTAGCCACTTAAACTTATAGATTCAAGGAGAATTCAATGACAGTTTTGTCCTAAAAATAGTGCCGAAAAGGATAAATATAAATAGCAAATGCTAGCTCAAATAGTTTTAGAATTAAACTACCAATTGATACAAATTAAACTCTTTTAAGTAAAACATGCAATGAAATGAACAGGGACAATTTAGAAAATAATGATTAATATGAGAGGAAAAAAAAATAGACAGATATCTCATATTTAGAACTAGAGATGAACATAGACTAAACTGAATTGGATTGGAACAGATAGAGCTTGACATCAACCCCAGGTTTAGTCAGAAGAGGACCTCGGGTTGCATAAGGCAGCTCGTGGTCTGGTCTAATCCAACACGAACCTAAAGTCGAGCTAGACTAGACTAGGTTTAGTGAACTACCTGGACCAAGGTTCTTAAAAACGAGTTTTTACCTGAAAACGGAAGGAGAATGAAAAATCGTAACGTAGTAAAATCGTAAAAATTTAAATGCGTTTGGAAAATTAGTAAAATCATTTTAATGAAAAAAAAAATCATAAAATCTCAATGATAAAATGAGTTTTTAAGAACCATTGCCTGGACTGGTTTAAATAGTCCAGAACCTTTTTGTTTTTCCCACTTTGGAAGGAAAAATTTGAACATATTAAACATATATAATTAGGATCATAAAAGCACCTATAATAATATATAAACACATCACATAAAATTAAAACATCATAAATCTATAAGAATATCCCAAAAAAAAAAGTGTAATTCGTTTTCTTTTTGCCTTAAAAAATGAGTACCCGAATATAATAGGGTAATTCGTTTTCTTGTTCTTCATGTTTATCCTAATCCAAGTATCCATCCTTGCGGGCCTCACGCGCACGTTTTTAGGCAGACTACGCGTGTCTGGTACGTGACATTGTGAGGCTTGAATGAATTGAAATTCAGCTATACTTTAACTACACGTGGTGATTAAGTATTTGAAAAAAAAGTCTATCTCCATCATTATCATCTACGTGTACAAATAAAACTACAATTATTAATTATCCATATATTTATAAGTTTTTAACGGTGAGATTTTTTTCAGGTAAAAAAGGTGTGATTGTTTTAACAATTAAAATTATTACTCCGTATTTTTTAAGGGTTTAATGTTTCTGTATTTACTGTAGAAATTTTTTCCTGCAGCATTCACATAAAAGTTAGTGGGTCTCATTATAAAGAGATGAGAGAGAAAATATTACAATGAGATCTACTCACTTTTATGTGTGTGCTGTAGAAAAAAAGTTTCTTCAGTAAACCCATATTTTAATGTGTGAAATAGTATAGGCACTTGAATGTTATTTTATGATAGTGTTCAACATCTTAATCTTTTGAGTAAATTATTATATTTGTTAATTTTTTTTCATATTGAGAAAAATACTTAATAAATTTAATTAATAAAGACCTAGAAAACTTAATTGAAAATATGACTTATACTTTTAATAGATGTATACTTAAATATCTCAAATTTACATTATTAATAATATATGGTGAATAAAAATATGCTTTCCAAATATATTTTCAACCATGGTCTCATGAAAGGTAAAAAAATATATGTTTTTAGTCATTTAGAAGAAAACAAAATAAATAAGTTTCAGTAATTATGATAAAAAATTTAAAGCTTAAAATGCTATAATATATTAGAAATTTTGAATATGTATGTATTAGAATTATTTTTTGTTGGTATAAAAAATTAGTTTTAGACAAATATAGATTTTTATTTATTTGTTGAAAGAGGTGTATTTTGGTAAAAATTGTTTCAAAGTCAAACTTAAATATCTTTCTGATTTGCTTTTCCAGACAACGGCGCATGAGGTGAGCGCGTCTAACTCACGCATATAGAGAGGGTACCACGGAGCTGACTGGGCCCTCTCACTAGGCCCGCCATGTTGACCATCAGTTCATCACTAGTTTCAAGTGGTATTTGTTTTTTTATTAAAAAAAATAAGTGGTATTTGTTTTTTATTTTATTTTTTGTGTTGGAGGAAGTAAAAGATTTTATTTTATTCCTCAAATCTTCACCATTGAATAAGATTATAATCTAATAGTATTGAAAGAGATAGATAAAATAAGAATATACAGAATAACCTATTCCTAAAACAAATGGTCAGATTAATTTTTAAATTTTTTTTATAAAAATGATAGAGAAATTTATTTTTTTTTCTTTTTGTATACATAAACTTTCCCCTAAAAAACAAGAAAAGTATATAATTTTAGCATTATTATTTTTTCAAAATTTAGTATAATCTCACGTAATTTATTTTTTATTTAAAATTATTTTTGCAAATCTGAAAAAATAAAAATTAAGTTTACTTCTTGGGATTGGCTCCCATCCTCCGCCTTCCTCATTCTTTTCTTCATTTCAATTATTGAATTGAAATTTCAACGGTTCAAATTTAATCTTTTATAAAAATATTTTTATAAAATATTAAATCTAAACTTTTTAGATTTCAATCCAACGACTAAGATAAAAAAGAGGATACGAGCCAAATTCATACTTCTTATGAAACTCAACGATCATGTATATATTATTTATCTAAAAATTACTAGTCTCAATGACAAGAAACTAAGTAAAATTTGATTCAATAATTTTTTGGGGGAAAAACATTTATATATTAAATGATTCAAGCTTATGAAATTTAAAATAAAGTACTTTTTCTGACCTGATAAAATAAAATACTTTGCTTCTGCTAACAGCTAATTAAGCATTTTCAAAATTTTAATGAGATGTTATTGAAATTATAATTAATTCTTATTGATTAATTTGATCATCAATATGGCAATCAATAATTACTATACAATATGAATTTTTAACAAACTGTGTTATTGATTATATATAGATTGTGTGACTTTATTTTTCATAATTAATGCAAAAATATATTTACCCTCCTAGGAGTAACTAATTTTGATTAATTTCAAGTTTCCATGTAATTTTTCAAAAATTAAGGAAATATTGTGACGAAGTCGAGAGGAATAATGACAGATGGCACTAAGGCAAAACTACTTGCTGGCATGTTAGCTGTCATTTAATTGCTCGCTCTCTCTTTCCCTTTTTGCCAAAATTGTTCTTGTATGAGTGCACGTGGTCATGGTTATAGGAATATTTTTTAGTGTAATTTATGTTATAAAAGTGTTCTTATAGGATCAGAGGTAGTATTAAATATATTAATAGAATTTTTTCAGTTTATTTTTTAAAATAAATAAATTTTAGATAAAAATTTGAAAAAAAAAGATTAAAAAAATCCTACTTGAATTTCAAAATTACAAATCAATTATTTTTTTTACCAAAATGAGTTATTAATCGATATATTTCTCTAATTAATATCTATACTTTTGAAGATAATAAGACTGATTTGAAATTCGATATTTTTTAAAAATCTTTTTTCTGGAAAAAAAAATCAAGTTATGAGATTGAGATAGGTTTTGATTGCCTTTTGATTTGTCCTTTTACTTTTATTTGTCTTTTTTATTTTAATCCTGTTTATAAATCTATTTTAATTAAAAAAATTAGTCCTTTTATAAGTAATGTGTTTTTTTTTACTTTTTTGCCTTGATTAATTAGAATAAACAAAAAAAATTATTATGTTGACTTTTGAAAATAATAAAAGATAAGGGCAAATTTAAAAATTTAGCCTATAATTAATAAGTTAACTAATTATTTTTACATGTGAGAGTTATTTAATTTAAAGACCTGATATATTAAATTAACATTGTCATTATTTTAAAAAATAAAAAAATTAATCTACAATTCCTTATAGTTTATAATCAAGTGAACTATGACCTGATAAAAAAATATATGAACCTGATTAAAAATCATGGGAAACTATGGAGATTTGTATATTAATTTTTCCAAAATTTTAATATATTACTTGGGATATAAGAAAAGAGTCATAACATTTTTACTTCATGTAAATAAAAATAAGATTTGACATAAATTAAGATTAGAAGTTGACTGCAATTAATTAACATCTATTTTCTCTGTTTTTCATTTTCTCCTTTAATAGTAAGAAAATTGTTTCCTCACACATTTTCTCTCCTAGTTTCTTTCCTTTTATAATTTCATTTCATCCAGACCCATTAATAAAAGGGAGAATTTCAGTTAAAAATGTGACTTCGTTTTACTTAAGACCTAAAGGGTCTAACAAAAATTAGCCTGCCGTATTAAGGAATGAAAGTGAACTTTTATTTTATTGATAAATGACCAAAATGCCATTTGTTCACTTTTTCTACCGGTGCATATGCACATTTCAACAATTAACAATATATATATATATATATATAACTGTAGATATGAAAATTTACAACTTCTAATTTACAATATAATAACTGACGCAAAAATTTATTCATGTTCATGGGTAAATTTACAAGTATACATAAACATTTTAATAAGCAACAACAGAAAAATTTACAAGCGTACATTTGGAAATTTACAAAACCTAATTTAAACTGCTGATATAAAAATTTACAAGTGCATATAGATATTTTAACAACTAACAATAGTAAAGTAACATACGTCCACATGAAGGAAGGGTATTTTAGTTATTTACCGTCAAAATATAATATCACTCTAATCCTTGGATGCTACCTTTTAACTTCAGAATCTTTTAACCTGTATTTAAAATAATTCGGAGAAGAATTCACATGATATGTGTAACCTGTATTAGGAGATATAATAATTATCTTTATTTTGCATTCAGTTTCGGTTTATCTGCTTTTTATGTATATGCTTTTGGTATATATACACGCGGTATGATCAAGCTGAATACGTTTCTTTTATTTTCGCTTCACATTTGGCTTTGGATTGTTCAGTTTTTGTGGGTCTTGTTTGTGAAGCTAAGCTTGATCAGATTACTCGGGTTAGGTCAAGGGATGAGGATTGGGGTACTAGTGTGGGGTCAGGGGTAAAAAGTGGAATGAAATTATTGGGCAAATCAGACATTTAAGGGCTCGGTTGGTTTAGTGCGGGAAAATATAACGAGGGAAGAGAAATTATAGTGTGTTTGGTTTGAGGGGAGGGAAGGAGAAAAGTTAAATTTTTCTTTCATATTTACTAAATAACCTATGAACCCTATGGGAGAATAAAGATATTTACAAAATTTCATGGGCAATTTGGTAAAAATATACCCTCTTCTCCCCTCAAGCAAACACACCTTTAGAGAAGGGAAAGGAAGGGGAAGGAAGATTTTGAGGGATGATGAAAGGTGACTTAAAGGAAGATGAATTGTTTGGTAGGAAAAAAAATGAAGAGGTAATAGTTGGAAATGAATCAGAAGATGTATATTTTATCTTCAAAAGTAATTAATTTAAAATAAAAAGGAAATATATATATATATATTAAAAAAACTTATTATCAAGTTCGAATTTGTCTAAATATTTTCCTGCCAAGTTTGAATTTGTCTAAAATATTCTCTCACTAAGTTTAAATTTATCGCATAAGTTTGAATATAGTCTTATTTTCTTCATTATAGAAAATAATATTTTATAAGAAATAAATATGTCTGAAAGCGTCACTGTTCACATAAAAATTCAGATTACCACCAATTTTGGTGGAATCTTATCTTCCACTTTTAAAGAAAGATTGGTAGGCCGAAATGTATCCAAAAACTTAAGTTCTTAAAAAGATTAGACACAAATAATATACCAAAAACGTACTCATTTTCAATAGTTATGGGAATGTTTAATCCAACTGACGTCAAGTGCATTGTTAAATCCTTCTTAACTTTTCTTTAGTATGATGGGCGTATGAGATCTTTTCATTGAGTGAAGGATGACAAAAGCCAAAAAAAAAAAAAAAAGGTCCTTTAAGTTTGAGTTGTTTTGATATAAATATGTTATGATTTAGACCCGTTGGGCGTAGTGGGAACATAGATTATGGTGGGTGAAAGCGTGGGGTCGGTCTTCCTCATTTTAATGGAGGGGGTTCGATCTCTACGTTAGTTAAGGCGTTAGGGAGACATCCTAGGGATCTAGAAAGTAGTGATAATGCTGGTTGAGGTAGAAGCATGTATACTCTCTGGCCAATATCCCCCATAAACTAGATTCCAAACACCCTGTCCTTGGATTGTGGGTGAACCCAACCCCTTTCCTAAAATTTTTGTATAAAAAAAAAAAGGGCTGTGGGAACATAGACCCGCTGCGCGTATTCCAATCCAACTCTGCCACCTCAAAATGCTTTTTCTAAATTACTTTGCTTAGGTCTCATGAATAAATTAATTTTCTTTTTTAAAAAAAAAAAATCTCATGATGATGAAGTAATCAAGACATTTGATAAGGAATTCATAACTTATTTTTTTGAAAATACCTAATTTAGAATTTTACCATTTAAAAGTTTTTTCCTATCTTTTTCTCTAATAATATTTCTAATTTAATCGCAATTTATTAGTTAGGTTATAGGTGGCAGAGTAGGGTTAAGTTTGATCAAGTCAAAGTGTGACCAAAAAATATTTTAGAAAAATCTCATATTTTATTCTGTTTGAAGTCAGAAAAATTCATTCATTTTTAATAAAGCTGAGGATTTGAATCTAGAGAATTACTTTTGATTGGGGCAAAATAATGTTTGAGCCTATAATACTAAACGTTAAATATTTATATAAAAATATTCCCAATTGACAGAAAAACATTTGTCATCTAATGATACAATGTGGAAATTATAAGGATACAATATGGTGGGGAAAATGTGTGTTTATAATATAATGTGTGTTTGGGATAACAGTAAGAAAAATGACTTATAGAAAAGTAAAATTGGGTAAAAGTCATATGGTAAAATATAATTTATATTTAGATTGGTGGTAACATAAATTAATTTTACTGAAGAAAAAAAATTGTTCGGAATGACGTCAGCATAAGTGATTTTGAGATAATTATAAAAGAAAAGTTAAAATCAAAATTACAAAATAGTGAAAAATGTTAACTTACAAGATTCAGCAATGCTAAAATACATATTTTGATCAAATAATACAACATAATTTGAAAATGGCGGAGCATAATTAGTCGAAGGATCTTCATCTACAACTAATATTTCAATTTTCAGCTTTCATGAAATTAACATTGTTTGAGAATTTCTCATAATAAAATTATGTATGGTCATTATAAAAAGTTACTTAATATGATATGCATTTTATAAAACACCGTAGTCATTTTTCTTAATTCCCTTGTTCCCTCTTCTTTAAAAGAGTATCAATGGGGGTAAATTAGAAAAATATTGATATATATGAAAACTGCGTGTTGTATTAAGAATTAATATCAATTCCTTAAATATGTCTTACCACTCTGGTCTTATTTATAAGTCCCTTTTGACCAAAAAAATTTGATCTTATTTATAAGTCCCTTTTGACCAAATAAATGAACTTGTGACAATTTTACCTATATTTGTACCAATAAAAATAAAGAAAGAAGAAAAAGTTAAAAGGTACCTAATCATAAATGAGGGTAAAGTTAAAAATTTACTCCATAATCATTGAGCTACCTGCCTCTCCTTGGTATGTGTAATTTGGTCAAAAGAGACTTATAAATAGGGCCAGAGTGGTATATTAAGAACAAAAAGACGTACTCCCTCTGGTCCTTATTCTAAAGCACAAACTAGCAAGTTTATTTGGTCTTTTTTATAAGGCACTTGCTTGTTCCCAATGAGTATTAATTATTTGTTTCTATGTCTGCCCCTAATTAATGAGGGTAGTGGGTGAGAGTAATAATTAATATAATATTAGAGTTTAATGCAATTAGTAGGGGTAATATTGAAAGTTACTTAAATTGTAAGGCAACTTTATTGACTTTAACTACTTTTATTGGTTTGCAAGAAAAGTTAGTTGGTGCCTTATAATAAGAATCGGAGAGAGTACTTAAGTAAACTTGTCAAATTAAGTGATTAACCCTCTCTTTTAAATAAAATAAAATAATGGGGGAATGATAAGTTGCCATTTGGCTAGCGCTGTATAATAGCGAAGTTGAAAGAATCCACAAGAATTGAAAGCTCTATAAGAGGAAACACAAGTCTTGTGGGATCCACTCACCTCATGTGAGGCGTTCTTCAAATCGAAAAGCTATCTTTTCATCTTATCAGATACTCTCTTTAGTCTTAATTATAAGAACTAGTTAACTATTTTAAAAATATTAAGGAAACTAATTAAATTACTTTAAAGTATTTTTATTTTTATTTTTTTCTTCAGACTAATTAATTTAACTAATAAACTAATATATAATCTAAAGATATACAATATATGAAATAGTTAAGTAACTTAGTTAGCTTCCTTAACTTCTCCAAAGAAAATTAACTAGCTTTTATAATTAGGACCAGAGGTAGTAGGTTATTTGTAGTTCAAACACTTGAATTTTTTTTTTGGTCAACCAAACAGTTGAATTTTTTTTAGTCAACCAAACAATTGATTGGAGTGACTTATGGAAAAAACAATAAAACTCCCAGAAGCCCACTCAGAATATTCCAATCGGCCGAAAAGTGGTACCAATCGGTGTATCCATCGCACTTTGTTTGCATCACCAATTAAAACACGACGATAACGAATACTTTGTAATGTTCTTATCTTCTTAATATCGTCTTACTACCTCCGGTCCTAATTATAAGAGTTAGTTGACTTTCTTTGGAAAGATTAAGGAAGTTAAATAAGTTACTTAATTATTTCATATGTTGTATATCCTTGGATTTTATATTAGTTTATTAGTTAAATTAATTAGTTTGAAGGAAAAAATAAAAATACTCGAAAGTAATTTAGTTAGCTTCATTAATCTTTTCAAAAAAGTCAACTAGCTCTTATAATTAGGACCGAAGGGAGTATTTTGTTATAAAAATAAAATAAACAGAAGTGATCAGAGGCGGACTTAGGTGTTTAATTGGGGGGGCAAGTGCCCCCAAAAATTTGAGACTTTAAGAAAAAAAAATAGGGCTCATATAGGAATAGCTGTCAAATGTGTATATTCAGCATATTCAGGAATAATACATGTTTTTCATTCTGAAGATGCAGCATTTCTATATTTGGCAGCTATTTCTATATGCTAGATTTCCATTAGTATTTGTATTATTTGTCTACTTTCCTTGAATTAATATATGTTTTCCTATATTTGGCAGCTATTTCTATATGTTGGATTTCCATTAGCATTGGTATTATTTGTCTACTTTCCTTAAATTAATACATGTTTAAATAATTGTCTACTTTCCTTGATTGTTTAGTGCCTTATATTGAAAAATATATATTTGATAGCATTGATAATAAGGCAATTATGATAGAATTCTAAAACATATGGTCTAAAAGGATGACATTTTAATTATTTTTATTGTAATATACTTTTTTATTAAAATTTATGTACTTGAATTTACATTATCAATATTTACTTGATTTCATAAATTTTTTTCCTTATTTATATTCTTTTGTTTTTAATGCATTTAAAACTTTTCTTAAAAAAAGAAAAAAATTCGGGGCGCTGCCCCGAAACTGCCAAATCCCCCCGCCACTTGTACCCCCCATCTATAATTTCCTGGGTCCGCCACTGGAAGTGATGTCAAGAAAGAGTCACACTTCATTACCATTTTTATAATGATGAAGCTCCCGAAACTAAATTATCATTATCAATTTATCACCCCAATCTCTCGCTCTTTCTTTACCTCTCATTCCTAACACAATACACGAGTTGTGTTATTTATGACTATTCAACAATGAAAAATCAAACACCAAGTGGGCCATTATTTCCATGTACCTCTTGTCTTCTACCAAGTTAAATCATCTTCTTTATCTACTTTTTCCACTAATATGATTATTTCGGTTAATCCTCATCTTAACGCCACGCAAATTGACGAGTAGGGGAATCCAGAGTTTGAGAATCCCGTGTGTCTGATATGATTAAAGCCCTACATGTTCATTACATGTTCGAAACAAAAAATGACAATGCAGCCCAAAAGTCCATTGGCCTTAATGCCGTTCGAACCTAAGCCCATGTTTTACGGATCCAAAATCCAAATAGATAAAGTGAGAGAACAAACAGAGAAAAAGCTGTTCTTCTTTGTTTTCCCAGATGACAGACTTTTTGATAGATCATAGTAATTAGTAACCCTTTTGAAGTTTGCAGGCTCCTTCATAATGGGATTTTCAATATGGGATTCGTTAGGTTCTCATATTGTGGTGGGGGGCTCTCAATCTCATCAAAGGATCAAGTTTCAGTCTTTCAGTATAACAGAGAAGAACACTCTTAATTTCAAGTTCCCAAAGCGGAGGCTTATTCAAGGTGGGGTTTCTCTGAGTAAACAAGAGTCAATTGAATTTGATGAGAGGAAAAGCCCAGATGAGGTAAATTGTAATATCCATTTCCCATAATCTTACTTGTTTGACGCAAATGTCACTGTTGTAGCATTGCTTTTGCTGATATACTTTCATGCGCTGTTTTGTTATGGGTGGGTAACCTATATCTCTGCTCTGGAAGTAGCTTACATCATAATAGACTGGAATGTAGATATGGTTCAGTTAAATTTTTTCCGTCTAAATTAGCAATTTGATTATTGGCTTGTTAAGATATATTTTGCTTCTAGTCCAGAAAATTAGTGAGTGAATGGCATAGCCCACTAATTTGTTTCCATGTTTGTTACTTGTAGCCTACTTGAATAGTTTTTGGAGACAAAAAATAAATAGACTTTGATAATCTAAGGGAGAAATTTTTAGTTGATATGTTTATTCCTTCTTTGTTCACTGTTCAATACGTAAATCAACAAGGAAATGTTCTATAGGATAACATTTCGCAATTGCATGTCATTGCTTATAAAGTCTGAGAAAGCAAGCAGATGACTATGAGTGAGTTTGTTTATGACTGTTTGACATTTATCATAAGCTCATCTTTGGTCTGAATGCTGCAGCAATACTAGTATTTTTATGAATAATAATGACATAATATGAGGACGGGAATGGTAGTATCATGTTCTTCAATTTGAACTTAATTATGAACCAATATAATAATGGGTTCCTCGTAGTTTATGCCTAGCACCTGCTAATTAGTGGAACAATGTTCCTGAATCTCTAGAAAAGCATTTTATGATAATGCTACTCATGGATGTTCCACTAATGACCAGCATATGCCTTCTTTTTCTATTTATATCAAGAATTTCTGGAAAATTTGCAGTTAAACTGAAAATCAAGAAAAATTGGCACTCACTTTGGTTTTGGAATATGAAAGGTTAAAGAGGAGATCAAACGATGTTATGAACTCATTGACAGACTAGGCAGAGGAGTTGTGTATCTGGGTTCTTCAAGGATGGGTCCTAATCATTCACATTACATGCAAGCACAAGAGCTGGCTAAAGAGGCAAGTATATTCTTCCTATAGCCTCTTTCCGATTTGTGAGGACTAGAAAATTTGTAGGATTGGCCTTTGTCGTCTTTTTTAGGAGACTTCATAAAATCTGTTGGAGGATCCCATTTGAGCTTCAATAAGAATCCTCTACAGTCACAAAAAGTCAGAAAGAGATAAAAACAAAAGAAAGGGTGAGTGTAAAGAGGGTAAACAAATCACATATACAGTTTACATTCTTTTGTATCACTCTCTGAATGTACAATTGCATGATTGTAGAGTATCTAATTTGAGTCTTGTTCTCTTGCATGCTTGTTTGTGGGGATATAAGCATAAAGACTATATAATTAACAGAAATAAGGCCCTATTGTTTTTTGTTTTCATTATCATTGTCTCTAAAAGTATAACAATCTTTTCATACATGTCTTTACAGATAGCAAATCTTTTAGACTGCACTTCATGGTCTGGAGCTGGACCAGGGCTAATGGATGCTGTCACTCAAGGTGCTATGCAAGCAGGAAAGCCAGTTGGTGGACTCAAGATCGGAAGAGAACCGGGGGAGCGGATGAGCTCCGATGTCCATCCTTATTTACCCTCAGATACCTACTTTACTTGCAGGCAACTTACCACCATTGCTTGATTGCTAAGTCCTAGTTTGGCGCTGCTTTCAATAAAACATTTTCTTAAATCATGAAACTTGGGTAAAGTTTCTTAAGAATTTGCCATTAGCTTCCTCAATAAAATTGTAACACAGTGGAAAAAAATTTGAAAAACACATAATCCCATGATGTTGAACTGGAAATAATATGAACTTGTCTCTCTTATTGACTAACTTGTTACAAACACCTGCAAATTGCATCAATGTTTTGTCCTTCTCAAAAAGTGCCATAATAGAAAAGGTATTCCTATAAACACCTCTAGCAATACCAGAAATGCTTGGCTAATCTTACAGAAAAGTAGTTTTTAATGTCAAATTACTAAGAAAATGATATATCTAGAAACAATACAATGTTGGGTCATATTTTAAAAGTGAGGGTATTTTTGAAGAAAAAGAAATTTTGCTTTTGATCTTGCTTCAGAGAAGTTCCCAACTTCCTGCTTCTGTTTCACAGCAGGAAAACAGATTCTGCTATCATTTAGAAACTGATTTATGCCTTGACAAAAAACAGTTTAGTCTCGTCCATATCTATATGCCAAATTCCTATGGATTTTAGTCTGATTTTACCTTTTCAGGTTTTTCTCAGCAAGGAAGCATGGACTAGTGGATGCTGCTGTGAGAAACGACTCATCTGATAAGACTGCCATTGTTGCTCTTCCTGGTGGAGTTGGAACTCTTGATGAGATGTTTGAGATTCTGGGGTTGATTCAGCTTGAACGGATTGGATCGAAGCTTCCCATTCCTGTCATCTTGATGAACTACGATTCGTTCTATTCGAAGTTGCTTGACTTTCTGGACTCCTGTGAGGATTGGGGCACTGTCTACAAAGGAGAGGTTGCTTCATTGTGGAAGGTCTGTGAAAGCAATTCACAAGCTTTGGCCTACCTTGCTGAGTTCTACAACATCTCTTGCATTGATTTAAGGAAGAAGGAAACTACATTGGAAAGCATATAGATAGGGATTTTCTTTTCCCTTAATTCCTTCTATGAAAAAGCTCAGTCGTAGAATGTTTCATAAGCTGTCTGTTTGGATGGAAGTTAATGGAAGGGAAAGAGGGCTGATATTGAATTTTTTTCCCCTTTTTGGGGAGACTTTAATACGGGGGATGGATCCTCTGAAAAATTGTGTATGCCAAAATAGGACAAAAACAAAAAACAGTGACTCCAGTCGAGGGGGTGGAAAATAATCACCCAATGATAAATTTTCTTTCCAATGATCTTATTAAACACATTCAACAAAATTGCAAACTGCCTTGTGCCTAGCGAATAAATCGTAAATTTCCTAACGGACAATTTATTCCATCCTTCGTAATCATATACTATGAATATTTACTTTAATAGTGATATTTCTTGTTTGGAATTTAAATGAAAGCTCAATTC
Organism: Acacia crassicarpa; assembly: GCA_034222035.1. NCBI lineage: Eukaryota > Viridiplantae > Streptophyta > Magnoliopsida > Fabales > Fabaceae > Acacia > Acacia crassicarpa. The sequence goes on along the minus strand of JAWXYG010000004.1, from coordinate 18,294,485 downwards.
AATGATTATTTAGAATGAAGTATAATATGATATTCATTAGCTACAGTTTAAAATGCAACTATAAAGCTTGTGGAAGTACTGTCATTTATATTCACAATGCGATAAATCTTCATTATTGTTATAATCAATCTGACCTTTTAATAGTCTAGTCTTTGGACGTAATTAATCATGTTGTTTGAATTTGACGGGTCCTTGGATGTAGGTTTTAGGTAGCTGCAACTATAGAAAACTGACTGAAACATTTATAATCTTGAAATCTTGCAGCAAAAGTATATCCTTTTAAAGATCAGCTATCTCCCTGTTAAAGGAATGCACAGTGAAAGAACTGATTTATTCGCTGGGCACAAGGCAGTTTGCAAATTTGTTGAATTTGTTTAATTATCCTATATGAGTGAGGGTTGATGTAGATTGGAGAACGAATTCCCTCAGTTCTTCCATAACCATGAGTTTCATCAAAAAAAAATTTCCTTCTTTTGTAAAGTCGAACACTTTCTTCTTGCCTGTTTTTACTTTGTTATTGGTTTTTGCTGGTAACATACTGTGTTTTTTTTTGTAAGAAAGGAAAGCAAAACAGAGGTCAAGCGGTGAATTTCTCTCATGTTGTATGTCTCTACAATTATATGTGATTTTCGGTTCTATCGTTCCAGCATAGCAATGTAAATGAGCTAGCAAGTGAAACAGAGGATCTGAATACTCTATCCTGAATCAAAGATTTTTAATGAAGGTTTTTAATGATGACGTCTTACATTTAATAAGGAGTTAACAGGAAGTGTGACTTTTACACCTATTTTATAACCACATAGTTACTTTTACACATTAAAAAAAAAAAAAACATATGGTGTTGGGTGCTCCTAAGGGTGAAACACATATGCGTTTTTGCACATTTACCCTAAATTCTTTCATGAAAATGCTGCGGAGATTTTATTTATAAGACAGCGCCATTAGTTTAAGCATAAAAATTAAGTGATTTTTTAAGGGACAATCCTGTTCAGGACACATATTACCAAAAAAATGCGAAAAAAGGGCCAAACGTTCTGAAAATTCGAAAAAAGGCCCAAGATTCTGAAATTCTGGAAAAGGCCAAGATGAGTTGTTAATGGGGCTGATATAGTTGTTAGCGGGGTACGGATATAGTTGTTACCTGGGCTGATTTATCAGTACCCGCTAACAACTATATCAGCCCCATTAACAACTCACCTTGGGCCTTTTCCGGAATTTCAAAATCTATTTTTAACAACTAAATCAGGCCGGTTAACAATTATATCAGTACCCTACTAACAACTATATCAGCCCCATTAACAACTACCTTGGGCCTTTTCCGGAATTTCAGAATCTTGGGCCTTTTTTCAAATTTTCAGAATGTTTGGGCCTTTTTTTGCATTTTTTTAGTAAAAAGGGCTCTGAACAAGATTTTCCCATTTATTAAGTTGTCTTAAAGCCGTCCAAGATTCCCTAAACAGTTTTTTTAAAAAATAAATAAATAAATAATACGCGTCCAATGAATGTCCAACTTAGTTCAAAAGTAGTGCTTGTTCGTACCAGCTGAACCATAACAAAGTGACATTAAACAAGAAATGTCTAAACCTCCTGCACAAGCTTAGGGGAGATGAACCCCTAATCAAGCTGTCAAAATCTGACACGTACAATCTAGAACAAAAGTGCAGGAGATCCATGTGATGCAATCAGCAAGATGTGTTATGCATAATATAAAACTCGAAAAAATTGACAAGCTTAAGTAGAGATAGTTTCGGGCTAGAAAACTCAGATCGATATCACACTATGCAAACAAGAGTTGACAAGATGAAATCATCCAAGTTTCACAACTCATAAGCAAAGTTTTCCCTCGGTCATGAAGCCACTAGGTATGATGGTGGATATCTTGCATTGAAGGCATCAACGGAATAGCCCTGCTAAGCTTCAGTTGTTTCAAATAATTTTTCAACATCAGCAATGGTGCTACGAGCTTCATCAATTTCAGGGCCTTCCTTCTCGTTTGACTCCTCCAACTCCGCCTGAAATTGAAGCAGACATTCTCAGATAAAATAATGGCATGGGACAAGAGTTCATTTTACAGCAAATTTCAGACTCAAATCCTGGTATTGTTATTCTCAAAGCAGAGAAATATTCAACAAAGATACAAGACCTGAGTTTAAAGAAAAAACAGAATATTGAGTAATTTTGCAACGACACCCTGCTACGGACAGAAACTAGGAGAAGAAAAAAAAGAATATTGAGTAATTTTGTGACGACACCCTGCTACGTACAGAAACTAGGAGCAGAAAAAAAAGAATATTGAGTAATTTTGCGACGACACCCTGCTACAGACAGAAACTAAGAGATCCATAAAACATAAGAAAAGTCACGTAAATGATAGCGTACTTATATGATTCGTTGCTGGTTGCCCTCAAGTCGTCAACATTTTTATATGTAATATCCCTTGAATCAGCAGTAATCTAGCCATATTCCTATATCAATATCTTTCTTATAATCATTAAAGATCAACAAGGGGGTAATATCTTCCACTCATTCCAATCAAAGTTGTAGGGTCAGCTAAGTGATTTATTAATAATGCCAAGTCATTAAATGTTCAGACTCCAGAGTATCAAATTAGTAGAAAATGTTAATGACATTACATTGGACAACATATTAAACAGAGACGAAACGAAAGAAAAGCAAGAATAGAGTACCACTGTTCCTTTTAAATCTGCTAATGCAGCCTCTAGGCGATTGCGGCAGTCAGGAATCATCATCCTAGATTCAGCCAGTACATTTTCCTGTCCAAATAAGATCAACAAAACATACAACCATTGTGCAACGGAAGTATATGAAAGGCACCTTCAATGATTGATATCCCATTTATTTATAAGAAAAAAATTATGCTCCCGTTCAAACATAATGCAGTTGGAAAGACACAGTCCCTATCATTTTTACTTGCCTCTTACTACAGCCCAAGTAAAATAGCAAGAAATCCATCTAACAGATCAAGATGCTACGAATATCAATTTCTGCCTCTAAGTGTATTTTACATTTTCATTATTAATTTTTGGTATGAGTTTATAGAGAATGGACCTTGGTATATGAGGAAGTGGGGAAGGGAGGATCATATAGAAGTGCAGATTTAGACAATGCTGAAGTTGCCCTTAAAAGAACTTATACACCAAACAAAACAAGATTTCTCCCAGCGTGACCATGTCGGTTGATGTTTGACAAAATTACTACACTTTACCTACCGCTTTCATTCAGAGAACACTAATTGTCAAAATAGAATCTTAACATTTTGTGCTTCATTTTAATTTTCAAAGGTTACATTAGACAAGCAGACATTTCAACCTCATGTACATTACCAACTACACCATTCACTCCATTAAAAATTCAACTGCAGATATATTATTCCTCTACCTGTCAACTAAAACAGCATAGTTTTCATCTCAAATAAAACATTAGCGAGTAGAGTTTCGCATGTCAGGGTGATTTTACATTTGGCTTCATTTCATCTTTAAACCAACTGAAAGCGGCAATTTATATCCACAACCTTTCGTGAACAATAGTAAGATGAGCAGATAACAAAGACAATGCAAGAATATGGCACGGCAGAAACACTGAGGGGCTCGAAATTGCATCTGAACGGATTGGAGGGAGTATTGTCTTACCTGCTGTTTAAGGTCATAGAAGTCAGCTCCTTTCTCCTTCATGTCGGCTGTTTTTGCAGCTTCTCTCTCAACTTCTTTCTCATACGAATGAAGCTCCTTGACAATGCGTTTGCAGGTACTCGTCTTGATCTTCAGACTTCTTATGGTGGCCATAGAATCCTGCAAAAGGAGGGAAAGGCAATTGCATCTAGGATTCGTTTCTACAACAAAATAAATGAGTTGGGTAATGTAAAGCAAGATGCATTGTTTTGTAGAACCATTTTATCGTAGCCTTCTCATTCATTTAAACTTGAAATCACAACTCAAGGTCCTTAATTTTACAAAAATCATGACAGTGCATTAAAAATTCCTCATCGAACACGGTAATCCAACCCATCATCCGAATAGTTCTTACAAGTGAAAAATTGCATTGGAAAAAAATAAAAAAGAAAAGGCAATAAGCAAGCAAGATGTAAGGTCTTACTGCGAATGCGAGCGATATGTGAGATTTCGATCAGCGCGTAAGCTTCGTCTCGTTGCTGGAGTGCTACTGCTGGCAGAATGAAGTGCCCTAGCAGTTGGAGAAGAGGAAGCAGCAGATCCGGTCCTCTCTGACTTCGCCGCACCGTTTTACACCATGGAATTTTTTTTTTTTGTTTTTGATAAAAGAGATGGCTAAAAAGCCAGAAATTTTTTTGATATTAAAAATGATGGCAAGTGTGCAATCACTTCGGATTCTGCAGTGGTAAAGACGACCTTTCTAATAGTGGTAGCTCTATACAAGGCAGATTACGAGTGGTTTTACCGCAGCTCGAACCCTAGACCTTTTAAAGAATCCAGTGCCATATTCTACTGGACCAACCACATGTCGGTACATAAGACTGAAATTAAACAAACTGGGGAACAAATTACACCATGGAGGGTAAGAAAACAAAAACATTTCATTTATTCGGAATAATAAAAAAGAAAGTGGGAAAGGATAATAATACACTATTTTTTTCAGTCCTAAATATAAGATAAAATTGACTTTTTTAGAAAATTTAAAAGAGCTAATTAAATTACTTTAGAGTACTTATATTTTGTTTTTGCCTAAAGATACATAATATATAATATGATCTTAATCTCTAAAAAAAAAATTAGATCTTATATCAAAGACCACCTAATTCAAATTCGATGAAGTTTAATGCCCACCCAGCCGCCCATCATGTGTGTGGGACTAAGCTATCATGATTCCATTTGCAGGTCGCAGCTTTTGACATCAAAAGCCAACGAACAAACTTTTGTTTTTCTTCTTTTTGCTCAAGCAACAAACAAACTTTTGTTTGATGTTTGAGTTTCCTCTTGTTTTTGCTCTCAACCTCCAAAATTAGGAAGCTTCATTTCTGGTAAATGACTCTGTACACTCTTATTATTATGTGCCTCCTAATTTGTCCAACCACTAATGAGAATTAAAACACACTATATATTCTACATTATTCCCTTTCACTATTAGCGAAATCAATTTTAATTCTATATTCTAAAGTCATGAGTCACCCGTCTGTATCTTCTTCAAGTTATTGATCAAATTCAAACTATGGTTCATGGTAAGTTAGTTATATCTTCACCACTGTAGTTTAAAAAGAAATGACTGACATGTTGGTGTGCTTTTATCCTTTTCCATTCCTTCAATACGTAAGAATATCAGGCGTGTTTGGAATCTTACTAACTTGTCTAAGCACCAAAAACAAAATTGGAGCATCGATACGGACCTCGACCACGTTACACAATAAATACACCATAGAGAGGAAAATAAGACAACTTTTATGAGAAAACCTTTTGGAGGGAGGATTGTGTATGTTGTATTTAGACCCATTAATCCTCTAACCCCACATCATATATATAGTGTATGTATGATCACATAAGAGTACGTTTATATAGCAATGGATATAACTTTTAAACCATAAGGAATATCTCTCTTTATGAACACATATCTATCTATATTTGCATAATGGCTCCTCTTGATTTGGACTTGAGCTCTAATCCACCAAGGGTAGACTAATATATAACAACACTATCAAAAAGTAAAAGAAAAAAGTTCTGGTGATCCTCAATATAAGATCCACTCAAACTAAATTATAAATTGGTCTGATCTTTGGAACTAGTAATATTTATCACTATATGTATGAACACATACACAAGATGGTCTGAAATTACTCCCTCCGATCTTAAATATATGACTATATTTATAGTGTAATTTGTATTACAAACTTGATCCTATATTTAAGATCGGGGATAGTACTATTAAAGACTGTACAATCATATATAGAGTCATTATAAAGTTGTTGAACAGAAAGTGTCAAACAACTTTTACCCAAACAGAAAGGTATCCTATAACTCTAAAGATACCAAGACCTAATAAAATTCTCTCACCTTATGAGTGCAACAATTGCAGAAAGTGATTTGAGAAAATTTCCTTTTGAAAAAAATTACACCAAAGTCTCTTAACTTGGTTATGTATAAATAACTTTTCTTATATTTGAAATTATACAATAAGACCCCCTGAACTTTTACATTCATGCAAATAACTCTCACAAAGTTCAAGAGATTATAACTCAAAACTTGAAAGGGTTTTATTCATAAAAAAATATAAAATTAATAATTTGAGAAGTTTAGAGGAAATTATTATAAAGTTTCAAATGTTAATAAAGTTAGTGAGTTTTGCATGATTTAATTGTTTGTTACATAGACCCCACATCTTATTACCTGCTACATTCCCTAGGTAATGGGGCAATAATTGTACACCAAAGATGTACCAAACAAAATAAAATGAAGGATCAAAATCAATTATGGTGGGACCTTGTGTCTTTTTATTCATCTCAACATTCCACTATTTCAACGATCCCCTAACATTATCTTTGAAAGTGTATTTCCCCTTTTGAAAATCATGTCCTACTGCTTTATAGCTACTAGAAGCAATGATTTGATGATTTCACACTTTCAAAAATATTACTATTATCTTTTTATCTTTTTTTTTTTAATTTTTTTTATACATCATCATAGTAGGGGAGCGGCAGGATTCGAACCCTGGACATGGGGGAGAGAATACTAGCTTCCATGCCATTGCGCTACTAAAGTGCTGGCTATTATATTTTTATCTTTAATTGCAACATAAATACATCACCAATTCTTATATTTCTTTCTGATCATTGGAAAAGATTGTATCTTAAATTCAAACAACTTTTGTATTCTCCATGAGCAAGGGAGACCAAATAATCACTCATGATTTACTTATGGTTAGATGGAATTTATTTATTTATTTATTTTAAAAAGAAAAACTATATGATATGATGCTTCCGTTATAATTGGATTAAATTTAATAATAATTATTATTATTTTTATTATATCTAAAAGAGACAACTCCACATGATTTCATCTATGGGGTTTACTTTTCTCATGTTGCATGAGAGAAAGAAAATTCCTACACACACATAAAATGGTGGGACCCACCTATATATATAATGTTAATTATATATATATGCAGGTCCTACCATTTTATGTGTGTATGGTATGAGAAAACATTTCTCCTATGATATGAGAAATGTTTTTCCTTCATCTATTCACAAAATTGAAAACCATGACTTTACTTATCACTTATAACTCATTTTGACGATCCTTAATTAAATAATGTAATATGTTCTAAATTGATAATTAAAAAAATAATAATAATTAAATTTCCCTTTATTACTCGCCCCTACCCCCAAAAACCATCACTCTCATCTCACTAATTCCAACAAAAATTAATTAGGAGTAAAATTAAAAAACGGTCATCAATAACTCTCAATGATTTATACTATTTGAGACCAAATTGTTCTGATAAAAATAAGATCTGTTTGGTATGAAGGATTTAGAGTGGAGGGGTAATGAGGGAAAATTTTTATGAGTTTGATTTGAAAAAATTGAAAAAGTAGGGTTACAAAATTTTAATAAAAAAGATATGTAAGCTTAAAGAGTAAGAAAAATTAATAACCCAAATTTTTTAATTTTTTTAAAATCCAACCCCAAATTTTCCCCCTGCTTGCTTGACCTCACTTCCCCTCGTACGAAACAAGCCCTTAATGAGTATATCATAGTGGTAAGCAATATCAAGTTTTTTTTTTTCAGATTCTGGCGTAATAAATGCGTCTATTTGGGGAACAACCCCCAATCACTTGGGGGAAAAAACAAGAAGCTCTTCTATTTTATTTTGAGCAGCAACAAGAAGCCCTTTTACGCTTTACAAACACACGTGGTTAAATGGAATTTAACTTGTAATTCAAGGCCAACAGAGAGAGTGGCAGTGACACAGGAAAGATCATGAAGCATCATCTGGGATAAACGTAAAAAGAAGCAAGCTTGTGTGAGTACAATTTTATCCCTATCACCTTAACATCTCAAACTACACAAGCAGAAACCAAACTGCAAGATACATACATAATTATATCTCGCTACTATTCATATTAATATCATTCTTAGTTCTAAATTTTACAGTCACTTGCAAGCAGTTTTCTTCTCAACCATTTATGCTAAAAAAGCTCAGTAGAAAACTCTGCTTTTAATGTCCAAATTAGGAAGCTTCATTTCTGCTAATGACTCAGTTTCTCCACATGTACTTGTCTACTCAGCTCAAAGTATCAAAGAAGAAATCACAACAGAATACAAGATAGTACATTATTATATATGTTTCTCTACAACTCACATCAGGTTTAGTTCTGTAATCTAAATCATCAGTCACCTGTTTGTATCTTCTTCAACCAGTTAAGCAACTTGTAACACTTCAGGCATTATTCTTAAGATGTTTGTGATATGTTCTCCAATAAAAATATGACATGACATGTCTTTTTATAAGATTCAGTATCACCTGATGCATTTCCAAAAAACAGAGCTTTTACATGTCATATTGTTATTGAATGATCTCACGGCAAACACCTAAAGAACTTCACTTAGTGTACTCATTGAACACATAAGATCAGAAGAAAGCTCTACTCCCATAAAACACACGGGAGCTACTATTCTGCTCCGAGGTCGAGTTCCCTGAACTGGTCCGTCCACTTTCAACGTCTAAATTAGGAAGCTTCATATTTGCCATGGACTCCTGCATGCTCTTCATGAATAAGTCTACTATGTCCTGCTGCACCAGCTTCGGCTCCGGCTCAATCTTCACGGTCACAACAGGCTTTGAAAATGAATCATTGGGCACCCCATTTGAGGAATCACTCTCTCCATCTTTGAGATCCACAGCTTTTTTCTCTTTGGTTCCTGAGATTTGTTCAGGCTCAGGAGAGTCTGAGCTAGCAGGCACTGATGGAGTAGATGAAGAAACCCCATTTGTTGACACACTGCTCTTTGGAGAATCAACGATTTTATGAGGCTGCGCAGACTCAACACTGCATGCTGAGAAGCTCTCTACAAGCTGAACACCTGCTTCTTCAGAGCTATGGCTTTCAGCAGCGTCAGAAGATGTGGTAAAGCTCTCTTCACATGGAATGCCAAAGTATTCTGAAATCATCAGGTGGTCTTCTTTCGCTATTTTTAGGTCTGGGAACTCAATCTTCTCCAAGTCCTTGGTCAGAGACTTACAAATCTCCGAGTCCCTCTCAGCGACTTCTTCAGCTGGAACCACCATAACATCAGGTGAAGCTCCAGTGTATGCCAGGGACATGTGAACAAAACCTGCCGGTGAATGAAACAGATCAGTTGAGGAAAGAGAGAACTCCTTATCTAGAGTCCCACCATTCTTGACAAGCACTTCAGACAAAGGCACCAAAGCAAAACCAAGAAGCTGGTCTTCTAGATAGTTCTTCACCCTGCTTAGCATCCATATCTCACATTTGAGAGAAGACTCGACAGTTCTAACGTTCAGAGAAAGGTTCTCATTGAACACCGGGTTCCTTCCGCCGCCATTGATGATCTTGGTGGATGCAGTGTCCTCAGGATTGCTGGTGAGGCAAATCTTGGCATAAACATCTTGCTTGTGGTATATGCAGATGTTCTGGATGTCCCTAGCTTGATGTATGTAAACCTCAAGAACACCAATGAAGTTGTCGTCTTCTACATTTGACATAACAGCTTCCTTCCCATTGACCTCAATGTCCTTTGACAAGACAGGGCTCTTGAAAGGTGACACCACAGATTGCGGAGACTCCATATGACACAAGGATAACTAGAAGAAAAATCAAGTGATTCTAAGTTAAACAAGCTTTAACTGAGATAAAAGCCACAGACAATTCTTAAACACTTAAACAAACGCCAGCTCTAAATGACAGTAATTAAAACAAATATAGATGCCTAGGACTAAAATTCTAAAGATTCAGTACTTGGTATAACCCACATATTTTAAAAGCATTAGCATAGCATGAATAAACTACTTTAAACCTTGGTTCAAGCAGATCCACTGATTGTAGGTGAAATAATATCAAAAGAAATGGAAGACTCAAGCTACTTCAACAGATGAGAGAAATGGGAAGCATTAAGTAGAAATCCTCCAGAAATCCAATTTGGAGAGCCAAAGCACAGAAATCTCTTAGGCAGTATGAAATAATTACTGGAGCCACATTTTGATCAGATTCCAATAAAGTTTAGTACTGCCACCAACACCTACTAACTTTTTTCTACACGGAAACAGTACCGCCGCAGGATCCGAGGGAGGGAAACAGGGAAAGCAAAAGCGCAACTTTTCAAATCGAATCCACCTAAAAATTAAAATCCTCCTTCGAAATCCGAATCAACCAAAAGCATAAACCCAAACAAACAAACAAACAAAAATAAATTTGACAAAAGGGAGCTCTAACGAGCGAGTATAGAAGGAGGAGGAGGAGAAAGTAGGGAGCCTGGCGAGTGGATTGAAATTTACCTGCCCTGCAGACGAAAGTCAAAGTGGAATCTGCTGAGGCTCTAATCCACAATCAACAGAGACCCAGTTTCGCAAATCGAGGTGAGAATGGAAGAAAGGAAACAGATAAAAAATGTGGGAGAAGAGAATAAAATCTACTACTGCGCCTATGTGTGATGAACGCAAGTGGGAATTCGAGAGTATGTTTGAGAGAACGTGGGTGTATATATATGTATATAGAGAGAGAGAGAGAGAGAAGGGAGATGGTGTATGGGGGGAGAGAGGATGGGGATAAGGGGGATACACGCCGTCCCACGCGGTGGACCCAAATGATGAAAAATGCCAATGGGAATGAAGGTGAGTGCGATCTGAAGGCAGCGCTTGCATCATGCCTATGACTTTCTCGTCGTCTCCTACGCACTGTATTTTTCCACAGGTGCTAGTGCTATATACCCTGTATATATATACAACCACGTAATGAAAAAGACAAGACAAAGTGGCAAATAAATAAATCAGACAAGCCCTAGCTAAAACGTACAATTATAAAACTGATAGTTGTAATGGTAAGGGTCCCACCCTGTAAAAAAAAAAAAAAATTGAATCTCAAAAAATGCTCTTATTGAGATACCTTTTCCCATTAAACTTAGAGGCAAAATCCTTAATCTAATTTTTTTTTCTTTTAAAAAAAAAACTTGCACACATACAATGATTAATAAAAGCTGACCAGTTAGTTAGGAATTGGCTTATAAGTCATGCTTCCTTTAGTCTCAAATTAACTTCCTTAAAAATATAAATTTTATCTTATATTTAAAATTAGAACATTAATATCGTAAGTTTAAATCTTATTGTGATGGTCTTATTGATGAGTTCTTTGTAAATATCTTTTTTTGTAAATATCTTTAAAGGGCATGTCTTTCTCGGGTAAGTATGAGACCCAAATCTATAAAGTCATTCAATTTTTAAACAAAATAAGTTAAATAACGTATTATTCTGATCCTATTTATAAGTCTACTTTCACTCTTTTAAAAAAACTTATAAATAAGAACAAGGTGGTAATATAATATGTATCAGTAAAATTATTAAATTAATTTATCTCTTAAATTTGTTTTCATCTTGTTGCTTCCACTCTCAATGAAACTTGAAATATTTGATCTATATATAAAAAATTATCAGGACATTCCCGTTTATAAAACTTTTAACGTGGATTTTTTCCCCCCCATTTTTTTATTTAATTGGAAGGATTTGGATAAGCCCAGAAAACCCCAATTTTAAATGCAGATGCAACTAGGTTATATATTTAGAGTATGAGATAATAGTAATCTATAAATACCTTTACATACATTTTATAAGCTGTGACATAAATCTTATTCTGTGTAAAATATGAGAGTTAACCCACATGACATGTTTCCCAGAAATAAAGAGTCATTGATTTCAGATAGGGATAATCTCGACAAGCCATTAAATTATTGTATCTACCGACAGGGGCGGATCCAGAAATTCATGGGAGGGGGGTATCATTGGTCGAGGATGCGGGGGCTGCCCCCGAAATTTTTTTTTACAGTAAAGCTTTAAATGCATTAAAAAATAAAATAATATAAAGGTAAAAGTAAGACTAAGTACTATTAAAAATAGTAAGGCTGAACATCATATATTTTAATAACAAAAGTATATTACAATAAAAACAATTACAATGTCATCCTTATATGCCTTATTTTTTGGAATTCCATCATAATTGCCTCATTATCAATACTATCAAATATATCTTTTTTAAAATAAGACACTAAACAATTATTCAACCATTTATCCCCTATCCGATTGCGAAATGCAGTCTTGATATATTTCATAGCTGAAAATGTTCTTTTCACAGATGCAGTTACTACAGATAAAGTTAATGCTAACTTTAAAACATTTCATTCAGTCATAAAATATTATGAATGAAAGTTAGTAGATAAAACATTTCACCAGTGACTAGCATGTTAATGCACTTAAATATCCAGTTAAGTAAATGTTCCAGTTTTCAGCCTATTCACCATATATAACAAAGAGTTGGCCATAAATACTAATAAATGATGCATCACAGTTCAGTAATTTCCAGCAAGTAGGAAAAAAATTATCAAAAACTAATTAAGAGCGCCACCACTCACTATAGAAGTCAAACCCCATAAGAGTTTGTTGATCCGGAGGAATAGAAAAGCTTTTAAAATAAGTAAATTATTTTTTTAATATTAAAAATAATTTTTTTTTTAAAAAAAAGGAAATTTCAAGGGTGGGTGGGCACGTGCCCCCTATTTACTACCTGCGTCCGCCTCTGCCTACCGACAACATTACCCATGAACAAAAAAAAAAAAATCGAATTCTTTACAGTATTCTGTAAAGTGCCTGCATCCCGAGAACGATTGTTACCTTGAGGAGTGTATGAATTAATTTTACAATAAAAAATCATACACACAAAAAAAAAAATCTAAATAAATATCATCTGAATTTACAAACCACCAAAAGTCTGTCGAATTTGTAAAAAGACTGAGAGGTACAAAGGACCTATAAGAGATATGCAAACTCGGGTCAAATTACTATTTTGCCTTTAGTTTTAAATAAATAAAAAAAATCAAACCAAATCCCCCCCGCCCCCACTGTCGGCCGCTGCCACTACCGTCGACTAGCCACCACCACCGCCGGCCACCTACCACCGGTGGCCAGCGGAGGTGGTGGCTGCTGGCGGTGGGGCCCACCGTCGGGGGGGGCAAGGTTATCAAACTCACGAATCTATGCAAACTCATAACAATGATGTAAACTCGTATCGTAAACTCGAATCGGTAAACTTGTAAAAGTTTACTTTTATCATTAAACATATATTAATAGTGTATAATTAAATAATTATAATATAAAATAACAACAATTTAATTTAAATATATTTTAAATCTAAATAATTAAAATAAAATATATCAACATTCATAATTTATTATACTTAATAAAAAAATTTCTATAAAATTCATATATAAAGTTGTTGAGGATGACAAAATTGAAAAAAATTAACACAGTTTTGTAACCTACAAAAGTAAAAACAGCAAATTCAGTTTGTAAACTCGTGAGTTTATATAAGTTTACAGTTGACCTGAGTTTGCTAGAGACTTGACTAGATTTAGTAAGGTAGAAACGTAAAAACGGTAAACTCGGAGAGTCAACTCGCGAGTTTGACAACAATGGGGGGTGGGTATTTATTTTTGTTAATTATTTAAAACTAAAGGCAAAAGGGTAATTTTGCTCGAATTTGCATATCCCTCAAAAGTCCTTGTCACCTTTCAGTCTTTTAACAAATTCAGGCGGTATTTATTTGGAATTTTCCCTAAATAATAAAAATATAAAAAGAAAAATCCCCCTTAAGGCCCAAGTGAACAAGATATTGTAAAAAATGCCTAAAGAAAAATCACATATCAGAAAATATCTTAGTTATTAGCGTATACTGATTTAGTTGTTAATGTTGTACTGATATAGTTGTTAAAGTATACTCATTTAGTTGTTAAGATATAGTTGTTAACGTGTACTAATTTAGTTGTTAATGTTTTTTAAACAATATCAAAAAAGGTCACAAGCCTTTTCTGATATGTGACTTTTTTTAGGTCTTTTTTTATAATATCTTACTTATCTGGGACTTGAGGGGATTTTTCCTATAAAAATAAACCACAATTTAATTTAAATAATTAAAATTAATAATTTATCATATTTAACAACCAAAATTCTATAAAATTTATATATAAAGATCTTTAAAGATGATCAAATTGAAAAAAATTAGTAGAATTTAAAGGTAACACAGTTTTATAAGGTAGAAAGATGAACCTAACTGTGTTTACATGTTTTCAACGGTCATAAATATATCACTGACTTGATTTGATTTAATGAAACAAGAACGAAGACCTGAAATAAAGAAATCTCTCAGTTTATGACAGCGACAAGGGCACTCTGATTCAGAAAATTGCCAATTTGCCACTCTTTTTCTTCTAATGTGGGTCCAAAAGCATATACAACGCCCGATTTATTCGGCAATTATTATTATAAACCAAATATGAATATATAAAAATCAAACGTTTATTACTGTGGGGCCACGTGTTTCTCTCCATGTTCCCCACAATAATCCACTATTTCAACGACTCTCCAACAATATCTTTGAAATTAGTGTATTTCGCTTTTATTTTAAAAAATCTCACCCTACTCTTGTCCTTATTAGTAGCACCGATAATTATATGGAGTATTTAAATAATTAGTGTGGCGTTTTTTAATAGGGTTAATAGTAAATTTATCTTAGAAATATACGCCTAAAAATAATTTTACCTTTAATTTTTTTTTAAAAACTCAATGTAGCCTCAAAAATATAAAAAAATGTAGTAATTCTGTTTTTTTTTTCTGGTTAAAAAGTTAACGGTCAATATGACTTCTTTAACCGTCAATGTCAGTTTTTTAACGGAAAAGAGTAAGGTTGCTACGTTTTTAAACTTTCAAGGTTATATTGAGTTAAAAACATTTTAGTGTAAAATTACTCCTAAATGTGTATTTTCAAGATAAATTTACTACTTAACCCTTTTTAATATAGCTATGGCTATCTCATTAAATTAGGTTCAGTAAATTCAATTAAAGGTAATTCTTTCAACAAAAAAAATTATTCACCTAAACTGATCAATATTACTATGGCATTTTTAGTTATGAACTTATGATTATGTTAGATTATTAGAAGTCTTCAGTGATACGATACACACGATGAATTATAGTTTTAAATTGAAAAATATATACTAATTTGAAAATTTTAACGGATACAAGTGAAGTCCAAAAGTAACATTTGCATGTTACTATATTTGTCAAAGGCAATCATGTCCTCATGTGACACTACATCAATAATCAATCAATAATGGAAGAACTTTTAACGAATGTATAGAAGCTTGTGAGGGAAGATAGAAACAAAAATATAAAATAAAAACAAAAAAGAAGATAGATGATGAATGAGGCATATATTATTAGAAAAATTACAGATAAGTACTCTTGACAAGGAAATCAATTATTAATAGGTTGCTTGGAGGCCGGCAATAAATAATAGGTTGCTTAACCCTTGTTTGGGATCACTTATGCTCGTCTCAAAAACACTTCTTATTTATGGGGATGACAACGGTCCATTTTTCTTTCTATCTTTTTTTCGTTCTTTTTTTCATCTTAGTCATTAGATTAAAATCTTAACCGTTTAGATTTAATATTTTATAAAAATATTATTTTTATATTTTCAAAAAATTTAATATTTCAGTAATATAAAAATAATATTTTTATAAAACATTAAATCTGAACCGTTCAGATTTCAATCTAACGGCTGAGATAAGGAAGAGGACGGGAAGAGAAGTGGATCGTAGCCAAATATAATTCGAAATAAAAATTTCTCTCACATATTTATCTCGTATACCATAAATCATCATTAAAAAGTTATTTTTAAAGGCTTCAATCACTATTTCAAACTAATATTTAAATTTATGAGTCCCTTTTAACTAAATCATACATATCAAGGAGAGGTAGTTAGCTCAATGATTATAAGATAAATTTTTAACTTTACCCTTATTTATAAATAAATATCTTTAAACTTTTTTCTCTCTCTCTCTCTATATTTTCATTGGTAAAATTAATACAAGCAAAATTATTACAATCTCATTTATTATCTTGAAAAGAGACTTATAAGTAGGATGAAATTTTTTAACAAAAAAAGACCTATAAAAAAAAATCAGAATGATAAGGAATTTTGATTTTTGAAGTTTGACTTGTAGGTATCATACCAAGAGTTATAAAAAGTTATCAGTTAAAATTTGAGGGGAGTCTTTCTTCTTCTTTTCTCATTCTCTTTCCCTCTTTTTTCTTTTTTTAACTGTTAGATCGATTTATCAATAGCTCAAAATTTAATTTTTAAAATCACTTATAAAATATTTTAAAACTGTTTAATACATTTTAGTAGTTTGTATTCTATTCCTTATTCGTTTATAATTTAAAAATACCATTAAAATCCTAAACCATAATTGGGAAAACAGTTTATAAGTTAAACTGAAAATATGCAACTTATCATGTGTTTTTGCAAAAGTTCCGAAGAAACCTACTAGTAATAAGTCAAATCAGGGTTGAGCCATATCTCATAAGACATATATTTAATGGCTCTTTTTTTTTTAAAAAAAAACAAATTAGTTAATTCCCTCGTTCGATTTTATGAAAATATAGAATCAACTTAAATGGTCATTAAAAAAAAAAAAGGAAGCAACACCAACAAGTTATTGGTGTAGATGATAAGCGGTCTCAGCCCTCATAACGGAGAACACAAATTCAAAACTAGAGAAACATACTTATTGGGAAAAACAAAAACCCTTTGGATTCACAATTTTTTTGGTAGCAATAATTAATCCCCTCGCATCGTAGACTTCTTGAAGGGGCATTAGTGTTGGTCACAAGACTAGGGATAGAAATAAGTTAGGTCAAGTCAGGTTTTGGCTAAACAGGCTTGAGCCTGTAATGGGGGTAAAGGCCTGAGCTTGAACACAGGTTTTTTTTTTAGGTTTAGACCTGAACCTTCATAAGGTCCTGTAGAGTCTGAAGCCTTTTTGAAAGCCTACTTATAAAGATTGAACCTTAACTAGATGCTTAAAGAACTAGCTAAGTGATAATTGTGCTAGGCCTCCTGGTCGGTGAGCTGACAGTTTTTATTTTACTGCACCAGTATCTTCTTATTGAAAGCTGTTATCTTTGATACACTCTTGATCATTTATTGAAGGTGGAGTTGATAGGTTGAACTAGAAAAAGTACTGCACACGTTTTTTGTTTTGCTAGGCCCAGGGGTATCTATTGCTGGTAGTATCAATAACTCATCCCTTAGCACTGTAGAGGTATGCACACCTTGTTTGGTCTGCAACTCACCAAGCCAGCCCATTTTTAATGGGTTGGTTCACTTTCTTGGCTCCTCACGGTAAAGGATACATGTGCCACTCTTAATTTAATTTAATTTTTTTAATCACATGGCCTAGTACAGTTGGCATTTAGCTGAGTTTCTTAAGCATCTAATTAAAGGTTTGATCTCTAACGATATGTATGGAGAGGGTCTCGTAGCCAGCACTAAAACCTCTTCTAAAAATCTACAATGCAAAAGGTTTGGTCACTACTGCCGATAGTAGAGACACTAGTCCTACAAAAAACAATTATTGTTTTAGAAAATTGCAAAGAAATCTCTTTTTTTTTTTTTTTTGCCAACTCTAACAAGTCTCCGATTACAGAATGTATAGGCAATCAAAATTTGTTTTAGGACTATAGTATAACATATCTTCAGTTGGTGCAATTTTTCTTCAGCTATGTGTAAATCTATATTCAATTGTGTGCTAGATAAAAGACATTTACACATAGTTGAAGAAATATTGAACATTCTTAAGAACTCAAGTGCTTAAGTACTTTTTTGTTAATAAATTTTGTAATAAGAGATTTTTCAGCACTTTTGTCTCACTTCTTTCTTTCTTCTTCTTAATTTGTTTTCCCCGTAAGTTTAGTTATACTCCTATTAAAGACAATTTAATTTTGTTGAAGGCACTATTGGATACTAAATGTCAGTACATCTTCTAACAAGATTCAAATTTTGATTCTATACATTGTGAGAGACTGATTCTTTCTATTGGTTTTTATTTCTTTCATTGTTCTATTCAAGTGTATACTTATTTGCGAGTCTAATTGGCTTAAGCTGCTAATTTATCTCTTTGCACAATACCAATAGGACTTGTTGCTTAAATAAATAATATATAAATATAAATAATTATGACATAAAGGTTAAATTTAAAAATTGATTATCGTGGTCCTTAATCATATAATATGAAGGTACGAAGAGTTGAAAACAATGTAAGACAAATCGATCGATGATGAATTTTACTCACATGGGACAAAGATATGCTCTCCTCTGGATTATTAAATGTCCCCTATTTAGCAATATAATGATAAAGAAATTGACCATTTTTTGTAGGAAGAAGAGAAGGTTCCTTAATGTGGAAAAATGACACTCTTTTACTGATATTAATTGTTTTCCAAGATATAGCAAGTCTTTTAAATTATTTTGCTGTAATACAATAGTAATGGTATCTAGTATGGATAAGGATTTGGCTTTCCTACTTGGACGAGCAGGGGAGCTCGTCCATACGAACGAGCTCATCGTCATCCAAATCTAATTTGGTTTCCCTGCTCGTTCGTATGGATGAGCTTCTAGCCATCTGGATACAGGTGAGCTCCTGACCGTCCAAATTTAGATCTGAAACGGTCTAGATCTTTTTTTTTAAAAAAAATTATCTTTTTTATTTTTAAATGAAAAAAGAGATTGTCATTATTTTAAATTTTTTACCTATTAAAATTATTTTTAATGAAAAATAAAAAAGTAAAAAAAGCATATCTGGATGGTCGAGCTGAGATGATTGCAGAGGTATGATGTAACTCATTTGAAATTTTTAATGAAAATTGTTTTTTATCTGAAAAAAGGAAGAAGAAAGAAGAAGAAGAGTTGAAGAGAGCAGCGTTGAGAAGAAAAAAAAGAGTGATCTATCGTCAAAGACAGCCTTGACCGACCACAACGGCTACTTTTATTTGAATCCCGAGAATCGCGTGGACTAATTTGCCCTCTGCCCACCCGCTGACGTGTTCAAAATTGTTTGAAAAAGACAAAACACATAGTACATAAATTGTTTTTTCATAAAAAAAATTATTTATACTTTCTTCTTAGAATATTGCACAGGTTAATTCTTACCTCAATATGGATTTTGAATGTTTTCTTAGAAAAATCCTATTTATATTTTTTTCTCAGAAGTTTCTTTCATCTTGATTTTTCATTAAATTTGTTTAAATACTCTTTAATGTTCTGTAAGCAACAAAAAAATAAAAATAAAATCAATATTTTGATACCAGGCATATGATGAGTAGATGTACATATAGCCACACCAGAAAAAGGATACTGACCTGTATATATAGTTAATTACAATTTATCCGTAAATTATATATTGAAAAATATATGATCTAATTAATTTCATTTTCACTTACACAGACATTTTTAATTTGTAAGTAAATTTAAGACAAGACGATATTTGTTTTTCACCACGAGGACACAACGATATTTGTTGCCCCTTCATAAAAAAAAAGAATTGAAATATTAAAAAATAGGAAGGTGACTGTCAGCTATTTTTTCTTACAACAGATTTTTTTCCCGGAAAAAACTTACAGCAGAGTTTTTTTTTTTTTTTAAAAAAAATTGAATTTAACGTTTTTTAAACCCTAAGGAGCTGTTTTTTTTAAAAAAATATATATATACACTAGGATACGATAATGGGGAAAAGCATCAAAATAATTTTTTTTTTCTAAAAAATTTACCTAATTAAAACAGATTGGAAATATTTTACTAAAGTAATGTAATTGATGATGTACGGATAGGTCATACCACTAGTAGCGTAAATGGGATCCACATTATTGACACTTTCTGACACAAAAGTGTCAATGGCGTGAAGAACGTTCACGCCACTGACATTTAATTGTAGGTTTGGCATGCCACCTAGTGGCGTGAATGCGTGAAACAGGTTCACGCCATTGGGTGGCGTGAACTTTTTTCACGTTACTGACACTTTTGTGTTAGTGGTGTGAACTCCTTTCACGCTACTAGTGACGTGAGCATTAGTCTGGTAAAAAATTTCTACTGTGTTTTAATTAGATTTTTTTTTTAAAAAAAACCTTATTTTAGTGCTTTTTCCTACGATAATGAGCCATTCCTTCATTTATTTAAATTTAAATTTAAATTTAAATTCATTCAATATTTCGATGAAAGGTAAGTCACGCAAAAAGTGACTCCTGTTGTTGTTGGGTTTGGACAGGCTCTTAAAGTTACATTTATTTGGGATTTAGACAAAGCAAGCGTAATTGCAACGCTAACGCTATTACATACAATTAGGGGCAATTTAGCCATTTCAGTGACATGAGAAATGTGCAAGCTTTGTAACGGTCATCTCTCAACCTCCTGTCTGTGTCACTCACTCTTCAATCAGCTTCTGAATTAAGAAAGGCCCTTTCTTCTTCCTCTTCCCTCTGCAGCTTTTGAATTCAAAAATCTCTCTCACTCTCTCTCTGTACAGATCCTTGCTTCTTTCGCTGGCTTGTTTGCTTGTTGAGCAAAATCATGAGGCAAAGCAGAAACGCAGAAAGTGCTGAGACTGGTTTCTTCGGAAGTATTTCGTCCTCTTCCATCAAAAGCCTTCTTCCCAGATCTATCTCTTCCAAACAGAAGTCTATCTCAAACCCTAAAATCCCCAAGTCAAATGCTGAAAATACTCCACCATCTGATCCAAACATCCAAGTTTGCGGCGACCAATCGTCGCCTGCCCCTACCAAGCAATTACAGTTCAAAGCCCCATCTGCGCAGATCGAAGTTGATGAATCAGATGCTTCTCAGGACTCCTCAGTTAAGGCAAGTAGATCACCTGTTTTCTTTCGGCTTGATGTTGTCACTGAATGTGTAATGTGTAATGGTAGTGGCAAGAGTTTGAATTGAGAAATTTTCTGTTTGTCTAACCTAATCAAGTTTTGGGACAGGTTGTAGTACGAATCAGACCTTCTCATAGCGAAGTAAGAGAAGGAGATGAGCCCATTAAGAAGGTTTCACCTGATACGTTATGTACTGCTGACAGAAAATTCACATTTGATATGGTTTTTGATTCAAACTCCTATCAGGTAAAGAGCTTTCACTTTGGGAATCTTGATGTGCATTTTATTGTTCAGAACGTCTTCATATATGATGGTGGAATTGAGCTATTATTTTTGGCCAATCAATAACAAATTGGTTTCAGCAAAGAGAGAAGTCATCTGCTTCACCCGAAGAGATTATTAACCTAGATTTTGTTTCTAGCAGTTCACTTTCTTTGCATCAATAATGATAATCTTTGGTTTGCACAGGAAGATATTTTTCAGTCAGTTGGAGTCCCATTAGTTAAAAATTCTTTAGCTGGTTACAACACTTCGCTCTTGTCATATGGACAGGTATCTATGGTTTTCAGTAATGTATTTGAATTATTCTTCTTAGCACTTGCGATGATTACCTGAGATATTTTCTTTTATTTTTATGCTAGTCTGGAAGTGGAAAGACTTGTACAATGTGGGGTCCCCTAAGTGCCGTGGTTGAGAAACCCTCGCGTTATAGTAACCAGGGAATGGCTCCTCGGATCTTCAGAATGTTATTTTCTGAACTAGAGAGAGTATGTTTTGAGTTTATGCAAGTCACAGAAATTCTCTATCATGGCTTTTGAGTTTTGACAATGTGTTTATCTTACTATTTGTAGGAGCAACAGGAAGAGAAACAGTTCAATCATCAATGTCGTTGTTCTTTCGTTGAGGTGAATTTGTTTGTAATTTTCCCCCCTATTCTTTTTTTCCTTTGGGTCAATTGTGGAGGGGGAGGGGGATGTTTTCTTGTTCAAGTGACAATTAACCTCGTTAATTCATATTTTTTGTTGTTTTAAAACAGATATACAATGATAAAATTGAGGATTTACTTGATCCAATGTGGGAAAACCTTGAGGTAGATTTGCGCCATCCCTTGTGCTACAGTTTTTTCATCAAGTAATTATATTCTGCCACCTTGTTTTCAAATTTAACAAGGGACTGGTCCAAAATATCGCAGCTGAAAGAGGATCCCAACAATGCATTGTATATCGAGAATTTGACAGAGGCATATGTCACTAGCTATGAGGATGTGGCACAAATTCTTCTCAAGGTATGGAAGCATTCGAGTAACTAATGCTACTATATGATGAAAAAAATCAAGTTTTTGATTCCATTGACGCGTGCAGTGTCTTATTATATCTCTTCCGCTACGTTAACTTTTCTACATATTTTGCAGGGCCTCTCAAGAAGAAAAGTTGAAGCAACAAACTTAAATTCTGAGAGCTCCAGATCACATATCATTTTCACTTTTATAATTGAATCTTGGGGCAAGGTATCAGCACGTGACTATTTTCTGACAATGTAAAATTGAATCTTTTAAAAGTGTTCAAAAGGGAGCTTGTATTGTTCATTTTCACTATCATTTTTATAGCTAAATGTGATAGTTGTCAACTAATGCTTCAGGGAATCTCATCAAAGGGTCTCATTAGCTCAAAAACAAGCAGAATTACCCTTATTGATCATGCTGGATCGGACGAAAGCAAATTTGAATATGCAGATAGACTAGTGGATGCTCTGACCAAAGAAACTTGGTCTGTCAAAGCTGCAGACATTACAAACAAGAGTTCTTGTTTAACGCGTTTACTGCAAGAATCACTTGGCGGAAATGTCAAACTCTCAGTAATCTGTTCCATCTCCTCTGATAACAAGTACTCACTTAACTCAAACAGCATTTTTACATTTTACAGAGCCGTGTACACCATTCTGAAGTTAAATATTGTACTTGGTGATTGCAGGAGTAATGGCGAAACACTGCGAACTCTTAGATTTGGACAACGAATAAGATCCACCAGGAACAAGCCAGTTATCAATGAAATACAAGAAGATGGAGCTAATGGTTTGAGTGATCAAGTTCGGCAGCTAAAGGTATATGTCATTTCTAGGAAATTTACTAGATATATTTTTTTTCAAGGATTAAGTTAATGTTTGCGATGCAGGAAGAGCTTATTAGAGAAAAAGCTAATGTTCATAATTCAACTGGGACTAATAATGGATACTTCCAAGGACGTAATGTTCGGGAAAGCTTGAATAAGTTGAGAGTCAGCTTAAACCGCTCTTTACTCCTATCTCACATAGATAACGATGCTGACGAAGAGGTAAATGTGGATGAGACTGGCATAACGCAATTAAGCAAGCAGATTAATGATTTTTACGGTTCATGTGAATTTGAGAGTCCAAAGGACATACCTATCGACGAAGATGGTTCCCAGGTTTATTCTGTTGATGAGAGTTTTGATGCTGACATGATGATTGAGGGCGATGACATTGAAAAAGAGGAAGTGAATTCAGAAAAAAATCTGATTAAGCTCCGTCATGAGGATGAAATGGCTCCATCTTGCACTTTAAGAGCGATTAAATCTTCATCTAGAAACAGCATTTCAGTTGGCTCTCCGACCTTGGAACCTCCGATGTCTGAGTCTCCAAAAATCAGAAATACACAAAGGAAAAGCATGGCTGTTTCATCAAGTTATCTTGGAGGTTGGAATAAAGACAGGTTAAACCAATCGGGTAAGGTTTTGCCTGGCCCCACTGAGTCCTTGGCAGCCAGTCTTCAGAGAGGCTTACAGATAATGGACTATCATCAGCAGAACTCTGCACTGAACAAATCTTCAGCTTCCTTCTCCTTTGAGCAATTAACATTGAAACCTTGCTCAGAAATTGACGAGGTTGATTCTTCCATGCAAACACAGGAAAAACCTTCAAGTGATGTAGTAGTACCTGCTACTTTCCTCTGTGGGTCTTGTGGAAAAAAAGAAGAAAATCCTGATAGATTGAAAGATAAGGTTCCAAAAGTCTGCGTTTATGCATTCTGACCCTTAATTTCCATTTATAATATTTAGTACCTATTGCTAACGGTTTATTTCTCCTCTCTTTTTTCTAGCATTTGGAAAATGAAATGGCAAGAGCCATCAAGAGAGAGAAGGAGCTTGAAATCATTTGCAAGGAACAAAGAGATAGAATTGAACAACTAAGTCAGTTGGTAAGGATCTTGGCTCTTATGAATTAGGTATACAATGTAAATTTTTACGTAATTGACACAATTTGACTTCTCTAGGTAGAGAAATACAAAGGCGAAAAGGAAATAAACTCCATCATTTTGTATGATGAAGATACCGACAGGCGTATCAAAGATGAAGAATCCAACTCACTAAAAGATAAAGAAAAGGTCAGTTGTTTCAGTAATTTATTTACTATATGCATTATTTGACTCTGATAAAATCTTAAGCTTTTACCATTGATATATCAAAGCCAAAAGGCATCCACTTCAAGGGAAGAAGGCCCCTTTCTCATCTGTTTCTTGGTGTCATGTGCAGCTTCTGAGCGGCTCTATATCAGAAAATCTTCTGCGACATATTTCAGCGGGAAAATCTGAAATTAAAGAAGTTCAAAAAGACTTTTCTACAAGAGACAAGTCTTATGACGATAGTGAGAAGGAAGCACTTCTGAAGGAAATTCAGAATCTAAGAACCAAGTTGCAGTTATGTGGTGGTGATGCACCAGTTAAAAAATCTACAGATAAACTACGATCTTCATTGATGTCAAGATCCATACAACTGCAAAAAAGTGGTGTATTCTTTCAGGCTAATGGCGGCGAAGAGCTAGAGAAAGAAAGACAGAGATGGTTAGAAATGGAAAGTGAATGGATTTGTCTTACTGATGAACTGAGAGTTGATCTTGAGTCAAGCCGTCAACATTCAGAGAGGGTGGAGATGGAGTTGAAGTTAGAGAAGAAGAACAAGGAAGAGTTGGAAGATGCATTGAAAAGAGCTGTTGACGGGCATTCAAGGATGATAGAACACTATGCTGAACTACAAGAAAGATATGATGATGTGGCTGCTAAGCACAATGCTATTATGGAAGGAATAGCAAAAATGAAGCAGGTGGCAGCAAAGACAGGCAAAAAGGGCCATGCTAAATTTGCCAAATCTCTTGCAGCTGAGCTTTCTACAATGAGAGTTGAGAGAGAAAGGGAGAGAGAATTTTTGAAAAAGGAGAACAGGAGCCTGAAGATTCAACTTAGAGACACTGCAGAAGCTGTGCATGCAGCTGGAGAACTACTTGTTAGACTTAGAGAAGCTGAGCATGCTGTATCCGTTACCCAGGTAAAACTCCATCCTATACAGGGCTATTAGGCATTGCTTCAATGCGTTGAAATGGAGTCCTCCTTTGTTGAAACCTTGATAGAAAGATTTTCAGCGAAACTTCAAAAATCCCTTTGATTAGTATTTAAAAGTAATTCTAATTTGGGGAGGCCGGTTCTTGCAACCACGAAAAGGAGATTTTTTTTGGTGCATATATCAGTGAACATGGTGTGTTGGATTAACTTATTTTAAGTGATTCTACCTTATATTAGATAAATATGTGAGAGGAGTTTTATATTATAAACTTAAAACACAAAAGAGCTTTTTATTGAGTGCTTCCTAAATAGATAAGGAAAGCATTGATTATACTTTTGTTGGTGTGTGTGAGAAGATTCAAAATCCACACCGTCATAACATTCTTGTTTATCTCTTTATCTCATATATTTGTTTATACAGGACAATTTTGCAAAGGTGCAAGAGGAGAATGAGAAGTTGAAAAAGAAAATAGAGAAGCTCCAAAGGAAACAGAAGATGGAGATGATAACCATGAAGCAGTACCTAGCAGAGAGCAAATTACCAGAGGCTGCACTGAAACCACTATATAGAGAGGACTCTTATAATGCTGTAAGAAGCAATGCTTATGATGATGATGACGATCAGGCATGGAGAGCAGAATTTGGAGCAATCTATCAAGAGCATTACTAGCAAGTTATCATCTACTGTTTGTGAATTACCAACTGGTTAATGATACCTGTTAATCTTTTCTGTGTCTTCAGATCCTCCTTGGATCAAAAGCATCCATTTGTGTATTCTGATTAATTCATTGTTTTCCTTTTTGGTTTTTTTATAACTTGGTACATTCGTCGTATTCTTTTATACCATTGGGGGCACATTCTTTGTATCCATATATTACACTCTTGTTCTGTTGATGTTCTTGAGAGGCAGAACAAACGAACAACTATGATCTAGTACTCCTCCAATTATTCGATAGTTAAGGCATTTTCTTGGTATTCTTTTAGGTATGCTACTTTTTTATATTGTGAATTATCCCCCTTCGGTTCTAAATTTAAGATAAAATTGACTTTTTGGAGAAAATTAAAAAAACTAAATAAGTTATTTGATCATATATCATATATTATGTATCCTCAGATTATATATTAGTTTATTAATCAAACTAATTAGTTTGAAGAAAAAAATATATTCAAATACTCTAAAGTAATTTAATTAGCTTCTTTAATCATTTATAATGTAGAATTTTTTTTTTTTTTAAAAAGGGTGATAAATATGGCACTTAAGTGTTTATTGTCTCTTTTTGTATTTTAATTTTTCGTTGAAAAAATTTACCTTCAATGCATGTTTTGAATTTTGATTTTGTTACAAGCAACTAATTAATATTAGTCTTTAATTATTTGTTTAAAATATTCATCTTTAAAAGTAAGTTAATTATTTTTTTTTCATTTTATCATATTCACCGCTTAATATTTAAATGCGACAATAAATTGAAAGGGGAATTTTGAAAAAACAAGAATTTTATTCAAAAGTCAATAACAACACGGAAATAATTAGTAGCCTTTGAGGTGGTTAGTTGATTTTTGTGATAAGATAGTTATGGTGAGAGGAAGAAATAATGTAAACGAAATTGTAGAAATCTTTTGTTCAAAGTAACTCCTTCCTCATCTTTACTTCTTCATATTGAGACTTGTAAATTATTCCTGCTTATAGTCATGCTCTTGACAAGGAAGATGTCACTTTAATTTATAGCAGCAACCAACGGCAACGATCTTTTATTCCAATCAACGGCTTAGATTGCTTGTTGAAAACAATATGGTTTCATTTAATCTCTACAGTTTGTTGAGCAAACAAGACAATATCTTTGTTAAAGTTCAAAACGTAGTCGTTTTCCTTGCATTACACCAGAGGCAAAAGCACCGCCTTATTGAACATATGTTTTCATTACGGTTCACATTTCATACTCATCCTTATATTCTTCTTACATGCTCACTTCTCTAATTTTGGAGTGGGGGCATTCTTTTTATGTATTTTATGTATTTAGATTAAATTATATGTTGCATCCGAAAATATTTTTTGCACTCAGTATCTCAAATTAATTAATTTTTGATCTTACATTCAGAACTATTTTCCTATAATACTGGTTTCCTGAAATATTTTTCTAGTATCACCTAATATCTGAAATACAAATACTTTTTTAACATTCAGTATCTTAAAATAATTATTTTTTAGTGTATGGAGTTTTTTTTTTTTAAAAAAAACCCTTTTATTTGAGGATGAGCACAAGATGAGCATGAAATGTGGATTCTAACCCCTTTCCTCACTCAAGAAAATGCGTTGTTTTTTCGTCTTTAAGTTGATTACCGAACATTACTTTTAATTTTGAAACTTGTTAATAAACTTTTAAAGAGCATCTTTTGATAAATCTCTTCAAATTAACAAAAATAGAAAATAACAAATAATAAAAAGTAAATACCATTTCTAGTCCCTGAAAAAAAACATAGACCTCATTTTCATCCCTCACACAAAGAAAACCCTTGTTTAGTCCCTGAAAAGGACGAATAAGGGTTGATTGGTGAACATTTTGATCTCTCGAAAATTTTCAAAAACCCCTTTTTAATCCATAAAAATGTCATATTTTAGTCCCTAAGGACGAAAATGGGGTCCGTGTTTTTTTTCAGAAACGGTATTTACTCAATAATAAAAAAGCACTGACAATAGAAAACAATTTTAAATTAATACGGTAAAACTAACAAATAATTAATGAATAAAAAAAATGATATTATCTCTTATAAATAAATACAGAAAATTCCTAAGAAACTTCTTATATGCAGTATACAAATGGAGGAGAATGTTGACAAACTTTTTCTCAATGGCCTGAATGTGGATTATTCAATAATATTATGTGCCACATACTATAGTTTGCTACAAAAAAATAATAAAAAAATGACACCTATGTTGCTTGCTCAAATCAATTTGAATTAGTCAAGCCTAATGTAGCTGGCTTTCAAACCAGACGGTTTTTTTTTTTTGGGTTGAAAAAAGGATCCTCTGAAAATTAGAGACAGTGAAACGTATAAAATTCTACAATTCTATTAACAGCTAACAAATCCAGATTTACCTAACCAAACCACACAGAAATTCAGTGTAAGATCATAATCTAATTTGTTATTACTTAACAGGATGATATCCCATTAAGGAACAAACAGAAAGCTAAATACTTACAAGTCTCAACTGCCAAACCATAATCTCTAACAAGTTTCAGTTTTGAAACATACCCACTACTTTGAACCATTCAAGTTTTGTCCATATTCCAATAATATGCATATTATTTTCCCTTAACAGTAAGCTAAATACCATAAAAGTCTAAGCTCACTAGGCATAGGCCCTAAAAATTCCAATTTTGAAACAAACCCCACTTCTTTGAACCAATCAACTTTTGTCCATATTCCAATCAAATGCGTATTATCTGCACTAAGCAGTTAAGAGGGGTAATTCAATGTTTAGTTCTTACCGTTTGTCATCATTTTAGTTTTGGTCCCTCAAGTTTCTTTCAATCTAAAACATGAATCCCTATAGCTTAATAAGAACCTAAATCATTTTGCTCTCTGAGGGATCAAAACCAAATTGAGGGCAAATTATAAGGACTAAAACATTGTATTAACCCAGTTAAAAAATCCAAACATGAAAGGAAGGAGAATGAAAATTAGAGAATCATCAATCAGAAATAGCCAAAAAATGAATACAAAAAACTGTGAAACTTTGTATGAAAAATCATGTCTAAAACAAGAATTATAATAACTGCTTTTACAAACTTAATTATTCGATGGGGATCCTACACTGTAAATCCCTGCCATGTTTCACACTTTGATGAATCAAACTGAACTGAACTTACAATTTGATGAGCAAAAGAAAAAAAGAAAACATATCTCGGAAGAACATGGTGACAAGAACAACACCATTGGGAGCCATTACAGTGGTAAAAGAAGGACAAAAAAGGTTTACCAACAATTAATTACTCTATCACTAAACATACAGATACGCCTCGCTGGAGATGCATTACTACTACACTATTTTTAGAACCAATCTTCATGAGTATATCCCGCAATCTGATTTTACACCTCAATCAAATTCCAAGGAAGGAAGCCTAAGTCTTGAAACAAATGATAAGAGAACCCAAAAAAACCAACAAAAAAAAAAAAAACCCCAAACCTTACATAAAATCCCTTTTAAACTGCTTTCTCTTTGAACATGTATACTTCAAATGAAAGAACACCGTTAGGTATATATATGAAACTATCCATATAAGGTGATATATCTTAAGCAACCGAGATGTAAGAATTCACAAAACCTCTTTTTCCTGACCAGTTTTCCTTGACCTACAGTTTCCATAACATATCTCCGCTAAGTAGCAATTCCTGGAGAAAGCAGGAAGAGAAGAAAAGAAAATGAATAAAACTCATGAGATTCATCATTCAGAAGAACATATCAAAACGTTTGACACATTTTAGGAATGCAAATCCCAAAATAGCAACCATTTCATACTGATATGATAGGCAAAGTTATACATATGGTCCTTCTTCATTAGATGACCACATAAATGAATTGAATGGTCAAATCTGATGTCAAAATCCCAGTGCTTCGTTCACACAAAATCAGCTATACACTTCTGACATGAGAGGAGTTGATCACAATTGAGTTCGTCCTAAACATCTTTCAGCCTAATTCTTAATGTGAATTTCTTTCTTTTCTTTTCTTTTTTTTATTTTTTTATTTTATTTTTATATCCAGGAAATCTCCAATTTCATCATACTTTAAGATGAAGACAATCAGCAACACTAGGCAAACGAACAAGAACATGCAGGGTATATTTCTATTAAAATTGTAGTAAACTCTTAAAAGAACCTATACAAGAATACATTTGAAACAATCAAAGAAAATAAGCGCATTGTTAAAAAGTTATTGTGGCTTGTCAGCATTGAAATCCATGGGGGAATATAAATGAGGAACATAGAGTAGTTGGTATAACTAGATATCTTTTCCCGGACAGGAGAGATACTCATCTTTCTACAATTTACACCTTGTTGAAATATGAGAAGAAAGTACCACATAAATAAAAATAAAGATGCATGGGGTCCGTTAACATGAAATATATACTGACAAAAAATTATATTCATAAACTATAATCTGGATTTCTTTATGAGACAAGGTCACATGATTTAGCCAAAAGTCTTACCTCTGTTAGGTTGTCTGCTTGAAACATTGTAGTTTCCAATATAACCCTCAGAAGTCTTTACTGGATCCTCCGAGGCTATACCACCAAGTCCATAATCAAATGAACCAGAACCATCTAGGTCAGAAACAGCTGACCTCCAAGTCGAGTCATCGTAAACTGAACCGTTATGGTATAAATCCCCATAGGATCCTTCATAACCACCAGCTGAAGCAGAAAATGCAGAAGATGAATTTACACCTACACTACCATTTCTTCCATACACTGTACCTCCTAACCCAAAACTGTTGTCTCCACCTTCATAAACATTAATACCAGTGGTATAGCCTGAAGCAGCCGCTCCACCCTGAACCGGGAAGGACTGACCCCAATTTGCACCAGTATTTTTAATTGAAACGCCAAAAGCACCACTTCCAGATCCAAATCCAGCACCAGCACTGACTTGGTTATTGGCATTACTTAGGCCACCACTTCCCCAGACATTCCGAGAAGATGAGTTCATCAGAGAATCATTTCTCCCATTTCCAGCATTGTAGCCTATAGGAGTGGTGTATCTGCTTGAGTTGCCACTGTAAAAAGGACTAATCATCCGGCCATATCCAAGATTGCTTCCATAATTGGAAGTCCCACCATATCCTGCACTCGGTCCTGCATCAAGATTCATTCCCATTCCATAACCGCTGGTGCCAAAGGGGGAAATTCCACTTCTGCCACTTGTAAGAGGACTGAACCTACCATCCATCCTCACCCCATAGCCTCCAACTGGACTCATGTTATAACCCTGTGCATAACTGTTTAGGTAGCTACTGGCCCTATTAAAACCAAAATTTGTTCCTAACAACGGGCTTCTGCTGGATCCAGGGGAAAGCTCTTTTGGAACTGCCCTCTTGACCTCAACCATTTTTCCATTGAGTTCATGGAATGTTTTATAAAGAACTCTGTCCACGGCATCTTCTGAATCATAAGTGATGAAGCCAAAGCCCCTTGGCCTCTGGGTATTGTGATCATACATTACTACAACATCGTTGATTGTACCAAACTGGTCAAAATACTTCTTAAATTCACTTTCAGTTATGCTTGAAGGCAGACCTCCAACAAAAATCTTCTTTGTGCGCCCAGGACCAGGAGAGCCGTGGACACTGCCAGAAGTTCTATTTATCATCTGCTGATCATCCCTAGGAACAGCTTTCTTAGCTTCAACCTGAACATTGAGAAGTTGGCATATAGGTCAATACTTGGAAGTCACATTTCTATGAACAACAGTCAATTCTCATCCAATGTACATAATAATAATTCAAATAAGCCATCAAAGTGCAAGTCTTTAGCTCAGTAGAGCCAGAAATAAATATATTTTCTATCCCCGACAGATTGAAACTAAAGTACAAAGATTATGTTGTTATTTGTAACAAAAACTGCATATTTTATAATCCCAATGAACTAACTCACTGTGCGGCCATCAATTATGTGCTTGTCCATAATGACTCTTTCTGCAACAGCAGGATCAGCAAACACGATGAAACCAAAACCACGAGCACGACCTGTTGTGCGATCTCTCATGATCACGACCTCTATCACCTCTCCGTAATTCCCAAAATATTCTTTAAGTCGTTCTTCATCAGTGTCCCAAGAAATTCCTCCAATGAAGAGCTTGCCAAGATCTGATTCCATCTGTTCTCCTGCCAAGCATCATCATTTAATTATAAATAACTTATTTTTATGTTATGTCTGTTCAAATTCAAGCAAGCAACGACTTCGGTCAAAATTCTCATGGTTCACCAAGAAGTAACCAATATTTAATAAGGATGTCTGAATAACTCAATGATGGCAAAAAGAATCAAAAGTCGGGGACAATTTCATTAAATAGTTTTACAGATGATAGATAATTAAGCTCAGTCTAGACCAAAAAAAAAAAAATTCAATATTCACCTGCTTGAGCAACACAAAGCGATCAAAAATGCAGATGAAGGAAGATACACCTTAACTTTAAATTCAGACAGAACCCAGTTGGAGCTTCGATCAGAAACGAAGTGGGTTTTGTCAGGGTCGATCTGAGAGCATCGGATCTCTCGTGCATCAATCAGAAGAAGAACCAGATTATCTGTAATCGGATTAGAGAAAACGAATTTTTATGGATCAAAGACGAAACTCAAAAAGGTTAAGAGATCGATGACAAATGAAGCAAGCCCAGATATCAATTTACCTTCCAGGATGAGAAAAATCTGTGGAAAAATTTTAAATGTGAGGCAAACCGAGATGAAAAACAGAGGATGGGCTCTTCCTCTATCGGAAGCCTGTCCCTTGCTTTTTATCTCTTCGTTGGTGATACCACTACCCCTTAATTAAATCAGAAGAAAAAAAAATTTAAAAAAAAAACAGACAGAGAAATGGCAGCTAACATGAGAAGGAGACAATATATAAATAGAGAGAGAGAGAGAGACTGCAAATCCTCCGGTGCAAGAATATTTGGAGGGGGAGTAAAGAGGCACAGCGGATGACGATATTTTTTATACAAAAATCATACTCATTTATTAATGTTCAAAATAAAATTAACTTTTATTAAAATAGGATAAATTATATATGGGAGAGGATATTGTCACTATTAATTTTATCTCACTACCAAGTCACTATCACTTTTTCACCGTTAGATCAGAACTTCATATACTTTTATCATTTTTCTCTCCTATTGAAATTCTAATCTAACGGTGAAAAAGTGATAGTAACTTACATAAAATTGATAGTGACAATATCCTAACCCTCTAGATTTTTGGAATTTAACCATAGACGCCTAAGCTCTTATGTCTGTGTAGATAGCTTAACCTTGTATATCACTTATTCGCTGATATTACTTAAAATTTTTAGGATTATCTACATATCATTTCAACATTAGATATTTAATTATATGCACAAAAATAAAATTTAAAGAAGTATCTAATTGATAGTTGAGGTTTAGTCACGTGGATTTTAAAGCTTAAAGAGGTTTATTATTAATTTGTGAATGTTAATAGAGTTTTTTATACTCAGGCACTTGGGTTAATCCTCATCAAAGTAAAAGCTCAATATACTGTGCCACGAAAAACAATTTTGATTTCTAGATGAGTTGAGATAAAGTGTATAAAAGCTCGGAGGGGTAGCGGGTAGACCACAATCTTCCTGCTCATTGGTCCCCTCCTCTCGTTGGCAAGCTGAAATTTAACCGTGATGGGGCTTTCTCGGCCAATATACCTGGAGTTGCTATTGGTATTATTTGTAAAAATCATTTTGGTGACTTTAAATGGGGCTTTGTGGATAAAGTGAAATCAATTTCTGTTTTTATGACTGAAGCCTTAGCTTTGCAGAGGACATTGATGCTAGCAGTCGATCTCGGTCATGATAATGTAATCTTTGAAACCAACTGCCTCTCCATTATTAAATGTGTTGAAGCCAAGTCTTCGGATCTGATTGAGTGGAGGAGTAGGAGCATTATTTATGATATTATTTGTCTGTTATCGTCTAAGGTTGGGTTCCCTTTGTCTTTTACCCCTAGAGGGTAACTGTGTCGCTGACTTCATTGCAGCTGTTGCTTATAAAAGGGTGTGCCCAATCGGATGGTTTTCTCAACCAATACTGTCTTTGATGTCCTTTCTAACCTTGGATGTCCAGCGGATGAATGGACTATGGAGTACCTCATGATGCTCCCTCCCCCACTCAGTCTTTAAATGGGGATTGTTTGTAGTTTGCTTTATTTCTGTGTATTCTGTTTGTTTGTAGTTTTGGACTCTCCATAGCTTTGTTGCCGTTTATCTTTTCTTTTGTTACCCCTCTATGTTTTAGGTTTGTAATCTGTTGAAGCTATTAATATAAGTATCCTTTGTCCAAAAAAAAAAAAAAAAGCTCAATATGCCAATAGGTGAGTGATTCTGTGAACTCGCGTACCAATTTATGGCAAGTTAGGCTCATATACATGCCTCAAGATTAACGCTCATCAAATCCAATCTGTTTTGGCTTTGGTAAACATACATATCTTGTCCTCCATCCAATTACCTAAATATGTGTGTGATCAAATTGATGCTAGCTGCATAAATTTTGTCTGGGGTCTTCTAATTCTAAAAGGAAAAATCATCTATTCAGAAGGGATTATCTCTTTCAATCCATTGATAAGGGATGATTAAGTTTAAGACTCATTAGGATTGTTAAACAAGCTCTTTCAGCAAAGCAGCTTTGGCAAACCATTTCATCAGGATTGCCTTCCTTGTTGGTTTCTACTTTGAATGTTAAATATATTGATCTTGGCAATTCATCTTTTATCAAGACTCTTTATAATTCTAATTGGATTCGGAAGGGAATTTCTGAAAATGCAGTTGTCATTTTGAGAAATTAAAATTGTGTGTAGGGAATGGATGCTTAATTCCCATTGATCCCCACTTTTGGTGGCCCATGCAGAAAGATCATGCTACCTTGCTGAATATTCAAGAAGTAATTGATCAATTATTACATGTTTCTTACTCTTAAAATTCTGTTAGATGGAATCATCAAATACTTCAACTCTTGTACTCTTCAACCAACGCTAAGGCCATTGTGGACATGACTGTTTCTATTTTAAATCTCCATGACAAATTAATTTGGACAAGTAACACTACATGGGTCTATATTGCCAATGACATTGTAATCACTTATCACATATACATTCACCAATTGTTGCATCTTTTGGAAGTTCTTAAGGAGGTTAAAACTTCCATATAAACAATTGTTCTTCATCTGCAAACATATACATGATATTGTGCCCTTTAATCGGCATTATCTTTCCTATCACACTCTTTACTTATTGAGATACGATGTTGAAGAATCACTAGAGCAACTTTTCATTTCCTATGCTTTTTCAAGAAGTTTGTGGTTTGGATGTCTTAATGTTAAAATGTCTGACTTACTTTTTCTAAAGTTGAGACTTGGTTATTGAACTGGTTGATGATCATGCTCATTTAGTGAATCGTATTATTTGTCGCTTGAATTTCATTTGGAGAAAGAGAAATCTAGCCTTACATCAAGGAAAAAGAGATAGGCCAATGACATTCATTATAGAAATTCAACAAGCAGTTGCTTTTGCTAATATGGCCTTCTCTATTTCTGCTTCATTAGCTCGGCCTAGTTTTTTCAAGAATATAGTAGAGTCATGTCTACTATTAAATGATGATGGATGTGACATTATATTCCATAAATGTAAGAAACTTGGGAAATACTATTGCTTTGAAATCATCAATGAGTTTTTATGGCAAAGTCAGGCCACTTCATGAACAAGTTTTCATTCCAAGTACCTTTATGCTGCTCTGTTCTGAGTTTGAAATTCTAGGTTGCAACAAACATACTGCAAGCATCAATTAGTCATCCACTGTGTCAACAAGTGTTTCATCCATATTTCTAAGGCATGAATCTTAATTTTGTTATTTTTTCTGAAGAGTTAAATTCCACATTTGATATAATCTTGCATACTTGAAGGAAAATTATGGTCCTCAAGTGTCAATTGTCAATTGTCAATTTTCCCTCCTCTCCTTGAATGGCATATTGAGATCTGTATAATTATTTAATTTTATTTTAAGAACAACAAAATGCTAAATTTTAATTTAGAACCTTTTTTTTTTTTTTTGCATGAGTATCTAGTATCCTAGACCTACCTCCTTTTAATTTGGAGGAGTTATTAGGGTCAAGACTAATCCAAATCGAGTTAGGTAGGACCACAAGGCCGGAAAGCTCTACCACCATAATTTATGTTGTATTCTCAAAACTCAAACTCGAGACTTTTGGTTAAGCTGAAATAACCCTTACTTATTAATTCAAGTGCTTGGTAGTTAATTTAGAACCTTTGGTTCTTTTATGTTAAACACATGAATATACTATGAGTTACATATTATTAATGTTTGCTATACTTTCATGTTAAATATAAAACATAAGTTGCAAATTCTTTTAACTCAAGTTTTAAATTGTTGGTAATCTTGTTAAACCTAAGAATCCATAGACTATAGACCCTAAATTGAACCACTTATCTGTCCAAAATTGATAAATTGCTCTTCTCAAACTACCATTCCTTTAAACAGATTTTATGCATTGCATGCATGGCACAAAATGTTAACCACTTCTGTAAATACTTGAAATAGCATGACTTGACAGAGTTATTATATTTTATATTGATTTGTTAAAAGCAATTAATTAATGCAGTTCATCTTTAAAAGTAAGTTTAAGGGAGAATGATAACTAGATCCCAAAAGGTTTAATAAATAATAGTTAGGCCTTCGACAAATTATTCTAACAAAATGGGTTGTATAATTGAGATATCTATTTATAATTGTATGAATCAATATTTGTAACTCATTTTTCTTTTTTAAAAAAATAGGAAAGTACTGAATGATATGCTATTAGAAAATAATAATATAAGAGCATTGGATGCTACTTCACCTATTTTAAAAACAAACAATTTTTTATATATGCCAAAACTAAAGTAAGAGCTTTGGAGGAGGCAAGGTCATTGTTACAATAACAAGAGCTGATTATGACAACAGGAAAAGATAATCTAATGAAATTGTAAAAACCTTTTGTTCAAGTAATTTATTATGTCCAAGGTCCCAAAAAAAAAAAAAAGTAATATATCATGTCAATGATTTTAAGTCACAAAATTCTATTTATTCGAATAGAATTTTGTGTTTTAAAATTATAAAGTTCATGTTTTTTAAAATCATAAAATTTGATTTCATCTAGATGACTCATCTGCCATATATGATTAAAATTAGTTGAGTTATTGTCTTCTAATTAGTCAGACAGATGAGATGAGGTGACGCTATTACAATATGTGAATATTTCTCTCTATATATGTGTATGTATTTGATCGGTTTAAAGCATATACTAAAGAAGCTGATATAAACACAACTTAAAATAAATTGCTGTTCAAAAAACTTAAAACGGTTAAGAAATTAATAAAATATAAGATATTGGGATGGGATAAATCAAAAGAGAACGAGAGAGAAAAATGGAGCAATATTTTATTAATTTGAATGCATACAATTACTTCATACGATACCACTATTTATAAATCACGAGTCTTTAAATTATATTTGAGAGTTACAATAAAGATTAAACTTGCATGATTAAACAATGTGTAATATATTTATTAGAGGTTATGTGTATTAATCATGAAAAAGTTCCAAAAAGCTATTCATATGATATGTTACATAGGTTTGAGTGTATAACTGTCAAAGACTAAGGTTGGAAGGTTATAGACATTCACACTAAATATTTAAATAAATTATTACTATTAATTAATTAATTAAAATATTAAAATCGGTAAATCACAATTAAACAGAATAAAATGAGTAATTTTTTCAAAAGGCGTAACGGGAAATATCTTGGAAAAATTTCAAATAAATACCATCTAAATTTACAAAACTTTCAGAAGTCCGTTGAATTTGTAACAAGACTAAGAGGTACAAAAGATCTATGAGAGATATGCAAATTCGAGTCAAATTACGATTTTGTCTTTAGTTTTAAATAAATTAAAAAAATAAAATAAAATCCCCTCCCACCCCCCACCGCCGGCCACCACCCACCACCACCGCCGGCCGGCGATGGTGGTGGTGGGTGGTGGCCGGAGGTGGCGACGGCTGACGGTGGGGGTGGAGGGGATTTATCTTTTTTCTTTTTTTTTTTAAATTTAAAACTAAAAGTAAAAGGGTAATTTGACCTAAATTTGTATATCCCTCATAAGTCCTTTGTACCTCTTAGTCTTTTTACAAATTCGACTTCTGTGGTTCTATAAATTCAGATGGTATTTATTTAGAATTTTCCCAAATATCTTCGAAGTTTTAATATAATGCACATAGCTCTCATAAGGAATATATCGATCTTAAAAAGTGACTGTGCCACCAGCTTCGGCCTCATTTACGATTGGGCAATTGAGCGAGGGCAACGATGGCGACGGCGGATCCTTCGAGGACTGATTCCGACGAAGAGGTTACCACTAAAGCAAGCGTTATTCGCACAGCTCAAGTTCCTGCACTCTCTGCTTCTCCTCAGGTCTGCCTTCTACGGTTTGCCGGCGACTCTGCCTCCGGTGCCTTGATGGGCTCCGTCTTTGGCTATGGTTATCTCTCTCTGCCCTCCCTCTGACTTACCTTCTTACTCGTATATACATTATTTTAATAGCTTGATTTTGAAGATTATGCTCTAGCTGGGGAGTATAAGTACTAGATGTTCAGATGAACCTAACAGGGAACGCATTACGTGTTGAATAGCTTATGAACTATAACCTCCGTCGTTAAGGATGATGTTGGCCTTTTTTCGGTTATGGAAATTGTCGTTACATTATTGTTGTGCCACAATGGAATGGATTTGAAGATAATGTCTCAATAAGTGAGAAATCTTTGGTTTGGATTAGTGGAAAGTCTTCCGTTGGAATGATATATAGTTTGAACTTGGAAACATGTTCAATTCAATTTCCCCCCTGTTAGTCGGGGCTGGATACACTCGCTTAGTAAGTCTTACTCAGTGTTAGTAATTCTGCAATTTTGGTGCAAATGGATGTTGGTAAATAATTTGTTAGGCTTGTGATGATATTCGACAAGTATTTTTTAGTTTTAAATACACATAATCAATTCCTGACTGGTGACTTGAGAATTCAATAATTTCTGAGGCAGTAACTATAGGATCATTTTGAAG
This sequence comes from Acacia crassicarpa, assembly GCA_034222035.1. NCBI lineage: Eukaryota > Viridiplantae > Streptophyta > Magnoliopsida > Fabales > Fabaceae > Acacia > Acacia crassicarpa. The sequence goes on along the minus strand of JAWXYG010000004.1, from coordinate 18,255,278 downwards.
ATCTCGCTTTTGAGTACGGTAATGCATTCAATTCTTATGATCTTGCTCAAGGATGTCTTATTGGGAATGCCTCAGGTGCTGGGTTGTTTCAGAAGAAAGGATTTAAAGGATCATTTGTAGATGCAGGATCTTATGCCAAGGTGCATTGGGGACCTTAGTCCTTATCCTTTTTTTTCTCCTTTCAGTTGTTTTAACTGTGTTAATAGTTACATATTTCCATATATATGTTAAACAGCTCATGATCTTTTGTCTCTGTATTAGTCATTTGCAGTTTTTTCTGGAGTTCACAGTTTTGTTGTTTGCATTTTGAGAAGACTTAGAGGAAAGGATGATGGTATAAACTTGCTTTCCGTTGTATTCTTAGTTTGTTACTTGTGTTTTATGATAATATTTGTGTGATATTTGGTTAATTTTTCATTACTAGCCATTAATGCTGGGGTAGCTGGATGTTGTACTGGTCTTGCTCTAAGTTTTCCAGGTATTGATGTTTCTCTGTCTTTTTTCTGAATGATGCTTTAAATACCCCTTTTCACTCTCACATGCACATATATGCTATCAACTCTTCATATCCATCAAATTATCTTCTTGGCAAAGTATTGAGATAATCTCCCAATTTTTGGTCTCTGATTGGAAAGTGTGGATATCCCATCAAATGACCCAAAATAGACAAACTTCATGGACTAAGATTACCTTTTAATCACTGATTAATATTAATGCATAGTTAAATACAGATGAAGGTTGCATATCTCCCGGTTATCTTTGCAATCTCGATTTAATTCTCTAGGATTTTGCAGGTGCACCACAAGCACTTCTGCAGAGCTGCCTCACTTTTGGGGCATTTTCTTTTGTCGTTGAAAGGCTAAACAAGCAACAATCAGCCCTAGCGCATCCCATCTCCGGTAAAACAAGTGTGCGCTACCCTACACGTCCTCCTTCTCCCATGGCTCTTTCCCTCCAACTTCCCCTTCCAGATGAAATGAAAGAAGCCTTTTGCTATTTCTACAAGTCTCTGAAACAACACAGCAAGAGCACTTTTCCCACATCTTATCGATAAATCAAGGTACTCCTCCAATCTTTAATATAGGATCTATTTAACTATTTTGATTTGATTAAGGGAGCATAAATATGATGTTTTCCCCCTAAAATACCCTTATTTAGGATGGTCTTTGGCTTCAACCATTGAAGCAAAAGAAGAACTCGGCACTCTTGTTGAGTATCAATAGAGCGTAGTTTGAGGAGAATATGATAAATATGGGAGATATGTATAACATTTATGAAAAAAATCAACTCTCTAATTAGGTCCTACGTTAAGGACAGGAGGAATATTATGTTTTTTTTTTTTAAAGCGTCATGTAAATAAGACATGACCTCGCTTTTTGTGGACGGTGTACGCTTCCTTTAAACCATGTCAATGATTTTGTAACAACTTAGGTGGGTTTGCTTTCTGTTGAAGCTGGAATTACTGCTGATTAGACTGGTTTCCTTGAATACTTTCTAGATGATTGAACAGCCGGTTGAACAAGACAATGATGCGATGTAACATCGTGATATTTTGTCTTGGTCATTTTTAGTAAAATTGACTGTAAAGCATGGCGGCTATGTTTTGAAATTTGTGGAATCTGGTCATGACAAATATACCTTGTAACACAAGGATTTAAGTTTTCCAAATATTTCCATTTGTAAACGAGAATCTTCGGTGCTTTTCAAGAAAAAATATTAAAAAAGTTGTTTGTTAAATGATGATATTTGAGATAAAATATATGGTGTATATCTTATTTTGCCACATTACTATTAACCTGTTTTAACTTCGCCAATGGTAAAAATTACTTTGGGTTTTCATTGGACGCTTTATTCTTTTAAAGTATATTGGTCGCTTTTTTAATTTTTGATATAAAAAGGTTTAGGTGGGGTAGATACTAATACCCTACCAGGACCAAGGGCATGCCTTCAGGTTCAAAGAATGCTTACACAGGTATTTACAGATCGTCCACCAACGAGGTCTTCACATCGATCAGCGAGTATCAAACCTCTTCCCTTTTGAAGTGAAGGTTAATGCCTTAATCAACTGTGTCATTCCTTATTGGCATATTGGTCACTTTTACAATGTAGTCTCTACATTAAAAACGAGTGGAAATTATAGAAGCTAGTCAATTAATTATCCCTGATTAATTATATAAAAACGGGGCCTCTGCTATTTACAATGCAGTTCTGACCTATATAATACGTTTAACTGAATTATATATATATATAATTTATAACAAAATTATACTATTCACAAAGAGTTAATAATGTTTTTTTTTTTGGCCATACGTTAAAACTCTGATTTTCTTTAATATCTCGAATCTGGATAGCCTTTGAAAATGGAAAGAGCCTTATGTGATATGACAATAAGTACTTTTGGTGAAAAATATCGAGTTTATTTATATGGTACCATTTTGGTTCTATTTATAAGTCCCTTTTGACCGAAAAAATTTGATCTTATTTATAAGTCTCCTTTGACCAAATAAATGAGATTGTGACAATTTTGACCATATTAATTGTACTAATGAAAATAGAGAAAAAATAAAAAGTTTAAAGCACCCAATCATAAATGAGAGTAAAGTTAAAAATTCACCTCATAATCATTGAGATAACTATCTCTCCTTAATATGTGTGATTTGGTCAAAATAGGACCTATAAATAGGACCAAAGTGGTAGTTGATAAGGGGAGAAAGGATGAGAGGTTCTCTCCTTTCCCTTTTCTTTCTACTCCCTCCTTTTTTTTTCAACCGTGTTAGATTGATATTTCGGCTATCCAAATTTTTGTCTTTCTAGGAATATTATTAAAATGCTAAATTATTAAAAATTAATAAATTAAAAAATAGTATAATTTATTTTCAAAAAGGCACTAGAAACTTTTAAAAAGTATTTTCTAAATAATATTGAAAAAAATTAAAATCTATCGTTGAGATATTGATTTTAAGAAGAGATCCTCTCCTTTCAGGAAGGAAGAAATGACATGTTGGAATTTTGACCATATATCAAGAGAGAATCTATAACTTCTACTTTTACTGATTCCAAAATAATGTAATTTTGAACACAAAATTTAAAACTAAAAAATTAATCGGCCACGGTTGAACCATTTTTATGAATGTAATAATGTGTGGGTAGCTTTTCTCGCCCCAAAAGCTGCTTTTTCCTTCGAGTTTAGTAGTTTACCACCAGACATTACTTTAGATTTTAAAACTTGTTAATCAACTTTTAAAAGCACCTTTTCTTTCGATTAAATCCCTTCAAAATAAACAAAAATAGCAAAACAAACTAGAAAGAATCACTCAGAATAGAAACATTTTCAAATTAATTAAGCAAAAGCCAGAGAGCAATATTTATTCTCACAGAGAAACTTCATGAATTAGAAAAAATGGGACCACTTGAACTTACATGAAGACTTCCATGAATTCAAGTCTACAATATACCATCTCTCCAAGACCTAATCATTGTTCCTAATAATAAATTATGCCGAATGGTTTGTTAAAAAAAAACGAAAAAACAAATCTTTACACCCATGTGATCCAAACCAACTCTATCTAAATTAGGCAAAGCCTAATGTGACTTTGGGAAATTAGTTAGGCATTAGGAGGGGCAAAATGCATATAATTGTGCATTTCTATTAAAGGCTAAACAAATCCTGGTTTAACAAAGTGCGACCACAGAGATATTGGGTGTAAAGATCAAAATCTAATTTGTTGTTAGAAGGATAATATCACATTGAAGGAACAAACAGAAGGCTCAATAACATGAAACTCTCTATTGCCAAAGCATTAATCCCTAAAAAGATTCAATTTTGAAACATACCCACTTATTTGAACCATTCAACTTTTGTACATACTCCACTAATATGCATATTATTTGCACTAAACAGTAAACTAAATAGCATAAAAGTCTAAGCTGACTAAGCATAGGCCCTAAAATATTCCAATTTTGAAACAAACCCCACTTATTTGAACCAGTCAGCTTTTGTCCTTATTCCAATCAAATGCTTATTATCATTTAAAAAAAAAAAAAAAGCCAAACAGGAGAGGAAGAGAATAACAAATTACAGATTCATCCATCAGAAGTAGCCAGACAATGACTATAAGAATTGTGAAACTTGAATGGCAAATCTGTCTAAAACAAGAATTATAAGAACTGTTTTTACAAACTTAATTATTTGGTGGGGATCCTACACTGCAAATCCCTCTCATGTTTCACACTTGATAAATCAAACTGAACCTCACTTACAATTTGATGGGGAAAAAACATATCTCAGAAGATCGTGGTGACAAGAACACCACCTTTGCCAGCCATTAAAGTGGGCAAAAAGGCAAAAAAAAAAAAAAAAAGTCTAACAATCATTACCCTACCACTAAACATACTAATGCTGATATGCCTCGCAGGAGATGTGCAACTACACTATCCGAACCAATCTTCATATATCCGGCAATCTGATTTTACACCTCAATCAAATTCCAAGAAAGGAAACCTAACTCTTGAAAGATTAATAGAAGAGCCAAAAAAATCCAAAACCTTACATAAAATCCCTTGTAAACTGCTTTCCCTTTGAACATGTATACTCGAATGAAAGAACACCGTTAGCTATATATATGATGATATTCCATATAGAGCTTAAAATGTAAGAATTCACAAAACCTCTTTTTCCTGACCAGTTTCACTTGATCTACTGTTTCCATGATAAACCAAATCAATATATCTCCTCTAGGTTGCAATTCCTGGAGACGAGAAAATGAATAAAACTCATAAGACTAATTCAAAAGAACATCTCAAAACATTTGATTCATTTTAGGAAAGAAAATCCCAAAATTTCAACCATTTCATAATGATATGATAGGCAAAGCTATGTAAGTGGTCTTTCGTCATTGGATGACCACAAAAATGAAATGAATGATCAAATTTGATATTAACTCAATGCTTCATTCACACAAAATCAGCTATACACTTCTGACATGAGTAGGTAAACTCTTTAAAAACCTATATAATAATCCATTTCAAACAATCAAAGAAAATAAGCACGTATTTAAAAAAATTCTTGCGGAACCTAGAGTATTGAGTATAACTAGATACATTTTCCTTCATATTCATATGATACAAGGGAGTGTTGCTCATCTTTCTACTAAATACCCCTTGAAATATGTGAAAATCGAGCAGTGTAGCACACAAGACTCCCACTAGGTGGGGTCAGGGGAGGGTCAGATGTATGCAGCCTTACCCACACAAGCAAAGAGACTGTTTCCAGGATTTGAACTCATGACCTCTTGATCACATGACAACAATCTTTATCGTTGCTCCAAGACTCACCCTCTCTTGAAATAAATGAAAAATATTGAACAAATAAAAAAAAAAGTTGCATGGAGTCCCATAAAATGCGAGGAGAGATATTGGAAGAATAGAAGAGTTACAAAGAACTTGATAGGAGTTTTCACTACTTGTAGCTTGTAAACAGTACGGCTTATTCTAGATTTTATACTTTATACCGATATTGATTGAAGGAAAACAATAGCAAAGCTGCTCTTGCGTCCCTAGCAATCAATTAACAAATTCAATTATCCAAATTTGAAAGACTATTTTAACTGCCAATCAGTAGATAAGCAAATGTTCTTTTTAACTTCTTCTAAAACCATTCATTTTCTGATATACAACGTGTTTGGGGTGGCGTGTCACTTCCCAATCATGTCCTTGATGTCACATTTAGATACAAACAAAAATTATATTAATGAACTATAATCAAGATTTCTCTATGAAACAAAGTCACTCGATGTAGCCAAAGGTCTTACCTCTATTAGGTTGCCTGCTCGAAACATTGTAGCTCCCAATATAACCCTCTGAAGTGTTTACTGGGTCCTCTGAGGCTATACCTCCAAGTCCATAACCAAAGGAACCAGAACTATCTGGATCAGAAGCAGCAGACGACCGCCAAGCTGAGTCACTGTAAATTGAACTATTTTGATATAAATCCCCATAGGATCCTTCATAACCACCAGCTGAAGCAGAAAATGCAGAAGATGAATTTACACCTACACTACTATTTCTTCCATAACCTGCACCACCTAACCTAAAACTGTCGTCTCCACCTTCATAAACATTAATCCCAGTGGTATAGCCCGAAGCAGCTGCTCCACCCTGCACTGGAAAGGACTGACCCCAATTTGCACCAGTATTTTTAATTGAAACGCCAAAAGCGCCACTTCCAGTTCCCATGCCAGCACCAGCACTGACTTGGTTATTGGCATTACTAAGGCCACCATTTCCCCATACATTTCGAGAATATGAGTTCCCCAGAGAATTGCTTCTCGCATTATTAGCATTGTAGCCTATAGGAGTGGTATATCTACTTGAGTTGCCACTGTAAAAAGGACTAATCATCCGGCCATATCCGAGATTGCTTCCATAATTGGAAGTCCCACCATATCCTGCACTCATTCCTGCATCAAGAGTCAGTCCCATTCCATAACCGCTGGTGCCAAAGGGGGAAATTCCACTTCTGCCACTTGTGAGAGGATTGAACCTACCATCCATCCTCACCCCATAGCCTCCAACTGGACTCATGTTATAACCCTGTGCATAACTGTTTAGGTAGCTACTGGCCCTATTAAAACCAAAATTTGTTCCTAACAACGGGCTTCGGCTGGATCCCGGGGAAAGCTCTTTTGGAACTGCCCTCTTGACCTCAACCATTTTTCCATTGAGTTCATGGAATGTTTTATACAGAACTCTGTCCACAGCATCTTCTGAATCATAAGTGATGAAGCCAAAGCCTCTTGGCCTTTGGGTATTGTGATCATACATTACTACAACATCGTTGATTGTACCAAACTGATCAAAATACTTCTTAAATTCACTTTCAGTTATGCTTGAAGGAAGACCTCCAACAAAAATCTTTTTTGTACGCCCAGGACCAGGAGAGCCATGGACACTACCAGAAGTTCTATTTATCATCTGCTGATCATCCCTGGGAACAGCTTTCTTTGCTTCAACCTGAACATCGAGAAGCCAGCATATAGATCAATACTTGCAAGTCACTTCAATTTTATGTTTTGTATAAACAAGAGTCAATTCTCATCCAATGTACATAATAAATAATTCAAGTCAGCCATCCAAGTGTAAGTCTTTAGCTTAGTAAATCCAGAAATATATACCATTTCTATCACCAACAGATTAAACCTAAGTTAAATACAAAGGTTTTTTGCAACAAAAACCCTAGTGAATACTACCACTACACACACACACATATCCACAATCAACTAACTCACTGTGCGGCCATCAATTATGTGCTTATCCATAATGACTCTTTCTGCAACAGCAGGATCAGAAAACACTACAAAACCAAAACCACGAGCACGACCTGTCATGCGATCTCTCATGATTACGGTCTCTATCACCTCTCCATAGTTCCCAAAATATTCTTTAAGCCGTTCTTCATCAGTATCCCAAGAAATTCCTCCAATGAAAAGCTTGCCAAGATCTGATTCCATCTGTTCTCCTGTCAAGCATGACCATTCAACTATCAATAACTGATTTCTATGCTATGTTTGTGCAAATTCAAACAAGCAATGATTTTGGATAAAAATTCTCGTGTTTCACCAAGAAGTAACCAAATTTTCACATGGATATCTAAATAATTCAATGATGGCTCAGAAATCCAGATTCGGAAACAATTCAATTAAATAGTAAACAGATGATTGATAATTAAGCTCAGTCTTACAACACAAAATTCAATATTCACCTGCTTGAGCGACGCTAAGCGATCAAAAATGCAGATGAAGAAAACACGAGAAGGTACACCTTAACTTCAAATTCAGACAGAACCCAATTGGACCTTCGATCAGAAACGAAGTGGGTTTTGTCAAAGTCGATCTACTAGCATCGGATCTTTCGTGCATCAATCAGAAGAAGAACAGGATTGTCTGGAATCAGAAAAAGGGAGAGATAAAACAAAGCAAATGAATTATTATGGATCAAAGAAGAAACTTGAAAGGGTCAAGAGATCGAGGAAAAATGAAGCAAGCCCAGATATGAATTTACCATTTGAGGATGAGAAAATTCTGGAAAAAAAAATTCAATGTGAAGGAAAACTCAGAAGAAAAACAGAGGATGTGTTCATCCTCTATCAAAAGCCAGTCCGATGCTTTTTATCTCTTGGTTGGCGATATCAATTAAATCAAAAGAAAAATAACACAGAGAGAGAAATGGCAGCGAACATGAAAGAAGGGGACAATTTATAAATAGAGAGAGACTGCAAATCGTCTGGTGCAAGACTATTTGGAGGAGGAGGAAGAGATGACAATTGACAGCAGATGCTGATATTTTTTTTTTTATCTAAAGAACGTTATTAGTCATTTATTAATTATTAATGTTCAAAATAAAATTTTAGAGTTTTAAATTTGAAGAAAACAATGACAATTTTTTTTAGAAAATTACTTATATTATTATATAAATCTTAAAAATGTTTAACTATTTTTAAAAAATTTACTTTAACAGGAGACATTGAATAATCTGTGCATTATTATCATTATTATTATTATTTTTTGGGCAAGAGAATCGTTTATGCATTCTTAATATATTATATGATTAATTCATCAAGTCTATTTTGATGTAGAACAAGGCCTTTTAATAAAATATATGTAACATAACATTGAATTGTGCTTTGCATTATTCTTACATTATATTTAAAAATTCCAGGGTGTTTTTTTTTAAAAAAAAATCACATGAAGAAAAGTATATGTTAAAAATATAGCATTTATTACTTTTGAATACAATCCAAAGGAGATGGGGGAAAAAAAATCAGGTGAAAACTAATCACCATGCTTTAGTTCTAAAAATATAAAATACAAACAGTTTTTAATGTCTTTTAAATAAAGTATTGAAGGAAAAATTGAGGGGAAATCCCAATTAAATATTTTTTTAAAATAGAATGACCTGATAAATTTTTATCTATCTCTCAGTGTCTTACAATGTTTAATTATAAGTTTTCTACTTTTTTGCCGTAAATATAAATGTTCTATTTTGATTTTTGAGTGGTTGACAATAATTTTTTTTTTGAAAGTATAATAAAAGGAAAGAAGAAAAATACCCATAAAGTATTATGAGAAAATTCGTTTCAAGGCCCCTATTAGCCAAAAAATTGCAGAAAAGGCTCAAACAATCTGAAAATACCCAGAAAGGCCCAAGAATTCTGACAATACGGAAAAAAGTCCAAAAATTCTGACAGAGTTGTTAATGGAGCTGATATAGTTGTTAGTGGGGGGCTGATATAGTTGTTAACAGGGCTGATTTAGTTGTTAGAAAAAAAAATTTAACAACTAAATCAGCCCGGTTAACAACTATATCAGCCCCATTAACAACTATATCAGCCCCATTAACAACTATATCAGCCTCTGTTAGAATCTTGGGGCTTTTTTGGGTATTGTCAGAATCTCTGGGCCTTTTTCTGTATTGTCAGAATGTTTGAGCCTTTTCTGGAATTCTTTACCAAATAGGAGCCCTGAAACGAATTTTCCCTGTGATGAGCTATGGGTACCCTAAACGAGTCAAGAATTTCTAACCTGCTTCAAGGTACATGAAGTAAAGGACGTAGGTTCCACATGTTGTATCAAGTGTAAATGTATTAATAAAGTCTAAAATATACTACATGATGTAATTTTACCCACCAACTCACAAAAAAATACTACCTCCGGTCCTAATTATAAGGTATAGTTGACTTTGTTTGGAGAAATTAAAGAAGTTAAATAAGTTACTTAATCATTTTATGTATTGTATATCTTCAGATTATATATTACTATGTGAGTCAAACCAATTACTTTGAAGAAAAAACATAAAAAAGAAAAATACTCTAAGTTGATTTAATTAGCTTCCTTAATTTCTCCAAAAAAGTCAACTATGTTTTATAATTAGGATCGGAGGGAGTAGTATAAAAGTCTTCAACTCGATATATTTTTTTTTTATATGAAAAGGTTTTGGAGGGGTTCGGCATCAATTCTCCACCAAGGTCAGGGCACAGCCCCGGGCTCTATGAGCACTTACTGGGGACTTACGAGATCGCCTACCAAAGAAGTTCCAGCGACGGCAGAGGGGATCGAACTCACGACCCAAGGGCCTAGTCCTGGATCTCTTATCATCTACGTCAACTCTCATTGGCATCTTCAACTCAATATAGAGGCACTTAACAGTGAATAGAAAGATTGAAATTTTATTTTTCTTGAAGTTCAAACGTGAAAATACATATATTTAAATTTCTCTTACATTGAAGGTACAACATTTTATTGGGTTAATTTGATTTGCAAATTTATTCTAGAAGTTTTCATTTAGAAGCATTAGATATCTAGAGATCGCAATAATGTCACTTAAGCTATTATTCAGGTTAAATTTAACTTGTAGTTGATCAAAAATATGAAGTTGACAAGTTTGTGTGTTGCCTATTCCTCTCTTTTTTGAGTTAAGGTGTAAATTTGTTTTAGAAATTTTTTCTTAAGAACGTTGGGTATTCACAAGTTTTTTTTGAGTTCAATGTCATTCTATAAATTTATAAATTATAGGAATGTCCCATCAATCTTTCTCTAAATTAAGTTTGATTATTAATTAACTAAATATACTTTTAAGATCAGTTTTGAAAAAATCATTGCTTCTGAGCTTTTCGAAAAGCTACCCATGCTTATTCCTAAAATCAACCGAATTTGGCTTCTCTCCATCTTTCCCGTCTCATGTCTCTTCTTTATTCAAAACTACACCGTTTTGGGTGTAAACAAAAGAGAGGTTGGTCCTTTAAGGGGGGAAAAAAATCAGCACCCTAAAGTATATTGGAAAAATAATAGAAAAATACCACTTAAATTTCAAAATCTTGTCAACAACAACAATAATAGGATTAACAAGAATAGTAAAAAAATTAACAACTCGTTTTATTGGGAAATCACATATTTGAGATTTTGAGATTTAAGTGGTATTTATTTAGAATTTTTCTTAGTATTTTTTAGTTGCATCCAATATCCTAAAATAATTTTTAATGCATTGATCACCCTCAAATATTTTTTTAGTCGCAACTACTGCCTAACAAGCTGCATCTTAAAGTATTTTTTTGATAACACCTTGTATCATAAATTAATTTTTAGCTCACTCAGCACCCTAAATAATTTTTTCAATAACATTTAGCATCTTGAAATTTATTTTTTTGCATCTAATCACGAGGAATATTTTTTTCCATCAGCAATCTGCATCTAAAGTTTAGAGTTCTCATTGCAATTAAAAAAATATTTAGGATCAAGGGATAATTTTGCCTCGAAAGTGTTAAAAAATGAGCAATTTTGCCTTGTCTATCATCCCAATTAAATTTGATTGTTAGTTGACCAAATATGTTGAGCTAACAGTCTATGTGTCTTCCATGTCATTTTTGTTAAGGTGTAAAGTTGACTTGCAAGTTTTAAATCTAACTTTGAAAAAAGACAAAGTAAATAGCACATGAACTTCCGGAGCAAATTTGCGCATTAGAAAAAATGACGTGGATGATATGTAAACTGTCATTAAACATATTTGGTCAAAATTGTTAGAACAAAATTGTCCTTTAACTCAATATTTGAAGGTTATAAATGCACAAAAAAATTATTTTAGGATACTGAATGTTACTGAAAAAATAATTCAAAGTGGTGAATGTTATTTTTTAGGGGAAAAAAAAAAGGCCTAACCTCCATTTTTCACACCCGAAAGCAGTGTAGTTTTGGGTAAAAGAGAGAAAATGAATGAGAAAATATAGGAGAGGAGCCGAATCCAAATCGACCCGTGGTTTACGCCTTTCAAAAATTCTCATGAGTTTCCTTTTACATATGTTAGATTCTATTTTTTTTTTTTTGTGCTAATTCTTTTGTGATGATATATTATCTTCGTCTTCCTTGAAATATGTTACAACACAATTCAAAAAAAAAAACCCCTAAGCATCAATTGGGTGAGCCCAACAATAAAATCGTCTTATTTAGGACTCGTTTGTATAGACTTTAAAAAAAAATGTTTTTTTTAAGTTCTAAATTGAAGCATTTTAAAAAAACAGCATTTTAGCTTTTTTTTTATGACTTATTTTTTTTAAAAAAATATTATCTAAACACATAAATTAATTTTAAAAAAATAGATTTTTTTAAATCAAAAAAGCCCATCTAAACGAGCTCATGATCCAATATGACCTTCTCCAATCAGATAATTAATAAGCACAATGAATGAGTCTGGATCTCCACGTGCCAAATCATATATTATTTTTTATATTTTTTTCAACTATGCATTTGTGCTCACAAAATGTATCAAATTGATAGCAAAGGATATTGAGTTCACATTTGGTGTGCATTCTTATGTATCTAATTATGTGCTCATACCTCTAATAGAGGTATAAGCATAATTTTTTTTATATATTGTATTTATTTAGATTTAAATTATATGCTGTTTTTTGGAAATTTTTTTGCATCCATTATCTCAAATTAATTAGTTTCCATGATACTGGTGTTACAGAGAAATGCAGAATTAGAAATTAATTAATTTGAGATACTGGGTGTAAAAAAATTCCAGAAAGCAGCATATAATTTAAATTTAAATAAATACAATATATTAAAAAATTAAAAAAAAATATGCTCATGCCTCTAATAAATATATGAGCACATAATTAAGCACATAATTATGTGCATGGAATGAGAACCCGAAGGATATTGGGGTTCTTCTTCCTCTTGACGTCTACCATTTTGTCATTTGAGCCAGTTTCATGTTCGTAGTTTTAATTTAAAAAGCATTTGGTTAGAAAAAAAAAATAAATAACAAGTATATGATTCCAATGGTTTGATATTTTTTTCTCTTCCAACAACATTTTGGCTAAAAAAAAAAAAAAAACTCGTGGCACTATTAAAATATAAATTTTGAAACCTAATAAAAGAAATTTCATGTTATTAATAAGGGTAAAGGATTTCTCCTGTCACTGGAGATAGAGTTATCTCCAGTGACTCTAAAACTACGTCGTTTTGGATTAATGAAGGGTTTGTTAGTAATTTCAGGTGAATTAATGAAGGGTATTTCTATAATTCTGTTTATTTTTTAATCATATACATTTTACCAAAACACCATTCATTAATTCACCTGAAATTACTAACAAACCCTTCATTAATCCAAAACGACGTAGTTTTGGGGTCACTGGAGATAACTCTATCTCCAGTAACAGGAGAAATCTTTTTCCCTATTAATAATGACATTTTCATAATATGTTACTTTAAAAATATTCTCATTAGAGATACAGATGTGAATATATAAATTTCTCATTAATAACCAATAGTATAAAGGTGTTCTCTATTACTTGAGAGTTGAGACGAGTAATCTTCTAAGTGCCTGTTTGGCCTGTTTTATTTTTAGTTTATCTTCTATTTATAAGTATAAGTTAGGTTAAACAAAATTTTACAAAAGCTCTTATAATTATAATGAAGAAAAAAGAGCTTAAAAATAAGCGGGAAAATCATCCTGGAAGCCCATATTGCCAAAATAAACCTAAAAAAGGCTCAAGGAGTCTGCAAATACATGAAAAGGCCCCAGGGCCTTTATAGACATACATTGTTTAGAGAAATGATGGAAAAACCCACCACTCACTCTGAAATAAGAAAAGGGCAATTTCAAAATCATTAATTCCATCTCTCCCTCCGTCTCTCGCTCTCGCTCGACTCTCGTCACTTTGCTCTTTTCTCTGTGCTCAACAGCCGATGCCCACTCTCGACTCCGACACCATTTGCGTTCGTGAGGGAAAGGTGCAATCGTTAGCCACCGTCAACCCTCTGAAGCTCGTGTGTGTTGCCGTCGCTGATTCGCCTATGGCAATTGTTCGTAAAAAGAAAGGTAGGAAACAATTTGGGGATTAGGTTTTTTTCGTGCCTATCTTCCTTTGATTTGATTTTCTGGGTTTTTCCGTGCACTTCTTATGATATGCTCTGTGATTGTAATATGCCAAGATTTGGTGGTACATGATTCGATTCTTTTTATTGGTCTATTTGTTTGTTTTTGTTTTTCTTCATTCGATTTCAATTTAGAAAGGATCATTCCCATTAGTGGGAAATGGATTGCGTCGGTGTTTGTGACTTCACTTACGGATCTGTGGTGTTGGTAGAACAAATCCCATATCTTTGTATGCTGTGTTCCCCTTTCCATATTGTTTTGTTTTCTAGTCCAACCCCGGCCACATTGTCTCTCGTAAATAGATATATTGCCATTTAATATTGGTACTCTTGGGTATCAAGGTGACAAGGGCTCATGCTTCTTAGGGTTCCAAGGATGTGAATCAGAAACAAAAATGTAATGTCTGAAACTTTATCCTTGAGCTATGATTTTCAATTGCCTTAGAAAAGTCTATATGTTGTGTCCATAATTTATGGCTTTTCTGCTCTGTGGTAAAGATTAAGTTGCTCATGGTCATAGACTTTAACATTACTTATATGTAACTGAATTGTCTGAAGAAGTTGTTAAAGCCGTAGCTGAAACTGGAAAAGCATATGTGCATGACTTTCCTGACATAGATGGTAGAGCTGTTTTTATGGTGGTGGGATCAAAGCATGTTCCCTTAGTAAGTTTGGAAGTTTAAATAATGACTATCAATTTGATTCTATCCTACTTCAAAAACTTTGTTAATAGCTAGAGAAACTATAGACATGGTACATGCCTGCAACCGAAATTCACAATGCTTTATTAAATAAATATGACTTTGACTCTGCATAAGGCAATTTTCATAATTGATGGTTTCTCAATTATAAACGATAATTTGCATGATCTATTGTTGTGTGAGCAATTGAATTTTTTGTTGCTATGTTATGCAATGTGTATATATTTGTAGCATGTTGTCAGTATTTGTCTAGATATTATTTTCCAACTAGGAAAATTTTTTGTAATGAGGAAAATAAATAATAATGTGACGGGAATTTGACCCTTCGGATGGTAGGAAGTTGTGTGTCTTCCTAATTGAGAAGGCATTGAGTGGGCTTCCAACTGGTAAAGAACATATACTTAGAATAGTTGACCTCAAGGGTTTCAGAACAAAAAATGCAGCCCTGAAATTATTAACCTTCTTTGTAAGATTTTGTTGCTGAAAATGCTGCTTAAGAAGCAGCCTGTATTGTCATCATTCAATATACACTTGATGCACCTGAAAATCTTGAGAGGGATAATGTGGCCATGAAGGCATCAATTGGGAGTTCCACAACTGTGGATTTGTGAGGCATAGTAGATTAATTTTGATTTACAAAGGAAATAATGCTCCTGATTCATGCAAATGTTTCTTTCATGATTTCACTCGTGTGGTAAGCTGAACTGAATTTGAATGTGTACTTATGTTAGAAAACGATCACCATAATTGTCATCTAATTGTGTCAAATTTAATATCAGCAAAATCGCTTCATGGACATACTCCGAAGGGTTAAGCCACAATTGTTTAACCAGGAGGATAGAATTCCCAAGGGGGTCACATGGTCTAAAGTCCATGTCCAAAAAGATGTGTAAGTGTCTATTAAGTCGTTTAACATTCATATATGTAATATACAGGTTATATGAAGCATGTTGTTAACACCTCTGTATAATTCTTGTTTTTAGGGACTCATGTGGTGTTCATGTTGTTTCGTGGTTGCAAATGTGGGACGGCAAGGAGCAAGAGAATGGATACACAATGCTTTACTACTCCATGGATGAAATCCGGGAACTGAAGATTGGCCTGTTGTGGTGGTTGGTCACTCATCAAAAGAACACGCAACGAGACAAAGTGTTGTCCATGATTGAGGACTCCCAAAAGCGGAAGATGAGCCGTTAGGAAGCAATCATTTAATTTACATAGGCTGACTTGTTTTTAAATGTATATAAATCTCAATGATTGTATGATAGATTTTATTAAGTCAATTGTTCCGAACTCTTGAGTTCATATTAAGGACAAAAGTTTTGTAAATTTGATGATGTACGTGACATGACATTTTAATATGAATGAGAACGACAATTGTTTCTTGCATCTCTGTCATTGTTAGTAGTATGTGCAGAAGGTGGAAAATGGGATATAATAAGGTACCCGTGTCAACTACATCAGTCCCCACTGACAACTAAATCAGCCCCCACTGACAACTACATCAGCCCCCACTCACAACTAAATCAGCCCCCACTGACAACCAAATCAGCCCCCACTGACAACCATATCAGCAAAAAAAGGACAACTACATCAGCAAAAAAATGACAACTACATCAGCAAAAAATGACAATTACATCAGCAAAAAAATGACAACTACATCAGCTAAAAAATGACAACTACATCAGTCTCCACTGACAACTAGATCAGCCCCCATTGACAACCAAATCAGCCCCCACTGACAACCAAATCAGCCCCCACTGACAACCACATCAGCCAAATCTGAGAACTACATCAGCAAAATCTGACAACTACATCAGCAAAAAAAAGACAACTAGATCAGCCCCCACTAACAACTACATCAGCCCCCACTGATAACTACATCAGCCCCCACTGACAACTACATCAGCCCCCACTAACAACTACATCATCCCCCACTGACAACTACATGAGCCCCCACTGACAACTAAATCAACCCCCACCAACAACCATATCAGCCCCCACTGACAACCACATCAGCAAAAAATGACAACTACATCAGCAAAAAATGACAACTACATCAGCCCCCACTAACAACCGTATCAGCCCTCACTGACAACCATATCAGTAAAATCTGACAACTATATCAGCCCCCATTGACATCAACATCAAAATCAGAAAAACAATAACAACAACATCAGGCCCCTTTAACATAGATTTGTCAGCGTCATTTACATTTGTAACACAACATGAATATGTGTACATAAATGAGACTTGGATACAATTGTGACAACAATATCCAACGTTCATTTACAACACCAAATGCATCTACAGATTCATAATAACCACATCACACACCATCGCCAAAAAATATTACGATGTGGATTTCTATGTAAAGTCATATACAACAAAAGAGTGTGAGACGCAATGCCCAAAAAAGAAAAAACACAAGACACCATCACTGATTAGCTTGGATTTGGATTCTTCCAAGTCTTGACGGAGTGTCCTGGCTCATGGCATCTACCACAATGATAAACCATCTTGTTTTGAAACTGAGATTCCACTCTTTTTCTTTTCCATCTACCAGGCGGCCTTGTAGTAATTGGTGGCTCCAAGAAAGTCTCTGTTAGCATTTGTTTCACCGTCGGCGCATCAACACATGGAGAATCATGTGTTGCAACTGGCCGCATGCTATGTGCATAAATTTTCTCTTGTGCTGAAAGTGTAAAGCAATCATCTACGAATGTGTAGACATTACCATTAAGTACCTTAATTGCTGCACATGCGTGTGGGCAAGGTAGTCCAGTCATTTGCCATGCTAAACAAGAGCATTTTTTTGCAACCACATCAACTGAAGTACTAGTCATCTTTAACTATGATCTGCAACATAAAGTTAGTATTAACAACTTTAACAGTCATATTAACAACTAAAACTGAAGGTATTAACAACTAAAACTGTAGGTATTAACAACTAAAACTGTAGGTATTAATAACTATCCCATATCAACGTTTTCACATTCAATCATTCCCACTAACAAACAAACCTCCCTCTGTTTCCATGCCCAAAAAACAGAGCAACCTACCCTACAGCGTTTTCACTTTCATCTCATATTAACAAATTTAACAGCCATATTAACAACTAAAACTGAAAGTATTAACAACTAAAACTGTAGGTATTAACAACTATCAAATTTCAACGTTTTTTCAGCCTTCATTCCTTGATCACTTTCACCACTCCCACTCAAATACAGACATTTCCCTCTGTTTTCAGACCCAAAAAACAGAGCAAAATTTAACTAACCTAACCATACAGTAATTAAACACGAAGTAGCATTGTGATCATGAGGTGAAGCTCCAACCTTTCAGTCACCCAACCTATCTCCTACCTGATAATAACATAAATGAGGTGAAGCTCCAACCTTTCAATCACCCAACCTTCTGACTGGGAAAAAACGATGACGAACAGCAAATACAAATTGCTGAATTCAGACTATAATGCAATGGATGATCAGAATACACCGTAAGGATAAACGAGGGAAGAGGGAAGGGGGAAGAGAAGGATAAACGATCAAGGAGGTGACGAAAATGTCAGAGGAAACCCATCGTTCAGTTTCAGCATTTCTCCATTCTGTCTAGTCTCGTTTCAGCGTCAAAACAGGTGACTTTTTCTTTTTTACTCCAAGGGGCATGAATGTATTTTTGCATTGTAAGTTAATACCTATAAGGGCCCTAGGGCCTTTTCTTGTATTTGCAGACTCTTTGGACCTTTTTTAGGCTTATTTTGGCAATATGGGCCTCTAGGATGATTTTCCCAAAATAAGCTCTTATGATGAACTTATTTTTAAGCTCTTTTTTTTTTAAATAAAAAAAAAACCCGTAATCTTTCGATCGAACACTACTATAATCACCATTGCCACCGCCACCGCCACCCTTTTATAATATACCTTTTATGATAATTTTTATTAAAAAAATGCTTATGATAAAAATTTTGTCAAACAACTTATTTTTAATTTTAGCTTTTAAGTTACTTCTAAGCTAAAAAATTTATATAATCACCAAATATCTTTTTGTTTTTTTTTTAAAAGCTCTTTTTTTTTTAGCTTTAGCTTAAAAGTTATTTTTAAGTTAAAAATAAGAGGATCCAAACGGGCTCTAAGTCAGTTTTTCCCGCTTATTCTCTTCAAATAAAATCTCGATTTTTCATATTTATATATTGAATTTCAGTATTTTAAAGTATTATATTTAAAAACAAATTAATTTGATCTAAACTAAGAGATTATACCAAATAAGACAAATTAAGGAAGTGAATTTTGTTTCCCAATATATATATATATATATATATATATATATATATATATATATATATATATATATAAAAGAGTCATGAAAGATAAACTTTCTTAATTTAATGAATTTCTTCCTTCTTTTTTTTTCATAATTGTGAAGAAGGATGGATTACAAAACGCGCCCCTTTATATAGAGGGAAAAGTTAATATTCCTTATATACTACTCCCTCTGGTCCTAATTATAAGAGCTAGTTGATTTTTTTGAAGAGATTAAGGAAGCTAATTAAATTACTTTAGAGTATTTATATTTATATTTTTGTCTTCAAACTAATTAGTTTAACTAATAAACTAATATATAATTTAAGGATACATAACAAATAAAATGATTAAGTAACTTATGTAGCTTCCTTAATCTCTCCAAAGAAAGTTAACTAGCTCTTATAATTAGGACTAGAGGTAGTACTTTATAAAATAGATATAAATATGAAAAAAAATGATGATATGAAATTCTTGTAATAATCATAATGTATATTTATTATAGTAAAATAACATTATTAAATAGCTAAAACTGCAGTAAAGGATACTGATGCTCTGGTCTTTTATGAAACACGAGTCTTCTGTCAAATCAGGCAATGATATCCCTCAAAAATTCAAAAATAAAAATAAAAAAGTTATAAAATTTAAGATTCGGTAAGAGACATTATTGAGGCTATGGTTGAGAATTGAAATACTTATATTCCCTACAATATTAAAAAAAAAAAAGGTTTTGAGATAGTTTTAAAAGTTCCATGTATAATGTATATAAAACATGATTAAATTGAAAGTCTGGAATACATTTTGATAATAAGTAAAATTAAAATTAATACCAATAAAAAAATTAATATTTCGTGTAAAAAATTTCTATTTCTTTTACTTTTTATATAAATTTTTTAAACTTATATAGTTGTAATAAAGGGATAGGATATTGTCACTACCAATTTTATGTCACTATACCAAGTTACTAACATTTTTTCACCGTTAGGTCAAAATTTCATCTACTTTTATCATTTTTCTCTCCTATTGAAATTATGATCTAACAGTAAAAAAGTGATAATGACATAAAATTGATAATGACAATATCCTATCCCTGTAATAAAATCTATAATAAGATGTAATATTCACAAGTGATGATGAAAAACTAAAATATAGTTTATTCTTAAATTATCTTGTCTTGACAAATTTATATTTTTAAAAAAAATGAAAGAAAATAATAAAATTGTAATTAATATAGT
This sequence comes from Acacia crassicarpa, assembly GCA_034222035.1. Lineage (NCBI taxonomy): Eukaryota > Viridiplantae > Streptophyta > Magnoliopsida > Fabales > Fabaceae > Acacia > Acacia crassicarpa. The sequence goes on along the minus strand of JAWXYG010000004.1, from coordinate 18,235,110 downwards.
AAAGTGTTGAAAACCACTCTACTAGTCTCCCCCATATTTTTAAAGGGGGCTTGTTTTTCGATATAGGACTCAATTTTAAGTTTTTTTTTTTAAAAAAAAAAGACAGAATAAAAGCAATGTCATACCAAGTTGGAATATTTCCAAGAATAAGTGAGTCAATATATTATTGACCTATTGTTGAAGTGATCATAGTCAAGTGGTGCTCTCCTTTTTTTTTTTTTTTAAATATTGTGATGTTTAATTAAAATAATGAATTTTTGTCGAAAAGTGTGAGAGGGAGAGGCATATTTTCATGAAATATATAAGTAAAGTTGATTCCGATGCCATTTAATTTAAATAACAGCTCAAGTGGAAAGAGATAGATACCTCTCTTATTAACACATTTTCAAGTAAACACATAAATATAAGAATGAAAATTAAAAATAAAAATAAATAAAGAACTTTATTGTATGCAAGTGGACCGTACCATGTTCATTCCCACCAGAATTTGTTCAAGAGGCCGGTGTGTGGTTAGATGTTGGAAAAATATCAATTAAAAGCCTGTTTTAAAAAGCCTAATTGGTAGCTTTTTTGTTTCTTTGTTTGTGTTAAATCATGTGTTCATAGTAGGTATATTTATGGACATAGTGGATATTTTTAGGTACAAATTAATTATATATATAATATTATCAAAATGAGCTAATAAGTTGGTTACCGTGAATGTGGGTAGATTTTCTTAAGATACACATTTGGTCACTGTCCCTTTTTTTAATAAGAAAAAACCCTTTAATAAATGTAATTATTTTGATCAAAATTATGATTCATCGAATTTCCAAACATGCCATGTGGGTTATGATGGGTCCACAATTACGTTTCTCCTGCCTCTTTAATTAAGGTCAATCCTCTGCATGAAACATCAAAGAATGTATACAACATCTTTGAGTTGATGTTTGAATAGTACGTTATTTACATAAGTTGAGATATCTCACAAACTTATATCGTATATTATAAATCGTATTGAAAAAATAGCTTCTACCATTAATTTAAACAGACATATATATAAAAGGGGAAAAAAATAGATGGTATATATATTATGATATAAGCCATCTTAACTTCAAAAGCACTAGTTATCATATATAATAGAATAATTCTATAATTAAGGTAGCTTGGTTATAATTAATCAGATTTAAAAAATGAAGAAATTAAACAGCTGGAGACTCTATAATTTGATGGTGGAGAATAATCCCACGTATCAGCAATAATCTTATGAAGGGGATTATATATGTTGATTATTGGATCCAATAATATAATAGGGCAACACATACATTTTATATGAACATCATCATCATCACCTTATTCTTTCTCCACGATCTCTTCTTGCATGGAAGGTCGAGTTTCTGGGACACTTGAAACGCACATTATATTAGGGCTGCGTGTTTTAACACAGGAAATGGTGCCCATCCACTGAGGATACACACACACACACTATTCTGTGATAGCGTCAGAGGCAGAACGGTAACCAGCAATGTAATATAATGGTAGGTTTTCAGAATCTGAGACTTTTTTCAGTTTCATCAGAGCCATTGATCCTCATTAGAACTCCCTTCACATTGATATCTCTCATAGGAGGATGCGTGAACTCTGTTTCATCTCTGTGTATATACTTGCCCTTCTCATAGCAGCATCTGATGTAAAGGCCACGTTTGTTTCTGAAATACCCATGCATGTCTCACCTTAATTATATGAGATAAAATAGATTAAGGTAGTATTTTAATTTATTTAGAACTAAACCTTTACGCTATTACGCTACTGTATTTGAGAAGGGAGATAGTATTAATTAAATAAGGAGAAAGAACCTTACAATCAATCTAATAATTTAGCTAGCCTGAACTTGTAGAGAGAGTCATGAGGTGAGGATCTATGTTAATGACCGGAATTCAATAATGTTTCAACTTAAACTACACTATATGACTAGGACCATCAACTAATTAAGGTTTTAATATCTGTTCCTCGGATTATAATAATATGGAAACGATGGGAATGTTTGAAAGGAGCTACCTCGGATTGATCATTGGACTAAGGTCAAAGGTGTGTTTGGCTTTGTTCTTAACTTAGTAAAACAAGATAATTAAGGACATGATGAGTAATGTCAAGCTTGGATTTTGACGACGTATGTTGGTTGGCATGAAAATGGAAATATCAATTACAGTTGGAATCGTCGGAGTTTCGTTCATATCCATGACGATTAACCAACCTGGTAAAGTGTACGGAATAATTATACGCCCTCGTATCCTTAATAATATAAGAGATATTTGGGTGTACGGTCTTGGATGTGGTATAATGGAACCGGTTTTCTTGTTTAATTTACCTAACTTGTTGATTTATTAATTTTATTTAACTTAATTTTCCTAACATATATATATATATATATATATATATATATATATATATATATCATATCATATCAGGTTACACATGATTATTTCAGGGAGATTGATCATGCCACATTTATTATAATTAACTAATTTATCACTTAAATTAGTTAAGTAGCTCTTGTATTATATATCAAGATATGCAATATTATAAATAAATTGGTTTTTAAGAGTTATGGGTTTTTTTTCTTTTTTGACATAGATATCCTCTTATTTAAAGCAATTATACACGAGATATTGTGAGCACTCAGGTTAGGCTTATAGGTAATAGCGTATTACTTCCTTTGGTCCTTATTATAAGGTACCAATTAGCAAGTTTATTTGGTCCTTTTTATAAGACGCTAGCTTGTTCCCAATGAGCATTAATTATTTGTTTCCATATATACCCCTAATTAATAAGGGTAGTAAGTGAGGGTAATAATTAATATAGTATTAGAGTTTAGTATAATTAGTAAGGATAATATTGGAAGTTACTTAAATTTAAGGATAAGTTTATTGACTTTAACTGTTTTTATTGATTTGTATGAATTATTAGTTTGTGTCTTATAATAAGGACCGAAGGGAGTATTACCTTCAATACTAAGGGCCCATTTGGATGACCTTTTAAAAAAAGTGCTTTTTTTTAAGTGCTTATTTTTTAAGCTCCAAATTGAAACTTTTAAAAAAAGCAGCACTTTGGCTTTTTTTATGACTTTTGTTTTTTCAAAAAAATATCATCTAAACACATAAATTAATTAAAAAAACATTTTTTTTTGCATTAGAAAAGTGCTTTTTTTCTTAAAAAAGCCCATCCAAATGGGCCCTAAATATAAGACCAATATGACATTTTTGAGGAAATCAAGGAAGATAGTTAACTAACTTTAAAGTATTTATATCATTTTTTTTATTTAAACTAGTTTAACTTATATATTCACATATAATTTAATCATATACAATATATTATACAATTAAATAACTTATTTAATTTCCTTAATCTTCAAAAAAATTAACAAGGCGTCAAGGCCTTAGGTAATATTTGATTTTTTTTTTTTTTGATAAAATGGTGGCAAGTGTGCAACCACTCTAGGTTCTGCAGTGGCAAGGACAACCCTTCTAATAGTGGTAGCTTTATATAAGGCGGAATACAAGTGGTTTTATCGCAATTCGAACCCTAAACCTTTTAAAGGAATTTAGTGCCACATTCCACTAGACCAACCATATGTTGGTGGCATTAGGTAGTATTGATTATTGGACTTTGAGCTCAAAGGACAAATAGTAGTTACGTTGGACAACCGTGGGAGTATTGGTTGACTAGGCTTGAAAAGTAATGGGCAGGATGCCTAGGTTATTTTATAGTGTGACTGATGGGCTCGGCCCAATTAAATTTTGGGGCAAATAAATATCTATCTAATATGGTCATACGGATTACTGATATGTTTTCTTAAGAATGTTGAGCAAAAAAAAAAAAAAAGTCTTTGACTTATTTACCCAAAAAAAAAAAGTCTTGACAATTATACCAAAAAAAAAAGTCTTTGACAAAATTTTCTAAAAAATGAATTGTAAATATCCATTCAAACAAATACAAATTCAGGATAAGGCCTTTAAGTTCAAAATCTAACCCTTGACTTGCAACTGAGAATCTTGTTTACAACTGTTTTGTTTTTGGATCGTTGACTTATAAAAATGGATAGGAATTAAATATATATTATCTCTAATTTTTAATATAAGATTAGTTATAATAAAGAAATTGAATTACAAAGTACATATTTAGATTAGCGGTAGAAGCTGCTTTTCCAACGTGATTTACGGTGCACAAGGTAAAAATATTAGAAGAGTTTTATCTTAACTTACATGATATACTCTGCTTTTTAAAATACACTCTTTATGTCAATTGATATATATTAGATTTATACAATTTAAATTTAATTATTTACTTATGAAAATTGAATAGCCCAAATCTTGTGTTCTTGTTGAAATGAATAGCACGAATCTAATTACAATTTTGAAACAAATGTAAATCATGTGCTCATTTAAAAATTATATTATCAATCAATATCAATGTATTTATAAAATAAAAAAAAAATTATGATCACTTTAGTCATAGGCGGACCCACATAGTAGATTAGGGGGGCAAGTGCCCCCTTGAATTGAGGAATTGAGAATTATTTATTTATTTTTATTTTTTAAATTAACAGATGTTTGAATGATTGTTCATCCTTAAATTAAGTGTCAACCCTTAATACATCATGACTATACTTTATAATCAGATGGGAGATGAATGGTTGAATAATTGTTTACTGCCTTATATTAAAAAAGATGTATTTGATAGCATTGATAATAAGACGATTATGATGGAATTCCAAAAAATAAGGCCTAGAAGGATGACATTGTAATTATTTTTATTGTAATATACTTTTGTTTTTGAAATATATGTACTTAAACTTATTGAGTACCAACCCTTTATTTTAATTTATGTAACTATATTTCTAACGGCACTTAGCCGTACTTTTCTAAATGACAGATTTGTAAAATAATTGCATCTTTTATTGCATCATCAGTATTCACCTGATTTCATAAATATTTTTTTGATATTCTTTTCTTTTTTTGTTTATATTCTTTTGTTTTTTAATGTATTTAAAACTTTCCTTAAAAAAACACTGGTGGCAGCACCAGTCATGACACTTCCAAATTTTTCTAAAACATCTTGTAATGCATGAAATAATTCAGACCCTGAAATTTACCAATGAAACGAACAGGCATATAACAAATTCCAAAGAAGTGACAATATAATAGGTTCACATGCATTAAGGAATTCTAGTTATGTTAATTCACAGAAACGTTCACACTAACACAAAAAATAATTAATTTCAAGCTTTCCAACCTCAGGCAACAAACATTGATTAGAAAACATAATTGTTGTCACATAGTTATGCATTAAGCTTTATTATTGTACCTGTCTAAGTAAGGAAATTGGAAACAATGTCACCAACACAGACTAAACTATCAAAAGCATATTTCTAGCAATCCTATACAGCAGAATTCGTACCTCTGAAATGCAGAAGCAGGAGGGATTTTCACAATAAGTCCTGAGACAGACAGAGCAAGAGAAAGACAGTGAGAAGATGCCGAACGACGCCGCTGTCGCTGATTTAAGCTTGAATGATGAAGGAGAGAGACCTATGCTGCGTTCTGTACTTCCTTTTGGGCTAATCTTGAAAACCCTAAGAGGAAGAAACCCTAGCAGAGAGGGAGTGGGGCGGTGGCTGGGTTGGGAAAAGGGACGGTGGAGTGAGGAAGAGGGGTGCAGAGGAGGGGGAGGGACGACTGGGATTCGTGGCAACAATCGAGAGAACGGGAGAGAAAGAGAGAGAAATGTGGAGAAGGAAGAAGGTTTTAAGTAGGTTAAATTAGGACCATTGGATCAAATAATAGATCTAATGGTGAGAAAATGGTAGTGACAATATCCTACATCTAATTTTAAATTTAAAATATGTGTAAATTACAAAATATCTAAAAACTTAATGAAGCAGACAATATTAAAACCTTGATTGAATTAAAAAATTTAGTTTAATAATTTAAATATCAAAAACTCGATTTCATTTACAGCGATTGGTCAGTTTATTTTACTTTAATAATATAAATAAATTATATTAAAAATTAAAACTTAAATATGTTTTACCAACTACATTGTCATCACTTAGAGTTTGTTGTGTCAACATTTGATGTTAGTAATATTAACAATATTAGAAATATAGAATAAAAAATATATTTTATAAACTTAAGAGACGAAATATATACTTTATGTAAGACTTAAAAGACTAAAAGCATGCTTTAGCCAAATTTTTTTAAAAAAATTGAAATAGTTTGAAAAACTCCACAATCTCTCATTCACGTACGTATTGGTGCACAATCTTTCATTCTTTTTTATTTTTTTGCGAAGCACAATCTTTCATTCACGTACTTCTGTTGAGAAAGAAGTATTATTTAACTAGAAAAGGGGTTAGAACGAAAAAAATAATTGAAGCCATTTGACAAAATCTGAAAAAATTGATTAGCTCTATTCACGACTTCACGTAGCTATTGCACATTTTGTCAAGGAGAAAAATAAAATTTGAACTTTCTTAAAATATTATATAAACTAAAATTGACGATTAATTTATATTAAATATATATGATATTACTAGCATATGAATATTGGATACATTAATTATTTATTAAATAAAAAATGAAAATACATAGAGAAATTAACACTACTCTCAAGTTTTAATTATTGATAGCTTTATAAAACATAAAAGTGAGTATAAAGGATGCCCAATAGTTTGGAAAATACTCTGTTTTTTTTTTTTTTTTTGGTGACGTAATTACATACAGCTAATTACGTTAGTAACCATGGCAAAAGAAAGTTACGTTAGTAACCTTTTGTTTCCATTCCTTGCTTCTTGTCTGCTTGCGAGATATATTATTGCATTCAATTTAAAGTAACCTAAAAAGAATATAATTCACCTTCAGCTTAATTAATACTTTTTTTTGTGTTTTGTCCCTATGATTCCTACTCACTTTTTAACTTTGTTCACTCATTATATCCCCTCTCTTTAAAATAACATTCCAACTGCAATTAAACACATTTCTTAAGAAAGTTAAAAATAGAAAAAATAATATTTTAGGACATATTAAATTACTTAACTATCATTTTTTGTTTTCCGTGATTTAATTGAAGTGTTTGTGGACAGAAGGTAATTCGTTGCTTTTGCTTCTTGAGGGAAAGAATAAAATCACAATGCGTTTCTTGGTCCCCAATTATATAATAAATATCTTAAACCATACGAACACGCAAAGAATAAACGAAATGGCAATAAATACACAACGTGTATGAAGAGAGTTAGTGAAGGGTGAGCGAGCTGCGGGCAAAAGAAGTAACAAGCCAATAATAATATATAGCCACCACATATTCACACTTAGAGCAAGCAACAACTGGTATAAGTGCACTTGCTCTTGGTTTATTTGCATGAAATGTGTGTGTATGTGAGTAATTTCTCAAACTGCAAGAATTGGTGATTATGTGCAGCGATGAGGAGAGAGGTACGTACAGGATTAAAGAAGACTCACTGAGCCATTGACAGAGTGCATGCAGTTTCAAAGTTTCTGTCAGAGGAGGTAATTGTGTGTATGATTGAGCTTTAATCTGTTCCTTTCAACTGAAAATATTCTTAGTTATCAAGAAGAGCTTTAATTAAGTTGAGTTATGGAAGAAAGCAGCAATTTTAACGACGTAGTTGCAAAGCCACTTAAGAAGGAAACCAAGGAAGATTGGTTTGAGTGGGTAAATTAAAGAACTATCTAATATCTCAAGATCTCTGGGAGGTGACAAGTGGAAGTGCAAGACCAGAAAGAGAGAGTGTGAAAGATCTCTGGATAAAAAAGAATGCTACCGCTTTGCACGTCATACGTATCTCTTGTGGCCCCCAAAGTCTCCCCTTTATAAGAGGGGCCTTGGAAGCCAAAGTTGCATGGGACATTCTCTATCATACCTACCATTCCCCGCCACTGCGGCCACCACCCCAAGGTCAGTGCCCCACTTAGAAATATATATTCCCTTTGTCTCTATTAATAGGATCCTATTTTTGAAATATGTTAATTTGTCTCTTTTTATAAGTTCTCTTTGAATTTGTCTTACTAATAAATAGATTTTCACACTCAATTAATTTCATACATTGCATTAATTAAAATATTGACTCATTCCATTTATTCTCTCTCATCATTTTTCTCCAATACATTCTCTTTCTTAATCACTTTGATTTTTGGTTAAAAATTCTCTTTCTTACTCATTCATTAATAAGAGCATATTTGGGGGAAAAAGTATATTTCCAGTGTATTTAGAGAGGGAGTATATATATTCTTGCTTCTTTTCTTTTCTTTTTTCTTTTTTTTTTTTGGATAGAACTGCCTCACATGGTTAGAGTTGGTCATTGTTTCTCTTAAAGGCATTTTCTATATTATATTCATTCACATGGACTCAAACTCGCCTACTTCATTCCCATTTTTGCTCTCAATCTAATGTCATATTTACTAATGCATGCGTAATGCACGCTGGTTGGTGATCATCAGAGATTGCGAGAGGGATAGAAGATATAGAGATGGGTATTTTGTACAAGGCCATATCTGACAATAACTGGTCTGCTGCAAAAGCATTCATTGATTGCTATCCTATAATCTTAGATAAACAATTTTGTGCTTCAAGAGGCAAAACACCTCTTCATGTGGCTGCAAAATTTGGATATGTGGGCATAGTAGAGGAACTGGTAAGATTAGTTGAACCTGAGTATCTTGAAATATATGATGCTTCAGGTGATACTCCACTTACAATAGCTGCAGGACATAGTGGAGTCATTCCAATAGCAAAATGCTTGATTGAAAAACATAGCAAAGCACTAGAGATTCCACGTGGAGGCGATAAATGGGATTTTCCTGTTCTATTGGCTTTTTGGGCTAGCCTCAAAGAAATGGGACGCTATCTTTATTCTGTCACTCCTTTGCCATACTTCACAGAAAATCGCAACAGGGGTGCTACCTTCCTCGGAACCTGTCTCGTCTTTGGAGAACTTGGTAACATAATTAACTTGTGGATAATAATTATTATATCAACAAAGCATATTATAATTTTCATTTTCGTTTCAATTCTTTTCTGTTTGTTCATGTATATGATTTTGATGCATATATAAATAGATATTGTCTTGGATTTGCTTCACAAATGCAAGGAGCTGCTTTTTGTTGATGACTTCGGGAATCTCTCGACAATTGAGATGCTTGCAGTCTTTCTTCCGGATTCTCTTGACAAAAGTCAACTTCCGTTCTGAAAGCGATGGCTCTATGAATGTTAGTACATATGACTATTATTTTCCACTGTTTTCTTTTTTCCCTTACAATTTCCTATATGCTTGTTCCCAAATTTTAATTATACACTAGCCAAAATGCTAAATTATGATGACGAGGATAAAGATGGTGAAGATGCAGTTATTTTTAACTACTATACCATTGGTATAATAATTTAGTTTTGGTCGTGATATATTGTTCAATATTTTGTTTCACATACATATACTCATTCCAAAATAAACTTTGGTTACAGTGTATGTTGGGAAGTGTAAACTCAAACAATAAGTATGCTACAACTAATAATGAGTCTTAGAGTATTTAGATTTAGTTTTATGTGAACTCTAAATCTCTAATTGTGTGTTTAGGAATGTTTGAGTTCTTTGACTAAAAATTAGAAGACTCCTCCGTTGATCTTCTCTCTTCCAAGCCGGTTCAGTAATTTGATTAATTATTTTCACTCAATGCACTTATATATCCTTTTGCAAGGTGATTGCTTCAAAATTTTTCATAATCCATCTTTGCAATGCACAAATCTACATGTATTCACAATTAATGCTGTCTTATGATAATTCATTATTATTAAAGAATGTGTATATTTAAATATGAATAAAGTTGGAAAGTTGTTAAATTTTAAAGCAGAGTTAATGAAATTTAAGGTTTTTTTTTTTTTTTGTTTATGTGAACCATATTAAAAGTGTCTTATAAATAGAATAAGAAAAGTATAACATTAAATTTGTAACAATTTTCCAACATGCTCTTAACAAAAGTCAATATTCCTCCGGTCCTTAATATAGGATCTAACAGGAAAATTGCTTTTAGTCCTAACTATAAAATCTATTTTTTTTTATATTTGTCAATCTTTTTTGAATTTATCGCCGTCCTATTGATGCTCTATCAATAACAATAAAGTAAGAGAGAGATAGAGGAAATCAAGGAGGATGATTAAGATATTTTTTTTTAAAAAAAATAATGTCATATACTAATATTAACTAACTTCCTTAATTTAATCATATTAGATAAACATGTTTTACATTAAGGTCTAGATCAACTAGAGAGCACTATATTAATTATAATGAATTAATTGTATTGAAGGAAAAAAATATTAAATTCTCTAGAGATTATTCCCTTCTGGTTGTCATTATTAGGTTCCTTCTAGAAAAAAAAAATAGATAATTACATTTTCTTTTCTTTTTTTCTTTTTTGGTAAAATACGGGGCCAAAGCTCATCATCATGTTCATATTACTAAATCAGAATAGTTCTTGGGTACAAGACACCCATTACATCCCGATACAGAAACTCATATAGACTATCTAGCGGTTTATCAAGCACAGCAAACAAAACCTCCTGATCAAAAGATAAATTTGCAAGGGCATCCGCACTTGCATTACCCTCTCTAAACACATGCACAAATTTTAACCTGGAGAATTTAGGCAACTCTAGGCCAATATCAGACAGCAACCTCAGTGCGTCAGTGTCATCCACCCCTTCCTGCAAGCGCTTTAGCAGTTGTATGACAGCAAATGAATCAGACTCCACAATCAGCTGAAACAATTGAAGATCAATAGCTAGCTGCAACCCAATCAACACAGCCTAAAGCTCAGCTTTTATTGCCGAACACGTACCTAGCTTCTTAGAAAACCCAGCAACCCACCTCCCATCATCGCCTCTTAATAAACCTCCACAACCAGCAATATTTTCCACACCCTTGGAAGCCCCATCCACATTCAACTTGAACCAGCCTGCCAGTGGGGGCACCCACCTAATGCACGCAACCTGTCTTACTCCTTTATTACCAACATCATGTCTTGCCTTAATGACTTCATTTGCATAACAGTACACTCTTGCTGCAGCTATCAGGTAACCGAAAGTCCTCCTCAAAGACACATTTGTTCCTCCAATGCCACAACCGCCAGCAGGCCACACCAAAAATCAACCTCCAATCCTGCTCTACGTTCTTTAAATTCCATTTAAACCAGTCCAAGCACTGCAGGTTCAAGAACTCAGGCTCAAAGCATACCCCTTTTAACTCATTCCATAGGTTATACGCCACTGGACAGTCTCTTAGAACCTGCATAAGGTGTTCATTTATATCAATACACCTACAGTAGCTTTCACTTCCTCCCATGATCTTACTTTTCCTCTCACACATTAGCAGCCTATCATGTACTGCTAGCCACAGGAATACTTGTATTCGTTTCGGCCCTCTCCACCTCCACACCAAACTCCATTCTTCCTTTTCAACATCTTGCTCCTTCCTCAAGAGGTGGTACATTTCAGCTACAATATACTTGCTCTGCACTTTCACTCCCCACCGCATAAAATCAGCCCCATTTAACACACTTGGTGGAGGCACAGCCATGATTAACCTCTTTCCTTCCTCATTTTCCCAGCCATCAATCCTACCAAAGTCCTACTCACCTGATTCAGTCACAAAATCTCTCACCCTTATCCGTACCTCTTCCTCCGTTAACAGCCCCACACATTTTTCAACTAAAGGCCTCCCCTCACCAACCCACTTATCTTGCTAAAACCTCACTCTCTCCCCATTCCCAACCTCCCAACACATATTATTTATGATCATCGGCCAGAGCCTACACAGACATCTCTAGATCTCAGAGTCAGCTTTAGAGCTGCTGCAATTCTTCTCCAAATTATTATTTCGCCTATATTTACCAGCCAACACCTTTGAGCAAAGATTATCAGGTTTTGTTAGAATATTCCAGGCCACTCTTCCCAAAAGTGTGTCATTCATTACTTCTAGGTTGCGCAGCCCAAAACCACCATTCCTTTTTTCCTTGCATAAAGTTTCCCAGCTAATGGCATGGAGTTTCCTCTTCCCTCTTTCACTATCCCAGATAGAAGCCCTCTGGATTCTCTCCAAATGGTGTCTTACACCAGCTGGAATAACTGAGTGGTGCATGAGAAATACTGCCATTTGGTTGGTAACAGATTGCACAAGTGTTAATCTTCCAGCTAGCGACAAAGTATGCTTTTTCCAGCTACTTAACTTCCCCTGCATTCTATCAATCAAATGCTGAAACTTCCTCTTACTTTCCCTCTATACATATATGCTCCTCAAGGTTCTGAAAACCGGACTGGTAAGTGAACCGGTGAAGATACTGGGTTAAGAGTCAGTAGGTCAAACCGGAGTCAAACCGATATTAATTAAAAAATATAATATAATTAAAATAAATAAAAATATTTTGTAATCAAAATATGTGATAATGTGATGTGAATTTGAAATATATTATTTCCACTAATTTATTTTTTTTATTTTTATATATTTTTATCTTTATAGACTAATATAATATTATTAATATGTGACCGGAGTACTTGGTAAGTAGCGCACAAAATATAATATTATTAATATTTGAATTGAATATCTTGCTTGAATCGAGATTTGGCCTTTGGGAACCTAAAAAGTTAATGGGGTTTTGACTTTTGACAAGACGGCATAGGGCAGGGAACAGAGAACGATGGGAAGAGAGAAAAGAGGATTGCCGATTGCGTATCAGTTGGTGAACAAAGGCGATTAGAACAAAATGAGAGATAGAGAGATCGTCTTCTTCGTTTTTCTACTCAAAATAGAGGCGGCGACCAGATTAGTTGGTGAACCAAGGAAAACACACCCTTGGTTGGCTTCTCTCTCTTTGATTACCTCTTCATCTCCTCCTCCTCCTAGATCTGTGGCATACAGCCTCCATCGAGCCCCTGTCGTCACCACTGTCACACAAATCTAGCTAAAGATCAAACCTGAACCTTCTTCTACTTCTCAGATCTGTGTTTTCTTCTGAACTCGGATCTTCTTCTACTTCTCAGATTTGTGTTTTCTACTTTTCTTCTGTTTCTCCATTTTCTTTTTAAATTGACTCGATGACTCCTCAACTCGGCCGGTTCAGATCGAGTTGACTCGGAGTCACCGAGTCAAACCAGTTTTCGCCTAACTCGGACCGATGTTCCGGTCAGTTCGCCGGTTTCAGGCCCAAACCGGCCAGTCCAGTCCGGGTTCATAAACCATGATGCTCCTAGATATCTCCCTAGGTCCTCCATTCTCCTAAAACCTGAATATGCACATATAATTACATTTTCTTAATTGTTCCTATTTATAATCACATTAATTGCAACTGTCCTGGCTTATGGAAAATTTGAGAGTCATTATTTTCTTTTTCTTTTTGAAATAAAGTTAATGACCTAACCACTTCTATTTATTTTTGATGAGATGGTTAGAAGGTCCTTATAATAAGAACTAAAGGGAGTATGAAACTTGATTTATATTTTGGATTAAGTTATCATAAGAGAAAATGACTTATATTATGGGTAGAAAGAGTAATAATTATGAATTTAATCATTGAAATAAACATAGCTCCTTAATTTAGGCATTGTGTACAACCTTGAGCCCTTCAGACAATGGAATAGTTCTTCTTGGTTATTGTGTTATCTACTAATTTATTATTTGAAGAAGCTTATATTTCTCCATCTCTTGATCACTTTGTGGGTGGAAGATATCAAAATACCATCAAACGACAACCACTGAGTATTGCTACGTAGATGTTCAACAAGATTGTGAAAATAACAAAGCTCATCAAGGTACGTTATTCTCTGTCACTATAGAAGATTAAATCAAATTAAATAGCAAGGTTAACCCCATTCCAAATTTATATACTTTTATTGAATTTTGGTTTTGATGCATGCACATTTTTTTCTCATTGTTTTTGTCCCTCTTCTTTTTATCATCCAAAATATCAATCTCTATATTTTTAGAACGATTTGGACCTGAAATTAGATATGTTAAATTTGCTTATTTGGCATTAACACCGTTAAATTATCTTACATGACTATAGATGAGGCTGATCACACAGAAGGATTTGGCATTATCACACAAAAATTTGTAAAAATTTTATTAACATCTTTCATATTATGAACAGTATCTCAAACGAAATTGTTTCCAATATACATGCATTTTAAATGTAGTACTCTTCAAGTCAACTCTTTCCTTACGTCCTTGTGGATTTTAACCCTTCTTCTTTTTCTTAAAATTATAAAAACTACGGAGATTGTGTTATATTGTAGTATAATTTCAGATACAGTCTTAGAATTGTATATCTCCCTCTCCAAACCAACCTGAAGGAGCCTGTGCACTAAGCTTCTCTTTGTTATTAGTTTTAATGGAAGAAGTTATGATTGCTTAAGCATAAATCTTGGTTTCGAGTTCATATGAATACTGACACTTTTATATCAAAAAATTATGAAAAATAAAACTCACTCTTTTATTTTTAATTTGAGTTTATTACAAAAATAAAATATTTTTTGGCACACAGAGTAAATAATGTAAATTTCTTCTTTTTATATATCACGCATAGAATTAGGCACGCCCAAATAAAGTGAAATTTGAAATTAAAAATTAATTTTTATAAGCTCAATTATGTATGCATAATGAAAAGTCCAAACCTTAATTTATGCATTAGTTGCTCAATATTTGCTAAAATAACAATGTCAACAGGGCTAGGTCTACTCCCTAGGCTCATCTCCAGCATCAATAATTTGTCAGGTATGTGCGCGCATTGTCTTTAGTATTTTAGTTGTTGTGATTAAAAACATAAAGTGTTATTTGAGTAACCAAATGGAGCAGGTATGAAGGAAATAGGTAAGATGAAGCAGCAACATGTACAAGCAGCTGAAATTCTAAAGCTAGTTTGTGAGAATGTGATGTTTTTGAATGAAGAAAAGAAGGATAAGACTGTAACCGCACTGATTGCTGCGGCAAGAGAAGAGAAGGTTGAGTTTTTGTTACGAGTGACGAAGGCAAATCCCAAATTAGTATCGCTAGTCACTTTTCGTCAACGAAAGGAGAACGTCTTCATCGAAGCTGTTGCACATCGTCGTGCTGAGATTTTCAACTTCCTTTGCGGCTTACATGTGGGGGCAACAAGATTGAGTCCCAAATATCTGTTGCATGTGGCAGCCTCGTTGGGTCCTCCTTCTTATCTTAACCAGATATCTGGTGCCGCTTTACAAATGCAACGAGAACTACAATGGTTCAAAGTTAGAAATGAAATCTAAGGCTTTTCTATGAATTTTAGAGGAGAGATTAATACATTCAAATGTTTTTTTTTTTTGTAACAACAGGCAACAGAGATTATGGTGGATTTTGGACATTGGAAGTTGTTTCACAAGAGGCAGAGGCCTCTTGATTTGTTCAAGGAAAACCACAAAGAACTCAGGAAAGAAGGAGAAAGATGGATGAAAGATACTGCGTCTTCTTGCTCAGTTGTTGGAGCTCTAATTGTTACTATCATGTTTGCCGTAGCTTTCACGGTTCCTGGAGGAAATGATCAGAATTCAGGGTACCCAATGTTTTTGGAGAATAAGTTATTCAAAGTTTTCTTAATATCAGATGCACTTTCCTTGTTCTCTTCCACTACTTCTGTGCTTACATTTTTAGGAATCCTTGTTGGAATTTTAGGATAAAATCCCATGGGTTATGAATAAGAAGAAGGATGGAAAAGAAGAGGAAAAATAAGAAGAAGTAAGAAGGAATGTGTGTGTGAGAGAATAGTCCCACATTGCTTAGGTGGAGAGAAGTTGGAGGGTATATAACCCCCAACTTGGCTCCTACTAATTGGGCCCTTGGGCCAACCCACTTTTGTGGAGGGGTGAGGACTTAGGTGACCCTTGGTCCACCACACACGCGCGCGCCGCCGTCCGGGCGGCTCGGCTCAGTTCGGTCGATCGCGCGCGCCGTCCGCCCGGTCCGGTCCGCGCGTGTGAAATAAAAAATTTAATTTTTTATTAAATTATTTTTTGGATTAAAAATAATTTTTTATTAAATAATTTTTTGAATTTCCGAACGTTGAATAGTTCCGTGTTTTTCCAACCAGCAGCCGCGTATTGCGATCCGTTCGGATCGTTCGCTCCGTTCTGGTGCGTCTATTCGTGAGACGCACCAGTTCGCCGTGAACGGACGCGGGTCGCCTCTGTTCATTTCGGTCTGGTGCGTTTGTTTGCACAACGCACCAATTCGCAGCAGCAAACATGTCCATCTGATCGTGTTTTTCCAGAGTCTATAAATAGGGCGCCCTAGTCACAGATTAAATTACGTTTTTCTGCATACTCTCTCTCTGCATTCTGCATATACATTCTGTGAGTTCCGAAAGCAAACTCGTTGGCTTCGCTTGGGCTTCAGACAGACAGAGCCATCTTTCTGGAGACGAAAAATCCGCTCTATCCTGGGAGGCAATTGCTCAGAAAACCTTCGGCATCCGCATTGAGGGAGCAAAATTGTCTTAAGGACACAACGAAAGTTGGGCCCGGATTTCTGCGTTTTTCAATTCCATATCGGCAGTCTTGTGAGTTCGTTTAAGCTTTTCTTTATTATACAGAATTGTTATATGTTCTCTAAATATTCTACTTAATTAATACAAATTCTTGTTATGATATTTGTTTATTATATATTCAATTTCTATCTACTCAATATATCGTAAACAATAATCTTAAGACAATTTTTTTTATCTGTGTTCATTGAATCTGTATCTGCTATGTTCTTGATTTGAAAAATCAATCTTGTGAATTATTGTTATTTTTGCATGATCATGAGGTGAACACATATATGATACTTGCGTTTTTGCTTATTGGAATCAACTTAGATTAATCTTTATTAAATAAAGTTGATTTCTGTGTTGGTAGAAATTTTAGTTTGAATCTGTGTTGATTTTGATACGTTAGAGTTTTCTAATATTATAATTTCTGTGAGTATATATCTGACGATCTGTTTCTAATATAAATATATATTAAAGTTTTGTTTTTATATGTGTGTCTATATATTTATATATGCCGATTTGATTCTAATATAGATAAATATTAAAGTTTTGCTTTTACTAGTCGCTTTATGCCTCTGTTAGATATAGCGATTATTTGAAAATTTAAACTTTATTTAAACGATGGGTTTCAAATAATCCTAGTTTTTTAAATTTTGTTTATAACGTGGATGTGAATCAAGATATTATTTAGTTATTTATGCTAATAGCTAATCACTTCCACGGTGAATTTGAAACGACTGGAAATTTGATTATTAATAAATATATTAGATCTTATTGGTAGGGTAGTTATTAAATCTCCTACTATCCCTCCTTAGTTTAATGAGAATTTAATGAATATTAAATTCATAAAGTGAAGATAATATGCCTTGATTTCATTAGGAGATTTTATTTTATTAGATATTGTACGAATATAATTTATCTAATTTTAACAATTATATTATGAGCAAAACAGCTTATAATAATTTATATCTTTACTGATTTCATACGTTGGTAGTGATATTAAATTAAATCTGTGTTTAGTTTTTGATATTATTATTATAATATTGTTTTAGATTAATCTGTGTGATTAAATCAGAGTTTCTGTTTTTAACAACAAAAATGGCAAGTACAAGTACCAATCTGATTAACCCAAGTGGTCCTACTCCAATGCATGGTGAAAAACCAGAAAAGTTCAATGGGAATGATTTTAAAAGATGGCAACAGAAAATGTTTTTCTATTTAACCACATTGAACTTGGCACGGTTTCTCACTGAAGATGCTCCAAAATTGGAAGAAGGACAAGAGACTGACAAGGAAAAGGTTGCTGCGATAGATGCTTGGAACCATTCTGACTTCCTTTGTAGAAACTACATTCTCAATGGTCTAGACAATACACTGTATACTGTATATAGTGCTTTGGACACAACTAAAGCGTTATGGGAGAGTCTGGACAAGAAGTACAAAACTGAAGATGCTGGCTTGAAGAAATTTATTGTTGGCAGATTTTTGGACTTCAAGATGCTTGATTCTAAATCTGTGGTGAGTCAAGTTGAAGAACTTCAATTGATTGTGCATGAGATTCATGCCGAAGGGATGTCTCTTAGCGAGTCATTTCAAGTTGCTGCATTTATTGAAAAATTGCCACCATCTTGGAAGGACTTCAAGAATTACCTCAAACACAAGCGTAAGGAGATGTCACTAGAAGACTTGATTGTAAGATTGAGAATAGAAGAAGACAACAAGAGTTCTGAAAAGAAACTTGGCAGCAACCCTATAGTTTCGAAGGCCAACATTGTGGAAGATGGTCCGAAGTCCAAGAAACGCAAGCGCTCTAATGAGGGATCATTCAAACAAAGCCATAACAGAGGCCCTAGCAAAGGCCAGAAATTCAAAGGCAAGTGTTATAATTGCGGGAAGCCTGGCCACCGTGCTAAGGATTGCAAGAAGCCAAAGAATTTCAAGAAGAAGAACATTGAAGCCAATATGGTTGACAATACCATTGACAAAATGGATAGTATGAGTCTTTCAGCAGTTGTAATGCAATGTAACTTGGTTGGAAATACCAAGGAGTGGTGGGTGGACACTG
Organism: Acacia crassicarpa; assembly: GCA_034222035.1. Taxonomy (NCBI): domain Eukaryota; kingdom Viridiplantae; phylum Streptophyta; class Magnoliopsida; order Fabales; family Fabaceae; genus Acacia; species Acacia crassicarpa. The sequence continues at coordinate 18,216,468 of JAWXYG010000004.1, read as the reverse complement.
GTGCCACCAAGCATGTATGTGCAAACAAATGGATGTTTTCTTCTTACACTCCTGCGAAGCTAGATGAACAATTGTATATGGGAAATTCTTCTACTTCAAAGGTTGAAGGTTCTGGGAAAGTGGTTTTGAAGATGACTTCTGGAAAAGTCGTGACACTTAATGATGTGCTTCATGTGCCGGATATTCGCAAGAATCTGATTTCTGGATCTCTCTTAAGCAAGAATGGTTTTAAGCTTGTATTTGTATCTGATAAGTTTATACTTTCTAAGAATGATATGTATGTTGGAAAGGGTTACCTTAGTGAGGGCCTTTTCAAAGTTAATGTAATGACTGTAACCAATAACGGTGTTATTAATAATAATATTGCTTCTATCTATATGCTTGAGTCCTCTAATTTATGGCATCAAAGATTAGGACATGTTAATTATAAATCAATTAAAAATTTAATTCATTTAGAATTATTGCCTAAAGTTGATTGTTCAAATAAAGATAAATGTCAAGTATGCGTTGAATCAAAATTTTCTAAGTTACCTTTTCCTTCTGTTGAAAGATCAACTGAGTTGTTAGATTTAATACATACTGATATATGTGATATGAAATCTGTACCATCTAGGGGTAATAAGAAATATTTTATTACATTTATTGATGATTGCAGTAGATATTGTTATGTGTATTTGCTTAATAGTAAAGATGAGGCTATTATTGCTTTTAAACAACATAAATTTGAAGTTGAAAATCAACTTAACAAGAAAATTAAAGTTGTAAGGAGTGATCGTGGGGGAGAATATGATGGCCCCTTCGAAGAATTCTGTATAGAATCTGGTATTATACACCAGACTACTGCTCCTTATGCTCCTCAATCAAATGGGATTGCAGAAAGGGAAAATCGGACATTAAAAGAAATGATGAATGCATTATTAATTGAGTCCGGTTTACCACAAAATATGTGGGGAGAAGCCATTCTGACGGCTAACTTTCTAATTAACAGAGTGCCTCATAAAATGATAAAACCATACCATATGAAATATGGAAAGGAAAGAAACCTTCCTTGAAATATTTGAAAGTGTGGGGGTGCTTGGCGAAAGTTGAAATTCCTAAGCCTAAAAGATTAAGAATTGGACCCAAGACAGTAGATTGTGTGTTTATTGGTTATGCACATAATAGTAGTGCATATCGGTTTCTAGTTTATAAGTCTGATGTATCAGATATCCATGTGAATACGGTTATTGAGTCAAGGAATGCTACGTTCTTTGAAAACGTATTTCCGTATAATAAAAATAATGATAATAACAACACTGTGATATCTCCGGATACAATAACTAATGATAACCTTGAACAGGAGGAACCTAGACGTAGCACTAGGCAAAGGACTTCAACATCCTTTGGTCCTGATTTTATGACTTATCTACTAGAAAATGAGCCTCGAACATTTGGAGAGGCTATGGGTTCCCCTGAAGCGCCATTCTGGGAAGAGGCTATCAATAGTGAAATTGAATCCATTATGTCGAACCACACTTGGGAGTTGGTTGACCTTCCTCCTGGCAATAAGCCTCTAGGAACTAAGTGGATCTTCAAAAAGAAGATGAAAGCAGATGGCACTATTGATAAGTACAAAGCTAGGCTCGTAGTAAAAGGCTACAGACAACGTGAAGGCCTAGACTACTTTGATACTTATTTACCTGTTACAAGAATTACATCCATTCGAATGTTGATTGCATTAGCATCACTAAATGGGTTGGAGTTACATCAAATGGATGTAAAGACAGCGTTCTTGAATGGAGAATTAGAGGAAGAAATTTATCTAGAACAGCCTGAGGGTTTTGTCGTCTCAGGACAAGAACGGAAAGTTTGTCGTTTAATAAAGTCCCTTTATGGACTTAAACAAGCCCCAAAGCAATGGCATGCGAAATTTGATGAAGTTATGTTATCAAATGGCTTTAGCATTAATGAATGTGATAAGTGTGTATACATTCGAAATACTGAAAATGGGTTTGCCATAGTATGTCTTTATGTAGATGACATGTTGATAACGGGTAGTAATAATCAAATGATTAAAGCCACTAAGCGATTGCTTACCAGTAAGTTTGACATGAAAGATATGGGTCTAGCAGATGTTATTTTAGGAATTAAAATCCATAGAACATCTGGAGGGTTAGCTTTATCACAAACACACTATATTTCTAAAATTCTTGAGAAATTCAAGAGGTTAAACATAGCCCCTGTATCGACCCCTACAGAAACTAGTCTTCGAATGTTAAAAAATACTGGTGAAGCTATTAAACAAAAGGAATATACTCAAGTGCTAGGTAGTCTTATGTATGTTATGAACTGCACTAGACCTGATATTGCCTATGCAGTAAGCATGTTGAGTCGATTTACAAGTAATCCAAATGAGTTTCATTGGAAAGCTATGATAAGAGTTTTGGGTTACTTAAAGAAAACTCAAAATTTTGCTTTGCATTATGAGAAGTACCCTGCAGTACTAGAAGAGTATTGTGATGCAAATTGGATCACCAGCTCTAATGACACAAGATCCACAAGTGGATATGTATTCACCCTTGGTGGGGGTGCGGTGTCTTGGAAGTCATCTAAGCAAACTTGTATTGCAAGATCAACTATGGAAGCAGAATTCATTGCATTAGATAAAGCTGGTGAGGAAGCCGAGTGGCTTCGTAACTTTCTTGAAGACATTCCTAGGTGGCCAAAGCCGGTACCAGCAATGTGTATACACTGTGATAGTCAAGCAGCTATTGGTAGAGCCAAGAATGTTATGTACAACGGCAAGTCTAGACATATACGTCGGAGACATGATACCGTTAGACAACTACTTTCGAATGGAATCATCTCAATTGATTATGTGAAATCAAAAGAGAATATAGCGGATCCATTGACTAAAGGGATTCCTAGAAAGATAGTTAGGAAATTGTCCAAAGGAATGGGTTTAAGGCCGATCCATTGTTGATTATTGCGGTAACTCTACCTAGGAGAGTGGAGATCCCACGAACTAGGTTCAAAGAGACAACTAAGTGATGATCGACTGTTAACACTGTGGAGTTTTAAACTCATACTCATTCCTAGACAAACAGTGCATATATATAAGGGTAAGCTTCTAAGCTTTTAATGGTTTCTTAATCTGATGTGTTCAGATGATGTATGATGACTTACATCACAAGGAATCACCTATGTGAGTGTGAAGTGCGGGCCGCTTCTATGAGAATTTAATACGGCCAATTCTCTAGAACACTCACAGAACCAGGCGGTGTCCAGGGCCAAAATGGACACAGCATGAGAACCAACGATGCTAGAGGAGCAACTGTGTGACTCCTATTGTCTTGGTATACACTAAAAGGTCAACAGTTCAAGACAGCGCGTCCACTGATTGACCAGTATATCCGATAGGTTTTTCACTAGAGAAGGTTCAAAGGCAACCCCTACCTTTCTCGATGCAGTTGTTTCTCGTAGAGGAACCGCACTTTGCATACATAATCACTTGCATTTGATCATGATGGACTAACTTCTTATCCATGTGGGGGATTGTTGGAATTTTAGGATAAAATCCCATGGGTTATGAATAAGAAGAAGGATGGAAAAGAAGAGGAAAAATAAGAAGAAGTAAGAAGGAATGTGTGTGTGAGAGAATAGTCCCACATTGCTTAGGTGGAGAGAAGTTGGAGGGTATATAACCCCCAACTTGGCTCTTACTAATTGGGCCCTTGGGCCAACCCACTTTTGTGGAGGGGTGAGGACTTAGGTGACCCTTGGTCCACCACACATGCGCGCGCCGCCGTCCGGCCGGCTCGGCTCGGTTCGATCGGTCGCGCGCGCCGCCCGCCCGGTCCGGTCCGCGCGTGTGAAATAAAAATTTTAATTTTTTATTAAATTATTTTTTGGATTAAAAATAATTTTTTTATTAAATTATTTTTTGAATTTCCGAACGTTGAATAGTTCCGTGTTTTTCCAACCAGCAGCCGCGTATTGCGATCCGTTCTGGTGCGTCTATTCGTGAGACGCACCAGTTCGCTGTGAACGGACGCGGGTCGCCTCTGTTCATTTCGGTCTGGTGCGTCTGTTTGCACAATGCACCAATTCGCAGCAGCAACATGTCCATCTGATCGTGTTTTTCCAGAGTCTATAAATAGGGCGCCCTAGTCACAGATTAAATTACGTTTTTCTGCATACTCTCTCTCTGCATTCTGCATATACATTCTGTGCGTTCCGAAAGCAGACTCGTTGGCTTCGCTTGGGCTTCAGACAGACAGAGCCATCTTTCTGGAGACGAAAAATCCGCTCTATCCTGGGAGGCAATTGCTCAGAAAACCTTCGGCATCCGCATTGAGGGAGCAAAATTGTCTTAAGGACACAACGAAAGTTGGGCCCGGATTTCTGCGTTTTTCAATTCCATATCGGCAGTCTTGTGAGTTCGTTTAAGCTTTTCTTTATTATACAGAATTGTTATATGTTCTCTAAATATTCTACTTAATTAATACAGATTCTTGTTATGATATTTGTTTATTATATATTCAATTTCTATCTACTCAATATATCGTAAACAACAATCCTCACATCACGCTATGCAGAAGAAGACTTCCTTTACTCACTACCTACAAAATTGATAATAGGTCTTTCGACACTTTTTCTCTCTATTGTAACTATGATGGTAGCCTTTTCGGTCACCATAGTTATAATGTTGCAACATAACTCCTCAAGTTTAAGGGTTTTTCTTCCTATTGCTATGCTTGGTGGCGTTCCAATAACCCTCTGTGTAATTACAATTCCCTCTTCTTGTTGAAGTAATTTCTTCTACTTATGGTCCTGCCATACTCAAGAAGAAGGTGGAGAAGTGGCCATGAGCTATTTGTGTAATTCATATATTACTTTATATATTCTCTATCGAATAAAGATTTTCCTCTTGAATCATAACCGTGTGATAAAACCAACTGTTTTACTTTTATCCTGAGTTGGGAATGTGTGCATCAGCCTTTGTATTTTTAGAACAAAAGCTTATATTATTGATCTGCCGAAGTAATTAGATTTAGCCGATGACTACCCATATTTTAGGACATTTGTGGATGGATTATTTAATTTTGAAAGAAACAATTCAAACGTTGAAAGGTTCTATTGATTATTGGTGTTATAGTTGGGGAAAAAATCTAGGGTAAAGGAGCAAAAATATACATGTGTTTTACCCCGAGAGCGCCCAGTACCATATGTTTTCTTTGGAACAAAAATACATATGTGATTACATTTTAGGAGCAAGAGTCACACCACCGTTAAAATCTAACTTAACGGTACTAATTTTGGGGTAGGGCCCACACTATTTTTTATGAAAATACCAAAATACCCCTATTTTTTAAAAAAAAACCAGCTCTCCATCCGTACCGTATTAACACTTCCATTGCTGCTCTCAAACTCCATTAAAGGCCACAATTTCTCAAATACCTGTGGACTTCTATACTGAGCCTGGAGGAACACGCTTGTGTACAAAAACAACCCCATTTTTAACAAAACACATAAAATTAAAAAGGCGCGCGTTCAGGATCAGCAAGTACAGTGAATTTTGAAAACATGGAAGGAACTGAGTAATTCCTTAAGAGCACGCTTAGTAATGTTTAACAAAACACATGAAATTAAGAGCACGCTATCAGAATTGGGTAATTCCTTTCTTCCAAAAATTAAAAACAAAACACATAAAATTGAGAGTTTAGTAATGTTTTTCTAGTACCTGCAAATTTTCATCGAGAACGGCATTTGTTTCAGGATCAGCAAGCTTGGAGAAAGCTCTTCGAATATAGGAAGAGCACCTGTAGGAGATGCTTCGTTTCCCACCTCCTATTTTTCCATCTAACCAGTTTGCACTGTCAAATCGGATGCCCCACCGCCTGGCTTTATCAAATTTCTAGTTCCTTCTCAATGAAAGTCTCTCTGTTCTTTTGTTATTCTATATTGCAAACTTGCAATTCCAATAAACTAACCCCAAAAACTAATCAAGCACCGAGCATATGTATATTGAATTTCAGAAACGAAATATGTTCAATCGAAATGACGACGTGAACGGTTTGGTATGAGAGTGCGATTTCCACAAGGAGAACCAGAAATCGATGATCATGACAGTGTGATTTCCACAAGGAGAACCAGAAATCGATGATGAACCAGAAAGCTCAAATGACGACGTGAACGGTTTGGTATGAAGGCGTCGCTGGACGAAGACAAAATGGAGAAGGCGAAAATGAAGTGGGGAAGAAGACGAAGCCGGGGATCCATGGAGAGGATGAGTCGCAGATCGAGATCGAGAGCTGGGGGTGTTTTTTTTTTCTTTTTAAATTAGGGGTATTTTGGTATTTTCATGTGTGGGTTCCACCCCCAAAAGTTAGATTTTAACGGTGGGATGACTTTTGCTCATAAAATGTAACCACATGTATATTTTTGCTAAAATATATATATATATATATATATAGTGCTAGGCGGTATTGAGGATAAAACACATGTATATTTTTGTTTCTTTACCCAAAAATCTATTAGTTGTCATACATAATTATGGCCATTCTTGCACGCAATATGTTTATTTATCTATAACAAACATATATTAAAAGGAATAAGATATTGTCACGAGCAAGTCACTACCACTTTTTCACCGTTAGATAGATTCTGATCTAACAGTGAAAAAGTAGTAGTGACTTGACAATGACATAATATTTTATCCTGTTTTACAGTCTTACTCAGCACCACCAGCTATATCTACAAAGCCAAACTAGTGCATATATGTTGAGTTTGCACAAATCCAAACAGGTACAAACAGTTAAACATTATGCAGAAGTTTGGTGCAAAAATTACCAAAAGTAGATATTTTCAGAAGATATGACACATCACATTAATTAATTGTTTAGTTAACTGATAATTATCAATTCAGATCCAAGCCATTATTGGAGTCACCAACGCTCCAGATTGTGCCACGTCACCCCCATAAAAAAATGTTCTTTTTTTTTTTTGAATGAGGAGAAAATATCCCGCAATAGCTAGTATAATCAGACTGTCCAAAGGTGTGGTGGGGGTAAAGAAAAGAATTCAAGAGCAAATTTGCCAATAAACTTTTATCTCAGGAGCGCCAAACATAAATAACTTTTAAGTGGATTAAAAATACCAACAAACTTTTAAAAATGTGCAATTAACACAACGCCGTTAGAAAAAGATAACGTCCGTTATCTAAGGTGCAAATTGGCCAACGAACCTTTACTCCAGGAGCGCTCAGCACAAAATTTTAAATTTCACTAAATTAAATAATTTTTTCTCAATTGTCATTATTCAAAACTACTTGTATAGATCTATGGGCAAAAATTATTCATTCTTCAATTTTATCAAAATTATAATTTGCTAAATTAAACAAAAGTTTTAATTAAAAATATAATTATATGATTTAAATAAAAATATAGGTGTTTTATAATTTATTATATATATTAAACAAAAAAGTTGTATGATTTATTTTATTTTAGAAGAAATTTATGTGAGTTAAAAAATTCATTAATGTTAATAATATTTAAAAAATCTATTATATCCGGAAAGAAATGAAATGAGTTTAATTTTTATTTTTATAAAAAGAGCTTAATGGATATCAACAATATTAATACTTAACAATATAAATTCGGCAACTTAACAATATATTTGTTAATGACAATTATAATTTTTTAAAAAACATATTATAAATCCAGACAACTTGATGATATATTTGTTAATTTGACAACTTTTTTTTTTCTATTTTTCAATAAGTCTCATATTCATATAATCAATAGATTATTTAATTAACAAATATATCATTAAGTTGCCGGATTTATATTATTAAGTATCAACGTTGATATCTATTAAACTCTTTTAATAAGAATAAAAATTAAACTCATTTTATTTCTTCCAGGATATAATAGATTTTTTAAATTTTATTAACATTAAATGTGTTACCAAAAGGTAAATAATTTTTTGAATATAAAAATTACATAAATAATTTTTTTAGAAAATTTAAGTTTATTTGTAAAGTATAATAATTATATTAATTATTAAATAAAATAACAAAATGGTAAAAATAACTCATTAATCCTTCATCGTCCTCCTTTACTATTTTTTTAACTCTAAAACAAGGGGAGGAAAAATGTGTTACCAAACGTAATTCTGATTCTCGGAGTAAAAATAAAATGGGTTAACAAACGTAATTCTGATTCTCAGAACTCTTCCAAAGCACAGAATCAGAAAAAACCGTTTCATCTCAGAAACAATGCTGGGCAATAGAATGGTTGTCGTGCACACCCTTCGAGTCTCAGCCTATCCTTTCACCATCCTTTATAAATTTTAATGGTCTTTTTTTAGATTTTAGAAGTTGAAGTGGTACATAAATATATTTTTCCCTATATTATAAAGTGTAAAAAATTCTACTCATACTAGTTACACCATGCTTAGTTTCGCTTCTTACAAAACCTGCAGCAAATTTCGGTGGACCAAAAGAATGCAGCTTTTTATATCCCTCATTTCATTTTTATGGCAATTAAATATAAAGGACATAAATTCTTTTTAATAAGATATATTCATATCTCTGTATTCCTTTTTTAAAACATGTATGATTATTTTTGTTTTTAAGATAGTTAATTGTTTTAATAATTATACTCTATTGATGTAACAGTTGTATTAGCAGATCCATGTTAGGCAAAGTTGGGCACACGATTTCTATCAAGTTTAGTTGGCAGACAAAATAAGCTCAACAAAGGATATGCTTACCAGAAGACAATGATACAAGTTAAGTTACAGCTCATCTCTATAAGTAATTGCTCTTAATATAAAACATATTATTTACCTAATTTAATTATATTAAATAAGTTAGTTAATATGATATGTATTTTATAAAACACCCTAGTCATTTTTCTTAATTCTCTCATTCTCTCTTCTTCTTGGTTATTGTTGAAGAAGTATAAATAAAAGTAAATTAGAAAAAAAAATTGACAAATATGAAAAATATGGCAAAAATCATTTTTTCCCCCAAAAAAAATCCATTCAGAATCTTTATATATATATATAATGGGGATATGATCTATACTGTCACTACATATAACATTAGGTGCAGTGAGGCCTTTACTGCGTCGTTTTAATTGGAAAATGCGCATGAATTATACTTGGTCAAAAGATTGAATTATTTAATGCTTCAATTGAATTATTTAATGAGGATCTGATTCTGTAGCAATCACAATTCACGCCCAAATAGGAAGGTTTGAGGTTAGTCAAATTAACTCTACAGCAAACGCTCTCAAGTCCTAACACTCTCCTAACGTTGACACCAAACAAACCAAAATTGTCGGGCTTTTTACCTAAACGCCCATTAGAAAAAAAGCTCCTCATTTAGCTTTTTGATAGGGCAAAACTTTAAGCCTAAAAAAACTCCGCAAGTGCACGGACCGTATCAAGTAATAAAGAGTAAGTAAGATATCGTTTCCACGAGGACTTGGTATCACAACTTTAGTTAAGCATTAATCTCACAATTTCATTTAAGTTGAAGAAAACAAAAATTGAATTTAATTAAGAAAAAGAAATTAAAACTAAAATAAAAATAAGAAAATTACCACAATAATTAAATGAGCAACCTAGAGTCACTAATCCCTTATTTGTTTCCTAGATTTTATCCCCACTAAATTAACTTTGACTTAATCTAATCAGCTAATCTAGAGTATTAATGTCTATAAATGCCTTCCGGTCCATTTATATACCTATCTTAATTAATTATGTAATGCCTCACACAATTAAGTAAGACGCGTTTTAAATCGGGCTCACTCTAATTTGATTATGCGGAGCTTCTAGGTATATTCCTATCCTAGACGCAAATTAGATTAAAACCTAACTTCACGTTAAATTTAAACCTAATTCCACATTATTTATTCCCAAGGTCAATTTAGGATTCCCTCTTCCAAGTCCAACCCTAAATCCCCAAAACATGCTCAATGGTGGCCACTCACTAAGCAATAGCAAATAACACAGGATTAAATAAACTGAATAAAATTAATCAAAACTAAAAAGTGGGAATAATCTCTAAAACCCAAACAAGTTCATAGATTCTCTAGGTTGCAAAACCAACTAGCCACACATGACTTTATTCAAATCCAAAACAAAAAGATAAGAATTCAGGTTCAAAGAAGAAGAAGAAGAGAGAGGAAAGAAAATTTCTTCGTCGCCTCCACAGTCCTTCCGTCCTTCCGTGGAAATGATGAAGAGAACCGAAACGCTCAGCCTCTACTTCTCTGCTTCTTTGTCCCTTCCTTCTCGTTCTGCGTCTCCCGATCTTTCTGCTCCGTCGTCTTTTTGCTTGTCTCTGCTTCCTTATTTATAATAATTTAGATCTTAGGCCATTGATTCTCTTTCACTTATTACAAAGATATCTCATATCTTGTAATTTACTCCATCAGATCACACAATTGATTTTGTTTCTATTTTTCTTGTATTAGACCATTGAATTTGACTGATTGCATATCCTCTTATTGCCTTTTTTACTTCTTTCCAAATCAGCTAATATTTCCTGCACAATAAAAATAGGTTATGAGTAGATTTTATACTGATTTATTCTTTGATCCCAAGTTTCACTCAATTATGGAAACGTTCATAAAAGATAATTAAATAGGTATATAATATCAATTATTACAATCAAATCTCATAAAATATACACCTATTTAATTATAAAATATATACTCATCACTTTCTTGCTACCGAAACGCCCTGAACGTTTTTGTGGGCCCATTTTCTAACATATAGTGGGAGAGAGAAGGGAAGGCGCGTGCTTATTAATAGAATCCAAAATCGACAAGTGTTTAAAGTGAAGATACTCATATGTACACGAGAAAAAGAAAAAAGAAAAAAGATACTCATATGTACAAGCTTGGAGCTTTTTTGTTTCTTGAGCCATAAATATTTTAGGCAGAATGAAAAAAAAAAAAATTAAAATTCTAAACCATACATAGTAATAGGAGAAATTAACAATGTATTATTTGTATACATTTTATTTTATAAACAATTTAATCCGTTAAATATATTTATTTAAAGACTTTCTAGTTAATTATTTTTTTAATAACCATTATTTAACTTTTTTTTTCAAATTAAAATTTTTATCTTCATTTATCTAAATATATATATAACTAATATGTTAATCTAGTATTCAATATGATTCATGTTCTTTCCAGTCATTTTCCATCTTAACTGACTTTTCAAATAATAATCCAAACACTTATCAGTTTTTTTTTAAAAAAAAAAAATCACTTCTGTAAAAGCTAAACAGTCAATCCAAACATATACAACCTAACTTTTTTCCTGCTAGGCTTTTACAAAAGTCAAATAGCTTTTAAGCCACCGTTCTCACCGCCAACCCAAACAAGCCTATCATATTCACTATTACTCTCACCCATTACCCTTATTAATTAAGGGCGTATATAAAAAAAAATTAATGCTCTTTAGGAACAAGTAAGTGCCTTATAAAAAGGACCAAATACACTTGCTAATTAGTGCCTTATAATAAGGACTAGAAGGAGTATATATACTTAAAAATAAAATTAAACAAAGTCAAACTTAAATTTCATATGGTATACAGCTAAAGTGTGAAAAATGAATAAAAAAATGGGGACATAGTTATATACGCATGAGTCATGAGCATCACATTTTCAGGAAAATGGGGCCATGAGTTGTGAGCGTGTTGCGTGCTCAAATAATTAAATGATATGATGTTATGCCCTCTTAACTATAATTTAGTTACGTGGATGTAACCGACTAAACTTGATTTAGATTTCGTGTATACAGAAATTGCTCTTGCCTTGCATGCCGCTTTTAAAAAAATTGATTGCTATTCAAATTTAATTACACTCATATGATCTCAAATGAAGATTGGTTTATTTGGTAAAGATTAAATAAAATACGGCTCGTTTATGCTAAAAAATAAATAAATTATTTTATAATAATTTAGAGATTTTTATGAAGATTGATTTATTTGGTAGAGACTTTGAACCCGTTTATTTAGGCTTAAAAATAAGTAGCTTTTGATGTTGGATATATAGTTTTCATTTTTCAAAAAATTGTTTGATTATAATTATATATTATATTAGTTGTTATTTAGTAATTTTTTAAAATTTATGATATTTTTGTGGATTTTTAGTCATAAAAATGACTAATTATTTTTATTATGATTCGATGACACCTCTAGTCCTAAATAGAATACCAAGTTGACGACTTTTTGTGTGTTTATTTCGTTCAATTTGATCATTGTGTGTTTGGCTTTGTTCTTAACTGAGTACGTAAAAGAAGGTAATTAAGGACATGAGTAATGTGGAGCTTGGATTTTTTTTTTTTTTTTATATAGCCAATGGGGGGAGGGGGAGGCAGGGTTCGAACCTTGGACAAGGGGAAGGCCAGCTCCTAAAGCTGGCCCTAGTGCCATCGCGCTACGAGGCGCTTGGATTTTGACGACGTATGTTACGTTGGTTGGCATGAAAATGTAAATATCAAGTACAGTTGCAATCGTCGGGGCTTCGTTCATTTCCATGATATCACGTTACACATGATTATTATTTCAGGGAGATCGATGATGTCACATTTATTATAATTAACTAGTTTATCAATTAAATTAATTAAGTAGTCAAGAATATACAATATTGTAAATAAAGTAATTTTTAAGAGTTATATGTTTTTTTACATAGATATCCTCCCAAGCAATTATATTGTTGAGCACCCAGGTGAGACTTATAGATATTACTACCTCCGACGCTAGATATAACACCAAGATGACTTTTTTTAGGAAATTAAGAAAGATAATTAAATTACTTTAAATTATTTATATTATTTTTTAAAAAACTAATTTGTTTAACTTATGAATTGACATATGATTTAATCATACACAACGTGTGATATAATTAAGTAACTTATTTAACTTCTTTAATCACTCAAAAAAAAAGTCAACAAGGCCAAACTTTTTTTTTTTTTCGGTTCCTCATAGGCATTTCCAAGGACCGGGCTAAACCGGGTTGGAGATCAACCCAAGGTCTAGCCCGGCCTGATAGGACCTCGACCTCCAGTCTGGTCTAATACAAGCTCAAGGTTGGGCTGGACTGTACTAGACTGGTCCAGGCAGTCCACTTTTTTTTTTCATTTTTTTGTCTTTTGCCTTCCTTTCTTTTTCTTATAGAAATCACTTTTCACTCAGTCACTTTTTTGTTATATTTTTTACTAAGGATGTTGCAATAAAGTGACTGAGTCAATTTCCGTTTTATTACTTTTTTGTATCAATTTCTGTTTTATTACTCTTCCAAAAAAAAAAATCCACTCACTGGTTTCGCCTAACTTCTGAAAGTAATAAAAAGTGACTAAGTGAAAAGTAATTCCTATAAGTTAAAAAGCACATTAAGATGTTCAGACTCTAGTGAGTGGTTGAGTGCAGAATATAGTAGTGATTTACAAAAAAGAGAAGAAAAGGGGGTCAAACTGAACTAGTCCAAGGGGCCTAAGCCTTTGAACCAAAGTCCAGTCCAACCCGAACGTCTAATCTGATCAAATTGTCTTGGACCAAATTTATTTTTACCTAGACCAACCTGACTGTTGAGTTTTTTGGACAACTTTACTTCCTCACCCGGTTTATCGAAATACATTGTTTTCAACTAATCCAGATTTGTTCCACAATGGACCCACCGTTGTGGGGAAGGGCTCCCAAAGGTATATTCATTATTGGACTTTGAGCTAAAGGACAAAAAGTAGTTACAGTTTTTTTTTTACTTAGTAGTTTACAGTTAGAAAACCGTGGGTGTGTTGGCTGACTGGGCTTGAAAAGTAATGGGCCTGATGCCTCCGTTATTTCACACTGTGACTGATGGGTTCGACCCAATTAAATTTTGGGGCAAATAAATATCTGTCTAATATGGTCATATACTCATATGGATCTTATCAAATATATATATATATATATATATATATATATATGGTCATATGGATTACTTATATGTTTTGTTAAGAATAGTTAATTCTTTGACAAAATTTTCTGAAAAATGAATTGTAAATATCTATTCAAACAAATTCAAATTCAGGATAAGGCATTTAAGTTCAAAATCTACCCCTTAACTTGCAAATGAGAATATTGTTTACAACTGTTTTATTTTGGCTTGCAACTGAGAATTTTGTTTACAGCAGTTTTGTTTTGGATCATTGACTTATAAAAACGAGCACGAATTAAATATATATTACCTCTAATTTGTAATATAAGATTAGTTATAATAAAGGAATTAAATTACAAAGTCCATGTTTGGATTAGTGATAAAAGCTGTTTTTCAAATATAATTTACGATGTACGGGATAAGTGTATGACAGAAGTTTTATCTTAACTTACATAATCTACGGTGTTTTTTGAAATACACTCTTTATGTAAATTGGTATGTTTTAAATTTATACAATTTAAATTTAATTATCTACTTATGAAAATCGAATAGCCCAACTCTTTTGTTGTTGTTGAAATGAATAGCACGAATGCTAATTACAATTTTGAACAAATGTAAATCATGTGCTCATTTAAAAATTATATTATCAATCAATACAATGTATTTATAAAATATAAAAAAAAAATTATGATCACTTTAGTCCTGTATCTTAGTCAGTAGTCACACTCTAGAACAAGTTAATGGTATCATCTATTAGTTAATCTAATTGAAAAGATCGAGTATTCATTTTTTTTTTTGAAAAATAATCCTTATTTACATATTCTTAGAATTTTTTTAATTTACGTTTTTAAATTTAATACTTTTTTTTATTGTTTTGATGATTTAACAACCTCTCTTTAGTTTTAATGTGAATGATTAGAAATGCATATACTTAAAAATGAAAGAAGTGTTATTTATAAAGGAAAAAATATTTAAATACCATTTCAACTTCTAAAACTCTGAAAAAACCATTAAAACTTGAAAATGACAAAAAAAGGATGGGTGAGAATATGAGTTTTTCATATTTTTGCTTAAAAACCAAAATGCTGCATTCACACATTTCTTAGTTTCTAACGATTTTTTTCAAAATTGCTATGATTTTTGTCAACACCATTACTGTTTTTGCCAACTGTAATCAATTGAGTAATGAGATTTACTAAAACAATAATAGTTTTGACAAAAATCGAAATGGTTTTGACAAAATCGTTAAATACTGAAAAAATGTGTAAAATGGACATTTTTGTCTTTAACTCAAAACATAAAAAACTCAGAGTCTCACCTATCCTTTTTCTATCATTTACAAATTTTAATGATCTTTTTTGAATTTTAGAAGTTGAAGTGACATTTAAATCTTTTTTTTTTCCATTTATAAAGTGTAAAAAATTCTACTCATACCAATTACTCCATGCTTAGTTTTGCTTCTTACAAAACCTTCAGCAAATTACGGTGGACCAAAAGAATGCAGCTTTGTTAAGCGCTTCGTAGCGCGATGGCATTAGAGCCAACCTTAGGAGCTGGTCTTCCCCCTTGTCCAAGGTTTGAGCCCTGCCTCCCCTTCCTCCCATTGACTGTAAAAAAAGAATGCAGCTCTTGATATACCTCATTTCATTTTTATGGCAATTAAATATAAAGGACATAAGTTTTTTTTAATAACATATATTCATATCTCTATATTCTTTTTTAAAAACACGTATGATTATTTTTGTTTCTAAGATAGTTAATTGTTTTAATAATTATACTCTATTGATATAATGTAACAGTTGTATTAGCATATCCATGTTAGGGAAAAAAAAAAAAAAAAGATTATGCGTGTGACATGTTAACTTAGTTTCTAAAATAATGTATTGGTCAATATATTACAAAGTTGGACACACGATCTCTATCAAGTTTAGTTGGCAGACAAAATAAGCTCAACAAAGGATATGCTTACCAGATGACAATGATACAAGTAAAGTTACAGCTCATCTCTATGGGTACTTGTCTTTAATATAAGACATACTATTTACCTGATTTAATTAAATTAACTAAGTTAATTAGTATGATATGTATTTTATAAAATACCGTAGCTATTTTCCTTAATTTCCTTATTCTCTCTCCTATTTATTTTTTTTTATATTAAAAATGGTGGCAAGTGTGCAACCACTCCGGGTTCTGCAGTGACAAGGACGACCCTCTCAACAGTGGTAGCTCCATACAAGGTGGATTACGAGTGGTTTTACCGCAGCTTAAACCCTAGACCTCTTAAGGGAATCCAGCGCCATATTCCGCTGAACCAACCACATGTTGGTCTTCTTTAATTATTGTCGAGGGAATATCAATAAAGATAAATTAGGAAAAGGTTGAAAAGAAATGAAAAACAGGTCAAAAATTATTATTTTTTCCAACAAAAATATTCCATTCAAAATCTATGTTTTTAGATAACTTTTCTTCAGTTGTTAATTCACACACATTCTTAGTCAAACTCTAACCCATGGCGTTGTCCCCCCCCCCCCCCCTCCTAAGTACAAATATTTTTCTATTTGAGTCAATCATGTTCGAGGTATTCTCGGATATTTAATATAGACAGCTATTTCAATAGAGATTCAAATTTTAGTTTGTTACGTTATAAGGGACAAAACTGCTTTTTAATAGCGGTTAATTTGTAATAGTTGAAAACAAAAATCGCTACAAATATAGGGATTCATAATGGTTTTTGGGGCAAACTGCTATAAATCTGCAACGATAGAGCAGTTAGGTTAGATAAACCACTACAAATTATGGCGTTAGGGTGTCATATAAACTAATGACGTCACATTTGTGTCATGTAGAGGCAATGACCGTTACAGAAGATAAAATATCTTGGAGTTTGTAGTGTAGACGCTTCCGTTACCGTTGGTGGTCCCCAGTCCTTGTTATATTTAATATCATATGGTATACAGGTAAGGTGTGAAAAAGGAATAAAAAAAAAAAATAGGGATATAGTTATATATACGCATGCATGAGTCATGAGCATCACATTTTCAGGAAAATTAATGTGGCCATCAGTTGTGAGCGCGTTGCGTGCTCAATTAATTAAATGATGTTATGCCCACTTAACAATATAATATAAATATAATTAAAAAAACAAAAATAATTAATTAATCAATGCCTGCTCCACCAAGTCTTACTACTACCAATGAGTAATTTAATTAAGGACCGAATCAGATTTAGTTAATTACGTGGATGTCACCCACTAAACTTGATTTAGATTTCGTGCGTGTATACAGAAATTGCTCTTGCCTTGCATGCCACTTTTAAAAAAATTGATTGCTATTCAAATTTAATTACACTCATATCATCTCAAATGAAGATTGGTTTATTTGGTAAAGATTAAATAAAATACGGCTAATTTATGCTAAAAAATAAATAAATTATTTTTAAAAATAATTTAGAGATTTTTATGAAGATTGATTTATTTGGTAGAGACTTTGAACCCGTTTATTAAGGCTTAAAAAATTGGAGTATATTTAAATCTCACTACCAATACAATGAACATATTGATGGGTTATACCAATATGCATCTCTATAAGCATTATCTAAATCGTATCAAGACACACCTTATTTTTTATGAGCCCCACAACTCAAATCATCTGGGCGCTTTTTTTTTTTTGGTAATAAAAAATGAATTAAAAATGGGAATATTGGAAAACAGAACAAGCATGAAGAACAAAATGTGAAGTGAACATGAAAAGGGGGAGTGATGCTTTTGAAGAGTTATGAATCCAATAATTTGCCAACAAAAGTGAGTGGCTATTGCATTTGCACCATGTCACGAGTCTTCAAATTGAAGCTCCCTTTCCTTTATTTTAGCTTTTCTTTTTTGCCAGAACTTTATTTTAGCTCTTCTCTCTGTTTTTTTTAAGGTTAAGTAGCAAACCCGAAAATTAACAGAAAATCGTAACAGTGCTATGTTTTTAGACTTCCAGAATAACGTTGAGACAAAAAAAAAACTTTCAAGATAACATAACTCTTTAACGTATACTTATGGAATAGATTTGTTGTTGAACACTTTTTTTTCCCCCTTTTTTCCAAAGAAGCCACAAGTACAGCTCATCTTTGCTTTCTTCAATGTTAATTTGCCTCCTCATGTTCCTCCATAACGTTTAAATTTTTAAATCTGTATTTTGTGTTCCACGTCGCATCAATATCTCTCTTTTTCCACTGAAGTTGGCAAAGAGACAGAACATTTGTTCATTATCGTCAGAACTGCTCTTTTCTTGTCCAACAAGCTACCTTCAATCACCAAATCTTTCTCCATCATTTCAAAGAATTAGTATAACGTATCCTAAGTTACTTTTTTGCTGCTAATCCTGCCTCCCAAATTTTATTTTATTTTCCCACAAAATCTCATGATATCATGAAGGAGTGAGTATTGGGTTTTTACCCAAAATCAAATAAAGTTAAGAGTAAATACCCTTTCTTTCTGATTCTTGAGAAAAATCACGGACCCCAATTTTGTCCCTTATACAAATAAAACCTCTTTTTAGTCTCTAAAAAAGACGAATAAGGGTTGATTGGTGAACATTTTGATCCCTAAAAAATTTCTAAAAACCCCTTTTTAGTTCATAAAAATACCCTTTTTTAGTCTATAGGAACGAAAATAGGATCCATGTTTTTTTCAGGGACTAGAAATGGTATTTACTCTAAAGTTAATTTTAAAAATTGAACCAAAACCAAATTAATTGAAAATTTTGGTTCAGTTAGGGTAATAACCCAATTTTTTATTTCTTATTCAGAAAATAATATATATTTGAAATGCTTTTGGAGAAATATTACTTTTTATTCTCAAGATTAGATTTAGGGGGGAAATATATAAAATATTTATAAATTTTTGTCTAATATAATTTAATATTTATACCCATTTAATTGTAAAAAAAAAAAGCATTTATGAATTAATATCTATTAAATATGAACATATTATACTTTGGTAACCAATATTATACTTTGGTAACCAGACTAAGACCACTTCCCTGAATCATCTCTTTGCTCATTAATTACCCAGATGTCAGGTTTTGAATTATATTTCATGTTATAAAAACTTGTCGCATTTTAAAAAAGCATATGAATATTATCTTAGTCATGATCAGGCGGCCAAAGTTGAAATTGGTGAAAATTTATTTTACACAAAAGCAAGATGAACATTCATTGAAGTTTCGTATAAATATAAAATTCTCGTGCACCAAGTTGCAAAAAATAATAAACCGTCGTCAATAAATTGCAGCCCCTTTTTTAACTTCCACTCACGTTCATTACAATTCAAATACGCAATAAACAAAGCCGACCCCCAAATTGACATTTACATTAGGAAAAAAGAAAAAAAAAGGAGCCAACAGGTTAGTTTGAGGTTTTAAAATATAAAATTTGATTGAAAGCTAATAATAAGAATTGAACTTTACACAAAATTAAATCACCAAATTTTATGGGTCATTAGGAAATAATATGATCATTTTCGTCATCATCAACAGTGCCGTCAAAGAAAGGATCTCTGAGAAGCTGAGCAGCAGACGGCCTTGCCCTTGGCTGAGCAAGGCACCTCTCAATGAAAGCCTTAACCTCTTCATCTTTGATCTTGTTCAGTGCCTCAGGTCTCACCCCTGCTGAAACTTTTTTGTATATCCTGGCCACATTGTCACACTCGCTATAAGGAATCTCTGTGGTCACCATCTCCAATACACACATTCCAAATGAGTATATGTCCACTAGCTCCGTGTAGTCCTCGTCGTATAACTCCGGTGCCATGAATTCCGGCGTCCCCAGGATTGAATGCGCAGAGTGGTTCTTCCCCACTACTGCTGCCAACCCCAAGTCACCAATCTTGACCTGTATTCACATGACAAATGAAGTTTTTCCAGTTGAACACTATCCATTAGTTTACGGTTGAAATCTTAACATTATGGTCACTGTGGAAAAGGGAATAAATTTTGGCCGGAAGAGAATAATCAGAGATTTGAAAATCAAATCTTGCAACAAAAAACTTAAAGGAATCATGAAAGTTGGATTTATATTTAAACTCACATGACGCTCGTGTTTTCCAATTTGGATAAATTAAAGAACTTGATAGTGTTATACCCAAAAAAAAAAAAAAAAATCTCAATGGTAACATCATTTCAATTTCTGAAGATGACAAAAAACAGACCACATATCACATGAAAATTAATTGTATTTTACCTTTTCCTTTATGCAAGTTAACGATGTAATGTGTGATCTTCATACTTTATTACTCATAAAAAAGCTTCCAATTCTGTTTTCTTTTTTCCTTCAATTTTCTTGACTTTTCTCTTTTCATTGATTTAAGCAACGGCAAGTTCTCAGTAGATAACCGTAACAATCAAATATAATTTCCCAACCAATTTGCCAGACACCAATATCTTGTTTTAATATCTTTGTTTCCTATTCAATTTCATACCAATTTCAACTTGACAAACAAGCAAACATGTGGGGGGCAAACAACAGGAAATTTTCAATTCGAAGCAAACAATTAATTGTTACCTGGCCAGTATTCCCATTGACGAAAATATTACTGCAATTGAGATCTCTGTGGATGATGCAGGGATCGTGAGTATGCATATAGTTCAATCCTTTCAGAATCTGTTTAGACCACTTCTTCAGCGCCTTCATCGACACATGCCTGTGCTTTTTCCGGTACTCCCTCAGATTCCCGCTGGAACAGACCTCAGTGATGAAGTTCAGAGTGCTCCGTTCGCCGTCCGTCCAGAAATGGTAGAGCGATATGATGTTCTTATTAGCGAGATTTCTCAGCAATCTCACTTCGGAGTAAAGCCGCTCCAACATGGCCGGATTGTCGCTGAAGTTCCTCAGTTTCACCTGGTTCCACGCCACTTCTATTCCTTCCTCTTGATCAAATGCTCTGTAAACTCTCTTCACGGCACCGGAACCTAACAGCTCAGGGTACCGCCCGTACCTTCTGGTCGGATCAACTTCGACGAACGCTTCAGTGTCTCCCGATCCTTCAGGCTCCACCATCGGCATCTATCACCAATTCAAACAAAAACAAGAAGGAAGAAAAAAATCAAAATCGAAATCAAAGCAAGTTTAGACCTAAGACCTGTAATCACAAAAAATCAGAAGTCAATACAACACGATAAACAAAATGCATAATGTACAGAGTTACAATTTGAAGTTCAGACACGTATCATAGGGATACTAATCAGAAAAATTTAGCCGAAGAAAAAGGAAGAAAGGCATTGAAGTAAAATACGGATGTATTGCGTGCGAAAGAGAAACAGAACATCAAATCGAGGAGAAAACATGGAAATAGAATTTGATGCTTTTAATTTTGGGAGATTTTGACGCGTTCAATTTGAGAATCAGAGCAGAAATGGAATGTAGAAGAGAGGGAGATTGTGAGGAATCATTACCGTAGAAGGGAACGGAACGCTTGACCCTGGAAAAGGGAAGGAGTAAAGAGCTTGAGCTCCTTGTGAGAGAGAAGGAAGGTCAACACGAAACGATGAATGAGGAAGTGAGATGACTGAGGTGAAATCTGGGGAGGTTTATATACAAATCAACGAGGTTGGTGAAGTTGAATGGTAATCTAATATTAATTGGGGTTTAATTACATTTCCGCGTACCAACTACAAGTAAAGAACTTACTAATTAAATATTTTATTAAAAAACTAATTTATTTATTTATTTGTATACTTGCTATTTTTCTATGGTGAATTGTTAAAATTAAAGTGTAAACTCACGTATGAATTGTACTTAATGGTTAAAGTAACTTGACCTAACTATTGTTTTTGTTTAACCCATAATTCTATTTATAACTATAGAAAATAATTAAATATATGAACAAAACTTCAATTAGCTAAGTCTAATTTTACAATCAAATCCTTTCATGCATGATTTTTTTTTTAAATTAATAATTGTCCAACATAATTTTGAAAATTTTATCAACAGGTCCACATGTCAAAATTTAATTGGAGAATTGTACTTATAGATCTAAGAAAATGAACCCAAATTTTCTCCTAATTGCATATATATTCCGCATCTCTTATATTAGGTTAAAAAATTGAGAAAAACTAGTGGTCTTAAAATAAATTATTCACGTTAATAAAAATTCATTCTGTTGGTGAGAATTTAGTTCAAGGTCTGTAGCATTGTGTTTTTAAGTAATCCTGTTAATACAAAGACCTTGTTGTTAAATGATTTATAAGTATTTTTAAACACAAAATTAAACAATATACTCCTTCTAATCCTAATTATAAGATTAAGTTGACTTCTTTAAAAAGATTAAGAAAGCTAATTAAATTACTTTAGAGTATTTTTATTTTTTTCTTGAAATTAATTATTTTGACTAATAAATTAACCTATAATATAATGGATTTTTACATGTTCACAGTACTTATTAGTAATTTACGTTATCCTATAACTTATATGTACCCCTTTTGATTGCATTCATAAGTTATTCTTAATATGTTTCACTTGTTAAAAAAAAAAGTTATTAATTTTGTCAAAAAAAATTAAGTACTTTCCGACTCTACCCTTAGTACATATACACATGTACACTTTTTTAAAAATAGCAGTCCACACAATAGAAAATAAATTAAGATTGAAAATATACATTCATATAAAAATTTAATAATGTAACTATAAATAATACAAAAAACTACTATTTCATACTTACAAATAAGACAAGAAGATTGATTTTGTTGTACAGTTTTGCTATATGTCGACAAAATTTGTTTCCTATATTTCTTTGTCTGTTTTGGTTATAGCAACATACCGTATTATACCATATCACTTTGGTCTTATTTATAAGTCCAGTTTGATCAAATCTCACATGGTACCAAGGAGAAGTAAGTATTTCAATGATTATGGAATAAATTTTCAATTTTACTATCATTTATGAATGGATACCTTTTAAAATTTATTGTTAAATCTCTCTCATCTTTTTCTTTCTAAATCTCTCTCATCATCATTACTATAGGCAAAGTTGTTACAATCTCATTTATTTGATCAAAATAGACTTATAAAAAGACTAAATTTTTTAGTCAAAATGGATTTATAAATAAGACCAGAGTGATATTCTTTATCATCCATGAGGGCATGTTTTTCATAAGAGTTGTGCATCTACCTAGGAAAGTGTTCAAATGAAAATTTTGGTTGGACAGGTCAAAAGTCAAAAGTCAAAACCCGAGTTCCATCATAATGGGAATGGTCGAAAGGGTCAATGGGATTATTCAAAACTAGAAGCATTACTGTTATCTTGGAAAGTGGAGCCTAAACCCATTCGTTTCTGCGCTGTTTCATTGTTGTCATACTCAATTACTCATACATAACGTTTTAAATTTAGGGTCAACGTCTTCCGCCGCGTGTGGCGGCGCATCTCCGCGTCAATGCCGCCTCCAATAACCTAACAACGCGAACGGTACAAATGCTTACACGGAGCCCCAGCTTCCATTTTAAACTCCTAATTCTAATAGCTCCAGTTCCAACTAGTTTCTCTAGTCCTTATTATAAGGCATCAACTAATAAATTTATTTGGTCATTTTCATGTGGTACGTATTTGTTCTCAATAAACATTAATTATGTTTTTCCATGTCTGCACATAATTAATAAATGTAGTGGGTGAGAGCAATAATTAATATAATATTAGTTTAATATAATAAGTAGATGTAATATTGGAAATTATTTAGATTTTAAAATAACTTTACTGACTTTAACTGTTTTTATTGGTTTGTAAGAAAAGTTAGTTGGTGCCTTATAATAAGGATCAGAGAGTATAAGACATAGTTGACTTTTTTTTAAGAGATTAAGGAAGTTAAATAAATTATTTAATCATCTCATATGTTGTGCATTCTTAAATTATATCACTCTGGTTCTATTTATAAGTCATTTTTAACTAAATCACACATACTAAAAAAAGGTAGTTAAGTCAATGATTATGGGGTAAATTTTCAACTTTATCCGTATTTATGAATACATATGTTTCAATTCTTTATTCTTTCTCTATTTTTATTAGTAAAATTAATATTGGCAAAATTGTCACAATATTATTTTGTATCCTGAGACTGGACTTATAAATATGACCAATTTTTTTAAATAAAAAATTCATAAATTAGACCAGAGTGATATATCATTTTATAAGTTGGGCATAATTGTTTGAATAAAAAATGACAAATATAAATAACTTAAAGTAATTTAATTGACTTTCCTAAACTCTCCAAAAAAAAAAAATCAAATTTGTCTTGTATTTAAACCGGAAGAAAAAACAAAAAAGAACGTGGCCAATTTTCTCCCACGACGTTCTCATACCATGGACTTGACACACTTGGCTGTGAGGGGGAAAAATTGTATTTCAAGATTGGTAAATTCATTTAAAAAATTGGTAAATACGCACGCATAAATTATTTTTATGTAATCGTTAAGGGGTCAATATACAAAAAGAGTTTTGTTTTGTAAAATACAAAAAAAAAAAAAAACTTGTTCTTTAATTAGAGCAATAGTCAGTGGCCCAAGAAATTACTTAAGGGAGGGCACAAGTGATGGGGAATCAGGGGCTGCCCTTTTTTTTTTTTTGAAAGTTTTAAATGCATTAAAAATATATATATAAATAAAAAAAGAAAAGAATATTAAACAAATATTCATGAAATCAAGTGAATACTGATGATATAATAATAGAGACAATTATTTTATAAACCTGTCATTTAGAAAAGTAAGACTAAGTGCGGTTAGAAATGCAGCCACATAAATTATAATGTAGGCACTGGACACTCAATAAGTTCAAGTATTTATATTTTAATAATACAAGTATATTACAATATAAATAATTATAATATCATCCTTTTAGGCCTTATTTTTTATTGTAACCATATATATTATCTGGGGAAACAATCTGATGATGCCATAGATTTTGATCAATGTTATAATTTAGTCTAAATTCATTTGTGTATTGTATTAAGACTGGAAAGATAATGTAGCCCTAGAAGGACATTTTTGTAATTTTACATTAGAAATAAATCAAGGGGAGCACTTGCCCCTCTTCTAAATTCTAATATATGTAGGTCTGCCTTTGGGCCGGTAGTGGGCACGAAAAGTCCAAGTTACAAGAGCATTGAAATCGCAAACTCCTATTTAGAGGTCCTTCTTCTGGCTAGGGGTGAGCAACGGACCCGGTACCCGCCCAACCGCCCGTAGGATTTTTCCCGGATTGGGCCCGTCACGGGTATGGGACTGCCCTGTACCCGTTTTTATTATACAGGCGGGTCACGGGTTGAGGCACGGGGCACCCGTGACCGCCCGTACCCGTTTAAGTGCTTTATTTTATTTTATTTTATTTTTTGGATTTCCCCTCAGCCCTTAGCCTGCTCGACACAAAGAATGAGAAAAATGAGAATCAGATCAGTTTAGAGATTCAGAGACCCACCAGCCCACCACAGTCCACAGTCCACAGCCCACAGTCCACAACTCCACTTTCCCCTCAGCCTCAGCTACCCGAGTCATGATTCACGAAGTCGCTCCACCAGAGACATATTTTTGATTCAAACCCTAGCAAGCTAGCTCGCTGTCGGACCGTCGCAGCTCGCAGCAGCCGTCAGCCGCCGCAGTAGCCTGAGCACCATCGATCGTCGCGCGAAACGTCTGTTGCTGCCACATCTGCCTCTCCCTCTCACCGTCGACGTGTGCCTTTTGTAGGTTTTGAATCTTGAATCCTGCTTCCTCTCTCTCACTGTATCTGTATCACTATATGTTCCTCTCCCTCTCCCTCTCACCATCGACTTCTTTTTTTTTTTTGGCTCAAACTCACCATCGACTTCTCACTGTATTGAGCTGTATATAAAGAAATTGATTAAGTGTAACCTAAATCATGCTTTCTTGAATCGACGTGTGCTTTTCGTAGGTTTTGAATCTTGAATCTTGCTTTCTTATTAGTTGATTAAGTGTAACCTAAATCATCGTCATTTTGGATAAAGAAAGCCCTAATCTTTTAGGTTAAGTTTAACCCAAGAGTTCAAAATTTACACGTGGGTGTTAGTTGAGATTTGTGGAAACTTTTTTTTATATATTAATTTGTGGAAACTTTTGATTAAAATAGCAAATCTCTCTCAATCTTGCGTATCGATTCTTCTAATTAGCTGGTATGTATCCTTAAAAAACACACACACACACACTGTTCTGGCCAAAAAAACAGTTTTTTTTTAAATTATTATAAAAAGCCTAGATATAAAAACGGGTTTCCCGGACCCGTTCATTATACCCGTGACCGCCCCGTACCCATTTTATACGGGCAAAATGGGGTTTCACACGGGTACGGGGTGCCCTGTACCCGTGATGGAAAAAACGGGCGGGACACGGGTTGACCCCCGGGGCAGCCCCGCCCGCCCGCTACTCACCCCTACTTTCGGCGCTGCAATTTTGTTTTTTTGTTTTTCACTGTTCTTCTACGTTCTGGTTTTTATGTTTCTCTAATAAGTTGCTTAGGTGCTCCTAGTTATATTTTCAATATCGAATTCAGGTGCCCATAAGGCTCCAGAAGATAATTGCATGGTTCGAAGACTGGAACTATATATGCTTCTTTTATCTCTATTCAGTTGATCACGATGCAGCATTGTGCTTGTTATCATGTTTGGGAACTTAAAAGTATTTATTTACGTAAATCGAGATAAAACTATTCTAACATATTTACCTCGTATACTATAAATTACAATGAAAAGCTGCTCTTAAATGCTCCAATCACTATTTCAAGTAAAGTACATTGAGTGGTATTAGTGGTTGGTTGGTGTTTGTTTGTGTTTTATTATTAGATTTTGATCTAATAGTCATAAAAAGGATAAAGTATGGGAACGGATCAGGAAAAAAAAAAAGGAGAGAAGCTAAAGGCCCATTTGGATAAGCTTTTAAAAAAAGTTTTTTTTTTAATACTTGTTTTTTAAGCTCCAAATTGAAACTTTTAAAAAAAGCAGCACTTTGACTTTTTTTTGTGACTTTTGCTTTCTCAAAAATCTAAACACATAAATTAATTTAAAAAGTTTTTTTTGGGCATTAAAAAGTGCTTTTTTTCTCAAAAAAAAAAAACCTATCCAAATGGACCTAAATCCGTTAACCCTCTCATGTTAGTTTTTCTTGTAGATAGCTTTATACATATATTGTTTTTTTTTTTTAAAAAAAAATGTTTTTCTGTCTTCCGTTTATTGCTTTATATTTTTTGGCGCCACATCTTCTTATCTCCAGAGGCTCGCAGTTGAAACCAATTTTATGTCTGCTTTTACTGAATTGTTAATAAAATTGTCTCTTATTTAAAAAACAAAATTTAATATTTATATTTTAACTACAATGATTTTTTTCCCCAGTATTTTAACTACAATAATGCTAACTCTAAATAATTGTTTTTTTCATTTGAATTAGAAAAATGAAAATTTTTTCTTTTATGGTAGAAAATAACAGAATGTCGGCTTCATGAAGTAACTGAAATAGGTATAGTGAAAAATTCGCTTTTTTAGGACCAATTCTGGATCCATCCAGTGTCAATACAGTTGGTCTAAAAAGTTTGTTAATCTTAAGACCCGTTTAGAATTACCAGTTTTAAAAATCACTTTTTAGGTTGGTTATAAGGTCTAAAAGATAAGACTTTTAAAACTAATTTTTTAAGATATAAGATCTAAAATACAATACTTTTAAGACTGTTATGTATAATATCTGGTCTTAAAGATAATATTTAAACCTTATATTTTTAAAATCGTTTTTAAAAATTTCATCTTAATTCTTTTTAGATTTGATATTTTATAACTTCCGGTCTAAATGTTTTCGTTTTTTTTTTCACATATCCACTCTATTTCTTCATCTTACCCACCATCCAATATATCCAGCAACTAAAAGAATAAAAATTATTGGAAATAAAATACAAATTGATTAATTATTGAAAATGAATATATTGCCAACAATATTCTAATTGAAGTGGGAACAAAATCAACCTAATACTCCAATTGGTTTTTATTACAAGGCACCAACTAGCAAGAGTATTTGATCCTTTTTATAAAGCACTTGCTTGTTCTCAAGGAGCATTAATTATTGTTTTTCATATATGCCCCTAATTAATAAGGGTAGTGGGTGAGAGTAATAATTAATATAATATTGGAGTTTAGTGCAATTAGTAGGGATAATATTGGAAGTTACTTAAATTATAGAACAATTTTATTGACTTTAATTGTTTTTATTACTTTGTGAGAATTGTTAGTTGGTGCTTTATATCACTCTGGTCTTATTTATAAGTCCTTTTTGACCAAAAAATTTGATCCTGTTTATAAGTCCCTTTTGACCAAATAAATGAATTTATGACAATTTTTCTCATATTAATTATACTAATGAAAATAAAGAAAAAAGAAAGATTGAAAGGTACCTAATAATAAATGAGGGTAAAGTTGAAAATTCACCTCATAATCATTGAGTTAACCACCTCTCCTTGGCATGTGTGATTTGGTCAAAAGGGACTTATAAATAAGACCAGAGTGGTAATAAGGACCAGAGGGAGTAACTATTATTTATTACAGATCACATACAACATTTCATAGCCTTCAAATGATGAATACATATATGATGAAATACACAAGACCTAAACTCACTATTGTTCTAAGAACTTATAAATGAATTCACAACAATATTTGCCGATGAAGTCAATATCTTTTTCAAGAAAGGGATAAGTGAGATCAAACATATGTAACATCAAAGCTAGAAAAATCATTGACTTACAAGCTAAGTTTAAAAAAAAAAATTAAAAGTATGTAGTCACACATAATTGTTAAAATACACATTTACCTCTTGAGTCAATTCAATTATGCCTAATGTAAAAATGTCAAATATGTGTATCAACACATAAAGGCTACATAAGTTGGATCCCAATGATTACTTATGAGTATAAAAAAGAAAATGACATAATTAAAATTGTATAAAACATAGCTTATTAAACAAGTTTATAAAGCAAACAAAAAAAATGTGATGAAACTACCTATTTAGAGTCTTAGGTTGATTTTCTTATTCAATGATGCTTTAGTTACCGAAATCTAATCACTCAAGCTAAAATTGAATCCTCATACAAAAATACAAATGTAAATTTCAAAACGAAAAAGGGAAATATGAGAGAACCATGAACCTGATAAAGGATTATAGTGAAAAGAGAGGTTCCGACAGCGACATTCAAATTTCGGCGTGATTCATTTTTTAGATCAGTTCTAAGAAAAATAAAGTCTAAAAAGTTTCATCTTTTAAACCGATTATTTGTAAAAATCGGTCGTAAAAGTAATAAATATATTATATTTTTTATTCCACATCTTTTAGACCGGTTATAAGAAATATAAGGACTAAAAAGTTTCATATTTTAGAACGGTTATTCGTAAAACCGGTCTTAAAAATAATCGAATTTTTATTATTTCTATTTTTTAATCGGGTTTTCAAAAAACCGATCTAAATAATATTTTTTAGGTCTTTTATTAAAGAAATCAATTTAAAAAATTCTTTATATTATGACATTGTAACTGTTCATACTTTTTACACATGACCATCTGTAGGTCCATTTAAGATAGCTTTGGTAGAAGTGGCTTTTATTTTTGATAGACTTTTCTGAATGGACTTTTTTTCCAATGGATTTTTTCTATTGTAATTTGTGTTTAGGATAGCGATGACAAAGTAGCTTTTGTTTATAATGGGCACTTATTTGGTACTATCTCCGGTCCTAATTATAAGGCATAGTTGACTTTGTTTGAAGAGATTAAGGAAGCTAAATAAGTTACTTAATCATTTTATATGTTGTGTATTTTTAGATTATATGTTAGTTTATTAATCAAACTAATTATTTTAAAGAAAAAAATAGAAAGAAAAATACTCTAAGGTAATTTAATTAGTTTTCTTAATTTCTCCAAAAAAGTTAACTATATCTTATAATTAGAACCGGAGGGAGTATAACTTTTAAAAAGATAGATGAGATGGAAAATGACAGAAAATGGTATAAATCAAACTCATATAAGTTTAAAAATACACCTCCGCATATAATGTAATAAACCTTCGCATATGATATGATAAAAGAAGTCATTATTATGCTTGGGCTTCATGTCATTATTTTTTACTGTGGTAAAAAAAAGTTATTATTGTTATTATTTTTTCGGCCGAAAAAGTTGTTATTGTTTACATGGTGTAACTAATGGTCTGTTGACAATAAATAAATAAAAGTAATTGAGGCACATTTCACTACTACAAAAAAACCTAAAAAACGACTTAAATAAGACTCAATTAACGTCCCTGTTCAGAGGGACGTATCGATCGAGATAGTCATAATTCCCACTTTTGGCGTCTTAAACAAAATTCAGGATTTCTGAATACAATTATTTTGGGGGATAGGTTATTCTACCTATTCTTATTTTGCCTACCTCTACCTACCTCTCTCAATACCGTTAGATTATAATCTCATCCAACGGTGAAGATTTGAGGAATAAAATAAACTCTTTTACTCCCTCCCACCCAGTCTCTCTCCTCCACTAGCAAAAAATAATTTTTCAAGGTTCTTCCTTATCTCTCTAGTTTTTGCTTCCTATATGTTTTCCCGGAAAAATCCTGAACTGAAAGACCTAAAATCTACATATGCAGTACCTTATTTACATCAAATGGCTCAAAACCAGGTGGAAGAAGAACAATAAATTAAGTTCAACAATTAAAAAGTGGCAATCCATTATGCAGCAAGAATAGGGTACCCATAAAGAAGTTTCATAGATTCCAAACGCGATAAGCCCCTCTACTCAGCGAAGATCGGCGGGCCAAGCATATGATAAAATCTCCAGAATATCCGATATAAATGAGAAGAAAAGAGAAGGGAAAACCAAACATTTTCAACTTCAGCAGTTCGATAGAAAGATGGGTTCGATTTGCAAAACGATTTAAAGAGGGCTTCGATTGAATCAAACTTTTTTTAGAATAAAAATTTCATGTAGAGAGATTCACTTTGATAAGTGTGATTTTTGTAACAATCCTTCAATTTTTATAAATTCGATTTCTGCAACAATTCCTGGCGAACGATTTTGAGACATCAACAATTCAATTTCGGGTTCAGGATTTTTCTGAGAGAGAGGGAGGGAGGCAGGGGAGGGAGGAAGGGTTAAATGGTTTATTTTATCCTTCAAATCTTCATCGTTGGATATATTATAATCTAACGGTACTAAAAGAGGTAGGTAAAATGAGAGTAGGCAGAATAACATATCCCTTATTTTGGTGCCCTAAAAAATAATTAGGACGTCTTAAGGTTTTTGTTTTGTTTTTTTTTTAAAAAAATTTCGATCGCCCAGCCTCCTTACGCGCTTGCCTCTTGTACTCACGACCATTTCGCCCACGACTCAGGACACAAAGCGGCGATGCTCTTCCATGACAGCAGATCTATGCAATCAGTGAAGCAGATATATTTTTAGATCTATAGTAACAAAAAAAAAACCACAAAAGCATAACTGTGCAATCAATAAAGCAAAACTATTTTTAGATTTTGAGTAAAAAAAGAACCACAACAGATCTATGAAATCAGCGAAGCAGATTTATTTTCAGATCTGGAGTTGAAAAAAAAACCACAAGGGATGGAGAGGGACCTGAAGATCACTGGACCTGAAAATCGCTGGACCTAAAGATCTGGAGTCACGAAATTCGCAGGACCTGAAGATCGTTGGTGCCTCGCCGTACTACGCTTTTGCCGGTGAGTCGCATCGTCGTAAGGGATGGAGAAGGAGGTCGCAGCAGCGAAGGAGCAAGGTCGCTAAGGGAGGTCACTGTGAAAAAGGTCCGAGAGCAAGTTCTTCGCGCGATGAGAATTTTAGAGAACAGACGCATGGAGGAAAAAACCAGAGCAAATGTGATTATGTTACAGCTGCAGTGCAAAAGAAAGAGAGCAAACGCATGGAGGAAAAAACCAAAGTGAATGTGATTATGTTACATCTATAGCGTAAAAGAAGAATAGAAAAAATCTATTCTATAATAATAATTCATAAAAAAACTGGACCAAAGGTTCAAGGAGACTAAGTGAGTGATGAGGCAATTTTGGCGTCATGAAACTTTACTAAGGATGTCAAAAAAAAATTTTGGCATCCTGAAAATTGTATAAGGGCAGCAAAAAATTTAAATAAGGCGTCCTTACATATATTTAGGACGCCAAAAAAGCAAAACTAGGCCTAAAAAATTAGCTTGGGCCAAAAAATTACCTTTTTGGCATCCTGAAAGTTCTTTAGGGCGCCAAAAAATTAAATTAAGGCGTCATTAACCTTATTTATGACGCTAAAAAAATATTATTCCCAAAATATTAGCTGGCGCCAAAAAAATTGCCGAAATGGCGCCATGGCACAAAACAAACAATTTTTAGCGCTATTTTAGGCGTCCTGAAATTATTTTATGACACCTTAATTAATTTTAGGCGTCCTAAAAAATATTTTAGGACGTCAAATTCGTATAATTCAAGTAAATAATTACAAGAATACCAACGTGTTCACTTTTAACTTCCCTTTAAAAAATAAGGACATCTTTTAGGGAAATAGTAACCCTTTTTTGTAGTAGTGTTTGGACAGACTCAACAATTAATTGTAGAGGATACACATCATGCGAAATTTTTGAAAGAGGACAGGAGACTCACTAGGAGCTTGACTTGAAAGAGGAGAGAGGAAAATGAATATGGTTGTTTTGGGGGTACGAGAGTCATTTCTTAAAGGGCCCATAACTTGAATTGATGAGAAGCACTTTTGGTGGGATCATAAGCCATGATTTCAGGCTTCAAGCTTTATGGTTGAAGCACTTCAAATAATTAAACCACCCAAACACCTAATAATTCAGCTTTCCTCTTTTTATTTTTTGGTCAGAATAGTAACATATATTGATACTAGTAATGAAAGTTACATACAACGATTACATTGTGACAACAAACATAAACGATTACACTGTGACAACAAACTGAAAGAAAACAAATCAGAATAAGAAGGCTAACAAGTACAACAACGCCAAACCAATTGAAAGGAAAGCTAGTCACCACAAAACAAATAGGAATAAGAGCAGCTTCAAAGACTTCATAGGCTTCCTTGCCATCCGAGGTTAGAAAGGATATGGAAGAAAGTGCTGGTTCCAAAACCCACCCGATCGGGCACACCTCCTTATAAGAAAAAGCTGCACATAGGTCAGCTACACAAACACCCCCAACTTGGGGAATAGTACAGAGCACACCCAACCTCAGACGAAACAAGACAAGAGAAATCCTGAAGAGAGCTCTTGCTCATCTAATGAAACAACCTTGGTGACATCAACCACCCACCCAACAGATAATGGCTAACATAAGTGATATGGATTCGTCCCCATCTATCAATCTTATCTATGGTTTTCTCCCAGATAATGCACAAAATAATAGCAACCATCAATAAAACCCTTACCCCAAAAACACGAATCCAATCCACAAAAAGGAACACCACCATAATAACCCATAACCACACCATCAGGGGACAAACACAAACAACAATTGACCAAATCCACAACATCAGGAAACATAAATAAATATAAAGCAAGAAAAGAAAGAAAAACAAGAAAAACGAACAAAACATGAAAACCGAGGCACCCCCACCACCGGAAACCGCCGACAAGCCAGAGACCACCGGCGCGTAGGCGACCACTGCCAAGGAAGAAGCCACCGTTGAACAAGAGGCCACCGACGAACCAGGAACCACCGTCGGAGAGGGCATCGGAGCAAAAACTCCCACCGCCGAAGACGAGGGAGGACCATCAACGTAACCACAGAACAGAGGGCCACTGGAGCTGGGAAGACGGTGAAGCCGGAGACCAGAGGAGAACCGGCGCCGAACAAAAAGGACGGCCACCCCTCTATATCTCCATTCCGGCCTAAAACCCGCCTGCACCTGACTCAAAGAAGGCCGATCTATACGTCGGCTGCTAATGTGGCTCAGGAGGAGGCTCGCCGGTGGCATAGAGGCAGAAGCCCAGGCGGAAGAGATATAGGGTTTGGCACGGGAGAGAGAGAGCGATACGCGATGGGTGCGCGGAGAGGATGCCTGGGGTATTCAGCTTTCCCATTTGATGGACTTTTTTCCCCATCTAATGGGATAATGCGTCTATTAGATGAGTTCCCAAACAGCCACTATAAATGCTATGGAGGTCTAAAAGCCTTTTTCTAGAAGGACTCTATATTTATGAAGCCTGCTTTTCCATCAATGTGCCTATAAACGACCATCCACCACTGCGCGTTTTGGCATAGGCGCAAGGTTTAAAGCTTCCACAACACCGAAGTCGATGCTCATACGGCATCGTTGCGCTCTGTTCGTGTTCCCCTCTGTCTTCTTTTTTTTTTTGGTCAACATCTTCCCCTCTGTCTTCGCAGGATTGGATTGGATTTGGTCTAGCTAGGGTTTGCTATGTATCTCAAATATCTGGCTAACACTGCTACATACTAGAAAATTGATTTCTGGTTTCGGTTTCAACCTCCGCTACCCAGAAAAATGGCTACATTGAAGACAATTTCTGCGGCTCTAAAACTCATCGACACAAAAAAACAAAACCTTAAGAAAGCGCACGAGGAGCTCCAAGCTCGCTACTCTCTTCTCTCCTCCTCCTCCTGTATCTTCTGGTCGGACATTGATTCCCATTTTACCTCAATCCAAGATTCTCTCACTCAACGTTTTCACCATCTGGAGTCCCTTGAATCCCGGCAATGCGATCCCCAATTGGAACAAACTTCCCAATCAATTCCCGTATCTTCTTCATCATTGCCTAATCAAAATTCACAGGTTGAATATAATCCCTCGGTTCCTAATGGCCCATCTTCATCATCAAATCCTCCCCAGAATCGAACTGATTTAGTTCCCGAAAAATCTTTAGTACCTGGTGCAGTGACGCCTAGGCGCGAGTTGGTTGCACTTTGCGAGACGATGAATGGCATGGGGTTGAGGAAGTACGTTATTGAGCATTTTAGAAGAAATAGTGGTCTTGAAGATGAGCTTGCCGATGCTTTACGGTGTGCTCCAGACCCAGCGGCAATGGTTCTGGATTCATTGGATGGGTTCCTTGGGGCTAATGGCATGAAGGAAGCGGAATTAGGGAAGATCAGGAGGTGTTGCGTGCTCTTCTTGGGAAAGTTAAGGGCTATATCTCCGAATATTGAATTTAACGAGAAAGAAAAAGCTAGGAAGTTGGCGGCAGAGTGGAAATGGAAGTTCATGACTGCTGATCGTTCAGACGCATTGACGGCCTCGGCTTATTTGCATCTTGTGTTGACCTATGGTTTGGTTTCAGAAGTCAGCATGGATGACCTTGTTCAGTTTTCCGCAATGGCTGCGAGCAACAAGGAATTTCCTGAGCTCTGCCGAATTATGGGGTTGGCTGATAAAGTTCCCGGTAAGTCGATTGCTCTTTTAAGGTCGGGCTAGTGTCTCCCAAACTATGCTGTTCGAGTTTATATTGGAGCTTCAAGGACTTTAATTTACTAACTTGGAACGAATCCTGACTTTGTATTAGAATTATAGCACGTTGTCGGTTATAGACTTATTGGTGACGACCCGGTTTATTTATGTGATTTGAATGATATATTGACGTGCTTTTGGAATTATGATTTCTAGAAGTTTGTGGCTTCGGCATAAGTTTACATTTTGAAACTAGGTTCTCTCTACTGAAGATGGGTAGTAGGATTGAACGATTTTAAGATTTTAGAAGTGAAGAAATGGTTGGTAAAGGTTCTTATATGGAAGAATCTATTAAAATTTCGAGCATGTATATGCAATATGTGCAAGTTTGGAATATCAGTTTGATAGATATATGGCACCTTCTTATGAGGCATACGATGGAAAGGCAAATCTCAAGTGTTAATATGCGACATAAAGTATTGTACTGATATGATGGGAGTTGGTTGTTTCTTGAATTTCTTTGAGAAGTTCAGATGTTTGTGTGTTATGGTGGACCTGATAGATGGTATTTATGTACATTTCGTTTCTGGATTAGGAGATAAAAAATGAGTTGAGAAAAGATAGGCCATATCTTGTTATCTAATTATGGCATTCTGCATGTACCATAGACAGGCACACACTTGTTTCTAGCCATTATGTTTGTATAATTACTAGTTTGACATTTTTAGTTTTGTTGGAAAGAGATTAGACAACTATTATTTTTGTTTTTC
Source organism: Acacia crassicarpa (assembly GCA_034222035.1). Classification (NCBI taxonomy): domain Eukaryota; kingdom Viridiplantae; phylum Streptophyta; class Magnoliopsida; order Fabales; family Fabaceae; genus Acacia; species Acacia crassicarpa. Next base: position 18,180,351 of record JAWXYG010000004.1, on the reverse strand, counting down.
AGATATTGTTCAGAAACTTGTGGATAGGGGCAAATATGTTTTGGCTGTCAAGTATGTTATGGAGTTTAATCTTGCTGATAAGATCCCGCCAGTACCCATTTTGAAAGCTTGTGTGAATGACATTGAGAAACTTGCTGATAGAATTCTCCAAGCAGGGAAGCCTCCAGTAAGTGCGTTCCTATAATTGATATCCTTATTTGGATGCTAGTGTTCATACTTATTGTGGTGATCTTTGCAGGTTGAGGCCATATCTAGAGAAATCCATAAACTGAGATCTGTAATTAAGGCTATCCAGAACCACAATCTTGAATCTGAATATCCAATAGCAGGCCTTGAGCAGCGGATAGAACAACTGGAGAAGCAGAAGGCGGACAAAAAACGGCCTTTATCTGCTCTTGTTGCAAGGCCTCAGCCTCAGCCTCAACAACATCAGCAACAACAACATCAGCTGCCAAAGAAAAATATCAAGAGCCAGGAGCAGAAGCAACATGGTTCAAACAAGCTTCCTCGGGGATCTGTTCCAGTTGCACCTGCAGCTCTCCAGCTGAATGTTGGTAGTGCCACTTCAGCATTACACCAATACCAACAGCCTCTTATTCAGTCAACAGGTTTGTTGCCAAAACATCAGAATTCATACATGAACACACAAGCCATGCCACAAAACATGATGGGACCAACCTCTACCATCTCACATTATACAGGTCATTCTGCTGGGTCTTACGATTTTGCCAGTGTCCCTATGGGTTCCAGTGGAAACCCCAGTCAAGTTGGTTCTCATCATTACTCATCTGAGCCGAATTTTTCATCTGATTTTTATGATAGGATTGCTGCTTATAGCAGTCTTCCACATTATTACCATCCATCTTACTATCCTCAATAGTTTACGAAACTGAACCTGTTTTAAACACTGAACTCTTGGGTTGGTATTACACTATATTAGATTCTCCCTGGCTTAGCACTTCTGGTTTCTGGTTATCAAAAGCATAATTTGCTTCTTTGATCACTTGATGAGTTTGTATCTATAAGAGTACTTTTAGGTTAATCATGATCCTCAAGGCTACTTTGCTTTGTTCTGTTTTTCTTTTTCTTTTTTCTTTCTTTCTTTTTTTGTGGCAAGGGATGGGGACTTAAATGGGCTTTCAAAAGTAAAGCGTTCCTATTGAGTAATAGTTTACCACTTTACCTGAGGTGAAATTCTTATCAGATGACTCCTGTCAATTCATATGCACAGATGATTTTTTTCCCTTTTCTGTTTTAAAAATGTGAAAGAAGGCAAAAAAGTTTGTTTCCCAAAAGGACTCTTGAGAGCCCAAAAGTCCTAACCAAACACCTCCTAGGACAAATGGGTTGGCCTTTTCAAAATCAACACGTAGGATGGGAGTAATCTGCCATCAGATAGCATTTCCTGGATGTATTTAGTTATTTTTGGACTTTACTTTGTTCGCCTCTCCCCATAAACAGACATATACCTTCATAAGATATGTTTTTTTTGGATGTCAAAATTCAAACCTTTGACATAGGATGCACATTTCCTGACCTTTTTTCTTTTTTTTTTTTGGGAAAAAGTTTGTTACAATTTACAAAGGACTGGGAGCTGGCAGTGTGAAAGGGGCAGGATAGAGATTAACCTACGTAGACCAGGACCCCCAATCACTTGTGTCCAGGCCCCAGGGGAAGTTCCACTTGAGCCAGTGCCTTGAAGAATTAAATGTTTCTAAGAATTGTTTTGGAGGATGTTATTTTTAATCTTATTTTACTCAGTCCTATTATCCATCCATCTACAGGTGGCATGGCAAAGACATATATTTTATTATTGATTATCTTATATACCTCTCTGGAACATTTTCTATCTTCAACATCAATCTTTTCCCACCCCCTTTTTATCTGAAATTCCTCCTAAAAGTAGGATTGGGTGCTCTCTACTCTCTCTCTCTCTCATGCCTATGGACCCATCTGAGGTTGTCTTGAAAGTGCGAAGTCAATCTCTTGGTTTCCTTTTGAGTTTGCAATTTGTTGTTCTCTTGAAATTTGACATCTGGCACACCTGCATTGAATAGGCTTGTAGGTTTGGCTGTGAAGGGTGACGGATTTTTGTCCAAGTCTACTTATAAATTGAGTTGACAAGAGATAATTTTATTTCGTTCCTTCTTAAAGACTGAGACCTAATCAAGGTTGAGTAGCTTATAGCTTGTGTAGATGGACCTGAAATGATGTTAATCACCCTATGTCCTCTGGTAGTGCCTATGTTTCTTTACATAGAAGTCGATGTCTCATTCTTGCTGAAGATGAAAGCAGCCCAAATTGTAACATGTTTGGGCACCCATGTATCATTCCTTGGGTTGGCCTCATTGATTTTGAATCCAAGCAAAGTGACAGAGAAAACCTCTTGAGCTGTGTGAGTCATTGTGGATTATATATCAATTACTCACTGGAGGTCAAACAAAGAACACTCAATAATCGACAATTAAGATAACCTTCATCTCCCTCTCCCTCTAAAGTTGGTGATTAGAAGAATAAGCTTAAGAAAAACATTGGGGGTGTGTTTGTGCACTTGCACGTGCCAGTTGTCAAGGGAGTTTTTGTTTTGCGCCTGAGAATAAAAACTTCTAGGCAATTTTTGACGGGATTTATTTGCATCTTGCATCAACGTCAACCTTGCATATTCAAGATTTGAGGAATGGAAAAATGTGAGGAAAAAGTATTTTTTATAGTGTTTGATCAATGGCAAAATGACCTTCATTGAAAGAGTTTCCCATGCTTATGGGAAAGAGCTTTCCCATTCCTATTCTTTTTCTCAGTTCTGTTTTGCACCAAATGTGCTCCTAAAGGCTTAAGTGTTCCCAATAAGAATTTCATGTTGACAAGAAGTCTTATTTCTCTTTACCAGCTGAACTTGTTCCCTTTGTTGTAAATAAATGCCTGTTTTTTATTTCCCTCAACATGAGAAAGATTAGATTTTCTTGACTGCTGAATACATGCACATTCCTGGAGTTTCTGCATTCATGTATCTGTGCAGCAGCTATAGTTTCTTCCTCTCTAACCAGAGCAAGTTATCAGCTCTAGAGCTTTTATTTCTCTTTTGAATTTGTTTTACATTTAGAAGTTCTTAGATTCTGTCTGAGAAAGGTAGGAGAGGAGTAAGGTGAAAAGAAAAAAGATGTATTGGAGAAATTTTAAACTGTGGTACCTTTGAATTGATCTTTTACCTGTGGAAAAGATATGTCTGTATTATGATTTTTGATAATGTTGTTTTGTACAAGAATATTCATCTCACCTTTCCAAAAGAAGCTCATCTTTTATTTTTATTTTTATTCTTTTTTTGGGTATTGATAGTTGGGAGTAATGTAACATGTAAGAGACCTCGTTTTCTAAAGTGTATGGAAATTTTTATTCCTCTAATGGTTGAAACGTATTCTCAGTGCGTTCCTTGAAAATAGGCCCTTCATGACTGCCCAGCTTTCTTTCTTTTGTGCTTGTGACTTGTTAGTGCTCTGGATTCAATCAACAAGCAGGTTCTTAGCTTTATTTCAAAACCATAAATTTGTGGATATTTTAATCAAATGTATTTTGAGTTGTTGAAATGATAATTCTATAATATTGTTTCTGTCAGTGTCTACTTGGCTTTAGTTTTTATTTTTTTTAATCTTGTATTAAAATTTATTGTGAAAAATAAGAATAATCAAAGTAATCTTTTATTGTTTAGTTTGAGATGCACTTGTATGTTAAAGAATTGCTTGTTTTCTAAAAAATAAAAAGTGATGTAAATGTTTAAAGCATCCTTAAAAGTGATTTTCGCCCATTCCAATTGGCATTCCAAAAGAGAAAAAATAGTTATGCATGATTATTTTCTCCACCTTAAAAGGTTAAGTTCATTCAACATTATAATTATTAAGGTTTTGAAATTCGGTTTAGCCATTAAACTGATCACGATACTAGATTAAAGTCAATGGGTCAGATCATAGTCAAATTGGAGTTAATGTCAAGTTGATGAGAAATTGATGATTTTAAGCTAATTAATATAAAATTCTAAGAAAAGTCTCGCGTTGGCTCAAGTGGTAAGCAGTTTGTGTCCCTTAAGCAAGATCTTGGGTTCGAGCATTGTGAATGCAAAAAACCCCCGCTGGAAGACTCTCCCACCATAGTCAGGTGTGCGACGCGGGTCGGATCTAAATTAGTTGAGGCGAAACTTCGGTAAACCAGGTGAGCAACCAAAAATAAAATTATAAAATTCTAAGAAAGTTTTTATTAAAGAAAAATCATTTTTTTTAAAAGTACCAAATCAGGTTGATTCTCAAACCAAACTAGTTTACTCACGGTTTGGCTATGGCTAGTCTGGCTTTCGGAACATTAATAATTATAAGATTGATATTGATAATTAATTTGAATCAGAGTCTTAGTGACATTTCTAATGAAAGGAAATAGATTTATATGTATAAATGTCACTAAAATTAGAGTGTGTGACAGAGAGATGTTTGAATTCTAAGTTATATACCACAGAAATTTCAGACTCAGGTATGGACGACATTGGAATTCTCTCAATTTCATCCTTGTCAAATTTCTGTCAAGACAACAAATTTAGCCTTATATATTTTGTCTAATCTAAATATACATATATATATATATATGTACATTATTAAAATAATAAAGTAATATTTTAGATGTAGGACCAAATGCATTGAACGCTAGAAAACTCCCAGAACATGGATTCAATCAAGTGGGAGTCATGAATGATTCATACTTTCAAAAAAATATCTTTCAAGTGACAACTCTTTTTAGAGAGAGAATGAGAGTTGATGTTTGAGTTTGGATAGACATTTATCATATGCACTTCTAGTGGATTGTGACACTTTCTATTATACAATTCATTTCATTTAGGTGGATAGAGAGATAACTCCATTATTTTATTTTTTTTAAAAAAAAGTGAAAAAATAAAAATAAAAATAAAAAAACCAACCAAATTAATCTTTTTATCCTCTAAACACATGGCTAGCCGTTAAATGCTCAAACTTTGGTTTGCATTCCTTTTTCCATACCTAATTATTTCCCTGAATACCCTTACGTTTTAAGTGTAGAAATATATGGTATGGATTAAATTAATTGATGAAAAATTAAAAATTTGAGTATAATTCAGCCTTGTTTAAGAAGCTTTTCATCAAAGACTATTGTCTTCAGGATTTATACAGAACGTCCTTGATTACGTCTACTTTCTGTATGTTGATTCAAAGGTTATATGGAGAACTACTTGATTAGGTTTCAAAGCTTATGAATGAATTTCACAATCAAACTGAACTCTCATATTGTTTGCTTATGTCTTCTATGCAATTAAGTTAGACATGATCGAATCAAGAACATTTAGGAGACTTGAATCAACAAATTAAACAGCGAATTTACGACACAAGGAGAAAATTCATTAGATTGAATTAATAAAAGAGAGAAAAAAAAGTTGAAAAAAATATTACATCTGGTCTTAAGTATAAGACCTAGTTAATTTTGTTTTTAAAGATTAATAAAGCTGAATAAGTTACTTAATCATATTATATTTTGTGCTTGATTAAATTATACACAAGTTTATTAATAAAACAAATTAGTTTGGATACAAATAATAAATATTAATATTTTAAATTAATTTTATCAACTTCTTTAATTTTCTTTTTAAAAAAAAGTCAGTTGGGTATTATATTTAGGACCTGAGCTGGTCTTAATCTTAAATATAATATATTCTTTTTATATTAGTCAAGTTTTTTCTAATTTCCCCTTATTGATGCTCTCTCAATTATAATCAAGGACGATAGAGAAGAAGAGAATTAAGGTGTGTTTAGTTTAAGGGAGGGATAGGAGGATAGAGAAGACTTTTACCAAATTGTTTTTAATGAGGAGAATTTTTTGTTGTTGTTGAGAGTACAATTGTAGAATAATGAAAAAATTTTATGGATAATTTGGTCAAAATAAGGTAAATTTTTTTTCTCTCATCTCCTCAAAGTAAACACACTTTTAAGGAAAGTGACTGACTTTATTAATCTAATTAAATCAAGTAAATATATCTTATATTAAGAATAAAGTATTTTGCTTTTTGTAAATTATAAGAATTTATATACAATACTTTTCTTAAAAGATATAAATAGTTTTTGAGTTTAAGGTGATATTGGTTGATATAGACAGTCATATAAATTATGTGAATGTAGCCCTTTGTGGAACAAAAAATGGTTTAAATTGGGCTTTCAGACTCAAAGGAAAAGGATTTGCAGTTTTGCACCAATCACTCACACTTTGTGATTTTGTGTGGTAGAGAGTAACATTGAGTTGGTACTTCCTACTACTTTTCACTTTCAAATCCCACCTTGCTAAATTTCGATTATTCTATTTTATCAAAAAAAATTAATCTTATTTATAAATCCAATTTTAGTAGTAAATGATATTATAATAATTTTATTTATATTAATTATACCAATGACAATAAATTTTAAAGATGGAAATAGATGAAAGAGTTAAAAAATATTTATCTATAAATGAGGACAAAGTTGTAAATTCACCCTATAATCATTAAGTTAACTGACTCTCATTAGTACCACTTTGGTCCTATTTATAAGTCTCTTTTTGACCAAATCACACATATCAAGGAGAGGTAGTTAGCTCAATGATTATGAGATGAATTTTCAACTTTACCCTCATTTATGATTGGGTACCTTCAACTTTTTCTTCTCTCTCTATTTTCATTGGTTCAATTAATATGGGCAAAATTGTCACAATCTCATTTATTTGGTCAAATGAGACATATAAATAGGACCAAATTTTTTTTGGTCAAAAGAGACTTATAAATAGAATCAGAGTGGTAGGTAGATTTAATTAAAAAAGACTTATAAATAGAACAATAGTAATAATTATTTGCTTATTTTGATTTATTATTAAAATTATTAAAGTGAGGGACACGAAGGAAAAGAATAGAACATTTTTGTTACACAATCTTTGTCCAATAATGCCTTGACACAATCATTAGCCTCCCTGGCTTAAAGTCTAAAAGTTAAATCCTCACAATCCCCACTTTTTGCTTTTTCAGATAAGAAATCATTTAAATATTAATTATCAAATTTTTTTTCCTTTAAAAAAAAATGTTTTGAAGGGATTGAGTGGTCCCACTCATATTGGATGTTTATGAGTCGTTGTTATAATAAACTTTTAATCTCTTACAAGTCTTGCGTGTCTAAAATTTATAGACTAAGAATTAAAATGACATTTTGAGTGATAAATCATTCTGGATAATCATATTTTAATAAATTTATTAGATTATGTAATCTAATTATCATCATTGTTTTGCTTTTAAAAAAACATTACACATGTGATTATTTTATATTAAACACGAGAATTGTCAACCTAATTTAAGTTAGCTATCTCAGAAATATTTTTAATCAACTTCAATTATAACAAACTTCTTACAAAATACTACCAAGCTCTTTAAAAAATTTGTGAAAGCAGATCGTCTCATAATCTTTTTTTCTTATTTTTCCTCATAAGCTTATCTAAATCGTTGATTGAGAAGATGAGAGAAAAGTCAAAGTAGTACTGTGATTTTTCAAATTAATTGAATGAATATGATTTAGAAATTATGAGGATAATGAGAAAATGATGATGAGAGAAACTTAACTTAAATTATTGTTTGGTCAGAATTTTAGATCTTCAAATCCACCCAAGAAATAAATAAATGTTCATAATCCCACCGAAAACTGTAATAATTATTTCCTCTTTCTTATTATTTTAGTGGAAATCATTTATTGTTTGATCTTTATCTATTGATTAAAATCAGTAAATTAAAATTTTTTTATCCACATAACTTGAATATGAGACTTTTGCTCAAAAGATATTAAGTTTTTTGTTAATGATTTTATGGTCCAAATGCATATAAATTTTCCTACAAGTGGGAGTTTATAGGTTTTACTCCTCCCCTTTATATTAAAAAAATGAATATTGTGCTTGTTTGGAAACTTCTACAAAATGCTTTTATAAGTACCTTTTTCATAAGTTGGGATAAAACTATTTTAACATATTTATCCTATAAATTATAAAAACACTTCTTAAAAAAAAAAAAAAGTAAAACAAACAGACGGCATTGTGTTTCATGTTCTCCTCTTCAATCTTTTCAGATTTCAAGTTTTAAAATTACATACTAGAATCACCCTTTTAAATATAGATAAATTTTCATTTGGAAAAATATAAATTTTAATTCTTTAATTTTGTTTCAATTATCTATTCAATTTTTATATCATGGTTCAAAATAAACTCATTTTTAGTAATTTATTCAATTAAAGAATTAAGGGAAAAATTGTTATGAGTTAAAGAAACTATAAAGACTTGTTTGTTTGAAATTATAGTTTAGGGACTGATTGAATAATTAAGAAAACAACACACTATAATAATTCATAATTTTTGAACAACATATAGTCTATTCGCTAGTTCACTATGGTTCCCATAATAATTTCAGGGTTAAATGTCATTTTTGCTATGGAAGTATTGTTAAGGGAGCGCTCAGCACTCGGAAGTTTTTTGGGTACCAAATTTGCCCCGGAAGTATGAAAAAAGTACCAAATTTGCTCCAGAAGTATGAAAAAGATAGCAAATTTGCCCATCCGTTAATTTTGACCGTTAAGTTTGACTAACTGTCCACGTGGCATGCCACCTCATCAACCAATAAGAGTTAAGTATCATTTTCTCCCCGGAAGTTTTCAATGAGAGCAATTTTGCCCCGGAAGTTTTTACTAAGGATACCCCGGAAGTTTACAAAATGTGTCAATTTTACCCTGGAAGTTTACAAAATGTGTCAATTTTGCCCTTTTAAATCAGTCAAAGACCACACATGTCATGCCTTGAAAAGGTCGAACTTGGAGTCAAAGAAGGAGATCCTTAAGATGTTGAGCTCAAAGCAGCCAAAATTTGTGAAGCCGAACTGGTCACAGGAAGTACCACTTATGATTTAAGCAAATGATCAATCTATGCAAACCAAGGTTCTTAAAATCGGACCGGTCGTTGAACCAGTTAAGGTACTGGGTCAAGGGTCAGTGGGTCAGACCGGAGTTAAACTGGGGCAAACCGGTGAGAATAAAAATTTCATGTTATTAATATGAAATCATTAAAAAAATATTTTTTTAATACCACCCTTCGATAAAAAACATGTCTCATTGCACTCATATACCCATTAAATAATGAGTTAGTATATTGGGTACCTCTTGAGGGGGAAAAAAAAGGTATGTTGATTTCCGGTCTGAACCGGCCGGTCCGGTCCGGTTTTCAAAACATTGATACAAACGTAAGTGATGCTTCCTTGAGCTCAACGTCTCAAGGATCTCCTTCTCTGACTTAAAGTTCCACCTTTTCAAAGCATGACATGTGTGGTTTTTCACCGATTTAATAGTCAAATTTAATATTGGGAGAAAGAAGGGCAAAATTGCTCCTCAATGAAAATTTTTGGAGCAAAATTGCTCCTCAATGAAAACTTCCGGGGCAAAATTGCTCCTTAATGAAAGCTTCCAGGGCAAAAATGATACTTTTGATTGATGAGGTGGCATGCCACGTGTGATGAGGTGGCATGCCACGTGTGATGAGGTAGCACTTAACGGTCAAAATTAACAGAGGGGCAAATTTGCTACCTTTTTCATACTTCCGGGGCAAATCTGACACCCAAAAAACTTCCGGGTGCTGGACGCTCCCTTAGCAAAACTTCCATGACAAAAATGACCTTTAAACCATAATTTCATAACCAAGTCACTGCTTATGAGCCTTTGGTTCCTTCTTCAATGGGCATGTGGTGAGTTAAAAAGTAATGCGGCTAATCTTAAATTCCATATAAACATACAATTCTGGTCCTATTTATAAGTTCCTTTTGACCAAATCACACATATCAAGGAGAGGTGGGTAGCACAATGATTATGGGGTAAATTTTCAACTTTACCCTCATTTATGATTGGATACCTTTTAACTTTTTCTTCTCTCTCTATTTTTATTGGTACAAATATGGGCAAAATTGTCACAAGTTCATTTATTTGGTCAAAAGGGACTTATAAATAGGACCAAATTTTTTTGGTCAAAAGAAACTTATAAATAGGATCAGAGTGGTATGGCCCACCACCTAATTTAAATAAAAGATGGAAAATATGATATAAAGTGCATCAAGATATGTAATAAAAAAAATTTATGATAGATTCAAACTTATATTCTTTCTCTTATCAATCGGTTAGTTAGTCTGTGTTAATTACCATTTTCAAATTTCAATGAGATGATAAAAATCAATGGGTTAACGGTCTTTTTTTTTTTTTTTTGATACAAGGCGAGAGGGGAGGGGGTTTGAACCCAGGACCGGGAGAGAGAAAATTAATCTCAATACCACTGCACTACTAGTAGTACGGGTGTTAACGGTCTATTTTTTGTCTTAGAAGTTGTCACCGATAGATAATTTTACTCCAAAAGTGTCAATAAGGAATAATTTTGTACGGGACGTTATCCCAATTAATTTGGATTGTTAATTGATAAAATATGCTGAGCTAATAGCTCATTTACATCCAAATCATTTTTGTTAAGGTACAAATTTGCTCCGAAAGCTTTAAATTAACTTTGGGAAAAAAAATTAAGTAGATGAAACATGAATTTCCGGGCAAATTTGCATCTTAACAAAAATATCATAGATAACACATGGATTACCAACTTAGCATATTTAATCAACTAACGATCAAAATTAACTGGGATAATAATTAGGATAAAATTCCTTCATTTTTAATACTTTCAAGATAAAATTGCCATTAAATAACAACTCTCAGATCAAAAATATTCTTTATCCCAAAATTAATTTATAAACCTTCCGGTCCAAAACATAAGAACTCCTTGAAAAGAAAATTTCGGCCTAAAATATAAGAGATTGGCAGGATAATTAATCATTGTTTTTCATCTTTACCCTAATGCATATTTGATAAATTATATTCTTAAAGGGTAAAATAGAAAAAAATTATACTGGCAAAAAAAAATTATTAATTTAAAATACACATTAAATGACTTTAACTAACATGTTTTTTGTTTTTTTTTTTAGTTTGTGTGAATTAATTAATAACTTGTTGTATTTTAGAGTGGAGGAATTATTGGGATGGAGTAACAATGAATGTAAGGTTTGGGAGTTGGTTGAAGTGGAAGAAGGTAGAAGGAAGAAACTGTGGCGGAGGGAACGTTTAAAAATGAGAGAAAGTGAAGAACTCAGACAAGCCATCTGAGCAAAAGATCCAAACTTGCAAGTCAACTGCGTCTCTCTCTCTCTCTCTCTCTGCGTCTCCTTCCTCTTCCTGACAACACACAGAACAAGAGAAACAAACAACACTCTCTCACACGCACTGTCCATGAAGTGACCCTTTTGCCCTCCCTACTCTTCTTCCTCCTCCCTCTTTGACCCCTCCTCTTCGCGCTCTCTCTCACTCGCAATGGACGCCGCTATCAACTCTACGGAGGCTCGCTCCGGTTCGGAGCTCCGGCTCTGCCAGGTCTCTTCCTCCGATCCGACTCAATTCGTCGTTTCCCGAGGTGCAAGGTACAAGCTCATGTCCCCTGCTAGTCTTCCGATCTCCAGGTCGCCCTGTATCACGATTCCGCCTGGCCTCAGTCCCTCCTCGTTTCTTGAGTCCCCGGTACTTCTCTCCAACGTCAAGGTCAGCTCTTCTTTCTTTATTTTAGGTTTCTTTTCTGACTTTCCCCTTTTGCTTCATAATGTGGTGCGTTTTTGGGATATACTAAAGATTGTTCCCCCTCTGTTTGGTTCCTGAGAATAATAACGGGAAAGTAAAATCGTTCGAGTAATGTTTTTATCCGGCACAATGAGGTTAACGATAGTGTTATGTAGTTGACTCTAGTGAAATAACGGCCTTACATAGCGAGTGGCATTTGGAGAATCTGTTATTTGTCACTTCTAGGATTATACCCTGGAAAGGAATAATTGATGACTTCTATGACGTGATTTAAATGCTGATGAGCTAAGATGCTCTTTCTTTAATGAAAAATTCGATGTTCTTGTTAGTGCACCGTATATGCTTGTTTCTTCTTGTGGCCATTGTTCCTTTGAGTTGGCTTTTTCTTCTTTGGTCTTTAAATTACTAGATTTTATATATCGGTGCTTGCTTGTGTTGGGACCGGTGGATTCTGATGCCTGCTCTCTCTCACAGAATCATGTGTTGGCTGCTTTATGCCTCCGATATAGTATTCCTTGGAATATGACTTGCTCTGAGGATCGCTCAGCATTCTTTTTTAACGTCAGACGTCAGTGTTGTTTTTTCACACAATGAAATGAATCTTCCCTTTTTGTTGGTGCTTGCTCTTTTTGTTTGTCTGCTGTTGTTTACGGTGTAGGTGGCTATTTTAAAAATCAATCTTCCATCTGTGTTGGGAATAAAAGAATAAATGCATTTAAGGATTAGTGGATTGATTTTTTACGTGTGCCCTGAGAATAGTATAAGGAATGTCAGAAAGATTGTGGGTCAAGTTTTTTTAATTGAAAGGACATAATTATCTAGATGTTAATCGTCTAGGTGGCCTTAATTTTTGCAGAATTCTATTCGAAATTCTTGTAGGAGTCTTTTTTCTCAGTTGTATTTATATAACTAGCACACCAAATATCTTATGCTTATCTGGTGAGAGAAGAAAATAAGTTTTCCTTTGCTCAAACATTGTGAGCCTTAACTGGCTAATAAATCTGCTTGGTAGTTTGCTTATCTCATATGCTTATACATGTTCTCTCATTTCAATTTTCACTTTAGATAAAAGTACTGGAAGTTTGTGGGGTATTCCCAGCAGGGTATATATGCATAATATTTGAATGGTTATCACAGATTTTGCTGATTCCTTTATTGATGTTTGGAGCCTAGGGATTTGCTGGTATTGGGAGATTGGCCGTTTTTTTTAAAAAAAACATTCCCCCCTCCCATTTCATTTTATTTTCCATGAAACTAAATTTCCTTCTTCTGCATGTTGTGTGTTTCATTAAACTAAGCAATTGCTGCGCTTTAAGGGCTGTAATTTATTTGTTACTTCTTTCCTTAATCTGCAGGTGGAGCCTTCACCAACTACTGGGTCCCTTACTAAACCTATGTCTGTCCAAGAATCTGTTTCTTCTTCAACATATCCTGTAACCACTGTACGCTTCAAAACCAATGCTGTTGATGACAAAATTTCTGGCTTCTTTGAGTTTAACTCAAACAATAGATCCAATATGGTAATGGAATATTTGTTGATCTTAATAATGTGGTGATGAACATATCTTGTTTAATCAGGTGGATATATGGACTTAGGCTTCTTCTGTGCTTTAATATGGTACTAAGTTAACAGGATGGGGAGTTTGATTAGATATCTAACTAGAGACAACACTATCTTGGGTTTCTTCTGTGCTTTAATATGGTACTAAGTTAACAAGGTGGGGAGTTTGATTAGATATCTAACTAGAGACAACACTATCATATTTGACTAAATCATTGCCTTTGATGTTATAGATTTCTAGCTCGTTTGTCTGAAGTTGAGTTAATAACAAGTTTGGTTGTAATATTTCATTTTACAATCTCATTATTGGTTTTCAAGATTACTTGTACTTACTCAATTCTATTCGGTTAATGTCAGGCTCCCACAGATTTCAACAGCCATGTAAACGAACCATCTATGCAGATACAAGGTTCTAGCCAAGCTCAGTCTTCTGCTTCATCACCATTAGTGAAAAGTGAGATGGAAATGCCGTCAAATGAATTAAATTTATCATCACCTGTTCAAATGGTTTGTTCAGGGGCTAGTGCTCCTGTTCAAGCTGATATGGATGGGTCTAACCCCGGAGGCAATGTAGCTAATGTGCTTCAAGCTTCACAAGTTGAAGTTAGAGGCAGTGGTGTCGCAGTTGCTACCGAGAGAACATCTGATGATGGATATAATTGGCGGAAATATGGACAGAAGCACGTTAAAGGGAGTGAATTTCCACGCTGCTATTACAAATGTACACATCCTAACTGTGAAGTGAAAAAACTGTTTGAACGCTCTCAATATGGGCAAATCACTGAGATAATTTACAAGGGATCACATGATCATCCTAAACCTCAACCAAGTCGCCGATACTCTTCTGGTACTACTATGTCTATGCATGAGGAGAGATTTGAGAAGCCTTCACCTTTGTCTGGTCAAGATGGTAACCAACCAAATGCTTTTCATTAATTTCAACTGTTACTGTTTGTTCCGAAGCATATTAGATGGCCTTTCTTTTATCCTAATTCTTCCACTGCATATAAAACAGTCAGTTTGTATGGTCAAGTGTCTCACACTACTGAGCCCAACAGTAATCCAGAGTTGTCTGTTGTAGCAGCAAATGATGATGGTCGGGAGGGTGCAGGATTAGGTTCCAACAGGATCAATGATGAGGTTGATGATGACGACCCCTTCTCTAAGCGAAGGTATGAAAAATTTTGGCCCAAGCTCTGAGCTTTCACAGTTTCATCTGAGCTCACATGCTGACCATTGGGCATTTTGTTAAGCAGGAAGGTGGAGAATGGAAATGCTGACATCACTCCTATAGTTAAGCCTATTCGAGAACCAAGGGTGGTTGTACAAACTCTAAGTGAAGTTGACATATTGGATGATGGGTATCGCTGGCGAAAGTATGGGCAGAAGGTGGTGAGAGGCAATCCCAACCCTAGGTATGTCCTCACATGTATGACAAGGAAACTTATCCATATTGATCAAATTACAAATAAAATTTAAAATAAAGGATTAAATAAGCATTGTGTTATCTCTTTCTTGTGCAACTTAGGGGGCTCTTTTAGTTTCTTATATAAAGTTTAATTTTTGCTTAGTCTTTAAAACTTTCCCCCTTTTTTCTTGGTTTCATTGTTATGCTGTATTAGTATTACACTTACTGTTGTGAAGTTGTATATACATGTTTTCCAGCAAAGCTAGTATTTTACAATTTGCCCAAGACATGCCAAATTTTGTAGCTTTCTACAATACCAATCTTTGGTAAGTTAACACTTGGTTTGGGAGTGCCGTTGCTTTTATTGAGTTTTCACTTCAATAATAATTGTGTTTTTGGTGTTTTGTAAATAGCTCAAAAGCATGAACTGGAAATCAAATATGTTTCTGGATCTAAGTTTACATGGCTAACAAGAAAGTAAGCCCTTAGCTGCTTCTCATGTTTCTCACTCGTTCATCTTGCAGGAGCTACTACAAATGCACAAATGCCGGTTGCCCTGTTAGGAAACACGTGGAGAGGGCTTCTCATGATCCCAAAGCAGTAATAACCACGTATGAGTGTAAGCACAATCATGATGTCCCTACTGCAAGAAGTAGTAGCCATGATACAGCAGGACCTGCAGCCCCAGTTGGACAGACACAAATAAGATTGGAAGAAAGCGATACCATTAGCCTCGACCTTGGGATGGGTATCAGCTCAGCTGCTGAACATAAATTGAAGGGGCAAGGGCAAATGCTACTCTCTGAATTTGGGAATGGTCAAACTCATGCCCACTGTTCCAATTTCAAGTTTGTTCATAATGCCCCAGCTCCAGCATACTTTGGTGTTTTAAATAATGGCTCAAATCCATTTGGTTCTTCTAGAGAACCCGCATCTTTGAACCATACCACTTATCGTTGCCCACAGCCACAGGGCATGGGAAGAATACTAACAGGTCCATGACATTGTCTACTCTGCTAAAAAAAAATATAAGTTTCCTAGTATTATTTTGCTTCATTTTTGGCGGCCAAAGATGAAGAGGTAAAACATGTTATTATCACTATGAAATTGCAGATAATTATTTTTATGTGTAGATTCACTATTTGAGAGCTGCATCTATATTACTATTATACTGTAGTAGCTGCCTTTCTTCAGGTTGACTTGGAAGTCTAATTACTGTTTGTAAATTAAAACTGGAGTTCATCTGTACAGAAGTGAAGCTGATTTCAGAGTTGCTTCTATAAGAAAAAAACCTTGTAAAAGGTACTATTTATGTTAGAGATTGAACTCTTGTTTGTAAGTAAGAGAGATTGTTGTATATTCAAGCAACTTATGTTCAATACGGTTTGTGATTTATGTCGTGCTTGGCTGTGTGAAATCTTATGAATTGTACACGAAATATTACGAGTAAATTGCACTTCAAATTTTTTTTTTTTTTTTGGGGGGGGGGGGGGGAATTGTAATTAATTTTATCACTTTTCCTTTTGTATAATACAGTATAAGATTAGATTAGATGATGCCCGATTTGCACTTTAATATCAAGAACAACCATGAATTTATTATATTGTCTTTTTTTCTTTCCTCTTTGTTTTGCATTCGCATATAACCAGTACCTGTCTTTTAAATTATAATAAGTTCAGTCTCCACGCCACTGCGTTCAAAACTGTTGTGGGATCTGTTGAATTCCAGATCGATGATTACCTTATTCTTAAATTGAGCTCCATTTTGTGCTCTTAACTTGAAGAGTAAATAATTGTAAATAAAGCAAATTCTTCTCTTCAAAAATAAGAAGCCTTACTGGGGTGGGTATGGAGTAATTAGATATTGTTCACAGAACGTGAAGAAAAAATTAATTGAAAAATTCATGACAAATATTAAAAAATGCTCGTCTTTTTTTTTTTTAGTATTATTACTTTTGGCTTTTTATTATTCTCTGCATTGCCCCCTTAATTAACCATACCACTAAAAGGAGGGCTGTTTTAAAAAAGTTAAGATTTTCCAAAACGAAAAAAAAAAAAAAAAGTCAAGATTTTTGACATTTAACTGCTTTTAGCCAATTTCCTTAATCTCATGAAAATTGTTAATATAGTCTTGTAAAAATGAGCGGAATTAGTAGTTTTCATATAATTAAGTTCTTTTAGTTTGCAATATTTTGAAAGAATTATTGAGATGCATATTATTAATAGTTCCAACATCAAATTATTATAGTCAGAATTTTGTTAAATGTTTTTTTAGTGTATCAATGTGGCTTAAAAAGAATAAATTTATTATCCTGGAACATTTCAAGACGGAAAAAACTTGCTTCCATTAGTATTCTTTCAATTTTGTTTTCTTCCTTCAATTCAAGTATATCTTTAAGATTTTAAAAAAATGAATTGCAGGGGATTTGTTCTTTTTCTTAAAGAAGAAGACAATTCTCCCAATAGAACATGAACTCAATACGACACTTCTCTTTGTTTTTTTGTTTTTTTGTTTTTTGTTTTTGGGGCCATCAATGTAACCATTCTCAATAGATAGTAATATTCCCAAGAAGACACATTTTGCTCATGGAATGTGCGCAATTCTTTTAACACAAAAATCTTTGCACCCTAACCAGCACTACTTGTAGTGCAGTGGTATTGGGATTAATTTCCCCCTGGTCCTGAGTTCGATCCCCCTCCCCTATTTCCTTGTATAAAAAATAAATAAATAAATCTTTGCACTCTAACAACTCATGGGTGAGACGATCAATTCTGCAGATTTAACACCCTCCTTTTCAATGTAGTAAGGTTGATTAATTTAGACAAATAGGGCATCTGGTACTATATGTTTTATTCTTTTGTTCTTATATGACAAAAAAAAAAAAAAAATCTATGCCTTTTGTGGACAACTAGTTTACAAGAAGTTGAGCTCTAGGACCCACACATGATAATTATGCAACAAGTTGAAATACCAAAATGGAGTACAAAATCAGAAGAAAAAGAAATATATCTTCTCTTTCCCTCTCCTATCAGATCAATAAAAATGGATAAGAGCTGTCCACTCTCTCCTATAATTCTCTTCTTTATCTTATCCTTCTTATCATCTGATAGAATGCATTTATTTTCAATAGACTTCAATGCAGATATCACAGTCTAACAGAGTTAGGTAGAGATGCCTCTCACTTTGAATCTTCAACTCAGTGATAAGAATTTGGAACTTGGATATTACTTTTCTTCTTTACATGTCTGTTTTCTGCACCTAATTCCTTGTCTACTAAGAAAGTTCAATACAGCTTAGTATTGTAAACCTATAATAAGATCTTCTGTTAAACTCAGAACAACCGTCCAAAGCCACTGAGGAAGTTCAGAACTAGAGTCATCAAAGGCATCCAAGAAATACAAGTACATCTAAACAAAATTGTTGCAGTTCTGTGGCACAACTATGAGTCCTACCAGAAACTGTCTTGGTTCAGAGAACTGCACTTTTTTGGAGGGTATTTTAGTAATGACCATTCCCAGATTCATCTCAATTAATAACTCTGAATAATCCTAAAATCACTATTCCCAATGTTTAGCACCCTTTAGAATTCAATTTCTGAAGTATTTGGATAAAGAGAGATAGATTTCTGCGATTATTTTTTTAACAAGGTTGAATATCAAAAGTTTATTACGGAAAATCCTATTTTTTCAGAATGGAGTAGGCATTGTTGGTGGCGAGGAAGTAATAAATTGGGATTTATCAGGACCAATGCTTCAGGCTTCCGGAATACAATGGCCAAAAAAAGAGATTCATTAGCTCGTTATTCCGTATCAATTGGTGAAATGGTTTCTTGGTTTTTAATAAATAAGTTTCAAGTCTACAGACCAAATGCTCAGCGCAGCCTTATCCATTCCAAGAATGAGTTGGCCTAGTTTATTAAAACTTGGAAACAATTCTATTTATTCAAAAAAAAAATGTGTATCAAGTCAAGCTCACACTTCGGTCGTCCTTAGGTAGGCCTAGGCCTTTAATTATGAAACTAAGTTAGGTAAGCTCAAGCCCAACACCAACAAAAATGATTTTTTTTTTTTTCATTTGAAGATATTAAGAAAGATAATTAATTTATTTTAAAATGATTATATTTATCATTTTTTTCCTTCAAACTATTTTGCCTGACATATAAACTAATATATAATCTAATGATACATAACATATGATATGATCAAACTATTTTGTTCAAACTATAAAAAACTTATTAAACTTTCTTAATCTCTTTTTCTTTTTAAAAAGTCAACTCTTTTATATTTAGGACTGGGAATATTGGGCTTTGGCCCAAGCCCAGAAACCTGGATAGATTTCATAGTATATAATCCAGCATTCTTCCTTGCTTGCTAAAACTGATATTGCTGATATAAAATCCAAGATGGTCTTGACGAAAATATAGAGTAAGTTCATCATGAAATGAAGATTGCAGGGGAAAATAGAAATATACAGAAGTAGGTAATGTCACTAAAAGCCCTCAATAGCAAAATTGAATCAATTTCCAGTTCAGGGGGACTTTCACCTCCAAGCACAAGAGGCAACAAGAGGTAGATTCATCCAACCAAGGTATAGTGCACCATCTCTCTCTTCTAGAGTATAATTTCCACAGTACTTCTCCAGCAGATTCTTGATGGTAGAATTCACAAAGGAGCTCAATGGATACGGCTCAAATCCAGCCATGGCACAGCGCGACCTCCACACCCTCAACGGCTCATGACGTTCCACCCTTTCTGCTCCTTCACATGCTACTAAGTTGACGAGTTCTCGAGCCAGACAGTGTTGTTCCACATTGATCCTCTCCTTGTGCTCCCTTGGCAGAACTGCATCAATTGACTCGAAAATAGCCAAGTAATGGTTCAGTGTCTCAGCGAAACGGGGGACGAATGGGACACGGTTGGTGTTGGATTCCTGCTCCACAAGAGTCACTACTTTGGGGCACAAGTGCTTTGCCAATCTCAGTAACCGGTCACGAGGATTGTGACTGTCCACGCTCTCATCTGGTATATGGTGCAGCATCATGGCAAAATTTACAGCAATAGCTTCACCAGGTCGAAGCTTAAGGTCTTGGAGTTGTGCCTTTGAAGGAGCAACTCCAGCAGCATGGAACTCAAAGGGAACCTGACATGATTCTGCAAGTCTTGCTAGTCGTTTCCCCACAATGTCAAGGCCCCCTCCACGAGCAAAATTCGAAGTAGAGTCATCAAAACCAGTTATTCTGAGCTCGGGGGGCCCACCTGGTCGTCCAGCAAGAGCCTGAATTAGGCTTATCCACTGGCTGCCCTGGTTAATCTGAAAATCAATAATATGGATCCTATTTTCTTCCTTCATGGCTTCAGCAATTGCCCCATTTGCAGACAGATACCCAAACTTGAAGTATGGGCAGATTTCATACAGCAAGTGCATGTAGGAAAGGAGTTCATTACCGGTAGGCTCCCTGCATTTCAAGGCCTTGTAGATTGCACTTCCAGAACCAGCCATCCTAGCCACAAGAGATTCCAACATATAAGCTCCTATTCGTTGGACTGGGTTGCCTGAAATGGAAACCACTTTCCGCATCTCAGACATCAAATATTCAAATGTCACCATATCATTTGCATCCATCGCTTTTGCACAAGCATAAAGCATCCCTTTCAAATCCCCTCTAGATACTGTCTCCATTGTTAGCTTCCACTTTTCTGCCTCTGACAAAACCTGATTAGATTCCAAAGGAACTAGAGTATCATATATCCCCGGAATTTCTGTATCAGGTCCCTGCATAGCAGTCTCGAACTCTCTTATCACAAGGCTCAAGTCATCAAAGTCATTTGTCAAGCAAGAATCATTCTCGAAGGATCCATTGATGATTTTGAGTGAGTGTTGAGAAATTAGGGCGTAAGAATTTGACTCCAGCTGTGATGCAGGGCTGTCATCAGGCGAGAAATTGGCAGTGGATGAAGAATTATTATGGTTTGGAAAACTGTTTGTTCTTGAGGAAGATTCTAGGGTGTAATGTTGTTCTAAAGTCTGAACTGAAGAGTAAGCTGTTGCTTGGCTGGTGTTATCAGATGAGTTATAGTCTGGTTGCTCAACATAGAACCTTCCGGATCCATAGGAACGTTTCGCAGAAGTTTCCATGAAAAAGAACCACTTCGATGAATACTCCCAAGAAATATCGAATGCCTTCCTGCAAATATGCCCAACGTTGTATGACAGGAAAGTTTGATACTTCCTCACTTCATAGGCTCCATGATTGTCGTTTACCTTTCAATATTTTACCAAGTAAAAGCAGTGTACTGAAGTTGTGTTACTCTGCAGAAAGGGTAACAAGACAACAATTATAGGAATAGCAGCATGACAAAAGACCCATAACCACACAGAAAACTAAGATGCAGCAGTGTTAATGCTAAAATAAGAACCAGGTAATGTGAAAAATCAAACTAAACACTCTAAAAATCCAATAATCAAATTTTCTGATATCAATAAAAGATAGGGTACAATTACACTTGACTAGCCGCCAACTTATACACAGAAATAACATGTAAATTTTATGACATGTGTGTTGAATATGCAATGAATAATACAGAAATATTGTATATTTATCTATACATCTCATACTCGATTTCTTTAAGAAAGATGTTCAAGATCTTTCACTTACCTAAATAAGGCAAAATTATCAATTATGTAAGAAACAGCTCAGAACGTTCAGCTTTTTTGACATCTTATGTTACCTAGCTAGGAACTTCACAAAATAGTATGAATTCACGCGTACAATCATCAAACAGAAAAATTCAAACACGGATTCAGATCAATCACTCAGCTGATATTGACTAAAACAACAACCAAAAAAACCAGATTATGTAGAAAACTAATCTCGGGAGGCTTAAAAGCATACACACTTCATGAGAAACTCACTGTATTAACGGCGAAAAAAACACTAGAAGTTTCAGAGATCCTCACCTTAAGAGTCACAAAAATCCGATTCTAAACCAAAATATTACAGAACCATGGGTTTCCAGCTCAAGGGCGGCCCAGACATCGGAGATTTAGATAACAGAGAGAGAGAGAGAGGGGTTGTTGAGTTCGTCTTCCTCTTGCCCTCTTGGTTTTTACCTCTGAAAATGCATTTTGCTGTTTCATTTATATGAAGAGGATGATGGTCCCGCTTTGAGAAATTACTTAAAAGCCACTTTGATTGTACTGAAATTACGTGGAATTACTTTTTTTTTTTGCTCAGAAAATTACGTGGAATTACACTTGTAATAAATAAATGGTCCCAAATTGTCTGAAATTTAAAGTTTGTGGTTTAGTTGGGTCTTCGTGACTTGATGTGCATCTTAGTTCAGGTCAACCAAATAGCATGGTTATTTTGACCCACGTTATATGAAATTTGAAAATCAATTGTACTATGATTTGTACGTTATATCTATAAAAATATATTATATTATATTATATTATTCATGGTCTAAATTATTATACATTTTAATGACCAAACGAGATTATTATAAATTTTCTATTAATTAACATTGATGATATTGGTACGAATAGTTATATTAATATCAATATTAATAGGATATAAAAAAGATACTCCTGTTAATCGCTTTGATCGAATGAGTAAAATATTTATCATTTTATTTATGTTTTGAATTCAAATGGTAAATGAATATTTTGATATCTCCATCGATTATTTATTAATAATAAAATTATTATTTAATTTAAATTTTTTAAAAGTCAACGTTCGTTAATTATGTCATATATATATCATGTCCTGTATACCAAAAAACACATTATTATTTTGATATTTTCAATCTAAAATAATGGGTAATTAATTATTTGGTTTGCATAGATTAATCAGAACTTAATTTAGTTTTTCATAATCGAAACATTTTCATCTCACTCATTCTTCCCCTTTATATCATACATGCAAACTTTATGAAAACTTAATTTTACGTCACAATTTGGTTTAAAATGTAAAATTTCAGTATATATATTATCTAATATCCATTAGCCAAATTATTTTATTTTCTTAATTAAATAATTTTTATATTAAAGACGAAAAGAAGTATCTTTTGTTACAATAGAGACAGGGACTAGTTATTTAATTTCTTCGGTGACTTTTTTTCTTTTTTTGGCGAATATGGAAAATGAAACATGTAGGATAGAAAAAGGCTTAAAGGTTGGTTAATATTAAATTAGGAATAAATCAAATATAGATATTTCACATTCATAAAACTTCATCTGGATAATACATATTCAATTAGGGTGAGTTTGTATCGATTAATTTTCAAATTGCTTAAAACTGAATTAATTGAATTTAATATCTCTCAATGTGCAAAAGGAAAATGACTAACGTACCCTTTACAACTATCCTAATATACAAAAAATGTTATCACTCTACGTCAAGAGATTTCCTTTTTATATAATAATTACATACAATTTTGAACTTTTAGAATATTCTAATTCCGGCCACTAAGGGTTTTTTGAACCCAAAAATGAATAAAACAAAATAAATCTAAAAGAAATAATCCACACAAATTGAAGAAAAAAAATAATATTGCTCCATTTCCAAACATAGAAGCTAGTTTATATGTTTAATTTTGTCCTAAATATAAATATTAATCCACTTTATTTTATAGACTTATAATTCTTTTCATAAGCAATTGCATTGATTACACATATCATATGGAGTTTTTATAAACGATGCGTTACAACTCAGAAGGTTGGTTTCCATTACAAATAATTAAAGGGAAAATTATTTCTTTAGACACTGGAGATAGAGTTATTTCCAGTGACCCCAAAATTACGTTGTTTTGAATTAATAGAGGGTTTGTTAGTAATTTTAGGTGAATTAATGAAAAGTGTTTCGGTAAAATGTATATGATTAAAAAAGAAACAAAATTACTGAAACACTCTTCATTAATCCAAAATGACGTAGTTTTGGAGTCACTGGAGATAATTCTATTTCCAGTGATTGGAGAAATCCTTTACCCATAATTAAAATGGTATTTTTGAAAAAAACACACACATATTTATTATAAAATAAAATTAATTTTTTAATATCGAAATTATAGTCATTTAACTTCTACATTTACAATAAATGGGTACAATAAAAGAAATTGCTGGCAAAAAAAAAAAGACAATAAAAGAAAAAATGGGAAAGAGTGATGGTAAAAGTGGAAAGAAGAAAAAAAGTGATGTGAAAAGGTAGGATGTCGGTAAAAGGAGATGATAATTGGAACACCGAACCGAACGTGCGGGAGGGTTTGGTTGGGCCCACGCGGTTTTCGCCGCTGGATTCCTCTTTCTGCCTATCATTTCCCCTACTGGCTACTGCTATCATTTCATCTTTTTTTTTTTTTTTTTTTTTTTTGTCGAAATGAGATTCCATTCATGTAAGGGAACTACAAATAAGTAATCCATAAAGAGGCAACAGCACACAAACAAAACAACCATAACAGAACAGCCTATAGAACGAAGACATCGAAAGGAGGAAAATACAACAGAGAAATGTCCACAATAACCACGATACTAAAGACAATAACCCCAAAAACAAAATAAGCACAAAAACTAGACTAGCCCCCATCCAATGAATAATCAGAACACGAAGAACTATCCAATTTCGCAGAAGTCTTCTGGGCATCCAAAGTTAGAAGAGAAACCAAAGCGGGTGCTGGTGCCGAGACCCACCCAATAGGGCACACCCCTTTATAAGCATCAGCTGCGAGAAGATCTGCAGCACGGTTACCCCTTCTCCGGGAAAAGGACAAGGAAAACCCAACCCTAGAATTCAGAAGACAAATAACATCCCGGATAATACTTCTGCATTGCCAATCGTACAAATCTGGAGACTTGGCTTCAACACAGGAAATGAGAGGAAGACAATCAGACTCAAAGACCACCTTATCATGCCCCAGGTCCAGAGCCAGAAGAAGAGCCCTCTTAAGTGCTAAGGCTTCTGTCATAAAGGCTGAAATAGATTTGACCTTGTCTACAAAACCTCATCTAAAAAAGCAATTAGAATCGCGGCAGATGACTCCAATAGCAGCATCGACACCATGCGACGAAAAGGCTCCATCACAGTTAATTTTGAGACTACCAGGTGCCGGGGGGGACCACCGAGAACCAGGACTATCACAGCCCCTCGATTCTAAATGATCCACCACCCCTCTCGCACCCTTAGCCCAAAATTCACATCTACTTCTCTGAGCCAATTCAATGACCGTACCAGGGTTTGGCTGCTTATGGTAAAAAATCCTTTCATTTCGAGCTTTCCATGTATACCACAAAAGCCAGCAAATCAGAGCAAGATCTTTCTTAGTTAGAAGGGGTGATTCTGACGTCTTCATCCACCACATCTTAAAATTAGAGACTGTGGAGACATCCACTCTAGCGCCAAGGGAGCAACCAAACCAGATGCATCGGGTCCAAGGACAATAGAAAAGGACATGCTCAATAGTCTCGTCCGTATGCTCACAAACTGGACAACGGCTATCACTGGATCTTCTTCGGCGCACCAGGGCATGGTTTGTGGCCACCGCTTCACTCAGAAGTCTCCAAATGAATTGCTGAACCCGAGGGATCACTTTAATCTTCCAAACCATCTTCCAACATCTTGCCAGGATAACAGTCGACGAACCCGGATAACAGTTGGGCCCGGATTTCTACATTTTTCCATTCCATATCGGCAGTCTTGTGAGTTTGTTTTATAGTTTTTCATGTTATACAGACTTATTATATGTTCTCTGTATGTTCTATTTAATTAATACAGATTCTTGTTATGATATTATATTTATTATATATTCAATTTCTACCTATTCAATACATATTAGAAACAACAGTATGTTATGTTGTTCTATAATTCCATTTATTTTTTAAAAATGATTGCTTACAACAACTAATTTATGATAAATAGTCATTGTAAGTGTACCATTAATAACAACTGTTTTCACTAAACTAGTTGTTTATATATATATATATATATTTGTTTAAAAAAAAAACAGTACTCGAATTGGAACTTTCAACGACTGCTATTGAGAACCAGTCTTTGTAACTAAAATTATTAATTATTCTTAATTTTGTGCTTAAATATCAACGATTATTTTAGCTGTTGAAAGTGTCCTGTAATAACTGTTTTTATTAGAACAATTGTAGAAAAATTAAGATAAAACTTTAAAGATGACACCGCCTCTTTTTTAACTTTTGTTTTTATAAAATGGACATTAATTAGCGTCATTATATCTATCTTTTATAGTAATGATAGCACTATACGGAACAAATCAGAGTACTCATGTGGATAGGTTTCCACAATTGTCTGTTTTATGCCAATACTGCGATAATGGTATAGAAGATGTTCTACACATTCTAATTTCTACGTGATTGCTCCTACTCAGTTTATTTTATCTTCAAATAATCACTTTCAAATTAGAAAAAAGAACTTAATTAAGAGATAATTAGTATAAAAAATTGATGACATAATCACAGTATTTAAAATTTCACAGCGTGATACACAACTGCTAAGATATTAGTATAAAAAATTGGGAAGCACAACCTTAGTTTGTTATTTTACGGACTAGGATATTTGGAAACCACCAAAACCTATGTTTCAGAAGTCATTTTCTGCAGATCAAAATAAAACTCTTTTTACATATTTATCTCATAAATCGTAAAAACTATTATTAATATATACAAACCCATATGCACCTGTAGGTACCAATAATTTTATTTTAATGTAAACTTTTTAATTTAGAGGTACGTAAATGTTCACTTATTAATTATCATATATGAACAACAATTACATATATATCACCATTGTTTATCAACTCTTGAGTTTACTCCTTGTAGAATTTATCATTTTTGTATTTCTAACTTAGAAAATTGTCTCAACTCATGCTAACTACAACTCAATTGAATTCTTGAGTTAATTTGTTAAGTTTACCATTTTTTGTTTCTAACTTATAAAATCATATTAACTTATTTTTAAGCTTATGTGAGTTATATATATACTCTATTGAACTTGAAATTGACTTTGGTAAAACTCAATAAACCTATGCTATTTTCCTTATTTAAAAGTGGCCAAGTTGTGTCGCCTTCTTTATAGTAACCTAGATCTGTTCTATGGCCACAACTCTTACCTTTAGGATGAGGATCGGGGCTCAAAAAGGTAAAAGACTGATAAATAAAGAAGAAAGTAGATAGTGGGTATGAAATGGGAGATTAAAATAAGAATTTTAAAATATATTTAAATTAAATTGTTACAATTTTTAATTTTTATTATTTAATTATATACTTTTCATAACATCTACGATAAACTCTTGTAAGCTTAGCTATTATCCTGATTCATGTCATTATCATGAGTTTGCGATAAACTCTTGTAAGTTTATCTTATCATGAGTTTACAAGAGTACAAAACTATGGGCCGCACGCTCAAAAACAAGACACAGTGGAACTCATTTGCATACTTTTTCTTGGTTGAAATTTTATGAAACAGATTTGGTCTACGTCAACAATCTTTTTTAAATAAATAAAGCATATATTCCCTCCGGTTCTAATTATAAGAGCTAGTTGACTTTTTTGGAGCAATTAAGGAAGCTCATTAAATTACTTTAAAATATTTGTATTTTCAATTTTTTCTTAAAACTAATTAGTTTAACTTATAAACTAACATATAATGTAAAGATTCACAACATATGAAATGATTAAGTTGCTTATTTAACTTCCTTAATTTCTCCAAAAAAAAGTCAACTAGCTCTTATAATTAGGACCGAAGGTAGTATTAATTTAATTTACACTTGAGCAGATATATAGTCTATTCAGAAGAATATAATATATACATAAAAGTAAAATTCTTATTCAAAAGCATTGATTATCGTCAAATTAGTCATACATACATATTGACCCAACAACTCTCTATTGCTTCAATGATAATGTTTTGAAGGTTTCGGGCTTTTTCTAGAAGAGTGATTATTGAAATGGTCTTAATTGGTGATTTTGCCAAGTAAATTTTGTTAAGGGAAGAGGTTATCTTTTTTGTGAC
Source organism: Acacia crassicarpa (assembly GCA_034222035.1). Classification (NCBI taxonomy): domain Eukaryota; kingdom Viridiplantae; phylum Streptophyta; class Magnoliopsida; order Fabales; family Fabaceae; genus Acacia; species Acacia crassicarpa. The sequence goes on along the minus strand of JAWXYG010000004.1, from coordinate 18,152,644 downwards.
ATTAAAGTGAACTTTTTTTGTGATGATAACTTTATTCGCAATCAATTAATTCATCCATGGAACCAATAAACACAACATACTACGTACAATCCTCATCTCACTCCAATTTTCATTTGATGGACACAAAAATAACAACACAGCACCATCAAGGCATCAATTAGCGGGACTTGATTATATTAAAGTCACAATGTAAAACAAAGAAAATACGCATATATAACTTTAAATTTTATTTGCTTTATTATTAATTTGACATTATTAATTCACACTGTAACACACACAAAAAATCACTTAATTAAAAAAAAAAAAAGAAGTTGAAATAGGATTACATGCTATTGGGTTGTACGGTTGTACCTACTACCTAATCCATCTTTTATAAATGCTCTCTTCGCTGATTAACATGAGAGGTAGATAATTAATTTGAATAGACTAAAAAAAATTAATTAAATTAGTTATTTATTTAAAAAAAAAGTGTGTGGATTTATCTTAAATAATTTATTTAATCATCATTCACATTTTGAAAAAAGGATAGAAATTTTTAAAATAAAATAGATTAAGATCTTATATTTAAAATAAAAATAAACCATCACAAACTAGTTCTTATATTTAAAACTGAAGAGTATAAATTTGTGGGTCACATGCAGATGCGATATGCTTCTTTAGTTTGAGAACCAAATTAGAAAATTATTATTATTAATTAAGCAATGACGCTTATTTTTAGACTTCATGTGACACAAGAAATTGGGTGAGGCTAATATTTCAAGAATTGACCACCATGCAAATTTTACAAAATACTCTATTCGATCCTTTTTATAAAATCTTAATAACTGAATTATGCATTTTAAGAAAACGGTTAAAATTAATTAAGAATAATAAATATGTTTGAAATAAATTTTATTTTTCAAACATGCCTTTATTTATAAGGGGGCAAGTAAAAGAAAAAATAAAGTAAATATAAGTATCACCTGTTTTTTACTTAATACAATACATAAGCAATTGAGACTTGAGAAAGAAGAATAAAATTAGGTAAATGCCTTTTATGACTTTGATAATTAAAGAGTGATATCTCCAAAAAGGCAAAGTGATTTGCATTATTAGTGTTTCAATCACCAACTTGTAAGGCCCCATAACTCATTATGTCACCATCCATTATCTTCTCTGTTTACGACAATACCTCATCACTTCTGCGTCACTCCTTGTCATTCCCTAACACAATTATATTATTTTAAGGGTCAGAGAAAAAGTATCTATCACTATCTTGAAATATCTTTTTAGTATTATTCAGTATCCTAAAATATTTTTTAGTATCAGTCATTATCCTGAAATATCATTTTAGTACCCGTCAGTATCCTGAAGTATTTTTTAGTACTAGTCAGTTCCCTAAAAAATCTTTTTCATACGGGTCATTATCTTGAAATATTCTTTTAGTACAAATTTGGAATATCTTTTCAAGACCCTAAAATAATTTTTTAAGATCATGAAGTATTTTTCAATATCCTAAAGTATCTTTTTAGTACTTGTCAGCATAGTTGTCAAACTTACGAGTTGACTCCCCGAGTTTATCGGTTTTACGTTTTTAGCTTAAAGATCGAGTTAGTTTGTACTTAAACTCGTACTAGTCATAAAGTCGATTAAACTCACGAGTCTACACACTGAGTTTATTGTTTTTACGCTTTTACTTTACAAAATTATATTAATTTACTTTTAAACTAGTGTTATTTTGTTCGTTTTTATCATATTCAATGACTTTATTATATATAAACTTCAGAGAAATTTATTTATTAGATATGATTAATCCTAAACTTTGATAAATTTAATTTCAATTATTCACATTTGAAATATATTTAAATTAAATTAGTTTCATTATTTTATTTTATACTTTTAATGCCGGTTTATTAATAAACATAAACTCTTACGATTTCACAGTTGAGTTCATGATCCGAGTTTACTTAAACTCGTAAGTTTGACAACCTTACTTGTTAGTATCTATACCACTTAATACCCTGAAATACTTTTTAAAATCATAAAATAATTTTTCAAGATCCTAAAGTATTTTTTCAGTACCAATCAATATCTTAAAGTTTTTTTTAATGCCAGTCAACATCTTGAAATATTTTTTCAAGATCCTATATTTCAGGGTATTAACTGGTACTATTTTTTCCATACAAAAAGGTCAAACGATATTTTTGCACCTCAAAAATAGCCGTTAGTGTTGGGCGCTCTTTTGGATAAACTATATATATATATATATATATATATATATATATATATATATATATATATATATTTGCATATTAAAAGCCACATCATCGTCTATTCAGAAAAAAAAAATCAAACTTAGTTGTCAAACGGTACTTTTGCACTTAATTTGTAATCACATGGTCACTTTTACACCTAAAAAAAGCACTTGATGTTTGGCGTTTCTCCAAAAAAAGCACATGCCTATTTTTGACCCTTATCTCTTATTTTAATGGTTTCTAAATACTCCATTAAATCCTTAATATAGATCATATTTCCACGGTTGATCTTGTTGAAAATATAAAATATATTTTTCATATTTATTAATATTTTTCTAATTTACTCCTATTTATATTTCCTCAACAATATTAATAAAAAAAGAGAGGAAATAACGAAATTAGATAAGATAACTAGGGTGTTTTAAAAAATATATTTCACATTAACTAACTTTCTTAATCTAATCAGATTAAGTAAATATTATATTTAATCTTTAATATAAGAGCCATATGACTTTTTTCTAGAGATTAAGAAAATAAAATAAATTACTTAATCATTATGTATCATTAGATTATATGTTAGAAAAATTAATTTGAAGAAAAATTATAAATAAAAATACTTCTATCTAACTTATTTAGATTCCTTAACTTGACCAAAATTCACTTTATTTAAAGAAAAATAATAAATAAAAAACTGGGAAGAGTACATCTTATACTAAGAAATGTAATTTCCTCTTGTATACGTTATGATCCTTAAGAATTCATCTTGTGCAATGGAACATGAAGAAAAATCATGTTTATGAATAAATAAAAATACTCTTACATACGCATTCAGTTCTTAACCTAAAAGGTAGTACTTAACTAGTTTGAAGGCCGAATGTGGTTTTTAATATCTACCCAAACACACAACAGAAAAACGTTTATAAAAGCATTTATAGATTATTTCCTAATAAAGTTCACGTATCAATAGTAAAATTTGATCCTATAACTTTAAAAATTATAAGTTAAATCCTTACTAACTCTACTCATTTTGGTTTGGTTGGCTCAATATGAAGGACCCGTTTGATACGCGGAAGGTAGGCCGAAGGAAAGGGAAAATTACATATCTTCCATTACAAAACACGTTTGGTAGCCGCACATTCCTGGAAACCATCTTCCAGCAACCTTTGATCTTCCCTTAAACGTAGGAACCTCCATTCCAGTGGCGGAACTTGGAGGAAAAGTTTTTTTTGGGGGGGGGGGGGGAAATAATAGTGGGAGGATTCGAGGGTTCAGGGGGCAGCGTCCTTGAAAATTTTTTTTAAGGAAAGTTTTAAATGCATTAAAAATAAAAAGAATACAAAAAATATTCATCAAATTAAGTCAATTAACTTCATCTACAAGTGTAGTGTAGAATGGGTAAAAGCATAATAAGAGATACACCACAAAAGTAAATTTCACTGATAAACTAAAAATTTCAGGTAAATAGAATGGAATATAGAAAAGAATGACAAAATTAACATAAATCATACAAGACCCAACATAGAACAAAGATTGAATTATAAGCCCAAAGATATAAAAAGAGGGAAAAATGTAGAAGAAAAAAAGAAGAAGAAGAAGAAGTTGGGGGCCAAAATTTAATTTTACTACTTTGGGGGGCCAAAGTTGTATTATTACACTAAAAAAGAAAAAGATCCATTAAAAAAAAATTTTTAAAAAAATTTTTTTTTGGGGGGGGGGGGCCATCCTAACTAAGTTCCGTCACTGCTCTATTCCATCCGAAAATGGAGGGAAAGTTCAAATCTTCCTGGGAGACTAAAAAATTGGACAGAAATGCCCTATAAAAAATCACATCTCTTGCGCCACCGTTGCAGATTTCATCACATCTTTGATTTACATTGGGCTTCACAGAACTTTCTGTTATCGAGCATAAATTTTTCTCTTCTAGACTCTCGGAGGTGTGCCTACTGTGTAACAGAAAGAGAGTTTTGCAGGCTTGGGTGTTTTTGTTTTTGGTTGTATTTATCGCTTTTTTGTCTACACTTGTGTCCTCTTTTGTTGATTAAGATTATTCTTTTAATTTTTTTTCCTTCTTCTCAGATTCAAAGTTGGTTTAATATATTACTCATATTTTGATCTTCTTATTCGGACCCTCCTTGGGGTTCTAGGCATTCGGGTTCTGATGTTTGGGGTGCTTGTGTATGATTCTAGGTGGTTTTTAAGAGGCCATACATTGAGGATTTTTGCCTATGGAATGAAAATGACTGTTGTTGTCCTGTTCCGATATGAATTGATGTAGAAGTTTGGTTATTATCAAAATTTTGGTTCAAAAGCGTTCTCACTTTAGTGCATTACGTTCGAACTTAACGCCATCATTCGAACGTACGTTTGAATCAGTCAAATCATTTTCTCCATTTTTTGTTATAGGGGCATAATGGGAAGAAGTGAAGGTCGTAATGAAGGAGAGAGCGCCAGTGACCATTGACAGAAGTGAAGGTCATAGATGAGAGTGAGGAAGAAGGTCGCAGATGAGAGCGATGAAGATGGTGTGGTTGTTTTATTTTTTAGGGGCATTATTGATATTTTACCTCTCCTTCCCACTTAACCAACTTCTTTTTCTTTCTACCAAACATTTTATTTTCCCTCAACTTAAGTTTCATTCCCATGTCTACCAAATAGTTCAACTTTTTAAGTTTCCCTCTCAATCTTCCTTTCCCTCCTCTAAGTTCATTTCCCTTCTTAAATCTTCCCTGTACCAAACGGGGCCTCAAAGAATTATATTATTCCCTCCGATCTTATTTCTAAAAGCCTGATAACCGAATTACGCAACCAAAGAAAGTGCTTAAAATTAGTTAAAAATAATAAATATGACTTGAAATGATATTTTTCTTTAAAAAAAAAAAAGAGTATGCCCTTATTTCTAAAGCGTAAATAAAAGAGAGAAAATGAGTAAATATAAGTATCATCAATGCTTTAATAAATGAAATATATCTAATTAATGAGAAGTACAAATGAAAAAACGGAAAAACACCAAAATAAGAATTTTTTTTTTAAAAAAAATATCGGACTGAAACACTTTTGAAAATAATTACCACACTAATGCAGTCAAACACGTTGACTAGCAGGACGCCACTGGGTAGTGGCGTAAAAGCCTCTCATACCACTGGTGACATGGTACTTTATCACGCCACTAGTAGCGTGATATATATTCACGCCACTCTAGTGGCGTGAATCAATTAGTGGCATGAATATTTATCACGCCACTCACACCACTAGTAGCGTGAGAGGGTCTGACGCCGCTACCCAACGGCGTCAGACTATCTGAGTGACTAGTGGCGTTCTGTCAGTTAACGTGTTTGACTGCATTAGTTTAGTAAATTTTTTCTAAACTGCTCTAATTAGATAATTTTTTTAAAAAAAATTTATTATTTTAGTGTTTTTCCCTGAAAAAAAAACTCATAAAGTATTAAGACAAATTTTGTCAGAATTTTGTAAAAAGAATTAAGATAATTCTAATTTTAAATTCTTGTAAAAAAGATCGAGGGCTGTATAAACACTAAAACCTGGCTGGCCGCACATTTACGCCTCGCCTTCCCTTCCCTTCAGTGAGTGTTTCTTGTGTGGACTTTGCCATTTTCCATTTGGGGGAGACAAGAATTAAACTTGGAAATTGTGATAAGGTTAGTGGTGGAATTTGCATTGGATTTGTGAAATTTTGGTTTCTTGTACTTTATTCACTGTATTCAATATCAAATATATTAATATAAAAAAATATCAAATATATTTAAAGAGGTAATACTGGTTCTAAATATATGATAAAATATATTTATCAATTTTTTCTTAATTAATTCTTATAAATGCTCTTTTACCAGTGATTATAGAGGATATGGAATGAAAGAATTAAGGAATATGACTAAGATGTTTGTTAATTTAACTTATTTTCTTAATTAAATTAAATTAATTAAATATATTTTATATTAAGCATCAGAGAGAAGTAAGCATTACATCATCAAATATGTACTGAATTGATTTTTTTTTCTTTTATCCTTATTAAAAAATATGTTTAGAAATTAATGAATGACAAGGAACATTAATTATTTTATAAATAATTTATATTTTAAACTAAGTCAGTCTCATGTAGATGGCATATATTTTGGATAGGAGGCAGAGTATCCAAAAGCCAGAGAAAAAATGTGTGGCACGTCCCGAATGAGGACAAGTTTTACTGTTTTGGGAGCATTTATTTATGTGAGACTTTTTTTGTTTTTGACCAAAACACATGAGACTTGACTCGCAGAGTCAGATAACAATAAATAAAGTCACACGTCTCTGACATAAGTAATGACGTTTTCGTAATAAATATTGACAACGATCAAACACCAAATTATTAATTATTAATTTTGACCAATAACCTTGAACTTGGTTCTTAAAAACTCGTTTTATCACTGTGATTTTACGTTTTTATGATTTTTTTTCATTGAAACGATTTTACTAATTTTCCAAACGCTTTTAAGTTTTTACTATTTTTTTACGATTTTACTACGTTGTGATTTTACGTTTTACGATTTTTCATTCTCCTTCCGTTTTCAGGTAAAAACTCGTTTTTAAAAATCTTGAACCTACTCTTTTAATTCGGAGGATTTAGCAGGATCTAAATTAATTTAGATTCGTCGTAGGTCAGTCTCTAGATTACTATTTGTTCCATTTACAAGTCTAAAACTGAAAAACTACTCAAGGGAAAACAATTACCTTACCACTTTATCTCAGTAGGTGTTAAATAACATTTTATAACTCTTCTTTAAGTGTCTACAGTTTATGTTTAACTATATACAACTCTTGAATTACCCTTTTCAATTCAGAGGATTTATCAAGGTCGAAATTAATCTAGACTCGCCTGTGTTAGTCTCTACAATGGGAGAGGAGAAAAGAGTTACCAATGCTACTTACTCCATTTACAAGTCTCGAATTGAAGAACAACTTAAGAGAGAATTAGTACCTTACCACTTGATCTTAGTGAGTGTTAAGTAACATTGAATAACTCTTAGTAATTTTCTCAATTTTATTATATATTGAAAACGGTGATAATTATATGTGTTGATATTAATATATATTGGCGTGTTGATTTTTTAATCTAGAACTTGTCTAATTTGATTATCTGTTACCCAAAATCATAAATCATTTGATTAATTAGCGCAATTCAACACATAAGTTGGACTTTTGTTTAAACTTAAACAACCCTTATTCAAATACAATCATTATATATATCTTAGTTCTAATAAACTACTAATAAATATATATGATGTTATATTTTTGTTTTCAACAGCCTAATTGATTCAATAAATACTTGACACGTACTTTGTTTTTTTGTTTTTAAATTTCATAAAATCTATGGAATAATGTGTGTCATTTGGAGAGATCAAACCCGGCCGATGGGCTATTTTTTTGACTTGGTACTACTCAATGATGATATTTGTGACTTTGCGTAATGAATTTTCACGTTTGGCATGCACAATACGGAACAAAAATAATGTCAATATAATCACTACACCAACCTCAAAGTTTTGGTTGCCGGACACGAATACAACATTTCAAAATCTCATATTAGTCTTTTGAGACTTATTTATTCTTTTCATTTGTTAACAGACTTTCTAAGGTTTTTCTGATTCAAATGGTATTTATTTAAATTTTTTCATAAAATAAAAGAAATTTATAGATAATATTGATAGCACTAAAACACCATGGTGTCTTATGATTCATGCACGTGATATCGTCTAGTGGGATAATGTTTGTTGTTATTGTATTCATGTTGCTAAAAATGCTATAAAAAATTTTAAAAACATGATATAAATTATAATATAATCCCTTGGCCCTTAACATAAGACATATTCTCTCAGGTCGTTTCTATAAGAGCATAAATTTTGAATTGTGTTGGTCTTTTTAGAAGCACAACAAGATGGATTGCATTAATTAAAAAGTTAGTGATACTTATATTTACTTTATTTCTCTCTCCTACTCGCCTCTAATAAACAAAGGCATACTTAGAAAACAAAGTTTATTTCAGTCATACTTATTATTTTTAACTAACTTTAACCTCTTTCTTAAACCATGTAATTTGATCATTGAGTCCTTATAAATAGGACCAGAGGGTGTATTTATCTGATTTGATTAGATTAAAGAAGATAGTTGAGTTAGTTAACATATAACATGTATTTTCTAAAACACTTTACTCATCATCTTTAATTCTCTCATTCTCTCTCTTTCTTAATTATTGTTGAGAGGGTATCAATAATGGTAAATTAGAAAAAAATTGACAATTATGAAAAATATATCTCATATATTAATGAGAGGAGGACTATATATATATATATATAAATATAAGGCTTAAAATGAAATTTTTTAATCATTTATCCTAAATAAGGATTGGAATGACAGGTCAAGTTTGATAAGAGGAGGAAGAAGATTCCTACTTATTTCGGGCCCCCAGATAATATGGGTTTATTATCTCAAGATGGGCCAGGCACTTTTGGGCGTAAAATGGGTGAGACATTAATACACACTTGTTTTAACCCAAATTTGGCTATATCACTTTGGTCTTATTTATAAGTCCCTTTTTGACCAAATCACACATACAAAGGAGAGGTAGTTAGCTCAATCATTATGAAGTGAATTTTCAACTTTACCCTCATTTGTGATTGGGTACCTTCAATTATTTATTCTCTCTCTATTTTTATTGCTACAATTAATATGGGCAAAATTGTCACAACCTTATTTATTTGGTCAAAAGGGACTTATAAATAGGACCAAATTTTTTTGATCAAAAAGGACTTATAAATAGGACCGGAGTGGTATATATATATAATTTTTTATCTATATATATATATATATATATAAGCACACAAACTGGGGATGGAACCTATAAAAATGGACAAAATTGAAACTCCCACTGAAATGCTTCACATAACAATAAATTTCCAAATGCTGATATGAAATGCCAGTGCCTCATGAGCCACAATGACATATATGCTCCTCTTTTAACAAGAAAATGCAGATTTGAGCCTCAAAATGGGCGTGCTAGTTGTACCTGGTTCCTTTCTCATGAAAAGCAGAGTAAACACGGGGAAGGAGCCTATCCACTTTCCTTGCCGTCCATTTCCCCATACTTCTTTAGTTTCACCGTTAGATCAACTATGAGCAGTTGAGATTTAACATAATATAGAATATTCTAATAAAAGTATAAGGATAAGAGTTATTTAAATCAAGTTTTAATTACCTAAATTTATTTATATACATTTTTTGTTGTTTGATACTACCTCCGGACTTAATTATAAAATATATTTTATAGTCTAATTTACATTACAAACTATATCTTATATCTATAACTAGAGAAGTATTATAATAATATTTTTATAAAATATTAAATCCCAACCGTTCATAGTTGATCTATTGGTAAGAACTGAGAATAAAGAAGTGGAAGGATGTGGAGTAAGGGAAGTGGAGAGACTCCTATCCCAAATATGGATGGGTGTATGTTGTTGTAATTGGCCCTAATAAAGGAACTATTGATAATCAAATCAGATTATGGACACGAAGTTCCCAACCATACTGTTTTTCCTGCATCAGCTTAATCTGAATAGAGAGAGAGAGAGAGAGAGTCATAAAATGATAAAAGCGTTATTGAAAGCAAATGTTACTTTGAATGAATGACTAAGAAGCTAAACTAGTTGCAACAATGCTTTCACAAGGATCTTCACACTGAGGATAACACTTGCTGAAGTAAACTTGTCCAAAGGCTTTTACATAAAGCAGAGAGCACCAGTTTCCCCAAGATCAAGCAATGAAGTTCCCAATAAAGTTTGGATTTGACAATCATGAACAGGGGGAAAAAAACTATTCAGTTATAGAGACAGATTATCGGTCCAATTCATACAAGATGAAAATATATACGATTGGTACGGGTATAATGAAGTCCTCATTGTTGTATAAATACAATAATATGTTGCCCCATGATCTAGACATTCAACCAGAAAAGAACCTTTTCCAAGACTGCCAAGGAAGAAATCCACCTGAAAATATACATTATGTATGAAGGATTTATATGCCAAACAATTTAATTAGTATGAAATAAATACCTGTAGACTCAAACATGAAATGAAACATAGACAGGCAGAGAAGAATATCAATACAACTCATGCTAAGATCATAATTTACCAAAACTATGTAAATTGCATTCTGGTTTTGAAATTAAGTGTTATCTCCTTGCTGGATTCATCATTCATGGGTTTGAAATGAAGTTGGATGAGATTGATTGGTAGAACTGCATGATGTTCATGATTAAGAGGCTTTGATAAAATGATGCATTTATCCTACTAAATGGTTTAAGATGTATGATTGCAGTTAAAATCCAAAAAGAACAGAAAAGTTGAAAATGGAAGAAAGAAAGAGGTTTTAACTGAATCAACAATTGTGCAGAAGAAGAACAAGCAAATCCTACCACATTCTGGGCAACGGAAATACTCCTTTTCCCTCAGAACCAACCCCGACCCTCCACACTCTTCACATCTTTTCTGAGATATCTGTCGTACAAAACAATTAATCACATCAGTCTGAGAATAAGATTCACATTTTATGAGTCAGCTGAGAAAAATTCTTAGACGGACCAATCTACCGGAGATAGGTATCAAGCCAATATTAAGTAAACAAGTAAGCTTCCTGTTAGAACAAAACTTAAGTACAGTTTCTCGAGTGTTTGTTATCTCAAACTTTTATTTTATTTTATTTTTAAAAAAGGAATCAAGCCCAATAGCTGATATTGAGTTCTGTAAAATACTCAGTTGTCATAATTTTGTGAAGCAATATGATAATCAATTCCTAAAATTTGTTATCAGATAGTGTTGGTTTATCAATTACTCCCTCCGATCTATAGGGGTAGTTTTGAGAGTTAATCTTGGTTCTAAACATAAAATATAGTCCTATTTACCGATTTGATAGTCCTTCAACAATAATCAACAAGTTTGAGAGGAAATAAGGAAATTAAGGCAGACAACGGAGCTTTAGAAATGACAGGTTATCAACTAACTTCCTTAATCTAATCATGTCTTATATTAAGTAGCGTAGGAATATGATTTTCTTCAGTCAGAATCTCCTAAAGAATCTGTCAATAAGCCAAGGCCGCAACAAAAGCGGAGCAAGAGTCACTTACAATTCTTTTACTAAATTCAACCCCTGCCACCACAAAAGGCGTAACTCCAGCTACCAAAAGAGAGAAGAAAATATCATTTCCGACACAAGCTATCAAATCAAATTATTAACAAAATCGAACGTGCCTATTTAATCTTATCTATAGAATTGAAGAGAATAGAAATGTGTGTGAAGGTTAGGGATTAATCCAAAAACACAGTACCTATCGCTCCGACCACAATTTGCCACGTGACTTGCACTGGAGCTGGGTCAAGCACGGTTTGTACATCGTTGATAGTCGCTCTGATGCTAGTCCTTCTCGTTCTTCTTGCATTCTGAACCCATGTGTTTTTGCAATTTCTCCTGAGAGGAAAATGAAGCGTTGCTTTTGATTCGGGATAACACACTCTGCTCGGCGTTTTGGGAATCGTTGAGGAAAGTACCGACGAAGATGAAGACACTGAAGCTTCCATGGCAGTATCCCGGCCCGGCCACTGCGTCGCCGGTTCACAGGCCTATGTACTGCCGCGTGGGTTCGCGCCATCCACACATAACTTCCGTGGACCGTGTTCAAGGAATGCTCTGCTCTGTTTGAAACTACGTCGGATCATTTCTCTCTTTTTTTTCTAAGCCAAATGCGCTTTTTGCTTCTTCGAGTTTGGGAAAATGGGTTCACATTATGTGCTTGTCTTAATGTGTTTTTTTATGTGTTTGTCCCTCTAATTATAGGAATAAGTACATTTTATTTTATTTTTTAAATTTTTTTAATTAATTTTATTTATTTAGATTAAATTATATGTTACTTTTTGTTTTTTTTTTTTTTGCATTCAGTATCTCAAATTAATTAATTTTCTAGATACTGATGTCACAAGACAGATATTTTTGTATGCAGAACTGAAAACTAATTAATTTGAAATACTGAGTGCAAAAAATATTCCAGAAACTAACATATAATATAATTTCAATAAATAAAATTTATAAAAAAATTTTAAAAAATAAAATAAAATATGCTTGCCCTCTAATTAAAGGGACAAGCATATAAGAAGCACATAAATGACAAGCACCTTATGTGCTTCCGGGAAAATGTATATAATTTAATTAAGTTAGGGAAGTTTGATAAATTAGTTAATTATATCAAATGCAACTTCGACTGTGTTTGGTTTAAGAAGAGGTGAGCCGTGTGAAAAGTTAAATATGACTATAAATTCGCTTTGTTTTTCGCACAAACATTTTAAATCATGTAGTATTTGACTTTTCACAGGGAGGAATCTCCCCTTATATCAAACATAACCGTACTCTTCATAAAATACTTTTGTGGGACAAATTTTTTTTTAATACTATTGTTGCTCTTTACAATTTATTTAAACTTCAGGTTTCATCACAGAATTTTAAATTGTGGTTTTTAGTCCTTATAAAAATTTGTCTAAGCTTGTTTGGTTTGAGGGAGAGGGAAGGAGAGGGGGGAGAGAGAGAGAAATTTTTACCCTCCTCTTTACTAAATTGCCTATGAAAACTTTTTAATATTCTAAAAATATATTTTCAATAAAAAGAAATATTCTTTTCATTAAAGACAATTTAATCAATATCTTCATTTTCACTCTCTTCCCTCCTACTTCCTTTCTTCAAACCAAACACAATCTAAGCGCAATGATGTTGATTCTATTACCTACTAATGAGTTTTGGTTTCAAGTTTCAACTATTAATTTCATCCTTTTGGATTAATTATTACATATTTTAACTATTTATTCTCCATGATTTGGTGAACACCGGCTCGCATGTCTTTTTGCCCACACATTAACTCTCCTTCATCCTCTCACTGAAGAGTACACATGGGTTATAAGTCCAACTTTTTAGTAGCCAAATCAATAGTTACTGATAGTTCTAAGTATAGGATAAAGTTTTTAATATAAAGTTTATTGCACAATTTATACTATAAACTTTACATGAGTATTTTGGTGATTGTAAACTTGTAATGTTAAAAGATATGGTGGAACCATCAAACGTTTAGATCAGCTGGTAACTATGAGAGACGTAGGAATGTAACGTACATAGATGGTAGAAGTTTCCTCCCGACAGGAACTAATCCGGTCTCGCCCAGATTAGTCTACTTGAAAGAAAAAAAAGAAGTGCTGGTGTGTGTGGAGGGATTTTGGGTTTTTGAATTAGAGTATATTATTGGCTTTACTACCAATAGGCTCGGGACATCACAATTCACACCTATCTTGTGGGAATCTTTTAGACGACACCGTTTCGTGCATGGCGCCAAATTGAGAGTCTAATTAACTGATTCTTCAATCAGGATGAAAGGGAGGGAAGGAGGATAAGCCTCCTGAACAGTGCGGGGAGATTCTGGTTTAGGGTTTTTGAGTATATTCTCCTCTTCTTCTCTGTCTTCCTCTGGATATGGCTACCATTTCCACTTTCTACCCTTACAATCCCGTTTCACCTGCTTCTTCTCTTTCCTCTTTGCGTAACTGCCATTTGCTCTCAAAATCAGCTCGTGCAAGAGGAGCTCACAAGTTCATGGTGCTGGCGGTGCATTCCAACCTTCAAATTCTCAAGACTAATCGCAAATCGAGGTTCGGAAAGGTCCTATCTCCGTATGACAGCGATGCACACGATGAAGCATTGGACGACGAGGACGATGCCATATCAGATGATTGGCTATCTGATGTAGGTTTCTTAGTTATTTCCTGTAATTTTTGAGCTATTTTTAACCAATTGTTTGCTCTGTTGGGAGCAATTTATGGCCTGTTGGGAAATGGGTTTACTTTACATCTTTTACTTCATGATATTTGAAAATTCTATCCTTTATTATCCCATCCCTGTTTTCGATTAATTTTCCTTGAATACAATTATAGTCTCTTGTTTCCGGTGAGAAATCGATGGGGTTTTTTTTTTTTTTTTTTAAACTGAATTTTTATTTACAACCCTATTTTCGTGAATTATACAGTCCCTTTGGTCAGATGTTTGCCTCTGCTCTCTGTGCTTTCTTTATGATACATGTCTAATGGTGATGCTTCTTTTTCATTTTTTATATTTCTTACTTGTTATCAAGTTGTGAAGTGAGTGTTTTGATGTTCACGTGATACATTTTGATTTTCATAGAGATTAATAATAGATATTTGAAAAGAGCGTTTGTGTTGATGTTGCTGAAATCTGGCACATTTTTTTTCCCCCTATTTGGAGATTATCGTTGTCAACTTTGCAATAAAACTCTTAAAGTAATGGACAGTTCTAGTCCTTTAGTATATGAATTTACTTTGTGAATTCTTCACATAGGTGCCATCTTATTATTAAATGAAGGTTTCAACAAGTACAGTTACAGCCCTTTCTTATTCATTATGCATGATTAGGTTTTTGTTTTTCCTTTTTTGTTTTGGTGAAGCTATGCATTTTGATCATTTTGCTGTCTCTGACTGCCTATGACATGCTTGTAACTTTATTTTTAACTGTTCCTTAGATTATGCTTTGCTGAAACCACAGCTTTTTTCATTGTGGAATGTGTTCAGGAAGAATTTGCTGAGCCTGCTGACATTGATTTTAATGACGAGAAATTTAAGTCAAAGAAAATAAAAGGTATGCTTTATATGAATATTTTTTTTATTATTTTTTAAAAATTACATGCTGTGTATCCTGTCTACAACTCTGTGCAGTAAAAGGTAGGCAACATGAAAAAGGGTGGGATGCAAGATCATTTGAAAGCCCTAAAATGTTAAAAAGTGAGAAAGTGGTATCCTTTGAACCAAATGTCAGTGTAAAGGTACAGAGATGTGATAAGCTGTAAGTGACAAATTCCATTTAATGTACAACTGAAAGCTGAGGAACTCCATATTCATTGTGTAATTGCAGGTTGGTAGAAATTTAAAGGAGAACAGATATCCTCGATTGTCGGAAGAGATAAATTTGGATAAGAAATGGATTCCACTTCTGGACTACTTAAGCACATTTGAAATGGAGGAGTCGCACTTTATCCAAATGTATGAAAGGCACATGTCCTCACTTCAAATTAATGTGTGTTCTGCACAGGAAAGATTGGAATACTTAATGAGTGTTGGTGTCAAACGTAGAGATGTAAGAAGAATCATTTTGAGACAGCCACAAATTCTGGAGTATACAGTTGAAAACAATTTAAAGGCTCATGTTGCATTTTTGATGGGTTTGGGAATTCCGAATTCCAGAATAGGGCAAATCATTGCTGCCTCTCCATCGCTGTTTTCTTATAGTGTTGAAAATTCTTTAAAACCAACAGTAAGATATTTAGTTGAGGAAGTAGGCATCAAGGAGAAGGACCTGAGTAAAGTCATTCAGCTGAGCCCACAAATTCTTGTACAGCGTATTGACATTTCCTGGAATATTCGGTGTATGTTTCTAAGTAAAGAGTTGGGAGCACCCAGAGATAGCGTAGTGAAGATGGTGACCAAACATCCTCAGTTTCTCCATTATAGCATAGATGATGGATTACTGCCTAGGATTAACTTTCTGAGGAGCATAGGAATGAGAAATTCAGACATCCTAAAAGTCTTGACCAGTCTTACACAGGTCATTCTTTAATTTATTTACCGCCCCATTACTGATATATCAAAAGTAGTCTGGTTTTTTATTGGAAGCTCCCACTCTCGTTTTATTTTAGACTGTTTTGTTGGATAATACTTGTAACTTGAAAGATTGTTATTCGACAGTCATTTTTATCAAAATATTTCTTTCACTTAATGTGAAAATAATTTAGATCTTTCTATGATTTCTGATTCTACAGGTCCTTTCCCTGTCCCTGGAGGAGAATCTAAAGCCCAAGTACTTGTATCTGGTAAATGAACTTCAGAATGATGTTCAATCCTTGACCAAGTATCCAATGTACCTTAGCTTGTCCTTGGACCAGAGAATACGTCCTCGTCATAGGTTCTTGGTTTCTCTGAAGAAAGCTCCCAAAGGACCATTCCCACTAGGATCACTAGTCCCAACTGATGAATGCTTTTGTCAGCAGTGGGCAGGGACTAGTTTGGATAAGTATTTGGCTTTTCGTCAGAGGCTTTTACTCAAGAAATTTGCTGAAAAATATGAAAAGAAAAATAAAAAGTCTCGGTCCACTTACATGAGTACTAGAAGAGCAGCTTCATGTTAGCTTTAATATTAGAAAACCTACAAGTTGTTGATACAAATGTCCGTGATGGTTGCCACAGTGGCTGAAGCTCAATCACTCTAGTTCATCTGGCAATTCTTATGCTGCTCTGTACTAATGTTCAAATTTCTGCCGAATCTTCACCAGAGTGGTTCAGCTTACTTCTGTAAACTATTATTGTTTCTGTCAAAGTAAGATGGTTGCTTGCAAGGTTCCTGTGTGATCGGAAAGGCAGAACACATGATGTTGAGGTCTGTCATCTTTAAGGTGAGCTTGTTTACATTCTATATGTCTCTGACTTGACCTCCAACCTATCACAGTGGACAATACTGCAAGCAAGCTGTCATAATCAAAGAAGGAAGCTGTTGTAACTTATAGATCCTTCTTACTGATGCTGTGGCTGTTACTTCATATTTTTTCCTTTTTACTGGCAGTAATGCCCTCTATTATTTTCCCCCCCTTTCATTCTTCTGTATATCTCATATAGAGGACTTCTGTTGTTATAGTTGTCACCAAAATAAGAATAATATTAGAAACAAAAATCAATTTTGAGCTTTTGGTATGTGCGCAACAAACTGTTATCGTTTTGCATGGTTTTGTTACGAAATACTCTTATAATGAGTTTGGTTTGAGGGGAATCAAAGGGAGAGGAAATTTTTTATGTGAAAAGTCAGATATGACCATGATGTGGAATGCTTCTATCAGTTAATGTATGGAGAACGATGCAAAAAGCTATGTAATTTTGAAAATTTTTATGGACAATTTAGTAAAAAAAATTTCTCCCCTCCCTCTTCTCACTCAAACCCAAAACACCCTTAAGGTATAATTTAGATCTTGGCAAAGAGAAATCCGTTTGGTGTTATTTCATCCTGCCATTTTCCATATTAGAGATTACAGAAAAGAGAAAGCTTATCGCCTTATTATCTTGTCTGGTGTATTTCTTGGGTGAGAAAGAAGTATTTATGGTTGTGAGGAAGACAGACATCTATATCATAGTAATTCATATCAGAGTCTTGATACTCTGAGAATAATTGTACGTGGCAGTTGTGGTGCTTGAAAGTTCTCACATCTTATCAATCTTGAATTGGTTAGAATTTGGACGTGATATTTGATATAACAGGAGTGCAGCATATGAAACGTGAGTTAGATATTTTACTGATTTGTTTAACAATAATGTACATGGAATATTAAAAAGAATTTTCTTTTGAGAATTGTGTCATTGTCCTTGACATTTGTATCCTGGCCAGCCGCATTTAATATTCCTGGGACCTATTTCCACTTGAAGACAAGGGAGGAGAATTAAACACTTTTGGAGGTGTTTCCTGTCTTATCATTCACATATTTGAATTTCAATTCCTCATGAAAATATGACAAAATATAATGTTGTCCGCCTATTTTCTAATTTTCTTAAAACAAAATGTAATAAAATATCAAAAAAGATATGGAAAAATCCTAGAAATTTTTTTAAAATCTTAAATCAGTTTTGTTTCCTAGGATTGATAAATGATTGACTACATTTGATTAAAACAAAAAAATCATAACTCATATTAGTGGAAAACCCACTTATTTAAAGATTTTGAAATTTTAGAGATCTTTTTCTAAGATTTTCCAAAAAGATATTCTTTTCTTTAAAAAAAAAACAAATTTATTTTATTATTTCTCATAACACATGATGGAAAACACTGAAAACAGTTTTTAATTTATTATTGGGGTAAAGGATTTCTCCTGTCACTGGAGATAGAGTTATCTCCAGTGACCCCAAAACTACATCGTTTTAGATTAATGAAGGGTGTTTCTGTAATTCTGTTTATTTTTTAATCATATATGTTTTACCAAAACACCCTTCATTAATTCACCTGAAATTACTAACAAACCCTTCATTAATTCAAAACGACGTAGTTTTGGGGTCACTGGAGATAACTTTATCTCCAGTGAGAGGAGAAATCTTTTTCCCTTATCATTATTATTTTTATTTTTATTTTTAGTTTTCAAAACAAAACATTGTTTTGAAAATAGGAAACCAAACATGTCCAAAATGCTCAGCATTTTTTTTTTAAAAAAAATCTTTCCTATTTCATTCAATTAGTTAAATATTAAAAAAGGGGGTGGCGAAGCACCAGATGTTTGAGTCGATATGGTGAAAAAAAAATAACAAATAATTTTTTTGACAATTTATAATTATATTTTAAATCATTATAATTTAGTTAAAAGCTTTGATAACAAAGATATAAAAACTTAAGGAACTCCAATTGTTCATTTCTTTTCGGAAAAAATAAAATAAAATAATAATGTCAGAGAATATCTAAAAGTTTACAAGACTCTTACCAAAGTTATTGTGAACAGATTGAAGCCTATTCTCCCCCAGGTGATAGCTCCTAATCAGTGCAGTTTTGTCCCAGGAAGACATAGTAGTGATAATATCATTGTGGCCCAGGAGGTTATTCATTCCATGCGTAATATGAAGCAGAAGAAGGGATTTCTGGCAATTAAAATTGATCTGGAGAAAGCCTATGATCGAGTTAATTGGAACTTCTTATTGGGATGTCTTCAGGAACTCAAGCTCCCCAACTCCCTTATACAGGTGATTGGCCAGTGTATCGCAAGCTCCAATATGCAACTTTTATGGAACGGAGACAAGGCTGACTGTTTTAATCCGTCCAGGGGTGTGAGGCAAGGTGACCCGTTATCGCCCTACCTTTTTGTCATTTGTATGGAAAAATTGGCTCATCTTATCCAATCAGCTATTCAGGAGGGGGATTGGAAACCCATCCGCCTTACCAGGTCTGGACCTCCCATCTCTCATCTCATGTTCGCGGATGATATCATCCTTTTTGCGGAAGCATCAATGGAGCAGGTAGCAACGATCAATGAATGTCTGCAGTCGTTTTGTGCTAGCTCTGGTTTAAAGATTAATCAGCAAAAAACACGGGTATTTTTCTCAAAAAATGTGCACCACTCCCGAAGAAGTGAGATGTGTGCCTCGCTTGGCTTCTCCATTACGAGTGACTTGGGTAAGTACCTTGGTGTTCCTCTACATCATAAGCGAGTAACGAAGGAGTCATTTCAGTATGTGGTGGATAAGGTGAAGACAAGGCTTTCTTCATGGAAAATCAAATCTTTATCTTCTGCAGGAAGATCTACCTTAATTTCTTCAGTTACCACAGCAATCCCGGGATATGTTATGCAAACATCCCTCCTTCCATCTGGCACTTGTGATACATTGGACCAATGCAACCGCAAGTTTTTATGGGGCAGTTCAGAGGAGCAAAGGAAAATTCCGCTGGTGCCTTGGGACTCTGTATGCAAATCGAAAACGAGAGGAGGATTGGGGATTCGTCATACCAGCTCCTCTAACCAAGCCTACCTAATGAAGGTAGGGTGGAACCTTATTGCTCGTAAAGATGATTTCTGGGTGAGAGTTATCAGAAATAAATATGGCTGTGGTTTGGACGTAATGCCAAAGATCGACATGGGTAGACGTGGATCAAATTTGTGGTGTGGAATCAAGCGTACGTGGAGTAGTGTGCAAGAAGGTGTTGAGGTAATGCCACAGGGGAAAGTTAGGTGGAAGTGGATCAAGAGTGGTTCCTTCACTGTGAAATCTGCATATGATGTCATTACCCAAGATAGTGCCTACCCGAACCCTGTATGGGGCAAGATCTGGAAATTAAAAGTCCCAGAGAGATGCAAAATGTTCTTTTGGCTGGTCTTCCACAAACGAATCTTGACTAATGCAGCTAGATGTAAACGTAGGCTAAGTACAGATGCTAGGTGTCCGATTTGTGGGGAGGAGGTGGAGACGCTTATGCATCTCCTTAGAGATTGTCGTGACACACAAGAGCTATGGAATCAGATTGTTCCAGCCAAGCTCCGACACAAATTCTTTGCGTTACGGCTGGAGCGATGGCTCACCTGGAATCTTACCTTGAGTAGAGATGATCCAAATAAGGAGACGTGGAGGCAGCAGTTTGTCATAACCTGTTGGTGGCTATGGAGGCGCAGGAATGCCTATGTTTTCGAAGGAAAGAAGACTTCGAATCACACTATTAGTGCTAATGTCCAGGCCATGATTACTAGTTTGAAGACCGCAAGTGACAAGCTATGTACGAATCATGGCACAACGGCGACGACCTATGAACAGGGTGAGAAATGGAGACCGCCACCAGCTAGATGGGTGAAGGTCAATACTGATGGGGCCTTCTCGCCCCTATCTCCAGGAGTGGCCAGTGGAGGCATTCTCAGGAATGAACATGGGGAATTCTTGTCGGCATTCATGTTCAAGGGAGGGGAGGGAGACTGTCTGACCGCAGAGTTGTGGGGCTGTTTGCATGGGGTTAAGCTCGCATGGGATTTGGGATTTCGAAATATTATTCTGGAGATGGACTCGGCGGACGCAGTATCACTGTTAAAGACGCCATCAATGGACACGCATGAAGATAGCCAGCTGGTTGAAGAAATTAAGGGGGTACTGACGCGAGATTGGTCTGTAGAGGTTCAGCTTATTAACAGATGGGCCAACGCGGCAGCAGATAGTTTGGCTAAATCCAGTCTCTCCTTCAGGCCTGGCTTCCAGATTGTGCCAACTGCAGACGGGGAGCTAGAGAGGATCCTGATTCTAGATAAAGGCTAGTTTTTCTGTTTTGGTTGCTCAATTGTATCAAAAAAAAAATGCTTCTTATTATGAACTTTATGGCTGGAGTGTATCAAAACATATGCCTGTACTGTAACTACAGTAATCTGCCAGCTACATAACATTTAAAAGAAAAACAATAAACTTTCTATCTATAAAAAGGTAAAACCTATGACCACCTTATATGTGTAAGTGTAACCATATTCTTCTATGTTTCCGACAATTCAAAGAGAATTAAAAAGGAAAAGTAAAACGCCTCAGCTTGCATGTACTTGCCATAACCTTCAACTGAAACAACGAACTAGTAGAGAAGGCAATGTACATTTGCAGGTGTAACATGTTAAAGACTGCTGCCATTTTTTTTTTTGTTGGTCTGCTGCTGTTTCTAACTGTATATTTCTTTCTTCTGTACTAGTTTCCATATCTATATAACTGCGGAAATTCAACTAATCATCCCTCAGAAATGCAAAAGGGCTCTCAGGGAGATCCAGTTCTCCATCCCTGCATCATAATAATTATTTTTTAAAAAATATATATTATTATCTGGAGATGCTTCCAAAATGCAAGAATACCAATAAAAAATTTATAATAAATCTGATTCATACCTGTAATCACCAGTATTGTTAGATTCTGTCTTTATGTCCCTAGGTCTGTCAGTCTCAGTATGGTTTAAATATTCTGTAGGCTGAAAATTGAAAGTGTCTGCACCAAAACACAAGAAATCATATCAAAGTTAAGCATACAATACAAGTGGTGAACAATATTCCTGGTTTATGAATAGTAAGACTTGATATAGATTTTATATATAGCTCCGGTTCTTAATATAAGATCTAGTTTGTGTTAAGGAGGAGAGGTAGTATTATAATACACACCTTTTCGAGCATTTAGGCCATTCATAGAGAAGCCGAGATACGCAGAGTGTTGACTCCGCTGCAACTCAGCAAGACGTTGTCTCATTTGAAGTTCGAGGGATCGCTCTTCTTCTTCTATGAACCGTCTCCTCAGAAACGTAGGATCACCAGAAATAGACCTAAAACTTCTTGACACTATATATATAAAGTCAGTGTATCAGTATAAAAACGCTCCTTGTACAGAACGTGTGAAAGAATAAAGGTGACTTCTAAATTCAAAAGCTTGAACCATTATAATCAAGGCTCATGAACAATTTCATCACATTTGTGCATATGTCATTCCTCATATAAAAACCTTTTTGGGTTTGAAGTGTGGACACATCACACACCCTACATAGAAATTCTAGTTGGCATGGTTATAGAGACTTTTTAAATATAATGCCAAAGTACTCCTTCGAGACTACAAATTAGGTTCCTACATTTAGGACTAGAGGAAGTACTGCTTTAAAAAAATCCATTTTGATCGCAATAATCATATCAAGTGGTTGTGTCACGGAGGCTAGAAAACCAATAATGCATGAAAGTTTTCCAGTTTTTTTTTTAAAACAAATGAGTAAAAGATAGCATACTCACTTGAGGTAAGTTCAGAATGTATGTCTGCATATTGAGGTTGATAGGAAACAGAATTCTTAATTCTATCAGTGCATTTCCTGCATCAAAATTGAAGTACATACATAAGTAAAAAGAAAAGCTAGCGTACTTAGGAATTTAGAGAATCTTCTGAGAAGGATATACTTAGGAGCAGTTAAAATGATACTAGAATGTGTCAACAGATTTTAGTTTAGAGAGTTTATAAGTTTTGAAACTTAAAACAAGTACTCATTCATTGATCAGATATACAGATTCAAGCATTAAAACTCAATTCAATTTCTAAGTGGAAAAAGAAAAGGGCATCCAGGTAGTTCTCACTGGTTAATGTTCTTCAATTTTTCGCGGTAAGGTTTCACAAGCACCCGGGAGCCTACGACAAAATGGGGATTCCCCCTCTCCAAAACTGTCTTGACAGTTTTTGGATCAGCAAACGTTACAAATCCAAACATCCTTTCCTGTAGGCATGGAAGTCTTACATCCTCAACAGCTCCGAAAGTTCTGTAAAACAAATAGCAATTCAACACCATTAACTACAATGAAGTGACAAAAAAGCATTTTAGATCCCAAAAAAACAATTTAGTTTACTTGAAGTAGTTTGAAACATCCTCTTCTGTGAAAGTGCAGTCAGCTGGGAAAGTTAAATAAATTTGCCGTGCGGCGCTAATATTTTGACCAGGATCTCTTCTTTCCCCGTATTTTGCTACATCTTCTGCTAAAACCACGACATGCTGCCCATGGGGCCTGTAAATAAATAAATCAACCACAAGTTATGTGACACCTTCAAATAAGAAGAAGTTGATCAAATTACTGTATAGTATATAGCCCATCGATGAGATTTCACCTTTCTATGACCCGAATAGTATTCTTCAACCGGGCAAGAAGCTTAGATAAATTGTAGCCAGATTTTCCATGTCTCTGGCTCTCACTTAGATAACCATCAGCCTGAAGTGCTTTTTGATACTTATCAAAGTATACAATTGGGAGGGAAGCAATTGTAATGGGATTGTTTCTTCTTAATTTCAGAAGCTCAACCAGTTCTGACTCTAACTGCGCTAGCGAACCCGGTGAAATTAACGGATCATCATTATTAGCATCATTTCCAAGCGTTAGAGAAAGTCTCTCGGGACCAACTTGCCCAGCGTGATAGAATCTACAACTACTTCCATTTTTGCAGAAACCCCTGTTAAAATAGTGACAAGGCTTGACAGGAAGTTCGGATGAAAGCCTTCTACCATCTTGTGCATTCAAATTTCTGGGGGAAGCGTCTAATCTAAAATAATCATTCGCAATCCCATTGTTTCCCGCATGCATTGGATCTATATTATTTTCTAAGCCAAACAACTGCATCCGCTTCTGAAGTTCTGATGTGGAATCGATGTAATTCATGGGCACAGTAAAATCTGTGTTTGTGATGTTAGTATTAGGCTGTTGTTCCCAGTCAGCCGATTGAACTGGGAAGCTTGCTGGAGAAGTAGGGCTCCTAGAAGCAATGATGGGTAATTGGCTTAAGCCTTGTCGTGAAGAATTCGAAGGAGGTAAAACAGGAGGTAAGGAAGAATTGGCAGACAACTTTTGAAGCTCCATTTTGGCCACAAGTGCCACGTCTCTTACCAAACGATCAGGGCATGATGCTAATGCAGATATTTCCTGCTCACCATTCTCTTTTAGTAGGAGGTAGCCAATTATTTTTCTAGCACACTCAGGTTCAAATTTCTGAATTCTATCGAAAACCATTCTTGTATGGTCTGAAATATCCATAGCTTACCTTATGACTGAAAAAAAAAAAAAAACGTCAACTCAGCACAAAGCAGCCATTTCAGATTAATTATTAAAAGAAGCAACAGATCAGTATAAGTCCTCAGAACATGAGGAACACACATTGTTCTTCATCCCTAAGGGCTATTCCATGAATCATGTTATAGTAACCATAAAAAAAGAAAAGAATTCAGAAAAAAGATTGATTCTTGATAGCGAACAAGATTTTCCTTCAGTATTTCTCTGCTTACACACAGAAAGAATGTTTTCTTTAGGCACAAAGACTTGATAGTGAAATAGAGGTTGTTCAGTTTTCTCTATGTTTATGCCAAGAAAGGAAGTTTTCTTTAGCACAAAGGAGATAGGACCGTGTTTTCCTGATTTGGAAATAAACAGAGAACATTTAAAAGCGTCATCTTCAAGCAACATAAAGATGGAGAACCAAGAAACTTCACGCCTATGAAACCAAACCAGAGTGTCAGAAAAATGGGGAAGAAACTGCAGAAATCGAAGACAATTGAATCTCAAAGGTCAAAATACATTTTTCAGAATCAAAATTACAATAAAGCGACATCGTTCCAGTTCACATACCGTTAGAAGAAACACTCAAGTGTTTCTCAAGAAACCATTGTGAATGATTAAAAACAACATTCAAAATACAAGTCAAAGAAGTTTCTACCTTTTCCAGTATTTCAAAATTTGAAACCTTCGTTTCCTTTTGCGAAAAATCAAAGACAGATTATTCTTCAGAGCCCCCTTTTTCTTTTTAGAATAAAAAAAAAACAGAAATCGAAAAGTAACCAACCACACAGAGCATCCTCTTCCCTGTACAAAACATACCCATTAAAACCCAGAAGACAACGAGTTCTTGAAATGCCTCAAGCTCCAATCTTTAACGCAAGAATCAGAGAAATAGACGGAAACAAATGAACAGAATCAAGAAAGATACAAAGACGAAACACAAAATTAGCGTTTGTTTCTTTCTTACCTAGCAGTAGAAGAAGAAAGAGTATAATTTTTTTTTTTTTTGATATAAAGAAGAAAGAGTATAATGAAGAGACTGAAGAGTGAGAGAGTAACGAGACCGAGCACTAACACATTAATCACTCGTATCGTATTTGTGGGCGCCGTGGAGCCGTGGGTGGGTTTTCAAAATCAAAACTCACAGCTGTTAAATAATCACAGAGTTGAGGGCGTGGGGCTAAATATTGTCCTTAATTCTCGCAAATAATAACTGCTTCTTCATCCTCACGCAAATTACCGACTGTTGTACTCGTACTAGGTCACATTATTGATATTTACACTATATTTTCGGGAAATCCAATGCGGGGTTGCTAATTTTAGGGATTAATAATCGCTGCTAAAACTGCACAGGTCGGCCGTATATATTTATTGGATTTTCCTTTGTCTCCTTTTGTTTTGTTTTTTTTTAAAAAAAAAAAAAATTGATAAGATGGGCCACCTTAAATCTAAGCCACTAGATGTGATTTTGAGGGCACCTCATATTTTGCAGATTGTATGACCAATTCAATATATTAATATCCATGTACATAATAAAATGTAAATAGTATATTTTATTTTTCAAATCTAATATTTTTTTGGGGAAAATCACTGAAAAGGAAGTTTAAAAATGTTAGAGGATAAAAATATGTTCCGAATATTCATAATTTTAGAGAAGTGTGAGGGCCTAATTTGTCATTTATAAAATTAAATGGAAATGATAAAAATAGTCCACAAAGTTTAAAAAACGTGCTCCTATTTTTTATAAGGGAATAATAAGTTCAAATCAGAATTTTACAAATTCCTATTTAAAAATCACCATATGCTACAATTGCAGGGTATTGAATTCTACCTTAGATAAAAGTTTAACAAGTTCAGATAAGAATTTAACAAATTTCAATTTAAAAATCGCCACTTGCTACAATGACAAGGAATTGATTCTCACTTCTAATAGAATCTTATCAGAACTTGTTAAAATATCATTTAAACTCTTGAAACCTTTATTGGAAGTGAGAATAAATATCTTACCATAATAGCAAGTAGTGATTTTTGAACTGAGATTTGTCAAATTATTTTTAGAATTTGTTAAAATTTTATATGAGCTTATAAAATCCTTATTAAAAGTGGGAATAAATACCTCATCATGGTAATAAGTGGTGATTTTTTTTAATTGAAATTTGTGAAAAAACTTTTAAAACTTATTAAAATCTTATGTGAACTTGTAAAAAACTTTTATTAAAAGTGAGAATCTATATCCTTGCCATTGTAGCAAGTGGTAATTTTTGAATTATAATTTGTGAAAATCTTATCTAATTTTATTAGAACTTTATCTGAATTGTTAAAACCTTATAAAAATTTGAGTAAGTTTTTAAAATTCATATGGGCATTTCTGTTATTTCCATTTAATTTTGAAATTGACAAATCAAGCCCTCCCACCTCAGTGATATTATGAATATTTAAAACACCTATTTATCATTTAACACATTTAAAATTATTTTTCAGAAATTTTCACTATTTTTTTGGAAAAAATATAATATAATACATAAAAAGAGTAAATATAATTGCATAGTCTCCTAAGATATATATTTTTCTTCTACAGAAATTTTAGGAAAGTACTCGATAAGTGAGGAAATCTCCCTAAGGATAATGAAATTTTTAAAATACACCAAAATTAGTAAACAATGAATTAATTATAAAAAATTATCTGTGAAACTAAACAATATAGGCATGATGTACTCGATTTTTTTAAAAATCATATAAATCGATTTTTTTTAATTTTTAAAAAATGGATAATGTTTTCGAACATACACACAAAACCACATGCATAAATCATGTGAAACAATTGAATTTATTTGGAGGGAACAAACACAACCACACAACACAACATGTCGCTATATGAAACCTAGAGGGCTAAAAGCTCAATAAATCCATTCAGTCACGTGACATGGCCCACTTAATCTTAAGCTCCCTTCTTATTGGCTATTGCTTTCTTTGTTGGATAATCTACTTAATTGGTCACGTTTCTGCTTTTTAAGTTGTGCACACCCCATAAGAAAAAAGTCATATACTATTATTAAAATTAGGGTTTGAGATAGGGCTGGATTATTTATTTGGGAAAGATAAAATTGTCATGCTTTGAAGTTTGAATGAGATTTCATTTCAGGGAAGATTTATTTTATTTTTCAATATATTGATTTTGTTTGAATCAATATTCAAATTGTTTTAATTGATATAAACTATATCATGAGTTGTAGTATTTATAAATTAAAATATAATTTGTTTCTCAAACTTTTTGTACAATGCACGGGTTTAAACAAAATCATTGGGATATACTCTGAAAATAATATTTTGAGATTATGCTTCTTTATTTTTTTTTCTTTTCTATTTTTTGCTCTCATTATTAATATCTATTACATTAAGGGTAAAGGATTTCTTCAGTCATTGGAGATAGAGTTATCTCCATTGACCCTAAAACTACGTCGTTTTGGATAAATGAAAGATGATTATGTAATTTTGTTCATTTTTTAATCATATACATTTTACCAAAACACCATTCATTAATTCACCTGAAATTACTAACAAACCCTTCATTAATTTAAAACGACGTAGTTTTGGGGTCACTTGAGATAGAGTTATCTCCAGTGACTGGAGAAATACTTTTCCCTTACATTAATTAAAAGAATGATTATACTTATATTACTCTATTTCTCTCTATTACTTTCCTCATTATAAATAAGTGTATACTTGAAAAAAAAATTATTTAAGATAATTTATTATTTATAATTAATTTTAACCATTTTCTTAAACCACGTAGTTTTGTTATCAAACTCTTCTAAATAGGACATGAGGGAGTAGTATTATTTAGAAGCATTTTGAAAATAATTTCTTATAATTTGTAATGATTTGATGTATCATATGGTAGATACTTATATATATATATATGGGAAAAGTATTTCTCCTGTCATTGGAGATAAAGTTATCTCCAGTGATCCTAAAACTACGTCATTTTAAATTAATGAAGGGTGTGTTTGTAATTTCAGGTGAATTAATGAAGGGTGTTTCCACAATTTTGCACCCTTCATTAATTCACCTGAAATTACAAATACACCATTCATTGATTCAAAACGACGTAGTTTTAGGGTTATTGGAGATAACTCTATTTCCAGTGATAGGAGAAATCCTTTATGGAAAATTTCAAATAAATACCGCCTGAATTTGTAAAACCCCTAGAAGCCCGTCGAATTTGTAAAAATACTAAGAGGTGACAAAGACTTTTGAGGGATATGCAAATTCGAGCAAAATTACCCTTTTGCCCTTAGTTTTAAATAATAATAATAAAAAAAAGTAATACCGCCGGCGACCACCACCTCCGCCACCGGCCGCCGGCCACCGAACATCGACACCTCTCGCCGGTGGAGGTGGTCTCCACCGGCGGCCGGCTGTGGGCACCAGTGTCCGGCGGTGGGCGCCGGTGTCCGGCTGCCAGTGGTGGTCGCCGGCGGAGGTGGTGGCCGCCGCCGGTGGGGCCCACCGCCGGGGGTATTTATTTTTTTAAAAAAATTATTTAAAACTAAGGACAAAAGGGTAATTTTGCTTGAATTTGCATATCCCTCAAAAGTCCTTGTCACCTCTCAGTCTTTTTACAAATTCGACGGGCTTCTGGGGGTTTTACAAATTCAGGCGGTATTTATTTAGAATTTTCCCAATCCTTTACCCTATATATATATATATATATATAATATTAGATTATATTGTTGGAAACTCTCAGTCGGGCAAAAAGAAAAAAGAAAATCACTCTCGGGTTCCACAAAATCAACTCAAATTACCAAAAGAAAAAAACTTGAAATCACCAAAATACAGGTTTTCTGATTATATAAATAAGTCTAGCATTCATTTAATAAAATGCCCCTGACCTTAATTTAAAAAAAAAAAAAAAAGTCTCCCCTCACAATGATCACACGTCGCCGGAGATATTATCGCCGGTGAGGTGGTGACAAGCAGGTAATTAAACACTAACAAAATGACTTTTAGCAAATCTTCAACCTCTTAGTTACCAAAGAGTTTATGAGTTTTAATTAAGCCATTGAATCCACTTAGTAATTAATACATAACCTAATAATAATGTCAAGTTAATGATGAATTTCATCAACTTAAATTTGCAATCTCTTGTGTTATTCATGCTTTGTATGTGTGCAGGGAACAGAGCCGGGAAATCGGGTTGGCTCTCCTGTAGGGTCTCGGGCTTAAAAGGGTCAGCCTTACAAGGTCTCGAGTCGGCCCGTTAGGCCCTATTAATTTTTTAAAAATTTAATAAGGAGTTGGAAGAGATGTCCCCCATTCGAATATTTATTGAAAATAAAAGTCAACTTGCTCTTTATATTGTCAACTTTCTCATCACAAGTCATAACGTCAATCTTGTTATAAAAATATTAATATTGTATAAAAGTTTAAATTTATGCTTCTTAGGTTTCATAGGAGTTATTTGTATAGACAATAGTTTGCTTTTGATTACGAATTAGTAAATATATTTATTTGTTGGATGATTCATTTTGTTTGGATATTAATGTTGACAACATTTATTTTTTTTAAAAAAAAAAACACTAAAAAAGAATAGTTAAAATTTGAAAGTAATTTCAGAGCCTTATAAGGTCGGCCTTGACTTTGGTGCTTTTGGGGCGGGCTTTGAAAAATAGACGTTTTTCTTACTCTAAACCCTATAGGGCCGACCTTGTTGGACCTTGGCCCTTCAAGGGCTAGCTCTGTAGGGCTGAACCGGCTCTAATTCCTAGCTCTAACAACTAAAAGGTCAACGAGCGACTATGGAAGCATTTTGGGTTTTTAAACAAAGTCTTCAAACGAAAAGGCAACCATGAATTTCCCAAATTATTTGCAGCTTTTGTGTGTGTGTGTGTCGCCCCCCCCCCCCTTTTTTCTCCCTTAATGTGATGAATCTTTCCTCTTTTTTTTTTTGTCAGGCCCACGGTCACGGAAGAAGAACTCCTAACTAAATGTTTCCTTTAGTGTGTGTATATATTAAAAGTAGATAAAAACACAGTTACCCAAAAAGTTACTTAAAAAATGATACACAGTCACACTCTTTATGGTATATTATCTTTATTATTTTATTTTAATATAAAATTGAATTTTATTTGTTACTCTCAAGCTCTGAGTTCAAATTTTTAAGTGATGCAAAGGTTTAATTTTTGAAGGTCTTTATCACAAATAATAATGTATTGTAGAGATATTGGCTTTGATTTTGTGATTTTTCTATTGGCTGCTAGGGTTTTCGCATTACGGCTTCGCTGAAGACTCCGTCGCCCACTGCAGCGGGGAATACGAGTGTCCCTTCTGGCTGTGCACTACGGGGAGGGGAAAGTGAGGAGAAGATGGAGGAAGATCGGGAGGATTGGTCGCGGTGGAAGAGAAAAGTTCAATTTGATACGACCAATTTCACGGGAAGTGAATCGAGGCCTGCGAGAGAGGAAAAATGGATGCAGACGGAAGAAAAAGTGGCACCGCCGAAGTCCTATAGGGAATCACTACTACAGAATGTCAATCCAAGGGTGTGTTGGTGGGAATGGTCGAAGTGCGAGGATGAGGAGGAGGCTAAGGATTATGGAGTAGATACGGACTTTGCTAAGGTGCTAAATTCGTTCGATGGTATTTTTGTTGATGTCTCGAATCCGTTGTGTCCAAGGTTTTGCTTCGAGGAAAAAGAGAAGGAGAGACTAATGAAGCCGTTTGGGAGAACATTGGTTGTGAAATTGCTAGGCAGGCAGCCGTCATATGGATTTATGGTCAAAAAACTAAGACAGATTTGGGAGCGAAAAGGCAATATTGATGTATTCGATCTTCAGAACAACTTCTCCTTGGTGAATTTTCAACATGCCAATGACTACATAGAGGCCTTAACAGGTGGTCCTTGGGTCATCAATGATGCTTGTCTGAATGTGTCTCGTTGGCGTCCTAATTTTAATCCGCAGAATTAGCGAATAGAAAGGGTGGTTGCTTGGGTTCGTCTCCCTAACTTGCCAGCGCCTCTATTCGATAAAAAATTTCTGTTAAACCTAGGAAATGTAATTGGAAAGGCCATTAAGTTGGATATTCATATGGCGCAGCGTGCTCGCGGCAAGTTTGCTCGTATGTGTGTTGAGCTTGATCTTACAAAACCTCTAGTACCAAAATTTGTGGTGGAAGGGATGAAGCTGAGTACTGCCTATGAAAGTCTAGGGCTACTGTGTACAAAGTGTGGCATATTTGGGCACGTGAAAGAGGGTTGTGATGAGCTCCAACGCAAGTGAAGTGAGCAAAAGATGGATGTAGAGGAAGGGGATGCTGTAAAAAGAGATGTAGCGAGGGCTGAAATAGTGAAAGACCGTTGGCAAACAGTGCAGAGGTTTCGCAGGCAAAGAAATATTAGTGTGCCAACTCAAAATAAACAGAGTGAGTTATGGTTCACAGTTCTAGAAGGGGTACATGAGGATGAAGACCTAAGAAAGGGGGCTGAAGAAGTAAGGGAACCTAAGGAAACCACAGGGAGCCAAATACAGATTCAAAAGGAGGAGCCAATAAAGGAGCTGAAAAAGTAGGGAAAGCAAGGTAGCCAAAAGGAGGGAAAGCTGAGCACTAAGGGGGGCAAACTAAAAGATAAGGGAGTTGGAGAGATTGAAGAAAGGAAAACGTTAGAAAGCACCACGAGGAATAACCTACCTCAAACCAAATTGAGGACCGAAAACAAGTCGGCCAAGGAAGATCAACATGTGCAGATTAGCTCGGAGTGTATACCTAAGACAAATCTGGACATGGATATGAATCAAGGAGTGGGATACAATGAGAAGGAAAACCTTCATCCGAGAGAACTATATGGAGGGATGACTCGTAATGTGGGCATGGAACTGGAGTCAGTGAAGGCGGATCCAGGGTTTGTGGCTATAAAGGGATATATTGGCATGGGGGATAATGGCAGCTACCCCACACCAGCGCTTGGGGATGATAGGTAACTCTGGCCTATGGTACTATACAATTAAATTAGTTAGTAATGATGAACATATTTGTATGGAGTTGCCATGGAGCAGCTAGCAAGGGAGTTGCGGCTGTCATTACGGATATGAGGAAACGTTATTGTATTGATATAGTGGTTATACTTGAACCAAGAATCAGTGGAGTCTAGGCTAATAAGACCATCAAAGGGTGGGGGTTTAAAAACTCAAGAAGAGTAAAGGCTAAAGGATTTTCAGGAGGAATTTGGATATTATGGGAAAGGGAAGACCTGTTGATGAATGTTGTCACGACAGGGGAACAATTTATGCACTGTAAAGTGGGATAGGGTATGACAACTATGTGGTTTACAACTGTCTATGCAAGTCCGAATGAGCAAAAAAGGCACAGGCTATGTGAGATGCTCCAAAAAATTGCAGAAGACACCTCTGAACCGTGGCTCATTGTTGGGGACTTCAACGAAATGAAATACCCATTGGAGCAAAAAGAGGGAGGAAGGACTAATGAATTAAGGTGTTGGAGGTTTAACGAGTGGATTCAGGGATGCAAGCTACTAGACATTGAGGCTAGTGGTCCTTTCTTTACTTGGAAAGGGCCAAAATGGGAGGGGCTAGAACGAGTGTTTAAAAGACTTGGCAGATGCCTATGCAACACTCAATGGCAGGAAACTTTTGTTAATGCAGAGGTGAGAGTTGTACCGAGATTGGGGTCATATCACCATCCTATTGTGGTCAAGCTAGAAGAGGAAAGGCAAGGAGCCCAGGTGAGACCATTTAGATTCCAAGTTGCCTGGCTAATGCATGAATAGTTTGGGGAGTTTTTGAATAGTAACTTGCCTAGGGAAACGGAGGCACATATGAATCTATCGACATTGCAGCAGGAATTGGTTAAGTGGAACAAAGAGGTGTTTGGAGGTATTGAGGCTCAAAAAAGGAAGTTGTTGAATAGGTTGAGTGGTGTTCAGAAAATATAGAAAGAAGAAGTAATCCCTTCCTCGTAAACTTGGAAAGGGAGTTAGAAGAAGAGCTTATGAGAACCTTACGACAAGAAGAAGTATTGTGGTTTCAAAAATCAAGGGGGAGGTGGTTGGAGGAGGGAGATCGCAACACTAGGTACTACCACACAAAAACTCTAGTTAGAAGAAGGAAGAATAAAATCAAAATGCTCAAGAATGAGGCTGGACAATGGGTAGAGGATGAGGTAATCATTGGAAACATGCTCCAATCTTTTTTTGGGAACTTATTTCGAAGTTCTGGGACAAGAGTGGGCTGTTGCAGAACGAAGCAAAGTTGGGGAGTGGTAAGTCCTGATAAGCTACAAATGGTGGGAAGGGATGTGACCAGCGAGGAAGTAAGACGCGCTTTCTTCCAAATGGGAGGCTTTAAAGCTCTCGGAAATGATGGATACCAGACTGTGTTCTATCAGAAAAATTGGAATGTGATAGGAGAGTCGGTTTGTAAGTTGATCAAGGAGCTTTGGAGATGTCTGGGACGCATTGAGGAAGTAAATGAAACCTTGATGGTCTTAATTCTGAAAGTGGATCGACCTGAATTAGTGAGCCAATTCTGACCCATATCGCTGTGTGATGTGTTATACAAAGGGCTTTTTAAGGTGATTGTGAACAGGCTAAAGCCCCTTATGGATAAGCTGGTGTCTCCCTACCAAGCTAGCTTAGCCCCTAGGCGAAATATTCATGACAACATAATTGTGGCAAAGGAGATGGTGCATTCAATGAAGAGGATGCAAGGTAGAAAAGGTTACATGATCCTCAAAGTAGACCTTGAAAAAGCCTATGATAGGATGAAGTAGGCTTTTTTAGAGAGTGTGTTGGAGGAAATTGGATTCGATGAGAAATTGAGGGAGGTCATTGGTAAATGTATGAACTCTACATCTTTGAGTTTATTATGGAATGGTGGAAAAAATGGAGCTGTTGTGCCTACGAGAGGACTAAGGCAAGGGGACCCACTTTCCCCTTATCTATTTGTATTAGGCATGGAGAAGCTAGCACACCTCATTATGGATCAAGTTCACAGTAAGTCGAGGAAGCCGTTGAATATAGGGAGAAAAGGAACTAATATTTCGCATCTCATGTTCGCAGATGACCTACTATTAGTGTGTGAAGCGAATGTGGAGCAGATTGCTATAGTCATGGGTGTTTTAGAGAAGTTTGGAGAGTGCTCAGGCCAAAAAGTCAACATTCAGAAGTCTAGTATTTACTTCTCAAATAATGTCAGTAACGGGATGAAAAAACAGATATGTGATTTCTCTGAGTTCAAACGCATAAAGGATTTGGGCAAGTACTTAGGAGCATATATGGGATCGGGTTGTAACAGTAGAAAGGGGTTTTAATACATCCTTGACAAGATGTAGGGCAAGTTGAGCAGTTGGAAGCAACAAACCCTCTCTTTGGTTGGGAGACTAACTCTGGTTCAGTCAGTCACGAATCAGATGGCGGTATACCACATGCAACATTCTTGGATACCCACGGGTGTCAGGAATAAAATGGAAAAAATTCAGAGAGGATTTATTTGGAGGGATGGGGAAGGGACAAAGAGGATGCATGCAATCAGTTGGGATATACTGTGCACTGAAAAAGAATATGGAGGTTATGGACTGAAACTCCGGGAAATCATGAATGAGGTGTTATTAGGACGAACTATATGGAATACTATATTAAAACCCTCTAGCATTTGCTCAAGGGTACTCAGGGACAAATACGGCAGAAGCAAAAATCTGTTGGAGGAAGCAGTCAGTAAGAGGACAGATTCCGAGTTGTGGAGGAGCCTTACTAAAATATGGCCAAATGTAGTGAGGAAAATTAGTTGGAATGTGGGGGATGGTGAGGAGGTTCGTTTCTGGAAGGATGGTTGGCTAGATAGAGGAAGGAGATTGTTTGATATGAGGCTAAACCCGCTAACTAAAGTGGATGAAAATCTGAGAGTTGCTGACATGGTTAATGAAATTAAAGTGGACAGTGGAATATGGAAAGGATTGAGGACTTGGTTGACAAAGAGGGTAGCAGCTATATAAAGGCGATCCCTCCGCCTAGTGCATTAAGAGGGGAAGATTGCATTAAATGGGGCTCTAGTCTGGACTGTAGCTATAAGACGGCTGACATGTATAGAGAACTGTGAGGTGTACAGAGTGCTGGGGATGCTCAGTGGCAAAAGTTATGGCAGTGGAAGGGGCCGCGGAGAATCCAAGTTTTCTTATGGATTGCGATGCATGGAAAGTTGCTAGTGGGGGAAAGAAGACATAGACTCCTGAATGGAGATCCAAACTGCAGCAGATGCGACATGGTTGTAGAAACTCTTATGCATGTTTTGAGAGATTGTTGGGTGGCAACAGAGTTGTGGCAAAAGCTGCACAGTGGGCAAATTGAAAAGGAATTTATGACACTAGATGGTAAGGCTTGGATCATCTGGAATTTAAGCAAATCTGATAAGAATTGGCATTTGGTTTTTGGGGTGGCGTGCTGGAAGCTATGGCAGTGGCGAAATAAATGACTCTTTGAGGATGGCTTCAAATTACTAGAATGCTTGAAGTCAGCTGTTCTCTGGTATGTAGGCGAGATTAAGGTGGCTAGAGTCAAGTTTGGGAGGAGTGTAGGGGGAAGTGTGGAGAAGTATATCAGATGGAAGAAGCCTAGTGTGGGATGGGCTAAAGTCAATACGGATGGTGCTTCCAAAGGAGAGGAGGGGCAGGCTGGGTGTGGGGGTCTGATTAGAGGTAGTAACAGAGAGTGGATGGGAGGTTTCTCTCGGAAGATTGGAAAATGATCAGCTACAATGGCAGAACTATGGGGTGTATTGACTGGATTAGAATTGGCATCCAGCCTTAGGATAAAGCGTGTCTGTGTGGAATGCGACTCATCTGTAGTAGTGGCGATGATCAACAGGCTGCAAGTGGAAGAAGCAGCGGGCTTCAGCTTGCTGACAGATATTGCTAGGAGTTTAAAGAGTTTTGCAGATGTAGATATAAAGCATGTGTACAGGGAAGCAAACACTTGTGCAGATGCACTAGCTAACATGAGTTTTGTACAGAATGAGATACAAGCCGTGTATAATGTTCCCCCGTTAGAGTTACATAGGTTCTTGTATAGAGATAATGTGGGTGTTGCCTACCCCAGATGTGTAAAAGATACAGTAATAGTGTTTTGAGTTTGGGCATTTGCCCCGTATGAATACCCAAAAAAAAAAGTATTGTAGAGCTTATAAATACTCTAAGAAATGAATATATTTTAGTTTTGTTTGATGATCACCATGATTGGGTTCTATATTTATTTAATTTAATAATGAGCTTTGATTTCTGGGAGGCAGCTGATGTCATTTTCAATTCTCTCATACTAATTAAATTAAAGAAGCAGTTATGTGTCTGTTATGTGTCTGTTGTGTGTATATACCATTATATCATAACAAATCCTAAACCACAAACCCACGAGGCCAGGTTTCCAAATTTGGCGTAAAAAAATAATTATAATAATGCATATGAGGGAATTAACACATCAGTCGCAATCGGGTTTGTTGAGATCCGCAAATGCAGCAACTAATTGGGGCCTCTCTTCTACTTTTAGCTTCTAGATTTTGGTCCTCCCACTCTTCAATCATCCTTTTTGCGGTAAGGTTTCACAAGCACCCGGGAGCCCACGACAAAATGGGGATACCCCCTCTCCAAAACTGTCTTGACAGTTTCTGGATCAGCAAACGTTACAAATCCATACATCCTTTCCTGTAGGCATGGAAGTCTTAATTACATCCTCAACAGCTCCGAAAGTTCTGTAAAACAAATAGCAATTCAACACCATTAACTACAATGAAGTGACAAAAAAGCATTTTAGTTCCTAAAAAACTAATTTTTAATTTTATTAACATTACATGAGTTCTCTAACCCACATAAATTTCACCTTTTTGGTTTAACATATATGATAAATTGTAAAAGATCTTGACTTTTATTAAAATCATATAATTCTATTTTTAATTAAAATTTTAGCCAAAGTATACTTTTAGTCCTTTAAGATTTATAAAAGGTATACTTTTGGTTTCTTAACTTTATAAAGTATACTTTTGATCCTAAAATTCTAACACCGTTAATGTTACTAACGGAAAACGCTGATGCAACGAACTCAAATAATGATTAATAGCACTTAATTACACAAATTTTACATATTCTTTAATTTACCCATATTTTAAATTTAAGTCTAATAGTATTTAATTACAAAATCATTACTTAAATTTACACCGTTATTACTTAAGTTTGCATTTTCCGTTAGCAAAACTCACGGTGTTAAAATATTAGGACCAAAAGTATACTTTATGAAGTTAAGGGACCAAAAATATACCTTATGTAAACTTAAATATTTTTTATTTGAAAAAAATTATATTTTTAAAAAATTGAAGAATGTGTAATTTTTTTTCATAAACATAATGAAAACTGAGAAAACTATGGTTTAATTTAATGAAACTTAAAATTTTTTATTAGTTTTAAAAATATAATGTGAAAGAGAATGTAGAAGAGAATGGTGAAGATTTTGTTAGAGGCATTTTAGTACTTTTAATTTTATATTTTTAAATTTGGTCCTTATAAATAATTATAATTTTTATGGTGATTCTTCATAAATATCTTTTCCTCTAGGTCTTTTATTCTAATTTTTCAAAAAAAAAAAGAGTTATTTAAGATAACTTGTTATTTTAACCATTTTCTTAAACTGCGTGGTTTGATAATCAAACTCTTATAAATAAAACATCAGAGAGTAGTACTCCCTCCGGTCCTAATTGTAACACCACAATTTTAACACCAAAAAACTCGGTCAAAATATTGAAAATACCTTCAAAAGAGTTCAACAATATCCAAATCCTTTTACAATGTTACCATTTCGAATAAAACCCGTAATACATAATCAGAATAAATTCCAGAAAATATTTCAGAGTTTAATACAAAACGGAAGTCTTAGGTTCATGGCAAATAAAATGACATAACATAATCTATTGGAGATCAAAAGAGCTTCCAGAGCTCACTCCATAGGTGCCTTCCCTTGCTCTCTACTAGAATAATCACCTGAAAAATGTTAATATGGGATGAGATTCCACGTCTCAGTAACTACTGAATATTTCTACCTTACACGAGCAAATTACATATGACAAAAATAAAAGGTAATATAATGTGAATTTAATATACTCAGATATTTTTAGATATACCGTTGTTCACATCAAATGCCTTTACAAAATACTCATCATTCTTTATTGAATAATTCAGAAATGCACTATGCAGTATGCAGCCTCCCTTATATCCCCTTCCAACCGTATACCGCTGACTGGAACCATAGGCTAACATATAGTCCAATAGAAACTCATTCATTTGACTGGATGGTTTCAAGCTCACCAAAACTTAAGATACACCCGGCCAAAGGTATAGAGCTTAAATCTGGACTATGGCTCCCCTCCTTTAAAATAACAACTAAGGAGGTGTCACATGTCCCACATCTCCAATGAAATCCCGGCCAGAGGAAGACATGGAAGATGGGGCCCTGAAAAGTACCATCCACTGTGCACCGAGTGGTGGCATAAACAATTCTTATCATTCAATTCCCTCCTTACTCCACCCATCACATTACAACCGCCATGATGAATGTATTTACTCAAAAATAATGCATTATTATACCATTATATACATTGATATGCGTATTTATGAATAGTAAAATACTATGCGTATCTGTGAATAGTAAAATACGCTATATACATGAATAGTAAAATGAATAGTACATACGGTATGTATACGTGAATAGTAAAAATGAATAGTAAATACGGTATACGTGAATAGTAACATGAATAGTAAATACGGTATACGTGAATAGTAAAATGAATAGTAAATACGGTATACGTGAATAGTAAAATGAATAGTAAATACGGTATACGTGAATAGTAACATATGTATAAATAGTACCTCTGCAGATTTGCAAATCAAAGTTCCCACACCAGATCTTAAAACCATAAATATTTTCTAAATATTCTTGCCAAAATAGTAAACAAACCAATTA
Organism: Acacia crassicarpa; assembly: GCA_034222035.1. NCBI lineage: Eukaryota > Viridiplantae > Streptophyta > Magnoliopsida > Fabales > Fabaceae > Acacia > Acacia crassicarpa. Next base: position 18,113,220 of record JAWXYG010000004.1, on the reverse strand, counting down.
ATAATCATACATAATTCACAAGTATAAGGAAGAATATTCAGAGTTACCTGTTACTTGCTAATACCCGAATCACCAACCAGCTATTATAACTCTCAAGCAAATATCTCTCTACTCTCTCTCTCTCTACCTCTCTCTATAGCTCTTAGAAGTTGTGAAGAATGAAATGAAATGGAAGGTCTATTTATAGTTGGAAAATGGGTCTTTAAGTGTAATTTTCGTCTCTGGGTCGTTTTACGTAATTTTCCTAAAAACTAAAAAAAAACTTTCCCGTGACTTGCCCCGTGAACCTTTTTTTAAAAAAAAATTTAATAATATTTTAATATATATTATTTTATTATTATAATATAATATTATTTAAATAATAAATTATTATTGAGTGGGTCCCGCGGCCAATTTTTTTCAAACTTCACGAGAAAGTTTGCAGAGAATTATTTTTGGCCGTGGGTCCCGCAAAATACTGATTTCAAATTTATCACTTTATGAAAATAGAGCCTACTAGTCTTTCCAAAATAGGTTTATGTTCAAGATATTAGATTCAAAATTCAGGATGTTACATTTCTCCCCTCCTAAAAGAAAATTTTGTCCTCAAAATTTCGCTATAATAAGAATTCTAACCTATTTAAATAAATGAGGATAGGTTTGTCGCATGCTCTCCTCCGTTTCCCAAGTAGCATCTCCGGGAACCATTCCTTTCCACTCGACCTTTACAAGTCTAATGGTCTTGTTTCTTAATTTCTTGTCCCTTGCATCAACAATCCGCTCCGGCTCGGCTTTATACGTCATGTTATCCTTGAGTTCTACCTCTTCTACTTCTATAATGTGGGAAGGATCCGGTTGGTATTTCTTCAGTTGCGATACATGAAAGACATCATGAAGGTTCGCAAGCTGTGGAGGTAATGCAATTCTGTAAGCTACCGGTCCAACTTTCTCCAAAATCTCATAAGGACCCATAAAACGAGGTGAAAGCTTCTTTGCTCGTATTGCTCTACCAATGCCAGTCATTGGTGTGACTCTTAAGAATACATGTTCGCCCACCATGAACTCCAACGGTCGTCTTCTCTTGTCAGCATAACTCTTCTGTCGACTCTGAGCAGTGAGAAGTTTCTGTTGAATCACCTTAATCTTTTGAGTCGTCTCGTCCACAAGTTCTGGACCTATTAAAATTCGCTCATTCAATTCCGTCCAGCAAATAGGAGATCTACATTTTCTTCCATACAAAGCCTCATAAGGTGCCATCTCAATGCTGGAGTGATAACTATTGTTATATGCAAACTCCGCAAGATGAAGATGATCATCCCAACTTCCTTTTAGTTCGATTGCACAAGCCCGCAACATGTCTTCCAGAGTCTGTATAGTCCTCTCAGTCTGCCCGTCAGTTTGAGGATGATAAGCGGTACTATAACTCATCCGAGTTCCCATAGCATTCTGCAATGCTTTCCAAAATCGTGAAGTGAATCGTGGATCACGATCAGATACGATGCTATTCGGTATCCCATGCAATCTGACAATCTCCTTCATGTAGATCTTTTCTAGTCTCTCCAATGAGTATTCTGCTGCAATTGCTAGAAAATGAGTTGACTTAGTTAACCTATCGACAATTACCCAAATGGCATTATGTCCGGATGTCGTTAGAGGAAGCCCCATGATGAAATCCATAGAGATGCTGTCCCATTTCCACTCTGGGATATCCAAATTCTTTAATAATCCAGGAGGTTTCCGATGTTCGATCTTGACTTTCTGACAAGTCAAACAACAAGTGACAAAGTCAGTCACATCTTTCTTCATGCCCCGCCTGTAACGCCTCAATTTTAACACCCAAAAACTTGGCCAAAGATACAAATTCATTTATACAGGGCCAAAATAAATCCAAAATAATATCAGAGTTTTCAAAATGCGAAAGTCTTATGGTCATGGCAAATAAAATAACATAGCATGAGCTTTCCATATGTGCCTTCCCTGATTTCCCTACTAAATCATTTACCTGATAAAAATGATATTATAGGATATCCGAGGATTCCGGAGTCAGATTCAAAGGAAGTTTGGGGATACGTGAATAGTGCCGTATACGTGAATAGTGCCGTATACATGAATAGTAATTTACTATTCACGTGGAAGGAAGGTACGGACGCGTATTGTAACCTTAACTCTGATGCTTATGGTATGCTTATATGTGATAGATAGTCTGAAACTCTGTTTTAAAAATTGATCATACACATACAACTTAATACGGGTTATAGTCTTGATAACGCCGTTATGTTTTCCTAGCGCTGAGGACACGGATGTACACCGTGGCACTGGTGAATAGTGCAGACTATAATAACATGCATATTGCAGTGGCTGTGTTATGTTATTATGTGAATATATGAATAATGTATGTGATTATTGCTGTTTTGACATGAATATCTGTCATACATATTTAATACATAAGCATGAGGTTAACCGTTACCTGAGGTTCAATGGGTATTGAACCTCAGCTCTTACTGTAGCTTCAGGATTTTCGGAGTGAACAGAAACAGAAACAAGGGTAAGCAGCAGGCAGAAGGACTAGCTGGAGAAAGTCCTGTAGATATGTATAGTCTTTCGAACTCTTTGTATCAACAAACCAGTACACTACAGTGGTTGAATATCAGTTACTTTGTATTTAAAATCATTTCGTTGCTCAACTCTGGTTAGGTTATTTTGAACTCTGATCAAATAATTTCGAAAATGCTTTAGAAAAGTTGGGGTGTTACACCGCCACCACCAATTCCGCTTGAGATCATGATACATCTTGGTTGCTCCGGGATGGATAGTGTATTTACTCCGATGTGCCTCTTCTAGTATGAGCTTTTTTATTTCTCCATCATTAGGTATGCACACTTTTCTTTTATACCTTAATATCCCATCTCTATCGATCCCAAATTTCGATTCTTTTCCTTCTTCAATATCTTCCCTCACGTTTAATAGATACTCATCTTCGAGCTGAGCGAATTTAATCTCTTTCCAAATTGTGCTTTCAATAGTTAATGCTTCCATGGTAGCGACCAAACCTGACATTACATCAATAGATGTACTTGGTATCTCCTCGAGCAATTTATGTTCTCTGATCATCATCTGGGCTACATGAATTGTCTTTCTACTTAAGGCATCTGCTACAACGTTCGCTTTTCCTGGATGATACTTCAATTCGAAGTCGTAGTCCTTGATAAACTCCATCCATCTCCTCTGTCGCATGTTGAGCTCCTTTTGGTCGAACAGGTACTTCAGACTTTTGTGGTCACTATAAACCTCGAACTTTGAACCGTAAAGGTGATGCCTCCAAATCTTCAGAGCAAACACTACTGCTGCCAGTTCTAAGTCGTGAGTAGGATAATTCCCTTCATGTGGCCTTAACTGTCGAGAAGCATAAGCTACTACCCTACCATTTTGCATTAATACACACCCAAGACCTTTCTTGGAAGCATCTGTGTACAAAGTAAAGGTCTGAGCAGGATCTGGAATTATAAGTACTGGTGCCGTAGTCAACTTAGTCTTCAAATTTTGGAAAGCTGCTTCACACTTTTCGTCCCATTCAAATGGTTGACCCTTCCTAGTTAACTTTGTCAAGGGCATAGCTATCTGCGAAAAGCCCTTGATAAATCTCCTATAATAGCCAGCTAGACCTAGAAAACTCCTGATCTCAGTCACGGACTTTGGTCGTTCCCATTGGAGAACTGCTTCAACTTTAGTATGGTCCACTGCAACACCTTCAGCCGATACGACATGGCCTAGGAATTTTACTTCCTTCAACCAAAATTCGCACTTAGACAGTTTCGCATAGAGCTTGTGCTCCTTCAACACTTGTAGCACGATTCTAAGGTGCTCTTTATGCTCTTCTTCATCCTTAGAGTAGATAAGGATGTCGTCAATGAAAACCACTACAAATTTATCTAGATATGGTCGGAAAATTCTATTCATGTAATCCATGAATACTGCTGGAGCATTTGTTAGCCCAAATGGCATAACAAGAAATTCATAATGGCCATATCTAATTCTGAATGCAGTTTTTGAGACATCTTCAGCTTTGACTCTCAGTTGGTGATAACCTGATCTGAGGTCGATCTTGGAGAATATGGATGCTCCCTTCAACTGATCAAGTAGATCGTCGATCCTGGGTAAAGGATATTTATTCTTTATAGTCACTTTATTCAACTGGCGATAGTCAATGCATAGTCTCAGGCTCCCATCTTTCTTCTTCACAAAGAGTACGGGCGATCCCCAAGGAGATACACTGGGTCTGATAAAACCCTTTTCTAACAATTCCTCGATCTGCCTCTTCAATTCTGCTAGTTCCGATGGAGACATTCGGTAAGGAGCTTTAGATATAGGTTCCGTTCCAGGTACGAGATCAATAGAAAATTCTACTTCTCTCTCTGGGGGTAAACCTGTCATTTCTTTCGGGAATACCTCCGGAAACTCGTTTACCACTTCGATATCTTCTATCCCTTCCTCTACTTCTGCTTGAATGGAGAAAAACACCATGTACGCAAGACAACCATGATGAACAGGCTTTTCATCTTGTACTATAGACAATAATTGTGGTCTACTATGACTCATAGAGTCATCCGCAAGAGAGATAGTCTTCCTCTTGCAGTCAAGGATGATGTCATTAGCTGACAACCAATCCATTCCTATTATTACATCGATACCCTTCGTGGGTAAACAAACAAGGTCTATATTTGAGATCCTATTATCAATCTCAATCGTACAATTTAAGCAAGCCCTAGAAGTTTTTACTGAAGCTCCCGCCGGTGTAGAAATAATCATATAATAAGGCAATTCACTCACTCTTAAATTCAATCGAGGCACACAGTCGTATGATATAAAAGAGTGTGTGGCACCAGAATCAAATAAGGCTTCTACTTCAAGACCTTGGAGTTTGAGGATACCTTTAATCAGATTTGGTGAAGCACTTGCCTCCTGATGTGATAGTGCAAACACTTTCCCTGGCACTGCAGTTCTAGCATCCTTGGCCCCTCGAGGCTCCTCCTCACAAAATCTGGAAATGTGTCCTGGCTTTCCACAGTTGAAACACGTCACACATGGTCCTTGGTGTATTCTTCCACACTTGGCACACATCTGATTGTTGGCGGTGCTTGCAGCAGGAGCTGTGGATCCCCTATATGAACTCTGACCTCCACTGAAGTGACTCCTTTGAGGTCCTTTGAATTGACTCCTCGGTGGTCTGCTGAAATGACTTCTTTGGGGTCCAGTAAAATAACTCCTCGATGGTCCACCAAAGTGATTTCTGGATGGTTGGCTAAACCGCGTATTCACATTACTGAAGTTGTGACTCTGCTTCTTAGTAACTCCTCCCGTTGGTCTCATGAGGTGTGTAGATCTGGCCTGAAAACCCTTCATCTTCTCAGCTTCCTCTTCTCGTTTGTTCCTTGCTATCGTGCGCAGTTTGTCGCATATTTCTTCAAAATCCCTTGTTTCATCAAGGAACGGTGATAGAGCTGTTTTTAGGTCTGGTCTATCTTTTTCAACCAATCGAGCACTCAACCATTTAGAGTTGTTCTGTGAATATCCGCAGAATTTAGACAACTCTAAAAAGCGAGTAATAAATTCGTCTTCATGTAATTCCCCTTGCCTGAATGTGAGGAATTCAGTTTCTTTCTCTATTCTGATTGAAGGGGAAAAGTAATAATTTTCGAACTTTTCCTTAAACTCTTCCCACGTCATCTCAGCATTCCCTTTTGTTTTGGTGCTTTCCCACCATTCTTCAGCTGCTTTCTGCAACAATTGTTCAGCAACCATCACCTTTTGTTGTGAGCTAATCTCGATAACTCTGAAAATCTTTTCTACACGCTTCAGCCACTCCAGTGCTGCAATCGGATCTAGCTTCCCCTCGAACATCGGTGGAGTAAACTTCCGAAATTTTTCCCAAACCTCAGTAATAGGTAAGGGATGGTATTGAGAATGAGAACCGCTACTACCTCCATCTTCAGTGCGAGAACGACTTCCTCCCCTAGATTGATGGTCAGAAGGTGTGACTTCCAGAGCCTTCTCCTTTCCTTCCTTACCACCTTGGCCTCTTCCTTTTGCTAGTTCATCCTCGTGTCTATTCACTTTCTCCCTCATCTCCAAGATGACGTCTCGTAATTCTGCCAAAAGGGCATTGTTATCCTGAGGATGGGGACCATCTTGATGCGGAGAGAGATCTCTTTGGGATGAGGCAGGGGTTGAATTAGTTCTTCGGGTTCTTGCCATTATCTCCTCCTATGATTAATACTATAAGGACACTAAACAAATAAAAATAGCTAAATAAATTCTAAATCTAACAAAGGGAAGTGCTCATGCTATGATATTTAATTTGCCACGAACTTTTAAAAAAAATTTTTTTTTAAGAAATCACTTTAGAAAATAAACAAAATTGCCATGGAACCTTTAGCTCTGATACCAAAAATGTAACACCACAATTTTAACACCAAAAAACTCGGTCAAAATATTGAAAATACCTTCAAAAGAGTTCAACAATATCCAAATCCTTTTACAATGTTACCATTTCGAATAAAACCCGTAATACATAATCAGAATAAATTCCAGAAAATATTTCAGAGTTTAATACAAAACGGAAGTCTTAGGTTCATGGCAAATAAAATGACATAACATAATCTATTGGAGATCAAAAGAGCTTCCAGAGCTCACTCCATAGGTGCCTTCCCTTGCTCTCTACTAGAATAATCACCTGAAAAATGTTAATATGGGATGAGATTCCACGTCTCAGTAACTACTGAATATTTCTACCTTACACGAGCAAATTACATATGACAAAAATAAAAGGTAATATAATGTGAATTTAATATACTCAGATATTTTTAGATATACCGTTGTTCACATCAAATGCCTTTACAAAATACTCATCATTCTTTATTGAATAATTCAGAAATGCACTATGCAGTATGCAGCCTCCCTTATATCCCCTTCCAACCGTATACCGCTGACTGGAACCATAGGCTAACATATAGTCCAATAGAAACTCATTCATTTGACTGGATGGTTTCAAGCTCACCAAAACTTAAGATACACCCGGCCAAAGGTATAGAGCTTAAATCTGGACTATGGCTCCCCTCCTTTAAAATAACAACTAAGGAGGTGTCACATGTCCCACATCTCCAATGAAATCCCGGCCAGAGGAAGACATGGAAGATGGGGCCCTGAAAAGTACCATCCACTGTGCACCGAGTGGTGGCATAAACAATTCTTATCATTCAATTCCCTCCTTACTCCACCCATCACATTACAACCGCCATGATGAATGTATTTACTCAAAAATAATGCATTATTATACCATTATATACATTGATATGCGTATTTATGAATAGTAAAATACTATGCGTATCTGTGAATAGTAAAATACGGTATATACATGAATAGTAAAATGAATAGTACATACGGTATGTATACGTGAATAGTAAAAATGAATAGTGAATACGGTATACGTGAATAGTAACATGAATAGTAAATACGGTATACGTGAATAGTAAAATGAATAGTAAATGCGGTATACATGAATAGTAAAATGAATAGTAAATACGGTATACGTGAATAGTAACGTATGTATAAATAGTACCTCTGCAGATTTGCAAATCAAAGTTCCCACACCAGATCTTAAAACCATAAATATTTTCTAAATATTCTTGCCAAAATAGTAAACAAACCAATTAATAATCATACATAATTCACAAGTATAAGGAAGAATATTCAGAGTTACCTGTTACTTGCTAATACCCGAATCACCAACCAGCTATTATAACTCTCAAGCAAATATCTCTCTACTCTCTCTCTCTCTCTACCTCTCTCTATAGCTCTTAGAAGTTGTGAAGAATGAAATGAAATGGAAGGTCTATTTATAGTTGGAAAATGGGTCTTTAAGTGTAATTTTCGTCTCTGGGTCGTTTTACGTAATTTTCCTAAAAACTAAAAAAAACTTTCCCGTGACTTGCCCCGTGAACCTTTTTTTTAAAAAAAATTTAATAATATTTTAATATATATTATTTTATTATTATAATATAATATTATTTAAATAATAAATTATTATTGAGTGGGTCCCGCGGCCAATTTTTTTCAAACTTCACGAGAAAGTTTGCAGAGAATTATTTTTGGCCGTGGGTCCCGCAAAATACTGATTTCAAATTTATCACTTTATGAAAATAGAGCCTACTAGTCTTTCCAAAATAGGTTTATGTTCAAGATATTAGATTCAAAATTCAGGATGTTACACTAATTATAAGACATAGTTGACTTTTTTGGAGAAGTTAAGGAAGCTAATTAAATTACCTTAGAGTATTTTTCTTTCTATTTTTTTCTACAAAGTAATTAGTTTGATTGATAAACTAATATATAATCTAAAGATACACAATATATAAAATGATTAAGTAACTTATTTAGCTTTCTTAATCTCTCCAAATAAAGTCAACTATGCCTTATAATCAGGACCGGAGGGAGTATTATTTAAAATCATTTTGAAAATAAATTTTTTTATATTTTTTAAGTGATTTTATGCATCATATGATAGATACTTTTATATGTATAATATTATATTATATTGTTGGAAAAATCACTCTCAGTTCCCACAAAAACAACTCAAATTTAAAATTAAAAAAAAAACCTTGAAATCACCAAAATACAGTTAATAAAATGCCCTTGACCTTAGAAGAAAAATCTCCCCTCGCAATGATCACACATTGCCGGAGCTATTATCACCGGTGAGGTAGTTTGAATTTGCAGCCTCGTACTTACCAAAAGAGTTTATGAGTTTCAAGCCATTGAATCCACTTGGTAATTAATACATAAACTAAAAATAATGTCAAGTTAATGATGATTTTTTTTTTTGATATAGAGTTAATGATGAATTTCATCAACTTTTTCTGTTATTGCATCCGGTTCACCAGAACTTTGCCCTATCTAGTCCGGATCGGGGCGGACGCATACGTGGAGACCTCTCCCATCCCAGGGAAGTTTTCTCTTGTGTTATTCATGTTTTGTATGAGCCTATTTGGGAAAGCATGGTAAGCCCAAAAAAAGCCTATTAGAAGCTCATAAGTCAAAGAAGCCCATCAAACACAAATCAAAGTCCATTTAAAAAAAAAAAGTTTATTATATGCAAAAGTCACTTCTATTATTGTTGTCCCGTTGTTTCCCCCCTAATCCCATCCAATATTCTGAAACCTTCAATTCTGACTAATTCATATTTACCCTGGATCTACGGTCACGGAGGAAGAGCTCCCAACTAACTGTTTCCTTTTAGTATGTGTGTATATATTAAAAGTAGATAAAAGACAGTTACCCAAAAAAGGAAAAATTACTTAAAAATCGATAACAAATGTATGTATACGGATATACCATTATATCATAACAAATTTGACTAGGCTTTGTTTTAATTTTGGCAAAAAATATGTGGGACTAAATCCTAAACCACAAACCAAAAGGCCAGGTTTCCAAATTTGGCGAAAAAAAAAATAATTATATCAAGAACTTATATATAGTCAAGGTTGTCAAACTCACGAGTTTGCTTAAATAGTTAAACTGAATAGGTATTATTAAATAGGTATTATTAGTATCGTGATAGTGACGTAAATTCGTATCGTAAACTCGTAAGAGTTTACTTTTATTATTAAATAGGTATTATTAGTGTATAATTAAATAATTAAAATATAAAAATGATAACAATTTGATTTAAATATATTTTAAATCCAAATAATTGAAATTAAATCTATCAATATTCATTATTTATTATATTTAATAAAGAACTTTTTATAAAATTTCTATATAAAACCGCTGAGTATAATCAAATCAAAAAAGTTAACACGAGTTTAAGGGTAAGTTAAAATAGTTTTATAAGCTAGAAACACGGTAAACTCGGTGTATAAACAGTTTAACCGAGTTTACAACTAACACGAGTTCACCAACTCGTTTTTGTAAGGTAAAAGCGTAAAAATAGTAGACTCGGAGAGTCAACTCGTAAATTTGACAACCATATATATAGTTGAACTGAAAATAATTATAATAATGCATGTGTGGGAATTAACATATCAGTCGGGTTTGTTGAGATCCGCAAATGCAGCAACTAATTGGAGCCTCTCTCCTACTTTCAGCCTTTAGATGCGATCACCTCTCCCAACATGGAGTGAGTCACATATGATATGGATATACAGATTCATATTAAAACTCAATTCAATTCCTAAGTTAAAAAAAAAGAAAGAAAAAAAAAGGCATCCAGGTAGTTTTCACCGGTCAATGTTCAAAACTGTCTTTTCCCGCCTTCCTCGTAAGGTTTCACAAGCACCCGGAAGCCCACGATAAAATGGGGATTCCCCCTCTCCAAAACTGTCCTGACAGTTTTCGGGTCAGCAAACGCTACAAATCCATACATCCTTTCCTGTAGGCATGAAAGTCTTACATCCTCAACAGCTCCGAAAGTTCTGTAAAACAAATAGCAATTCAACACCATTAACTACAAAGAAGTGACAAAAAAGCATTTTAGATCCTAACAAAATTAATTTAGTTTACTTAAAGTAGTTTGAAACATCCTCTTCTGTGAAAGTGCAGTTAGCTGGGAAAGTTAAATAAATTTTCCGTGCGGCGCTAAAACCGGGATCTCTTCTTTCCATGTATTTTGATACATCTCCTGCTAAAACCACGACATGCTGTCCATGGCGACTGTAAATAAGTAAATCAACCACAAGTTATGTGACACATTCAAATCAGAAGCATATGATCAAATTACTGTATGGTATATAGCCCATCGATGAGATTTCACCTTTCTATGACCCGAATAGTATTCTTCAACAGGGCAAGAAGCCTAGATAAATTGTAGCCAGATTGTCCATGTCTCTGGCTCTCACTTAGATAACCATCAGCCTGAAGTGCTTTTTGATACTTATCAAAGTATAACATTGGGAGGTAATCAATTGGAATGGGATTGCCTCCTCTTAATTTCAGAAGCTCAACAAGTTCTGACTCTAACTGCGCTACAGAACCCGGTGAAATTAACTGATCATCATTATTAGCATCATTTCCACGCGTTAGAGAAAGTCTCTCTGGACCAACTTGCCCAGCGTGATAGAATCTACAACTACTTCCATTTTTGCAGAAACCCCTGTTAAAATAGTGACAGGGCTTGACAGGAAGTTCGGATGAAAGCCTTCTACCAGCTTGTGCATTCAAATTTCTGGGGCAAGAGTCTAATCTATAAGAATCATTCGCAATCCCATTGTTTCCAGCATGCATTCGATCTATATTATCTTCTAAGCCAAACAACTGCATCCACTGCTGAAGTTCTGATGTGGAATCCATGTAATTAATGGGCACTGTAAAATCTGTGTTTGTAGTGTTAGTATTAGGCTGTTGTTCCCGGTAAGCCGGTTGAACTGGGAAGCTTGCCGGAGAAGTAGGGCTCCTTGAAGCACTCATGGGTAATTGGCTTAAGCCTCGTCGTGGAGAATTCGAAGGAGGTAAAACAGGAGGTAAGGAAGCATTGGCAGCGAACTTTTGAAGCTCCAGTTTGACCACAAGTGCTACGTCTCTTACCTCACGATCGGGGCATGATGCTAATGTAGATATTTCCTGCTCACCATTCTCTCTTAGTAGGAGGTAGCCAATTATTTTTCTAGCATACTCAGATTCAAATATCTGAATTCTATCGAAAACCATTCTTGTATGGTCTGAAATATCCATAGCTTACCTTATGACTGCCAGGAAAAAAATAAAAAAAAGAACTCAGCACAAAGCAGCCATTTCAGATTAAATATTAAAAGAAGCAACAGATCAGTATAAGTCCTCAGAACATGAGGAACACACATTGTTCTTCATCCCTAAGGGCTATTCCACGAATCATGTGATAGTAACCATAACAAAAGAAAAGAATTCAGAAAAAAGATTGATTCTTGATAGCGAACAAGATTTTCCTTCAGTATTTCTCTGCTTACACACATAAAGAATGTTTTCTTTAGGCGCAAAGACTTGATAGTGAAATAGAGGTTGTTCAGTTTTCTCTATGTTTATGCCAAGAAAGGAAGTTTTCTTTAGCACAAAGGAGATAGGACCGTGTTTTCCTGATTTGGAAATAAACAGAGAACATTTAAAAGCGTCATCTTCAAGCAACATAAAGATGGAGAACCAAGAAACTTCACGCCTATGAATTATGAAACCAAACCAGAGTGTCAGAATAATGGGGAAGAAACTGCAGAAATCGAAGACAATTGAATCTCAAAGGTCAAAACACATTTTTCAGAATCAAAATTACAATAAAGCGACATCGTTCCAGTTCACATACCGTTAGAAGAAACACTCAAGTGTTTCTCAAAGAAACCATTGTGAATGATTAAAAACAACATTCAAAATACAAGTCAAAGAAGTTTCTACCTTTTCCAGTATTTCAAAATTTGAAACCTTCGTTTCCTTTTGCGAAAAATCAAAGACAGATTATTCTTCAGAGCCCCTTTTTCTTTTTAGAATTTTTTTTTTAAAAAACAGAAATCGAAAAGTAACCAACCACACAGAGCATCCTCTGCCCAGTACAAAACATACCCATTAAAACCCAGAAGACAACGAGTTCTTGAAATGCCTCAAGCTCCAATCTTTAACGCAAGAATCAGAGAAATAGACGGAAACAAATGAGCAGAATCAAGAAAGATACAAAGACGAAACACAAAATTAGCGTTTGTTTCTTTCTTACCTAGCAGTAGAAGAAGAAAGAGTATAATTTTTTATTTTTTATTTATATAAAGAAGAAAGAGTATAATGAAGAGACTGGAGTGAGAGAGTAACGAGACCGAGCACCAACACATTAATCACTCGTTTCGTATTTGCGGGCTCCGTGGAGCAGTGGGTGGGTTTTGAAAATCAAAATTTACAGGTGTTAAATAATCACACAGTTGAGGGCATGAGGCTAAGGGTATGTTTGGTTGGGGGGGGGGGGGGGGAGGGAAGAGAAAATGAAGGGAGAGAAAAGAGGTTTGTGGTGGGGCCTACAAAAGTTTTCTCTCCTTTTAACATTTTCCCTCCATTGTCCTTTCCCTCCCCTCCCCTCCCCCCAACCAAACACACTCTAAGGGCCCATTTGGTACAGAAAACATTTAAGGGAGGAAAGGAATTTATAGGAGGGAAAAGAATGGAATGAAAGATGAGAGGGAATTTAAAAAGTTAAAACTATTTGGTAGACATGGAAATGGAACTGAAGTTGAGGGAAAATAAAATGTTTGGTTTGAAGAATTGGTTGTTGGTTAAGTGAAAAGTTGAGGTAAAATTTCGAAATTGCCCCTAAAAATAAAAAACACAAAAGCGCAGAAAAAACACTCAGCTTCATTCCTTCACCGTGAATAGAGCTATCTTTCAGGCATAAGACCAGAACGCGGTGAGACTTCATTCCTTCATCGTCGCACCACACCATCTCTTCCTTTTCAGATCAGCGCTCAGCTCCACGCCACCGTCGTCGACCTTTCTTCTGTTTGTTACCATCACTGTCAATTTCGAAAGGGATAGAGAGAGAGAGAGAGAGTCGATTGGAAGAGGAGGCAGAAGAAGTTTCACCCATCACCGTTCATTAGAGTTGTTCATGGACAGGGCTGGGCTGGGATTGGCAGGGCTCTTACCCGATGCCCTGTCCAATTCATCATTGGGCAGTAAAATGCGGTCCAGTGCCCGGCCCTGCCCGATAGAAGTCCTAAAATTTTTGGGCGGGGCAATAATGGGCTGGGCAAGGTGATCCTTCCCTGCCCAAGTGACGATACCCTGTAATCTTGCCACATTCTGTGAAAAAAATAGCTTTAGTTATACCTAATAAACAATATTGCAAATTTCAAATAAAATTTATAATTTTACACTTCGAAATATTCAAACATAAGTCTAAAACTTAAGTCTTGAAATTAAAAAGACAATCATATGTTTTAACAAAATAACAAATAGTCAAATATCCATAACTGAAATATTAAATAACGTCCATAATTCATTAAATATAAGGCATCAAAAAATTGCAATTAAAGCCTTGTAGACATTCATCCACCACTAGCCAACCAACAACCGTAACCATTACATTCCCCCCTCCATGTGCAGCATATAGGAGGAAAATAATTTGCCATCCGAGTTTGACAGAGGGAAAAGGGAAGAGTTGAAGAAATGAGGATATTTTTAAAAAAATATATAATACTATTTTATTAAAAAAAATATAAACTATAAAATACTTTTTTATTCTATTAAAAAAATAAAAAATATTATATACACTACTGCACAGGACAGCATACCCTACCCTGCCTTGTGCTTAGTCCTGCCTGTAAAAATGCCCAGTCCAGTTGTGCCCAATTTTTTTCGGGCTGCTTTTCTTAGGGCTGGGTAGGGCAATTTTTCATTGGGCGCGAGCGGGTGAACAGGGCGGATGGGCATCATGCACACCCCTACTGTTCATCTTTCTTTTGCTGTCATCCTCACTGGAACTTTCTTCCCTTCTGCCCAAGCTGTGGTTGTCTTCTTTTCAGAAGGTTTTTTTTTTGGGGTCAAAATCAGTCACTCTCCCGGGAAGTTTGTCAAGATCCCTCTAGTTTTTGAGGGAATTTCCCAGGTGAAGCTTGACAGGAATTAGAGTTGCCGAGCACTTGGCGCGCCAAACGTGTTTTCGGCGCGGGAACTCAATTAAGTTCCCCTTCCCTCCTGAAGTTCCCGGTACCAAACAGGTCGTAAGTGTTGTCCTTAATTCTCACAAATAATAACTGCTTCTTCATCCTCATGCAAATTACCGACTCGCCCCTTCGATATTGTCGTACTCGTATTATACTAGTACTCACTCCACATTGGATAAATATAGGTCACATTATTGATATTTACACTATATTTTTGGGAAATCCGATGCTGGGTTTGTTAATTTTAGCGATTAATAATCGCTCGTAAAACTGCACAGGTCGGCAGTATAAATTTATTGGATTTTCCTTTGTCTCCTTTTGTTTTTTTTTTTAAAAAAAAAAATTATAAGATGGGCCTCCTTAAATCTAAACCACTAGATGTGATTTTGAGGGTTGCACCTCATATTTTGCCAGATTGTATGACCAATTCAATATATTAATATCCATGGACATAATAGAATGTAAATAGTATATTTTATTTTTCAAATCTAATATTTTTTGGGGGAAATCCTTGAAAAGAAACTTTAAAAATGTTAGTGGATAAAAAATATGTTCCATGTTATAAATATAAGGATATAGAAGAAGTAAAAGATAGAGAACAAGAGCAAGAGAGATTCAAAAGAGAGAAATTCTCATTTAGTTTCTTTAGTGTACATTTGTGAGAGGTAGGGGACTATTTATAATGGTTGGAGAGTAGGAAAGTTTTATGTAGTTTCTACCGACTCACCACCATGAATGTAGTGGGTGACTACCCACTCGCCATTATAACAGTAGTAGAAACCTTAATGCCCATAATGGATCATCCACATAATATATTCATAACACTCCTTCTTGGATATCCATTATGGATGTGCTTCATAAAAAACTTTAACTAGGAAAAAACCTAGTAGGATAAAAACCTAGCAAAAAAAAAAAAAAGTACACCATCCATTGATACACTTTCTAATGCTGCCTCATTAAAAACCTTTCCAGGAAAACCTAGTGGGGCAAAACCTAGATAAGGGAAAAAGAGTACAGCGTGTATCGACCCCCACTTTTGATAACATCAATATTACTCCCCCTGATGACAACATTACTTCCAATGTTTTCGTATTGGTGAACAACTATTTTGCTAATAAGCAAGATACATCAGTGCTCCAATATCACTAAAATATGATACTTTTGAACTAAGTAGTTCTTCGAACAATTAATTGCTCTTCAGGAGTTCTAGTTGATATCATCAAAATAAACATCAATTATAATAAATTCAATTCTACATCTTTTCACAAAAATGCATAGGCATATTGAATCATTTTTGTACTCTTCTTTTCAAAGATATTTCTTGAAATGATTATATCAAATGCGTTTTGATTGCTTCAAGTTATACAGAGGTTTATTTAACTTAATTGAGTATTGTTCTTGATAACTTGAATTAGATGATTCCGATATTTTGAGTCCTTCATGGACTTATACTTCTAGTACCTTGAGTCCTTCGGGGACTTGTGCTTCTGGCACGTTAAGTCCTTCAAGGACTGTAACATCCCAATTTTCAAAAGCGTTTTCAAAGTAGTTTGATCAGAGTAGAGCATCGGAACAATTTAAAAGAGTGAGTATCAGATAAACATTCACTGTTGGTGTATCTGGTTGCTTATACAGTGGTACAATTATCCGAATATTTAAGAGTACGCTAACACACAACCAAAAAGAAATTCTCCGGCCGGGTCCTCACTGGTGCTGCTTATCCTTGTCCTTGGTCTTGATTCCTCCGGATCTTGAGGCTATAATAGGAGCTAAGGTCCAATGCCTATTGGACCTCAGGTAACGGTTAACCTCATGCTTAAATATGACAATATATGTATGACAGATATTCATGATGTTTCAGCAACAATCAATACATAAGCTCACAGCAGATGTATCACAATCGTACATAAGCACACAGCAAATGTATCCCAACAGTACATAAGCACACAGCAAATGTATCCCAGCAGTATATAAGCACATAGCAGATGTATCTCATAAGCACACAGCAGATGTAAAGTTATCTATCACATATAAGCATATAATAAGCATCAGAGTTAGTGTTACAATACGCGTACGTAATTTCATTAGTGATATCGGTACGTTCGTCGGTCGGGCGGTGATTTTGTATATCCTATAATGGTAATATTTATTAATTCACCAATAGTATCCAAGTAGATATCTTATTCACTAATGACCCTTTTTCCCCTTGGTGGAATTATTTCCAACTTATTTCCCTTATTTTATGAAAAAACGCTGGTACAGTATTCTGGGCAGATTTTTCGTCTAACTTTGAAAAATCATAACTAATTCTATAAAAATCGAAACGAGGATCCGTAAAATTCCTCGGAACCCTTAGGATGTCTATTTTCAAGTAAAAATACTCACTGTTTCCCTGATTACACGAGTCACTCCCAGTTTTAAAGTTTTGAGCCTCTGCCCAGAATTTTTCCAGAAATTCGTAACCCAACTTTGGGAATTTTTATCTCACTGTACAGAACTCATTTTAACATGTTCTTGGCATATTTGAAAAACCCTATATGTGTACTTTAACCAGGAATTTTCTCTGAATTTTTCAACTTCATTTTTAACATAAAATATTGGCATTTTTATCACTGATTCCAGAAAATTGCTAACCGATGAAATTTCGCTAGAACTTCGTTACTTTGATGTTTTTCTTCAAAAATCTTGCTCTATAACTTTCCTCATCATTTTTTCGAGATAAATCTAATTTTGACCATAAAAACATGAAAATAAAATTACTCTAGAATATTTAAGATCAAAGCTACTTCTAACTATAAATTAAGAACTAAAACTTAAAGAACTTAAAGCTAAAACTAGAGAACTTACCAAGAGTTTTGCTCCTCATTCTCCAAGACTCTTCACTCTCACTTTCACTCTATATTTAAGCTTTGCTAAGCTTTTTTTGGTGTGAAGAAAAGTGAAGAACCTAAGCTCCTATTTATAGCAAAATGTTGTGGCAATTTTGGTAAATTTTTCAAACCTAATTCATCTTACTTATGAACCCTCAGATCTAGGTCATCTAGTGAAGCACAAATCCTCACCCTTGCACATGCTTGCCGACATGCCTCTCCATTTATCCATTTAATTGTGGTTTGCTTTTGCTTTTGGTTCATGCGTCATTAGTTAGTAGAATACCTCAATTATTTAATTTAAAAAAAAAATCCAAACAAAGCTCACCCATTTATTGAGTGCTGACATCCCTTTCTAATTCAGCATTTATTGTGACTTTTTATTGACTAAATAACTTGATTCAATTATCTAATTCGTGAGTTGCCATATTTGATTTTTCAAAGCTAAGTTTGATTATTATATGATAAATACTCTCCCATCTTATCCTCTTCCACTTTCATTAATAATCATATCCTAAGTACATATCTCTCTCTCCAATTTGTTCCCTCCATAAATTGAATTAGCATGTGTGTTAATTTATATATTAAACAAACATCCTACCCCTTATTCAAGCTAGGAAATTCGTCCCCCCTTCCCCCTTGTTTCTCCAATTTTATGCTTCAACTATTAGTTACTTTAGGGTGCCTTGGTTGCTAGATGGAATTCATAGTAGTTGTTTGTGAAACAAAAATACTTTTACGGGTTTTTATGAAGCTTATCCAAGTCTTCTAATTAGTTTTGTAATTTTGAAACTTATGGCTTCAATTAGAAGTCTCTAATTTCCTTTTTATCATTTTAAGTTTAATTCCAAAAATTGGGAAAAAGATTTTGGTGATTACCTATTCCAAGTTTAAAATACGCTTGTTCATAATAACTCCTTATATTTGATCTATGATTAACGTATCTCAAGATATAATTTATTTTGTATAGATTCTCATCTACTTGTGTCTTAAACTAATTCCATTGATTAATTCTTATAGGATTTATGCTCAATTTTCCTATTGGTGGATCCATTGACTTTTCTCACACACACACACATGCACAACAATTGTGCGCGCGCGCGCACACACACACACACTCACAACACACTCTCTCTTATACTTACAACACTTGCACACACACACATACACAACTCTCTTTTCTCTTTCCAAGTTATCCTCTTCCAAAGTCATTAAGTCTCTTAATTACATAGTACACTCTATCCTCTTCCAAAACCTTCAAAGTCTTCATCTTTTTAATGCTTGATTGTGATTTGTTTTTGCATGTGTGTGTTTGTTAATTCTTATAAACAATTCATTTCTCCTTCTCAACTTGTTGTGCACCGAAATTTCACTCCTCTATTTACTCTTTGCTTTGTGTTTTAATTGTCTCACATTATCAAGAGAAAAAGTCTTTCATTGGTGGTTAAATTTTCACATGGATTTTGCTTTATGAAATCCATTTTCAAGCCTTTAGATTAGCTTTATTACACTTAATCTAAGCCCTTAGTTTATGTTTTAAAAAAATCCCTTCCTTCATTAACGATAATTTGTACATAATTAATATGCTCTTTGTGGTTAAGATTAGTGTCATCATTTTTCTCCTTTCATGAGCACAATTTCACCACCTTCATTAATTTATGGAAGGTTAATTTTTAAATCTTGGTTTTTACTAATATCATAGTGTTTTAGATGTTATTAGGCTTAATTGGTTGGCTAATGTATTAACCTTGATCATTAGTAACCTCTTTTACATTAATCTTGGTCCTTCATTAGCTTTTGTTCCTTAATTAAGGTAATAAATCCTTAATTACAATTTTCACTTTAATTATTAACATATTTCAAAATTTAGGGTATTTGTTTTAATTATTGCACTATTACTTGTCATTTAATTTTTTGTAATTTCTCCTAAATGATTTAAGTGTTTCTACGTCAGTTAATTGTCTCCTATGAATAAATTAAGACTTTAATTATGAAAATTTTATGATCCCTAATTTGAACCTAAAAATTTAATTTTAAACTTAACATTTGGTTTATTCCATATCAAGGGAAAATTGCCCATAATTAAAGAAAATAAAATACAAAATTAGAGACAACATATTCTCCTATTTTTAATAGGTCTTATTTACCAAAATATTGTATTTAAGATAATTAGTTATTTTTCGGGTATTACAAGGACATATGCTTCTGGCATCTTAAGTCCTTTAGGGACTTGGGGCTTTTAGCACTTGCTAATAGATTGTGGCTCATGATCATTACTTTCATTCATTACATCATATGCTATATTATAAGCAAAGATGTCGTCAACGTTGACTTTCTTTTGATCCCATCAGATTCTATTCATAACATAATTTCTTGAGATCTCATAATTTTTACATATTTTAAGTACTTGGGTCTCTTTTGAGATTACAACATTCTCTTCTAGAGATATCTCTACTAGAGATAATAACTCTTCAAGAGATGGCTCTTTTGGAGCAACTAAATTTTCTTGATTATCCTCTACTTGATCATCTATATTCTTAGCTCCTTTTCTTTTTTGAGGATTTTTATCTTTGGAACCCATGGGCTACCACGCTTTAGGCGTGCTTTAAATTCATTTATAATAGATTGTCCTTCAGAGACATCAATAGGAGCATTAGCAGCTGGGATATGTGACTTTGCCACTTTCTTTAGGTCAGTAAATGCTTATGGCATTCGATTAGCTTAGTTCTGCAAATTAATTGTCTTTTAAACTTCTGGTTCACATTGTTTTGTCCTAAGATCAAAATGAGCCAATAATAATTCATTCTAGCTAATTTATTTACCCAACTGCTTATTTTCTCCCCTAATGTTGAGAAAATAATATTAAATAACAATTGACTAATCATACAGTATAAGTCTTCTAAATCCATTTGTTTCCTTTAAAAAACATCATTTTGTTTCATTTAGAGACAAACAAAAAGAAGAAGGTCCTTACACAAAATTTATTAATCTATGTGCATTGTCGTGCACATTCAAACACAATGCACATTCAAACCTTTTAAGATGGAATGTTTCTAGCTCCTGACCAAAAGCCAATTATACAGGGAGAATTTTGTTGGCTTATATAAATATTACAATATATAAGATCAAATAAACCAACACAAAAATTTTATTCTCATAAGCATTGATCTAGCTATTTATGGATGCTTTAATGCATGATTCTTGGATCGTATAATATGGAAATAGCGCGCTTTAATTTATTCAAATATTATTGCAAACTTCAGGTTATAAACATTCTTACAAACTTCAGTTTGCAAACTAATAGTCTCACATGTAACCATCTTATAGATGCATCTTTCAAATTTATATGGTTTACATGCTATTTCAATGGGCCCATATAATACTGTTTGATATATTTCCAGAAATACTGATATCCATCATGATCCATGAGAACAAGCAACACATAATTCTGTTAGTTATGATTAGTTTTGATGATGTCTTATATAAATGCCATTATTAAAAGCAAAAAGATTGAGTAATATAGTTATCTCCTACAGTGATTAACTACTATACTTAATGTAGATTAGTAAGGGATTAATGGAAAGAAGAAATTGCAGAGAATGTCAAGGAAGCAAGAAGCTATCAAAGTATTTTGGGAATAAGCAAGAAGAAGAGGAAATATTGAAGAAGATATAGAACTTGCAGAGAATGATAAGTCCAAGTTTAATGAGAGAGAATGATCAAGAGAAGAGAAGAAAGAAAGATTTGAATTGTGGAAAATGATCAAGAGAAGAAGAAAGAAAGGAAGAACTTGTTGAATGGAATGAAGATATCATTATTCAAGTTCTAGAAGTCTTCACGATCAAATAGAAGTTGGAATGACTCAATTCGGAGTTAAAACAAGCAAAAATGAGGTTCTGTATGAGAAAACTCGAGTTAATGACTCAAAACTTGAGTTTTGAGTGTCTTCAGCATCTCTGGTGTCTCTAGACTAGGAAAACTCGAGTTTCCAAGTGAAAACTTGAGTTTGCAAGTGAAACCTCGAGGTTTCTAGCAAAACCTCGAGTTTTCAGCACTGATCAGCAACTCTGGTCTATTCTGTTTCACGTTTAGCTTGGGTGAGGTCTGGTAATTCGATGATATCTCCCAAACCAGAAATCGGATTGAGGTGAAACTAGTGGCATATGAAACTAGACTCCCAATGCGTTATTTTGATATAAAATTCAATCCCAAAAGAGTTCAGATCAAGGAGATATGATTTTTACAAGTTGCCACAAGAATCAACACCACAGTCCAGACCCACCTTTGGTATTTTGGGTGTATCTCACAAACGACAAATCCGATTGAGCTGAAATCAGTGGCATATCAAAGTAGACTCACAGAGATTTCTATCAAGAGTTGAACGGACCAAAACAAAGTTGAGACCAGGGAGATATGGCCTTCAAAAGTTGACAATCAGTTCAGGACGTTGCAAAAACGTTGGTCAAGAATTGCCTTCATTCATCGGATCATAACGGACATAATACAATGAGTTTGGAGCTGATTCTTCTTGCATTGGATTCTTACCTCGAGCCTGGAAATGTAAACTTGAGTTTGAGATTGGTCAAGAATACTCGAGGAAAACTCGAGGTTTCAGTTGAAACCTCAAGGTTTGGCTTTACAGAGAAGAATCTAAGTTTTCTGAACAAAGCAAAACCTCTGGTTTTTCAGAGAAAACTCAAGGTTTCATCATACAGAGACTTCTCAGCATTTTCTGGAAAATACAGAACTCGAGGTTTCTGGTAAAACCTCGAGGTTTTGTCATACAGAGAGTCTCTCAAGTTTTGAACAGTTGAAAACCTCCCGTTTTTACCCAAAACCTTAAAGTTTTGTTTTGACTTGAAAATTTCAGTTTTCACAAGTTTTGAGAAAACTTGAGGTTTGATAAGAAATCTCGAGGTTTTGACTGGCAGAGAAAACTTAGATTTTAACTAATGATTCAAAACTTCCAGTTTTGTGAAAAACCTCCAGTTTTGAGTTTGACAAAATTTTCTCAAAGTTTTCACAACAAGTGAAAACTCGAGGTTTTGGTACAAACCTCAAGTTTTATCCAGGCAGAGAGCATCTATGTTTTCTAAATTTTCAAAACCTTCAGTTTTGTTTCAAAACCTCAAGGTTTTTGCCTTGGCGCAAAACTTCAAAGTTTTCACATTTGAACAAAACTCGAGTTTTGGTGAGAAAACTCAAGGTTTTGGCAAACAGAGAGCAAACAACTTTTCTCAGTTTTGAAAACCTCCAGGTTTCAAGAAAACCTCAAGGTTTTCCCTTTAACGTGATTTTTCAAAACTTTCATATTTGAATGAAAACTCGAGGTTTGGTGAGAAACCTCGAGGTTTTGCCAACCCGAGAGCACTGAACCTTTTTAATGTTTTGAAAACCTCCAGTTTTGATGTTTTGGACTTAAATCAATTTTATATGCTACAGTCCAAACCTCAAGGTTAGAGAACAAACCTTAAGGTTTCATCGCAAATCCAGAAATTCAAAACTGACGAATTTGTAAATCCTTCTTGTTTGATCTCAATACTTTCCAGTATTATTCTCTAATGTTCCTAGCAATGTTTAATCAATTTGTTAGTGAGTTTCAGGTGATTAAACGAAGGATTAGATGCAAATCTTCAAAATATTATATTTGTGCCAGAACATCAAAAGCTGTGCAAAAGTTCTAATGGCTATATTTCTTTATCCAACAGTCATTGAATCTTCTCAACGGTCATATATTGATCTCTACCTATAAAAGAGGGCAGATTCAAGCAGAAAAATGCAGAGACACAAGCTTACATCTTCAATATGCTGATACTCTGATTTTCATATTATTTACGCTCTGTTTTTCATGTCTAGACAGCTTAGAGAGTAAGATGATTTGTATTATTCTTTAGTGTTCATTTATTCACTTTTGAGAGAGAAGATTTATTGTAATCATTTTATCTATCTGAGAGTTACTCAAGATTGGGTGATCTTGAGTGGGAAACACATTGTGTTGATTACAACTTGTAAAGGGGAGTGAATCCTAGTGAGAGGATTACTTCGAGTACAGAGTGTGTAATCAAGCGGTGTGTTGATTATAGTTTGTAAGGGGGAGTGAATTCTAGTGAGAGGATTACCTCTTGTACAGAATGTGTAATCGAGTTGAAAGAAGATAGTGGATTAAAAATCCCAAGTAAATCTTAGAGACTGGATGTAGGTCAAGGATTGGGCCGAACCAATATAAATCAGTTTGCATAGTCTCTTCCCTTATCTCTTACATTTCCAGCATATATGTTTGAATGTGCATATATATTTGAATGACTGATTATTGCTTTATAAACTGATTTCAGTAAGTTACGAAAAGATTTTCAAAGTTTTTAAATTTTTATACTTCACCCAATTCACCCCCCTCTTGGGTTCAGCTGGTTCTTACAAATTCATAAATAATATGTTGGTATTTATGAAGAATCTTCTGGTTCTTCAATAGAAGTTAATACATAATCTTATTATATATGTGACTTGGATGATCAAACAAGTCATGCCAACAATGAATTTGTTTGAATCAGTAAACTTCTGGTTTACTGTAACATATATCTCAATCAATCATAAGCTTTTCAATTTCCCTAAAATTATGATTTAAATCATAATCTGACATCCATTTTAGGAGATCTATTAGACTTTGTGTGAGAAGTATATAACTTTTCAAAAATTAGCTCACATTTGTATTCTAACAATCTCCCCCTCAAGTGTGCGTCATACAAACATACTTTCTTTTTATCTGTATTTTAAAATCACTTTCAAATTCTTTAAAGCTCAAAAGAAAAATATATATTAGTTCTTCAGAAACTACCATATAATATTACATCACTAGATAATCTCATTAATAATATACTTCAATTTAGTTATATACAAAATATATAGTCCACCACATATGAAAATAGACGTAATCAAAATAACTTAGAATCACACAGTAAAATTGTTTCAGCAGAAAATTCTCATGGCAACAGATTTACGATATGTGATCACAATAAATTTAAATAAGAATAACAAGTAAGTAGCATATTACCTTATGGGCTTATTTATTTCTCTTGGGTTTTGATTTCAAAATAAATATGAATATATTTCTCTGCAGCTCATTGCCTTTTTAATATCTTATTGGCAGTATTAGCAAACATTTGATTTGCTATATTTGTAAACTTCTGGTTTACAATTACAATCTCTTGTATTATTATTTGTAAACTTCTAGTTTACAGCAAACTTCCAATTTGTATTATTATTTGTAAACTTCTGGTTTATAATATCATGTGTTTTTTATATGATATCTATTTTTTTTAGATATCTTTAAAATTATACTGTCATATATATAGTCTAAACATTAGCCTCTCTTACAAAGTTGGGCAAAATATGCTAATTAATCCCCAAGACTATTAACCTTTAGACTTATTACTACATAAATCTCTGCAAGTTATTGTCTTCTAGACAATACTTTTCCAAGGCTACTAAAATTTTATTGTATCATACAATATTTGAAACATACGCCTTAAGGGCCTTAATATTAATAACAAACAAATGTCACACTCTTGTTCACCCTTCATTCATGGGTGTGAACAAGCTTCTATACCTCTTTCGTGGGTGTAGAAGACTGAAGGACCAAATATATCATAAATTGTAATACTATGTAAATGCTTACGTATCACTGTGCTATCACATGTTATTGTTATTGTGCAAATAGTAAATTACTATACAAATAGTAACATTGTGTGAAATGCATTTTTGATATATTTGAAGATGCTATATCAAATCTCAAAACCATATAAACCATAAAATATTTTTCATAGTCATATAAAATCATGTCATAATATATTAAAATAATATGTATCATAGTGATATGATAATTTTCAGCATATTTATTATGCCCAATAGTTTCCCTGTTGTGGTTCTTACCAATAATATTTATCAACTTCAGGTGGAAATTTGACCAATATGATTATAATCTTGATCATGCTCAAGACTGTAGACATGTTCACTCTTATATTCATGACCATAATTAGATTCATTTGTTACTTCATTCACTCTTGGGAATGGAATCGAGCCTGGATTCATAATATTTACAATAAAAACGCATTGTTTTGTTTAGCCATATAAGATCAAGAAATTAATTCAACATTTTTCTTAAAATCTTTTTCACAATTTTGCTATTGCAGGAGTAAATTGAATATACCCATTTTAGGTCATATAATAGGGAATCAAATGAATATGGCTTCGAGCCATTTTGTAGCTCCTAGCAGGCCAATTTGTCTTTTCATAATAAATTAAATCTATTTAACTTCTCACTGTTTACCTTCAGGATAAACATGAGACATAAAATTTATATGCTGTTTATCTTGAATAAACAAATATTATATATTATTAGAATATTTAATATAAAACACTAATGATAACAATAGGAAATTCACAAAAATAATTCATAAAGTATTGCAACAAAATTAAAATTTTATGGCTTCAGGTCATTTATCTTTAGGATAAATAAAAGTTGAATATTATGGCTTCCAGTCATACAATAAGATAGAAGTTGAAAGCTATATGACTTCTGGTCATATAATATTGAAATTTTATGGTTTCAGGCCATTTATCTTCAGGATAAATAAAAGTTGAACATTGTGGCTTCCGGCCAAACAATAACAAGACAAAAGCTATATGACTTATGGCCATATAATATTAACGTTTTATGGCTTCAGGCCATTTATCTTCAGCATAAACAAAAGTTTGAACATTATGGCTTTCAGCTATATAATAAGAAGATGAAAGTTATATGACTTTTGACCATATAATATTAAAATAAGAATTAAAGAAATATGACTTCTGGTCATATAATTTCATAATAAGAAATTAAAGACGTATGGCTTCTGGCCATACTATAATAACAATATATATAATATAAAAGAACTCGGATAAATAAATGTATATTCTTAAAGAAAGTAGATGAAATCATTAAAGAAATCATACCTTCGTTAAAACTCTCGTGCTGATAACGTGTTATAAATATAAGGATATAGAAGAAGTAAAAGATAGAGAACAAGAGCAAGAGAGATTCAAAAGAGAGAAATTCTCATTCAGTTTTTTCAGTGTACATTTGTGAGGGGGTGGGGGACTATTTATAATGGTTGGAGAGTATGGAAGTTTTATGTAGCTTCTACCGACTCACCACCATGAATGTAGTGGGTGACTACCCACTCCCCACTATAATAGTAGTGGGAACCTTAATGCCCATAATGGGTCATCCACATAATATATTCATAACATTCTAAATATTCATATTTTTAGAGAGGTGTGAGAGCCTGATTTGTCATTTGCAAAATTAAATGGAAATGATAGAAATAGTCCACTAAATTTAAAAAACGTGCTCCTATTTTTTATAAGGGAATAATAAGTTCGAATAAGAATTTCACAAATTTCTATTCAAAACTCATCACATGCTACAATTGCAGGGTATTGATCTCTAGTCCTGATAAAAGTTTAACAAGTTCAGATAAGGATTTAACAAATTTCAATTTAAAAATCGCTCCCTGCTATAATGACAAGGAATTGATTCTCACTTCTAATAAAATCATATCAGAACTTGTTAAAACCTCATTTGAACTTGTGAAACTTTTATTGGAAGTGAGAATTAATATCTTGTCATGGTAGCAAGTAGTGATTTTTGAACTAAGATTTGTCAAATTATTTTTAGAACTTGTTAAAATTTTATATGAACTTATAAAATCCTTATTAAAAGTGGGAATGAATACCTTATTATGGTAATAAGTGGTGATTTTTTAATTGGACTTTGTGAAGAAAAAAATAGAACTTGTTAAAATCTTATATCAACTTATGAAAAACTCTTATCAAAAGTGAGAATCTATACCTTTGCCATTGTAGCAAGTGGTAATTTTTGAATTATAATTTGTGAAAATATTATCAGATTGTATTAGAATTGTATTAGAAGTTTAGAACTTTATCTGAATTTATTAAAACCTTATAAAAATTTGAGTAAGTTTTTAAAATTAATATGGGCATTTCTGTTATTTCCATTTAATTTTGAAACTGACAAATGAGCCCTTACACCTCGCTGATATTATGAATATTTAAAAAACTTATTTGTCATTTAACACGTTTAAAATTATTTTTCAGAATTTTTCACTATTTTTTTGGAAAAAAAATAATATAATACATAAAAGAGTAAATATAATTGCATAGTATCCTTTTATATATATATTATACAGAAATTTTAGAAAAGTACTCGGTAAGTGAGGAAATCTCCCTAAGGATAATGAAATTTTAAAAATACACCAAAATTAGTAAAAATAGATTAAAATTAAAAAACCTATTGGACTAGCAACAAAAGTGGGAGATTGTGAAAGAATCTTATAATAATCCTGGATTGAATAATGAAATTATTAAAATGTTCTCAATAACATAGGAATGATATATGAATAGGAGAATATAAGTAGAAAATGTTAGTACAAGTATTTCATGTTATAAAAAATTGGTATCTTAAACCACCTGAACATAACTCTAAGGGTGGGTTTGGTTTGGGGGAAGGGGAGGGGAGGGGAGGGGAGGGGAGAAAAAATG
Organism: Acacia crassicarpa; assembly: GCA_034222035.1. Lineage (NCBI taxonomy): Eukaryota > Viridiplantae > Streptophyta > Magnoliopsida > Fabales > Fabaceae > Acacia > Acacia crassicarpa. The sequence continues at coordinate 18,085,118 of JAWXYG010000004.1, read as the reverse complement.
GAGAGAGAGAAAAGGGGTTTGTGTGGGGCCCACAAAAATTTTCTCTTCTTTTAACATTTTCTCTCCCCTCCCCTTCCCATTCCCCCAACCAAACACACCCTAAAAATCTAAAAGCTCACTAAATCAATTCAGTCACGTGACATGGCCCACTTAATCTAGCTCCGTTCTTATTGGCTATTGCTTTCTTTGTTGGATAATTTACTTAATTGGTCACGTTTCTGCTTTTTAAAATATAATTTGTTTCTGAAACTTTTTGTACAATGGACGGATTTAAACTTAATCGCTAGCAGTTCACCTTTCATTCATTATTCTATTTGGTCTAAAATTTTTTATAAGAGTCTAAAATTTGAATTGTCTAGACCTTTTCTATAAGACTCTGGAAAAAAATTGTCTGATCATGATTTTTTTCTCATTTTTCACCTCCCTCAATTTTATGTATTGAATTAATTAAATGGTTGGTGATACTTATATTATTATATTTCACTTTCTTACTTTCCTCATTATAAATATGCTACTTGAAAAAAAAGGAGGAAAATAAAAATAGAGGACCTAGAGAAAATAATTATTATTATAAAAAACCATAAAAATTGTAATTACTTAGAAGGACCGAACATTATAATATAAATTTAAAATTACTAAATTACCCCTAATTAAATCTTATGTATTATCTCTTGTATTCATAATTTAAAAAAGGCTAAAGTATATGTTTGGTCCTTCATGTTTGTCTCTAGTATCATTTTAGTCCATTAAGTTTATAAAGTGCACGTTTGGTCCTTTAATGTTAATACTGTCAGTCTGACTTAATAGAAAATACTGACACAACAATTTTAAGTGATGATTGTGTAATTAAATGCTGACCAAACATGCTTATATGTTAGTATTTTAATAAATTAATATTTTAAATCCTACTAATTGAAAAAATATATACTAAATTTAAAATAACTAAAATTGCCCATCATAATATGATCATACATTTTTTTTCATTTTCAATATATTATTTCATCAAAAATTGTTAAAATCATTTTTTTTAATTTTTATTTTTCACCAATTTATATCATCAAGTTTTCCCGTTATATTATCAACGTTAATATCAATTAAGATATTTTTATAAAAATAAAAGATAAACTCATTTCATATTTTTCAGGATATAATAGGTTAATTAGATTTTTTAATTTTATTAACATTACATGAGTTCTCTAACCCACATAAATTTCTTCTAAAACAAAAATAAATCATATAAACTTTTTTGGTTTAACATATATGATAAATTTTAAAAGATCTTGACTTTTATTAAAATCATATAATTCTATTTTTAATTAAATTTTTTTATTTGAAAAATTATATTTTTAAAAAATTGAAGAATGTGTAATTTTTTTTTCATAAATATAATGAAAACTGAGAAAACTATGGTTTAATTTAATGAAACTTAAAATTTTTTATTAGTTTTAAAAATAGAATGTGAAAGAAAATGTAGGAGAGAATGGTGAAGATTTTGTTAGGGGCATTTTAGTACTTTTAATTTTATATTTTTATATTTGATCCTTATAAATAATTATAATTTTTATGGTCCTTCTTCATAAATATCTTTTCCTCTAGGTCTTTTATTCTAATTTTCCCCAAAAAAAAATTATTTAAGATAATTTGTTATTTTAACCATTTTCTTAAACTGCATGGTTCTTCGATAATCAAACTCTTATAAATAAAACATCAGGGAGTAGTATTATTTAAAATCATTTTGAAAATAATTTTTTATATTTTTAAGTGATTTTATGCATCATATGGTAGATACTTTTATATGTATAATATTATATTATATTGTTGGAAAAATCACTCAGTTCCCACAAAAACAACTCAATTTTTTTAAAAAAAAAATTCTTGAAATCACTAAAATACAGGTTTTCTGATTATATAAATAAGTTTAGTGTTCATTTAATAAAATGCCCTTGACCTTAGAAGAAAAATCTCCCTCGTAATGATCACACATTGCCGGAGCTATTATCACCGGTGAGGTGGTGACAAGCACGTAAAAACTAACAAAATACCTTTTAGCGATTTTGAATTTGCAGCCTCGTACTTACCAAAAGAGTTTATGAGTTTTAAGCCATTGAATCCACTTGGTAATTAATACATAAACTAAAAATAATGTCAAGTTAATGATGATTTTTTTTTTTTTTTGATATAAGGCGATAGGGGAGGGAGGGATTGAACCTATGACCGAGAGGGGGGAAATGAATCCCAATACCACTGCACTACTAGTACTACTAAATTTTTTGATTTAGTTTACTTGAAGTAGTTTGAAACATCCTCTTCTATGAAAGTGCAGCCAGCTGGGAAAGTTAAATAAATTTTCCGTGCGGCGCTAATATTTTGACCGGGATCTCTTCTTTCCACGTATTTTGATACATCTTCTGCTAAAACCACGACATGCTGTCCATGGCGTCTGTAAATAAGTAAATCAACCACAAGTTACGTGACACATTCAAATGAGAAGCATATGATCAAATTACTGAATGGTATATAGCCCATCGATGAGATTTCACCTTTCTATGACCCGAATAATATTCTTCAACCGGGCAAGAAGCCTAGATAAATTGTAGCCAGATTTTCCATGTCCCTGGCTCTCAGTTAGATAACCATCAGCCTGAAGTGCTTTTTGATACTTATCAAAGTATAACATTGGGAGGGAATCAATTGCAATGGGATTGCCTCCTCTTAATTTCAGAAGCTCAACAAGTTCTTGTTGGGTTTTTAGGATCTAAATCCCATAGGTTATAAATAAGAAGTCCCACTGGTTGGCCACCGCCGGTCGCGTCGGTTCACCACAGTCGCGTCGGTTCGCCAACGGGTGTCCATCTGATCAGTTTTGTCATCTATAAATAGGATGTGCTAGTGACATAAATCTTAGAGAGAAAGAGAATAGATAGAAAAACTAGATCTAAAATTAATCTCAAATATTCCTCTCCGCTATTACATTCTATAGACATAGTATGTGCGATTCTGAAAGCAGACTCGTTGGATTCGCTTGGGCTTCAGACAGACAGAGCCATCTTTCTGGAGACGAATAATCCGCTCTATCCTGGGAGACAACTGCTCAGAAAACCTTTGGCATCCGTATTGAGGGAGCAAAATTGTCTTAAGGACACAACGAAAGTTGGGCCCGGATTTCTGCATTTTTCCATTCCATACCGGCAGTCTTGTGAGTTCGTTTTATAGTTTTTCATGTTATACAGACTTATTATATGTTCTCTGTATGTTCTATTTAATCAATACAGATTCTTGTTATGATATTCTGTTTATTATATATTCAATTTCTGCCTACTCAATACATTAGAAACAACAATCTTAAGACAATTTTTGTTTATTGAAATCAAATTAGATCATTGTTGATTTCATTGTTGGCAATAATTTTAAATTGGAATCAACTTAGATCAATTTATATTAAATAAAGTTGATTTCTGTGTTGGTGGAAATTTGATTCGAATTTGTGTTTAATTTTAAGATTTTATATTTGATTTTGGAAAATTAAAGTTTCTAAAATTATGATTTCTATGGATTATATATGCGTAAGTTTGAATCTTCAATATTATGATATGATTTCTGTGGATTTGTATATGTCAACTTATTTCTGATTTGTATACGAATTTTTAAAAGTAATTTTCATTGGTTTCGGAATTACTTATATATATGATTGATGTGCAATATATGTATATATGTGCAAATTGTTTAAATATTCCAATTTTCTTGGCCTGTTTTTAGGAAATATATTCCTTTTTGAATCTATTATGTGAATATTTATTTCTGTAATAAAAATATATGAGTGTATATATGCCTTAGGTCAAGAAATTAGTATGATATATAGATATGATATATAGATATTGCCAACGTACTGTGTGATTGGAATTGTCGGAATTGTCGTGACTGGAAACATAGAGATTGGGGCATTAGAAAAGTCATGCTTTTTGGCCAAAATCTTGTCAAGAAAATGTAGAGGTGAATCAGACGACTCCAATGAAACTGTTTTCACGGGAAAAACTTAGATGGAAACTTGGTTTTCTATCGAAAATGGCGCCTAGTGAAACCATGAGTTGGGTCATTGGGAAACAATGTTTTTGGAAGAAACGTTGTCAAGAACACTTGGAATAAAAATGCAAGATTCCAGTGAGACAAGTTTCTCCGAAAACAGACATCGGAATTGGTGTCTTCGGATGATAGAAGAGTCGGGTTCATCGGTCGCTCTACTGGGTCACACCCAATCAAAACGGCGTCTTTTCAGAACGCCTCCCTCCGTCCTTAGATGAAACAGCGTGTTTCATTTTTTTTTTTTAAAAAAAGGGTCAAGTCCTTTTGATTTAAAAGGTGTGTTCACTTGGGGAATAAAAAAAAAAAAAAGAGAAATGCCGATTCCTGTGGAGCGGTGGATTGAGAACACATCTTTATATTAAGCGGCGGTTCTTTTAGATGGAACGATGTGTTTCATTATTTAACATTTTATTTTTCTAAAATGTTGAAAACGTATGTGCTGTTTAAATGAAACAATATTTAAAATTTAAAATAATGCGGTTATAGTTCTTCAATCTTTGATGTGCCGCATTTCTAATAAGGATGTGCATATAGAAATCAATATATTATTATTTAATTATTTATATATTGATTACTTGCATGGTGAATTCACGTCCGTGGAAAAAAATGATTATCTTTAATTAATAAATATATTAGTTTTGTTTGATGGGGTAGTTAATAAATCTCCTACAATCTCTCCTTATTTTAATGAGGATTTGATGAATATTCAATTTATAAAGTGAATATAATATTTAATCGGGAGATATTATTGGTTTTATTAGATATCGTACGGATATGATTTGATTTCATGCTTAAGTTGTAGAAATTAAATATATGTAACAGCTAAATGATGAGATTTTTAAAAGTCCTAAATTTTAGAATGTTATCTGTATTTGCAAAAATTTTAATTTAATTAATTAGAATGGAAGGGAATTTAATTAATTAAATTTAATTAATTAATTCCACTCTGAAATGACATTATATTGTTAGTGTCCTCTTCCTCCAATGAAACGGTGCAGCACAACTGGCTTAGTGCTTGCGTTTGAGGTGGGTCGCACCTCACGTCCTAAGTTCGAACCGAGAGGACTGCATTTTATGCAGCGTGTTTTAAACATTGCGTGTCTTTGTTTTTAAAAACCAATTAAAAACCAAAATGAGAGAAACGCGCTTGGTAAGATTCGAACCCGGTGACATCTTGTTTAGAAGGAAGAGGCCTTAGCCACTAAGCTACAGGCGCCTTGTTTTGTAAAGGTCGCATTTAATTAATAAAGAATATGGGATGTTCTGGATTCAATAGAATTTGGGCTGCACGTTTTTTAAAGAAACACAAAAAGAAAACGTTGGGCTCAATTTTTGTGGACCATTAGATTGGAAAATTTGTTTTGGTCTTTATGGTTTTGGGCAATTTTTGTATGTGTTGTTTTTAAATTCTAGGACAAATATAAATTACAGTTGGGCTAAATTAAAATAATAATAATAAATCTGTTTGGGCTTAACAGAATTTGAGTATTTTTTTATTTGCTATTGAAAGCAAATTTTATGAATTATTAAATATTTTGCGTGAAAAGCATATGATCGTGATATGAAAATTGAGTCATTTATCTAGTGTAGAGATAAATGTGTTCTAGTTTTTCATAGCATTTTTATTTCTTTTGGTATAAGCATGCATGGCTTCATGTATTTGGTAGAAATGCAATTATAGCCTTAATTTTATAAATATGAATGATTTTGTGGCTATGATTTTATGTTGGGAAAAAGATTTCTCCTGTCACTGGAGATAGAGTTATCTCCAGTGACCCCAAAACTACGTCGTTTTGAGTTAATGAAGGGTTTGTTAGTAATTTCAGGTGAATTAATGAAGGGTGTTTTAGTAAAATGTATATGATTAAAAAATAAACAGAATTACAGAAACACCCTTCATTAATTCACTTGAAATTACTAACAAACCCTTCATTAATTCAAAACGACGTAATTTTGGGGTCACTGGAGATAACTCTATCTCCAGTGACAGGAGAAATCCTTTACCCTTTTATGTTTTTTAAATATTGTGAATAGCAATTATGTATATGCTAAATATTTAAATTTTGGAATTAAATATGGTGGATTTATTAATCACCAAAATGGTCAATTCTTTGTTAATTACTTTAATTCCAAATGCTATGTGGTAAGAGTATGGTTGATTTGTTGGTCACTAAAGTAGCCATATCTTTATGAATTATTTTAGTTCCAAATATTATGATGATGTTTGATTACCGATAATCTTGATGCTATGGTGTTATTAAAGTTTTGTTACAGTAAGGTGGTTATGAATCAACACATAGGTTGATTATTTGCCTTTCTAATTATTGAACATAAATGTTGGTAGTTTTAGTATTTCTAGTTGGGGTATGCATCACTACCAAATTATATAAAATTTTTATAGCATCATTGTGGTTGAATGTTGTATATTGTATGAAATGTTGATTACGTCTAGTTTACCACAGAAGTTGTGGGGGGAAGCCATTTTAACGGCTAACTTTACAATTAATAGAATGCCCCCACAAAAGGATACAAAACATACCATACAAAATATGGAAAAGAAAGAAACATTTTTTGAAATATTTGAAAGTGTGGGGGTGTTTGGCAAATGATGAAATTCTTAAACCTAAAAGGTTAAGAATCGGACCTAAGACAATGAACTATATGTTTATTGGTTATGCACTTGACAATAGTGCATATTGGTTTTTGGTCTGATGTATCAATTATCCTCATTAATATGGTTATTGAGTTAGGGGACACTACATTCTTTAAGAATGTATTTCCGTATAATAAGGGAAGTGAAGCAAGTGGTAATAATGGTAACAGTACTGCGCTATCGTAGGACACTACGACAAGTGATCATCCTGTAAAGAAGGAACATAGACGGAGTACAACACAAATGACCAAAATATCTTTTGGTTTGATTTTCTAACCTTTTTGTTGGAAAATGAGCCTCAAATATAAGGAGAGGCTATGGGCTCCCCTAAAGCACCATTTTGGGAAAAGGCTATCAATAGTGAAGTTGAATCTATTCTGTCAAACCACACTTAGGAATTGGATGATCTTCCTCCTCGTAATAAGCCTCTACGAATTGAGTGTGTCTTCAAAAAGAAGATGAAAGCATATGGCACTATTGATAAGTACAAAGCTACAGACAATGTGAAGGCCTATATTACTTTGATACATATGGGTTTGCCATATTATGTCTTTATGTAGATGACATGTTGATAACGAGTAGTAATAATCAAATGATTAAAGCTACTAAGCGATTGCTTACCAGTAAGTTCGACATGAAAGATATGGGTCTAGCAGATGTTATTTTGGGAATTAAAAACCATAAAACATTTGTTGGGTTGGCTTTATCACAAGAATATTTATATTGCTAAAATTCTTGAGAAATTCAAGAATTAAAAAAAAAAACTATTGTGACGAACCCTATAGACTCTAGTCTTTGTCTATCGAGAAATACTGGTGAAGCTAAAAAACAAAAGAAGTATGCTCGAGTGTTAGGAAGTCTTATGTATGTTATGAACTTCATTAGACCTGATATTGCCTACGCAGTAAGCATGTTGAGTTGCTTTACAAGTAATCCAAATGAGCTTCATTGGAGAGCTATGATACGAGTTTTGGGTTACTTAAAGCAAACTCAAAATTTTTCTTTGCATCATGAGAAATACCTTGCATTGCTAGAAGGGTATTGTGATGCAAATTGGATCACCAGCTTTAACGACACAAGATCCACAAGTGGTTATGTGTTCACCCTTAGTAGGGCGTACTGTGTCTTGAAAGTCATCCAAGCAGATTTGCATTGCAAGATCAACTATGGAAGCAGAATTTATTGCTTTAAATAAAACTGGTGAGGAAGCCGAGTGGCTTCGTAATTTTCTTGAAGACATTCCTAGCTGGCCAAAACCGATACCGGCAGTATGTATACACTGTAATACTGATAGTCAAGCAGCTATTGGTAGGGCCAAGAATGTCATGTATAACGGCAAGTCTAGACATATACGTCATAGACATGACACCGTTAGACAACTACTCTCGAATGGAATCATCTCAATTGATTATGTAAAATCAAAAGAGAATATAGCGGATCCATTGACTAAAGGGATTCCTAGAAAGATAGTTAGGAAATTGTCCAAAGGAATGGGTTTAAGGCCGATCCATTGTTGATTATTGCGGTAACTCTACCTAGGAGAGTGGAGATCCCACGAACTAGGTTCAAAGAGACAACTAAGTGATGATTGACTGTTAACACTATGGAGTTTTAAATTCATACTCATTCCTAGACAAACAGTGCATATATATAAAGGGTAAGCTTCTAAGCTTTTAATGTTTTCTTAATCTAATGTGTTCAGATGATGTACGTTGACTTACATCACAAGGAATCACCTATGTGAGTGTGAAGTGCGGGCCGCTTCTATGAGAATTTAAAACGGCCGATTCTCTAGAACACTCACAGAACCAGGCGGTGTCCAGGGCCAAAATGGACACAGCATGAGAACCAACGATGCTAGAGGAGCAACTGTGTAACTCCTATTGTCTTGGTATACACTAAAAGGTCAACGGTTCAAGACAGCGCGTCCACCAATTGACCAGTATATCCGATAGGTTTTTACTAGAGAAGGTTCAAAGGCAACCCCTACCTTTCTCGATGCAGTTGTTTCTCGTAGAGGAATCACACTTTGCATACATGTTCATTTGCATTTGGTCATAATGGACTGACTTCTTATCCATGTGGGGGATTGTTGGGTTTTTAGGATCTAAATCCCATAGGTTATGAATAAGAAGTTCCACTGGTTGGCCACCGCCGGTCACGTCGGTTCACCACAATCGCGTCGGTTCGCCAACGGGTGTCCATCTGATCAGTTTTGTCATTTATAAATAAGATGTGCTAGTGACATAAATCTTAGAGAGAAAGAGAATAGATAAAAAAACTAGATCTAAAATTAATCTCAAATATTCCTCTCCGCATATTACATTCTATAGACATAGTATGTGCGATTCTGAAAACAGACTCGTTGGATTCCCTTGGGCTTCAGACAGACAGAGCCATCTTTCTGGAGACGAATAATCCGCTCTATCCTGGGAGACAACTGCTCAGAAAACCTTTGGCATCCGTATTGAGGGAGCAAAATTGTCTTAAGGACACAACGAAAGTTGGGCCCGGATTTCTGCATTTTTCCATTCCATACCGGCAGTCTTGTGAGTTCGTTTTATAGTTTTTCATGTTATACAGACTTATTATATGTTCTTTGTATGTTCTATTTAATCAATACAGATTCTTGTTATGATATTCTGTTTATTATATATTCAATTTCTACCTATTCAATACATTAGAAACAACAGTTCTGACTCTAACTGTGCTAGAGAACCCAGTGAAATTAACTGATCATCATTATTAGCATCATTTCCAAGCGTTAGAGAAAGTCTCTCTGGACCAACTTGCCCAGCGTGATAGAATCTACAACTACTTCCATTTTTGCAGAAACCCCTGTTAAAATGGTGACAGGGCTTGATAGGAAGTTCGGACGAAAGACTTCCCCCAGCTTGTGCATTCATATTTCTGGGGGAAGCGTCTAATCTAAAATAATCATTCGCAATCCCATTGTTTCCAACATGCATTCGATCTATATTATCTTCTAAGCCAAACAACTGCATCCACTGCTGAAGTTCTGATGTGGAATCCGTGTAATTCATGGGCACTGTAAAATTTGTGTTTGTAGTGTTAGTATTAGGCTGTTGTTCCCGGTAAGCCGGTTGAACTGGGAAGCTTGCCGGAGAAGTAGGGCTCCTTGAAGCACTCATGGGTAATTGGCTTAAGCCTCGTCGTGGAGAATTCGAAGGAGGTAAAACAGGAGGTAGGGAAGAATTGGCAGCCAACTTTTGAAGCTCAATTTTGGCCACAAGTGCCACGGCTCTTACCACACGATCGGGGCATGACGCTAATGTAGACAATTCCTGCTCACCATTCTCTTTTAGTAGGAGGTAGCCAATTATTTTTCTAGCACACTCAGGTTCAAATTTCTGAATTCTATCGAAAACCATTCTTGTATGGTCTGCAATATCCATAGCTTACCTTATGACTGCCAGGGGGAAAAAAATCAACTCAGCACAAAGCAGCCATTTCAGATTAAATATTAAAAGAAGCCACAGATCAATATAAGTCCTCAGAACATGAGGAACACAAATTGTTCTTCATCCCTAAGGGCTATCCATGAATCATGTTACAGTAACCATAACAAAAGAAAAGAATTCAGAAAAAAGATTGATTCTTGATAGCGAACAAGATTTTTCTTCAGTATTTCTCTGCTTACACACAGAAAGAATATTCTCTTTCGGCACAAAGACTTGAGAGTGAAATAGAGGTTGTTCAGTTTTCTCTATGTTTATGCCAAGAAAGGAAGTTTTCTTTAGCACAAAGGAGATAGGACCGTGTTTTCCTGATTTGGAAATAAACAGAGAACATTTAAAAGCGTCATCTTCAAGCAACATAAAGATGAAGAGCCAAGAAACTTCACGCCTATGAAACCAAAACAGAGTGTCAGAATAATGGGGAAAAAACTGCAGAAATCGAAGGCAATTGAATCTCAAAGGTCAAAAAACATTTTCCAGAATCAAAATTACAATAAGCGACATCGTTCCAGTACACATACTGTTAGAAGAAACAAAGAGAATCACTCGAGTGTTTCTCAAGAAACCGTTGTCAATGATTAAAAACAACATTTAAAATACAAGTCAAAGAAGTTTCTACCTTTCCAGTATTTCAAAATTTGAAACCTTCGTTTCCTTTTGCGAAAAATCAAAGACAGATTATTCTTCAGAGCCCCCTTTTTCTTTTTAGAATTAAAAAAAAAAACACACACACACAAATCGAAAAGTAACCAACCACACAGAGCATCCTCTTCCCAGTACAAAACATAACCATTAAAACCCGGAAGACAACGAGTTCTTGAAATGCCTCAAACTCCAATCTTTAACGCAAGAATCAAAGAAATAGACGGAAACAAATGAAAAGAATCAAGAAAGATACAAAGACGAAACACCAAATTAGCGTTTGTTTCTCTCTTACCTAGTAGTAGAAGAAGAAAGAGTATGATGAAGAGACTGAAGAGTGAGAGACTAACGAGACTGAGCACTAATACATTAATCACTCGTATCGTATTTGTTAAATGCTGGGTTGCTAATTTTAGGGATTAACAGTCGCTCCTAAAACTGCACAGGGCGGCAGTATAATAGGAGCACATTTTTTAAACTTAAAGGACTATTTCAATCATTTCCATTTAATTTTGAAAATGATAAATTAGATCCTCACACCTCTATGAAATTATGAATATTCAGAACTATTTTTACCCTTTAATATTTTTAAAGTTTATTTTCAGGGATTTTACCCAAAAAATATTAGATTTGAATTTTATTATGTACATGGATATTAATATATGAAATTGGTCATACAATCTGGCAAAATATGAGGTGCCACCCTCAAAATCACATCTAGTGGCTTAGATTTAAGGAGGCTCATCTTATAATTTTTATTTTTTTTAAAAAAAAACAAGGAGACAAAGGATAAGGGCTTAATAAGTTTGAATAAGAATTTCACAAATTATAATTCAAAAATCACCACATGCTATAATTGCGAGGTGTTGATTTAACAAATTTCAAATTAAAAATCACCACTTGTTACAATGGTAAAGAATTGATTCTCACTTCTAATAAAATCTTATTAGAAATTGTTAAAATCTCATCTGAACTTGTGAAATCTATATTAGAAGTAAGAATTAATGCATTGTCATGGTAGCAAGTGGTGATTTTTGAATCGGGATTTGTCAAAATTTTTTTAGAACTTGTTAAAATTTTATATGAACTTTAAAAATCCTTATTAAAAGTGAGAATGGATATCTTATCATTGTAACAATTGTTGATTTTTTAATTGGAATTTGTGAAAATCTTTTTAGAATTTGTTAAAATCTTATGTGAATTTGTGAAAACCCATATGAAATGTGAGAATCAATATCCTTAGTACCATTGTAACAAGTGGTAATTTTTGAATTATAATTTGTGAAAATCTTATCATAACTTATTAAAACTTTATCTGAACTTGCTGAAAATTTATAAAAATTGGAGCAAGTTTTTTAAATTCATACGGGCATTTCTTTAATTTATATTTAATTTTGAAATGGACAAATTAGTCCCCTACACGTCACTGATATTATGAATATTAGAAACACCTATTTGTCATTTAACATTTTTAAAATTCTTTTTCAGAAATTTTCACTTTTTTTTTTTGAAGATTAACATATATGCTTTTGATGCAGATAATTTACTCTACAGCAAACCAAAACTACGTCGTTTGTTCTTCTTTTTTATAAAACATACACATGCTAAGAGTCTGTTATGATTTAAAAAGAAAAACTGAAAGGGAGGGACAGTATTTAATAAGGGCCCCACCTTAAAATCAGTTTTACCGTCTCACGCGAAGAACCACGATTCTTGTTCTGGTGCTTTCCCAGGAAATCAAACCTCTCCAAGTTTTTTATTCTCTTACTTTATTCCTCCATCCAAATCCTACCATTTTCTTTCTTGTTTTAATCCAACAAACACCACCTAATATATATACCATATACATACGGCGCCCAGCACCACAAACTTTTTTCTGGAGAAAAAGTACATACGAGGTTATGTTTTGGAAGCAAAAGTGACATAAACCGTTTGGGGGGGGGGGACATTTGGTTAACTTGGTGTTAACTTTTTCCACCTGTGTCTGTGAAATGCTAACAGGCAGTGGCAGAGCCAAGATCTAAAGTTTATGGGTGCACAATTAGTGGTGGGGTTGCCCCCGTATTTTTTTTTTTAAAGGAGGATAAAAGGCAATCCACTTATTCATAAAGTTTAGGACAAAAAATAAGGTTCAATTGAAATAAGATTGTATCTCTGACATTTTCTACAAACAAAATAGTAAAAATCATCAAGCCTATACTTAACATGAAGGAGTTCTAATCCTAATAATTTGAAGTTGAAATAATTTCAAGACAAAATAAATATGCAAGAAAAAAAAAAGCAGAGACAAAACAAACTAGCAAAGGCTAACTAGTAAACAGCAAGAATAAACAGAGAGTGGACGCAGCAAGCAAGCTAATCACATACATGTGTATTTTCTTACATGTGCATTGATGAAATACCAAGTATGCACTAAATAGTGCACACCAAACCACTAGCATATATTGTCGGCCAAAAAAGAGAAAAGAAAAAAACCATTAGTATATATTTTGGGATCAAAAGTAGCTTGATTTTAAGTAAACAACATTACAACTGGTCCATGAGCAGCTTGATTCAAAGATTAGCATCCCAAACTAGTCTGTTAAAATCAGACAATCTATATAATCATCTAATCAAACCACATCATTTGTTAAATCAGACAATCAACTGAACCAATTAATCAAAATCAATGCCTCACACATCAAAATAATTAATTAAAGATGCAAGGAAAGAATACCAGATGCCCAAGAAGAACTGTAGGTATGACAAATGTCAGAAGTTTAGCTTCCAGCTTGCCGTAGCACAATCCTTTTCAGATCGGATGCTTTATAGCAGTAACTAGAAAAGCTATTAGATCCAAGACTCCGGTAGAATATATGGAAAACGATTACTTCAGAGTTCAGAATATATGTAAAAGGAAAAAGAGGGAAAAGAAGGAAAAGAGAAATTGCTTCAAGGGGAAAACAAAAGGCTAAAGCCAAAACTGAAACATATTATCTTTCTCAACAAACCCAACATCTGGAGGGCTAATTGGCGAGACAATGAGCACAGAATGCACAGTGAGGGCTAATTGGCGAGACAAGAGGGCATCGTCTTCTTGAACGGCGACCTCCTTCTGGTGGGCTCGACAGATGAACTGAGTGAGCTTGGCGGCGACTGGGTGGTGCTGGGCGAAGGAGCATCTAGCGGCGGAACTCGGAAGGAGAAGAGAGGGCGTGGGGGATAGACGGGAAAAATCGCGAACGGGAGTCACAGGGATTAATTTTGAAGGGTTCTTTCATTTATTTAATTTATTTAAAAAATTCCTTAAAGTTTGTGACCGCACGTGCGGTCACCTGCCCAGACGTGCCTCCGCCCCTGCTGACAGGGAAACATTTTTTTTTTTAAAAAAAAAAGGCCACAGCACCATGTTGAAAGTTGAAAAGAAAGAACTTGCGATGGGCATTGAAAACGAAACCAGAAAACTGAACCGATCTTGGCAAATTGAGCAAGGAAGAACATTGAATGAGCGAAGAAGAAAATGGGGAGCTAGGGTTGTTCATGTGCGGTGGATGAAGGTCGATCGATTAAGTAGAAAATGGTGAGCTAGGGTTCTAGACAACGATAATAGCAGTGGCTTAAATCGACGATAACGAAGGCTTAGATCGCTAGCTTCTATTCTTCGATTCATTGCTGTGTTCGTTGTTGTGTGTTATACTTGAGGTGGAGACCAGCGAGCATAAAGTGAAGTAGACCTACTTGAGGTGCCCAACTCCGACTGCATAACCTGTAAGTGACCCTGGAAATCAACGTTATTTTTTAGTTCCAAAACATTGAAGGGGTTTGGGTCTAGATGATTAAAGACAAAATCTTTTTTTTTTTAAACACAAAAAACTCTTTCATGATACCAAATGAGGCATTAGACATGTGTAATAGCAAATTAAACTAACGATATGAACATGGACATAGTTCAGATCGTTCTTAAGATAAAACTGCAACTAAAGCTATAACAACACATTTTTGGCAATATACTAGGAGTTGGAAATTGACGGACCCAAAGAAGTGTGTAAACTTCTCAATCATGCCAATGCCAAACCTACATAAACCGAACACAAAACTGGAGTATAATCTTAATCTGCTTTTTAGGATTGCTATCTTGAAGGCAAGTCTCTGCAAATCTTTTTTATATTTGGCTTCTTAATTCTTGCTATCCTTTCTTTCCTTGGTTTCATGGTTATTGGTTGTTCGCGCCGTCTTCTCTACTCATTGCTGTGTTCATGTTGATTCTTTTTGGTCAAATGATGCCAAGATGAGTTTGTTTATTTTTCAAAGAACTAACATAATGATGTACTAAGGATTTAATCAATGTTATGAGATGAATAAGCACAAGTATATAGGTGATGTTATTTATTGGCTTGAGGCCTAGACTCTTAATTTCAAGTGGCTTGCCATGAGACAAAATAATTAAAATGAGTATTGGTTGTGTAATATGAAAATATCATTAATTATTAATCATTACCATTTATGAATTGGCTCAACATCAGGGTACTTCTTCCTATTAATTTGAAATTGATTTTTGTCCTAATTGATTTATAGGAATTTGAAATCGAGAGAGAGGTGGATGGCTTCATCGTCAACATCGGCAGGGAGGGCAGAGAAAGCGAGAAGGAAGGTGGTTTTGTTGAGACGACATAGTCACGAGGAATAGAACGAAGGTCCGAGGCAGTATTGCCATCACAATTTGTTAGCTCCCAGGTGGACATCGTGGTTGAAGGGAAACCTAGGTAGGAGGTTTTATGGGTGCCTAAATTACTACCAGGTTAGATTTGTTAGATGTGGGATGAGATTTTGATTTGTGTGGGTTGTTCATTTCTAACAGTTGGTGATGAAATTTATAGGATGGTGGGTGTGGATATTTTGAATGGCACGATAGTGGGTTTGGGGCGAGGGCAAATGAAGTGATCAAAGAGCTACTCAATGAAATAGACAATCTATATGAGGAAAACAAGCATCTTCGAAGAGGGGATGCATGTGCGAAGTGGTACGAAGAGCTTGTTGCACTTGAACGTGAGGTGATGAAGATGAAATCTGAATTTTTAGGGAAAGAAAGTGAAGTGAAGAAGGTGCAATGCAAGTTCAAACTTGCATTAGCAACACTGTTATTGACTTGGGTGTTGTTATTGTTAATGTATTTGTAAGGGTAAATGTTTACTTTTGTTGTAGTTATGAGAGTTTACACAAAGTTTCAGAGAGATATGTAATGTATTTGTGTTAATGTAGTCCATACTAATGTATTGTCAATGGATTGACTGTAATTTTCTTGTGGATGAGAATTAAGTGATGATTAAGTAATGTATTTGTTGACGTCAATGTATTTGTAAGGGTTGATTATTACTTTGTATATGTCAATGGATTAAGAGTAAGTTTCTTGTGTCGTTATTGTTAACGTATTTGTAAGGGTTGATTATCACATATTTGACCTAATTTTGATCAAATGCTAGCGGTATTGATCACTAGCACAGTTTGAAGTCTAAGTAGAACCTTTACTCAATTGTTAAATACAAAAGTATAAATATAGTGTTGCATGCTATATACCCAAGAGTAAGGGATTAGAGGCAACAAAACCATCCTTTACTTTGAAGAAATTAATAAAGCCACATATTTAAATTTCATCAAAAGGTTTCAACATTGGCCAAGGGGCAAAAATCTTTCATGCAACATATGAATAAAAAAGGCCAGGAAAACCAATAAATTAAGGCCTCATCATGGTTATATTTGCATTCCTATAATTATAAATAAATTATATTCACGCCACTCTAGTGAATATATAAAAAAAATTATAATTATATTTAAAATTATAAATAATAATTCTAATTAATTATAAATAATAATTTTAATTAATAATTAAGGTAATTAAAATATCTAAAATTTATTATAAACCTTAGGAACAAGACTAATTAGTAAATTAATTAATTAGTGAATTTATTATAAACCTTAAGATAGATGGCTAATTATTTAATATTTTGTACATTAACAATTTGATGTATAAAGTACCATAAGATAGATAAGATAAGCTTGAATAGAGAATAATAATTAGTCAAATAATTAATTCACTAATTAATTAGTTAGAAAATAATTCATTAGTGACTTAATAATGTATTGTGTTATGTTATTGTAAATTAATTGCAGGCGCGTGGATCATCCATTTGACTAATAAAAATTTACAATAACACAAGATAGTTAGAAAATAATTAATTAGTGACTTAATAATGTATTTTGTTATGTTATTGTAAATTAATTGCGGGCATGTAGATCATCCATTTGACTAATAAAAATTTACAATAACAAAATATATTATCAAGTCACTAATTAATTAGTGAATTAATTATTTGACTAATTATTATTCTCTATTCAAGCTTATTGGTACTTTATACATCAAATTGTTAATGAACAAAATATTAAATAATCAGTCATCTATCTTAAGGCTTATAATAAATTCACTAATTAATTAATTTACTAATTAGTCTTGTTCCTAAGGTTTATAATAAATTTTAGATATTTTAATTATCTTAATTATTAATCATTCTTTTTTATTATTTATAATTTATTAGAATTATTATTTATAATTTTAAATATAATTATATTTTTTTTATTCACTAGAGTGGCGTGAATTTCACGCCACAGAGTGGCTTAGTTAATAATGGCGTGAGGAAACCTCACACCACTGGACGTTAGGTTTTGCTAGCATCCAGTCATGTTAGACTTAGTGGTGCCACTAATGGCGTACTGACAGGTTGCGTGTCTAACAACATTAGTTTAGTAATTAGTTTTGAAAGTGCTTCAATCTGGTATATTTTTTTTAAAAAAAAAAAATTACTATTTTGGTGCTTTTCCCATTTTAAGCCATTGAATCCACGTAGTAATTAATACATAAACTAATAATAATGTCTAGTTAATGATGAATTTCATCAACTTAAATCTGCAATCTCTTGTGTTATTCATGCTTTGTATGTGTGCAGGGAAAAGATCAACGAGTGGGAGCCTTTTGGGTTTTAAAACAAAGTCTTCAAACGAAAAGTCAACCATGAATTTCCCAGATTTTTTGCAGCTTTTGTTTTGTTTTTGTTTTTGTTTTTTTAATTTCTTTTTTTCTCCCTTTAATGTGGTGAATGTTTTTTTTTTAAAAAAAAAAATCCCACCGACTTTACTGGAACCTTCAATTCCAATAAATCCAGATTGCCCTTAGTTTGGCCTATAGTGCGGAGGAAGAGCTCCCAACTGAATGTTTCTTTTTAGTGTGTGTGTATATATTAAAAGTAGATAGAAGACCGTTACCCAAAAAAAAAAAAAAATACTTAAACAATGAAACACAGTCACTCTTTATGGTATATTATCTTTATTATTTTCTTTTAACATAAAATTGAAATTTATTTTTGTTACTCTCAAGCTCTGAGTTCAATTTTTTAAGAGATGCAAAAGTTTAATTTTTGAAGGCCCTTATCATAGATAAGGATGTATTGTATTGTAGAGCATATAAATAATATTCTATGAAATGAATATATTTTAGTTTTGTTTGATGATCACCATGATTGGGTTGTATATTTATTTAATTTAATAATGAACTTTGATTTCTGGGAGGCGGCTGGTGTCATTTTCAATTATCTCTTACTAATTAAATTAAGGGGTTTAAAAGTCTCATGCATGTGAAGAAGAAGATTTCTACACATATGAAATAGTGGGATCCATATACACATACATATATATATAATGCTAATTATATATATGTGTGAGTCCCACCATTTTATATATGTGTGACATGAGAAAATACTTTTCGTACGACATGAAAAATTTTTTCCCTTAAATTAAAGAAGCAGTTAAGAATCTGTTGTGTGTAGGTACATATATATCATAAACCAGAAAACCACAAGGCCAGCTTTCCAAATTTGGCGTAATAAAATATAATTATATCAAGAATTTATATATAGTTGAACTGAAAATAATTATAATAATGCATGTGTGGGAATTAACATATCAGTCGCAATCGGGTTTGTTGAGATCCGCAAATGCAGCAACTAATCGGGGCGCCTCTTCTACTTTTAGCTTCTAGATTTTGGTCCTCCCACTCTTCAATCATCCTTTTTGCGGTAAGGTTTCACAAGCACCCGGGAGCCCACGACAAAATGGGAATACCCCCTCTCCAAAACTGTCTTGACAGTTTTCGGGTCAGCAAACGTTACAAATCCAAACATCCTTTCCTGCAGGCTTACATCCTCAACAGCTCCGAAAGTTCTGTAAAACAAATAGCAATTCAACACCATTAACTACAATGAAGTGACAAAAAAGCATTTCAGATCCCAGAAAAATAATTTAGTTTACTTGAAGTAGTTTGAAACATCCTCTTCTGTGAGAGTGCTGTCAGCTGGGAAAGTTAAATAAATTTGCCGTGCGGGGCTAATATTTTGACCTGGATCTCTTGCCATGTATTTTGATACATCTTCTGCTAAAACCACGACATGCTGTCCATGGGGTCTGTAAATAAATAAATCAACCACAAGTTATGTGACACATTCAAATAAGAAGCAGTTGATCAAATTACTGTATCGTATATTAGCCCATCGATGAGATTTCACCTTTCTATGACCCGAATAGTATTCTTCAACCGGGCAAGAAGCTTAGATAAATTGTAGCCAGATTTTCCATGTCTCTGGCTCTCACTTAGATAACCATCAGCCTGAAGTGCTTTTTGATACTTATCAAAGTATACCATTGGGAGGGAAGCAATTTTAATGGGATTGCCTCTTCTTACTTTCAGAAGCTCGACAAGCTCTGACTCTAACTGCCCTAGAGAACCCGGTGAAATTAACTGATCATCATTATTAGCATCATTTCCAGGCGTTAGAGAAAGTCGCTCTGGACCAACTTGCCCAGCGTGATAGAATCTACTACTACTTCCATTTTTGCAGAAACCCCTGTTAAAATAGTGACAGGGCTTGACAGGAAGTTCGGACGAAAGACTTCCCCCAGCTTGTGCATTCATATTTCTGGGGGAAGCGTCTAATCTAAAATAATCATTCGCAATCCCATTGTTTCCAGCATGCATTGGATCTATATTATTTTCTAAGCCAAACAACTGCATCCACTGCTGAAGTTCTGATGTGGAATCCGTGTAATTCATGGGCGCATTAAAATCTGTGTTTGTCGTGTTAGTATTAGGCTGTTGTTCCCAGTAAGCCGATTGAACTGGGAAGCTTGCTGGAGAAGTAGGGCTCCTAGAAGCAATGATGGGTAATTGGCTTAAGCCTTGTCGTGAAGAATTCGAAGGAGGTAAAACAGGAGGTAAGGAAGAATTGGCAGACAACTTTTGAAGCTCCATTTTGGCCACAAGTGCCACGTCTCTTACCAAACGATCGGGGCATGATGCTAATGCAGATATTCCCTGCTCACCATTCTCTTTTAGTAGGAGGTAGCCAATTATTTTTCTAGCACACTCAGGTTCAAATTTCTGAATTCTATCGAAAACCATTCTTGTATGGTCTGAAATATCCATAGCTTACCTTATGACTGCCAGGAAAAATATTTTAAAAAAAAAATCAACTCAGCACAAAGCAGCCATTTCAGATTAAATATTAAAAGAAGCCACAGATCAATATAAGTCCTCAGAACATGAGGAACACACATTGTTCTTCATCCCTAAGGGCTATTCCATGAATCATGTTATAGTAACCATAACAAAAGAAAAGAATTCAGAAAAACGATTGATTCTTGATAGCGAACAAGATTTTTCTTCAGTATTTTTTCTCTGCTTCCACAGAGAAAGAATGTTTTCTTTAGGCACAAAGATTGATTCTTGATAGTGAAATAGAGGTTGTTCCGTTTTCTCTGTGTTTATGCCAAGAAAGGAAGTTTTCTTTAGCACAAAGGATATAGGACTGTGTTTTCCTGATTTGGAAATAAACAGAGAACGCTTAGAAGCGTCATCTTCAAGCAACATAAAGATGAAGAACCAAGAAACTTCACGCCTATGAAATCAAACCAGTGTCAGAATAATGGGGAAGAAACTGCAGAAATCAAGACAATTGACTCTCAAAGGTCAAAACACATTATTCAGAATCAAAATTACAATAAAGCGACATCGTTCCAGTTCACATACCGTTAGAAGAAACAAAGAGAATCACTCAAGTGTTTCTCAAGAAATCATTGTTAATGATTAAAAACAACATTCAAAATACAAGTCAAAGAAGTTTCTACCTTTTCCAGTATTTCAAAATTTGAAACCTTCGTTTCCTTTTGCGAAAAATCAAAGACAGATTATTCTTCAGAGCCCCCTTTTTCTTTTTAGAATAAAAAAAACACAAATCGAAAAGTAACCAACCACCCACCAGAGCATCCTCTTCCCAGTACAAAACATACCCATTAAAACCCGGAAGACAACGAGTTCTTGAAATGCCTCAAGCTCCAATCTTTAACGCAAGAATCAGAGAAATAGACGGAAACAAATGAACAGAATCAAGAAAGATACAAAAACGAAACACCAAATCAGCGTTTGTTTCTCTCTTACCTGGTAGTAGAAGAAGAAAGAGTATAATGAAGAGACTGAAGAGTGAGAGAGTAACGAGACTGAGCACCAACACATTAATCACTCGTATCGTATTTGTGGGCTCCGTGGAGCAGTGGGTGGGTTTTCAAAATCAAAATTCACAGCTGTTAAATAATCACATAGTTGAGGGCTTGAGGCCTAATATTGTCCTTAATTCTCGCAAATAATAACTGCTTCTTCATCGTAATCAAAACATGGATTTTCCTATTAATGTAATTTTGGCTGTAGCCATCTTCTAATATCAAAAAAAAAAAAAAACATGGATTTTCCTTTGTCTCCTTTTAAAAAAAAAAAAAAAACAAACAAAAAAAGAATAAGATGGGGCCTACTTAAATCTAAGCCACTAGATGTGATTTTGAGGGTCGCACCTCATATTTTGCCAGATTGGATGACCAATTCAATATATTAATATCCAATGTATATTATCAAACGTAAATAGCATATTTTATTTTTCAATATAATATTGTTTTAGGAAAATCCCTAAAAAGAAACTTTTAAAATATTAAAGGATAAAAAGATGTTCCGAATGGTCTTCTAAATTTAAAAAACGTGCTCCTATTTTTTATAAAGATTTAATAAGTTTGATAAGGATTTTACATATTCCAATTCAAAAAATCACCACATACTACAAATTGTAAGGTATTTATTCATACTTTTGGTAAGGGTTTGACAAATTCAGATCAGGATTTAACAAATTCCAATTCAAAAATCACCACTTACTATAATGTCATTAATGACAAAGTATTGATTATCACTTTTAATAAAATCTTATCAAAACTTATTAAAACCTTATCTGAATTTGTGAATCCCTTATTAGAAGTAAGAATCAATATATTGCCATTGTAGTAGGGTTGTCCAAAAAACCCAAGGTTTGGTTGGTCCGGTCTGACCCAATACAATCTACGAAAAAAAAAAACTGGTCTAAGACAATTTGACCGGACCAAATTGCTCGGATTGGACTGGACTTCGGTCAAGGGGCTTAGACCCCCTGGACTAATCCGATCTGACCCGAGGTCCCTTTTTTTTTTTTGGTAAATCACTACTATATTAAGCCGCTCACTGGAGTCTGGATATTCTAATGTGTTTTTTAATTTATAGGAATCACTTTTAACTATGTCATTTTTTATTACTTTGGAAAGTTAGGTGAAACCAGAGCAAAAATATTGCATCCCAAGAAGGCAAAAAAAAAGTGGAAACAAACCGGATTGGTCTAGGCAGTCCAACCGGTTCGGTCCGATCCAACCCGAGCTCGGGTTGGTTCCAAATGGGACCAAACCTCAGGCTGATTTTTCCAACCCGAGGTCATATCGGACCAGACCTTGGGTTGACCTCCAACCCGGTCTAGTTCGGTCCTTAGACATCCCTACATTATAGCAAACAGTGATTTTTAAATTGGGATTTGTCAAAACTTTTTTAGAACATGTTAAAATTTTATATGAACTTATAAAATCCTCATAAATGAATACCTTATCATTGTAGTAAGTGATGACTTTTAATTGAAATTTGTGAAAATCTTATTTAAACTAGTGAAACCTTATTAAAAGTGGGAATCAATACCCTTAATATTATAAGAAGTGATAATTTTTGAATTAGAATTTGTAAAGATATTGTTAAAATTTGTTACTTTATCAAAATTTGAGTAAGTTTTTTAAATTCATATGGAGATTTTTGTCATTTCCATTTAATTTTGAAATGGACAGATCAGGCCCCACACCTATATGATATTATGAATATTCAAAACATCTATTTGTCATTTAACATTTTTACAATTATTTTTCAGAGATTTTCACTATTTTTTTTTGTACAATATAATCAAATCTCATATAATATAATACATAAAAGAGTAAATATAATGGCATAGTCTCCTAAGATATATGTTTTTCTTATATTAGAAGTTTTAGGAAAGTACTTGGTAAGTGAGGAAATCTCCCTAAGGACCCGCAACAAAAGTGGGAGATTGTGAAATTCTTAGAATGTTCTCAATAACATATGAAGGATATATTAATCGGAGTAGAAAATGTCAATACAAGTATTTCATGTTTTTTTTAAAAAAAAAAATTGGTATCTTAAACCACCTGAACATAACTCTCGAGTATGTTTATTTTTAATTGTAGAATAAACTCAATTAATTATAAAAAATTATCTGTGCAAATAAAAAATACAGAAATGATGTGCTCGCTTTTTTTTTAAAAAAAAAAAACATATAAATCGATTTTTTTTAAAAAAAAAAGGATAATGTTTCCGAACATAAACACATAACCACATGCATAAATCATGTGAAACAATTGTAAATTAGGTTTTGAGTTAGGGCTGGATTATTTATTTGGGATGATAAAATTTGGAAAAGATAAAATTGTCATGCTTTGAAGTTTGAATGAGATCTCATTTCAGGGAAGATTTATTTGAGTTTTCAATATATTGATTTTTTTTTTTGAGTGAATATTGAAATTTTTTTAATTGATATAAACTCTATATAATAAGTTGTAGAATTTATAAATTGAAATTTATCAAACTTTTTTGTACAATGCACGGATTTAAACAAAATCATTGGGATATACTCTGAAAATAATATTTTGTGATTATACTTTTTTTTTTCTATTTTTCGCCCTAATTAATTGTATGTATTGCATTAATTAAAAGATTCATTATACTTATATTACTCTATTACTTTCCTCATTATAAATAAATATATACTTGGAAAAAAATTATTTAAGATAATTTATTATTTTTAACTCATTTTAACCATTTCCTTATATTGTATGGTTCTGTTATCAAACTCTTATAAATAGGACATAAGGGAGTAGTATTATTTAGAAGCATTTTGAAAATCATTTTAAAGTGATTTTATGTATCATATGGTAGACACTTATTTATTTATTTATATATATATATATGATATTACATTATATTGTTAGAAAAATCACTCTTAGTTCCCACAAAAACAACATTAAAAAAAAAACTTGAAATCACTAAAATACAGTTATTGTTCATTTAATAAAATGCCCTTGACCTTTGAAGAAAAATCTCCCCTCGCAATGATCACACCGGAGCTATTATCATTGGTGAGGTGGTGACAAGCAAGTAAAAACAAACAAAATGACTTTTAGCGATTTTGAATCTGCAGCCTAATACTTACCAAGAGTTTATGAGTTTTAAACCATTGAATCCACTTAGTAAT
The DNA here is from genome assembly GCA_034222035.1 of Acacia crassicarpa. NCBI lineage: Eukaryota > Viridiplantae > Streptophyta > Magnoliopsida > Fabales > Fabaceae > Acacia > Acacia crassicarpa. The sequence goes on along the minus strand of JAWXYG010000004.1, from coordinate 18,060,531 downwards.
TAATACATAAACTAAAAATAATGTCAAGTTAATGATGAATTTCATCAACTTAAATCTACAATCTCTTGTGTTATTCATGCTTTTATGAGCCTGTTTTGGAAAGCATCATAAGTTCAAAAAATATCCTATTAGAAGCTCATAAATCGAAAAAAGCCCATCAAACACAAATCATATTAGGAAAAGTCTATAAATTTTTTGTTTTTTGTTTTTTAAAGATGTTAGAGCCATTTCTACCACCATTGTCTTTAACAGGCCTTATGTGTGCAAGGAAAGGTCAACGAGCGATTATGGGAGCATTTTGGGATTTTAAACCAAGCCTTCAAACAAAAGGCAACCATGAATTTCCCAAATTATTTGCAGCATTTTTTTTTTTAAATTTCTTTTTTCTCCCTTTAATGTGATGAATGTTTCTTTTTTTGTTTTTTTTGGTATCTCACTCAATTCTCCGAAACCTTCAATTCCGACTAATTCAGATTCACTCCTAATCCGGGGAAAGAACTCCCAACTGACTGTTTCCTTTTAGTATGTGTGTATATATTAAAAGTAGATAAAAGACAGTTACCCAAAAAAAGAAAAATTACTTAAAAGTCGATACACAGTCATACTCTTGATGTTATATTATCTTTATTATTTTCTTTTAATATAAAATTGAATTTTATTTGTTACTCTCAAGCTCTGAGTTCAAATTTTTTAAGTGATGCGAGAGTTTAATTTTTGAAGGTCCTTATCACAGATAATAATGTATTGTATTGTAGAGCATATAAATACTCTATGAGATGAATATATTTTAGTTTTGTTTGATGATCACCATGATTGGGTTGTATATTTATTTAATTTAATAATGAACTTTGATTTCTGGGAGGTAGCTGGTGTCATTTTCAATTATCTCTTACTAATTAAATTAAAGAAGCAGTTATGTGTTTGTTGTGTATGTATACGGATATACCATTATATCATAACAAATGTTGACTAGGCTTTGTTTTAATTTTGGCAAAAAATATGTGGGACTAAATCCTAAACCACAAACCCACAAGGCTAGGTTTCCAAATTTGGCGTAAAAAAAAATAATTATATCAATAACTTATATATATATATAAATATATTTGAACTGAGGATAATTATAATAATGCATGTGTGGGAATTAACACATCAGTCACAATCGTGTTTGTTTGAGATCCGCAAATGCATCAACTAATTGGGGCCTCTCTTCTACCTTCAGTTTTTAGATTTTGGTCACCCACTCTTCATTTTCTTTTATACATACAATATCCCCTACCTAATTAAAAATGATCCGGTGAAGGTATTGTCAGGCGTTAAATGCGATCATCTCTCCCAACATGGATTTAAACATTGATTCCCAATATTATAAGAGATTAACACCTTATATTGAACTTACTTATAACTCAATCCCTCAACTATGAATCAACGTAACTCAATTTTTGAATTTTTTTCACTAATAACTCAGTCCCTAAATTTTTCATTTATATATTATTATCTTTTTATCTATGACTCACTTATGATCCATTCTATGTGGCATATGAGTTGTCCTGGTCATCTATATAATACAGAGGACAACTCATCAGTTGGAGCAATTTGAACCGTATTAAACTATTAATTATATAAAGGTTAAAGTATACTTTTAGTCCTTTAAGTTTTACATAAGGTATACTTTTAGTTTCTTAGCTTTATAAAGTATACTTTTGGTCCTAAAATTCTAACATCGTTAATGTTGCTAACGGAAAACATTGAAGAAGCGAACTTAAATGATGATTAATAACATTTAATTACATAAATTTTATATATTCTTCAATTTACCTATATTTTAAATTTAAGTTTAATAACATTTAATTACACATTCATCACTTAAGTTTACACCGTTATCATATAAGTTTGCATTTTCTGTTAGTAAAATTAACGGTGTTAGAATTATAGGACTAAAAGTTTACTTTTTAAAGTTAAGGGACCAAATGTATACCTTATGTAAATTTAAAAGATTAAAAGCATACTTTAGTCTTATATAAATGATAAGGACAACTCAGATGCCGCATACTTGCATAGGATGACTCAGGAGCGAGTCCTATATGATAAGGATAATACTATAAAAAAAATGAAAAAGGCCCTATTTAGATTAAAGAAAAGGTAGGAATGAAAATGAAAAGAATGGAATGGAACGGAAAATATTTTGCTTCAATGCGTTTGGTTTGCACTGGAAAAAAAAAAGTTGATAGGAAGATTTTTATTTTGTTGAAAGAAAATAAGGTAGGAAAATGAGGCAAAATACTATTCTACTTCTAAAAATAAAATATTATTCTAAACACATAGCCACTCAAAATAAACGCTCGATTGCACTCCCGTGCACACTTGAGTGTGCACTGAAGTGTACCCTCAAACACTCGAGTGCACTAATAATGTACATTGTCTTCTCTAATTTTCTCACAGAAAAATCTCCCTTCTCTCTTCCTCCTTCCTTCGTTAAAACTTCAATGGTCAGTCGTCGATTCGCTTCCATTTCCGTCACCTCAGGTCTGATAGATCTACAGCGGCAAAGAGGCCACCGTCAACGGCTTCTTCTTCCTCCTTCCACATTGTTTTCTGGCATCACTCTCTTCTCTCTCTTCCTCTCCCCATCGTTACTCTCTTCTCTCTCTGCATGTGATCATGGAAAAATAGACTTTAGGCCATTTTCATAGGCGCTAGAAAATGGCTTTCCACCATTTTTTGTGGGAACTCATTTTTATTTAAACATGGGAGAATGGTATGTGGTGGGAAAATATTTTCCAGAAAAAAAATTGATTCAAATGGTCGCCGCTATTGAAAATTTTCAATTTTCCTTTACCTTCCTCCCGATTTTCTTCGATCTAAATGGGGCCTTAATTTTCAATGAGTGAAAGGTTTAAGGACCAAGTCATAATTAAGCAAGTTAAAAGTTTAAGGACTAAATTACGTCGAGTCATAGTTGAGAGACTGAATTATAAGTAAATTAAAAATTAAGTGACTAAGAAATTATTTTCCCCTAAATTTAATATTACACCAGGGTATCTTGAGAATATCATGTCATATTTGTTCAAATAGATCTGACCTTGGGTTTGGGCGAAACCCGGTATAATATGACCTTTGTACAACTCTAGGTAGAACTAGAATTAAATTAAGCTTGAGCCCAATGATGAAGGCCCATTCGTTTAGCCCAACTCCCTAATTTACAATTTATTATATCTTCCCTTTTTATCCTTCATAAATATAAATTTCACATCCCTGTCCAGCATCTATGCTTAATTCTAATTAATATTCGTTTCTTTTTTTCCGAGTGAAATTAATATTTTTTTCTTTCAAGTAAAATTTATACTTTCAATCCAATTCAAAATTGTTTACACGAACACATTGTAATTAAAAAAATCGAAGACCAAATTGTGCAAATATTGAATTATTCTATTAAAAATATATTTTTTTAAAAAAATATTTGAGAATAACATCTATAGACTATAAGAACTAACAAGACAATCTTAGATTTAGGTCTAATTTTTTCAAAATAAAAAATAAAAAGTGGTTTCAGTTGGGGGAGTTCGGTAATAATCAAAATAAGCTATAAAAGTATATTATTTCCTACACATCCTTATATTCATCTCAAAGTTTTGTCCTTTACCCCCCCAACTAAAATCATTTTTAAAAATTCTATAAAAAATTAAACAAGCTCCTCCTTAATCAAACAAAATTCTTAGTTGAATGAAAAATTATCATATAGGAACCACCAAAATAAATAACTGACATTAGTTGAAGGATTATAAATTTGTGAAATATGCGTCACAGAAGAATGAAGGCTAAAAATAAAAATAAGCTTATGAAGTTAGCATCCCATTCAGTTGTAAATTTTAAGAATTTTGTTGCAAATAAATTTTGAAATATAAAAAAATCAGTAGAAAAAAAAATTGTGGATTGCAAAAATTTTGTTATTGAAAGTTCAACTTCATATTTTAGAAGCTTAGTTGCAAATTCTACAATTTTAATTGTACCTTATAGAAACTCTTATAATTTACAATTTATTTGTAACTAATAGTTTAGTATATTCTCGCTCATGTTTTTCTTATAAAAACCTAAAATTTGAATTAGCTTTGTTCTTCTTATAAGAATTTGACAAAAGTTATCTGAACATTTTATAAGTTTTTTTTATTTGTGCACCTCATTAATTATATATATATATATATTGAATTAATTAAAGAATTGATGATACTTATATTTTTCTCTTTTATTTGCCCTTTATTATAAATAAGGGCATATTTGAAGAAAAAAAAGCTTTTTTCAAGAATACTTATTATTTCTATCTAATTTTAACCGCTTTCTTAAATTGTATATAATTCGATTACCTGGCTCTTATAAATAAGACCGGAGGGAGTATAATTAGGTTTTTATAATTCATAAAATTATGCTAGTTTAAAATCTACTCCTTTGGTATTTAATACTACCTCCGGTCCTAATTATAAGAGCTAGTTGACTTTTTTTGGAAAAGTTAAGGAAGCTAAATAAGTTACTTAATCATTTCATATGTTGTGTATCCTTAGATTATATATTAGTTTATTAGTTAAATTAATTAGTTTGAAGAAAAAAAATAAAAATAAAAATACTCTAAAATAATTTAATTAGCTTCCTTAATCTCTCCAAAAAAAGTCAACTAGCTCTTATAATTAGGACCGGAGGGAGTATAAGACATATTTACCTAATTTGATTAGATTAAGAAAGTTGGTTGAGTTAGTTAATATGATATATATTTTCTAATATGTCCTTGTCATCTTCCTCAGTTCCTCAATTCCCCATTCTCCTTGGTTATTGTTTATGAAGTATCAATAAGGGTAAATTAAGAAAAGATTGACAAATATGAAAAATTTGTTTTATGTTTAGCATTAAGATCAACTTCTCAAATATGTCTTATATTAAGGAACGAAAGAGTATTTATAACTAATATTTTACAATTTTCCGTTGAATTGCAGAGAGATTTGCAATTGAACTTGTAAAATTTGTAATTTAAGTGATACTACTATTAGTGTTCAAAAAAAAAGTTATACTACTATTTATAATTGCATAAAGATATATATATGTGTATATATATATATATATATATATATATATATATATATATATATATATATATATATTTTAACATTAGTCCTTGTTTGACATTTTCACAGAGCTTTTGGTCATTGGTCAACCTTTCCTTCGATCCCTGATATATAAGACCTCCTTAATTCTATAATTTGTTGACTTCATAAGAAAAATGTGCGTTCACATCCTTAAGCTTAGAGTATATATTTTATTGCCTCATGAGTGATAAACAAGACATAATTGAACGGGGCACAGCCTGTTTGCAAGCCTACGTGAATGAATGCCAGGCTGTCCTATTGTGATAAGTCTCCCTAGGGTTGATCAAGTTGTCCAGTGGTCCGGGTAACCCGACCCGATTTTGACCCAATCTGCTGAAAAAAAAAGAAATCTGAGAACAGCTTGAACAGACCAGACCAAACTGATCTGATCGGGCTGGACCAGACCTCGGGCCAGGGGATTAGGCCACTTGGTCTAGTCTAGTCTAGCCCGACTAATTTTTTTTTTCTTCAGCCAATTAGGGTTAGGACTTAGGTAATCCACTCTTGACTCCACACTTCGACTTCACTCTTCAACTTTGTGTCACTCTGCTTCATTTTTCTTTGGCTCTCCAACTCCATCGCCAACTTCTTCGTCCTCAGTCTCCATCCTCCTCTCCTAGCGAGTCACCGACTTCTTCATCCTCAGAAACCTTAGACCCCAACCTCTATTGCTGCCCTCTTGTTTGATCGTTTGTCGTCAATTTCCGTCTTCTACCTTAGCAAGTTAGTTTACTATCTTGTTTGATCGTCTGTTGTCAGTTTCCGTCTTCTACCTCGGCAAGTCAGTTTCCGTCTTCTACCTCTTGTTTGATCGTTGTCGTGGTTTCTGGGAATTTAAATCCTCTTTGTAAATGTCACAAATTATTTTGTCTTTTGAAGGAATTTAACTGTTGAATTTTCCACTATTGAAATATTTCATTGATATTTTTCTTTCTAATCTCGATTTCTTTGCTCGGCTATTCTTTGTAATCCTAAACCATGGCTTCTGTTTTTAATCTTTTTAAAAATATTTTTGGTTTGTTATGAGTGTTTGATTTAGAGGACCACTCATATTTTGATGGCCTTCTGAATTATAACTGAGAATTTGAAGAGAATTAAGGATCTGATAGTTTGGAAAAACTTGATAGTTTCACTTCTTATTTAACAGTAGGCCTCCAATAGATTAATTTCTTTTGTTCTTATTAGGTTCAATTTAAAACTTCCGTCAAGTTTGAACTGGAAATCTAGAATATTGCCTCCCAAAAAATATAGATATATATCCCAAACAGGCCTTGAACTTTGATTAAAAAGAAAAAAAAAAGAACAACAACAACAACAACAACAAGGGGTCCTGGACTGGTCCAGGCAGTCCCCCTTGTCCAGTTTGGTCCAGCCCGAGCTCAGGTTTGTGTTAGACTGGACAGGACCTCGGGCTGATTTGTCTAGTTCGAGGAAATACCTAGACCAGACCTCGGGTAGGGGCCAGACTCGGTCTGGTCTGGTCCATGATCAACCCTAAGTCTCCCCATTACGTCATTACTGTGCCCGAGTATGACGTTCCTATCTTTCATTTCAAGTACTACATGTTGCTCCGGTCTTAAATATAAGATATAATATGTAGTGTCAATTACACTATAAAACATTTATTATATTTAAGATAAGAGGTATTGCTGTTATATTATTTTTGTCAACTAAGCCGTTATTTGATTTGGGCATATCAAATGGAGTACTAGTGTACTACTATACATTGCTTTCTAAATTTGGAGACTCATCAGTCATAATTTTTAAAAAATATTTGATTTAGTTGAAACAAATCAAATATTTTTAAAATAAAAATTATAAAATAATTAATTACATTTAGAGTTTACATTGATATTTTTTCTTGCCTCTAATAATTTATTTTATATACGAATTGCAAATAAATATATGTACTGAGTTCATGGAACTCATCAAATTAATCATTTTCATATCAATAATTTGTACAAAATTTAATTAGTAGCTAGGGCTTTACTCATACTAAAACATTTTAATGCATTTTATAATTATATAGCAGTTGTGTATTACTAACTAATTCATAATTAATAGAAGGTGCCATCCAGGGAGGGACGGACCGGGGGGCTAGGGATGGCCCCGCTCCCTTCAAAAATAAAAAATAAACAGCCCAAAGTTTAAGTCCACCTTGTTGACCATAAAAAAGGTGCCGGACTTGACTCTACTTTCTTCCCTTCGTTTGCCAATAAATATATAAATATATAAATATATTATAAAAAGAGAATATAATAATAAAGGGTGGGGCTCACAACCTTTATTTTTCCCCAACCCACTTGTTTGCCCTTTGCCAAATCTTTCGTCTCTCTCTCCTCTTACTGGCAATGTATCCGCCATTCTTTTTTTAAGATAAATTTTAAGAATCAGTAAGGTATTTAATCACTTTTTGGTATTAAATTTCTTTTATAAAATTTATATGGTTTTGTCTTTCTAATAATACTACTTTTATAAAGAATATTTCAGAGTTAGGATTTTGGGCAAGTTTTGAATTTTGTTAAAAGATGGCTATAAGAACATAGATAATGACTAATAGTTAATTTTAATTGGTTTACTTTTATTAGTAATAATATTTTTAAAATCATATTGGTATTTCATTCATGCTCTTTACATATTAGGGTTGTGCCATATTTCAAGTAGTTTTATTGATAAGGTATAGCACATTTTATTTTCACCCCCAGTCAATCCCTGGTTCCATCGACAATGCTAAAGTTGCCTAAAGTAACATTATGAATTCTACATTTACAATAACTATATGTAATACTTCATCCATCCGATCTTAAATATAAGATAAAGTTGATTTTTTTTTAGATTAAAAAAGAAAAATAGGTTACCTAATCATATAACATGTTGATATGTTGTTTGATTATATATTATTTTATTAGTCAAACTAATCAGTTTGGAGAAAAAATAAAATACTTTAAATTAATTTAATTAGCTTTCTTAATCTCTTCAAAAAAAGTCAATTTTTTCTTATATATAGAACCAGAGGGAGTAATATTGAAACCATGCATGCATGTATGCATAATACTCCCTATAATCCTTATTATAAAATATCAACTAAGAATTCTCACAAATCAATAAAAATAGTTAAAGTCATTACATTTGTCCTAAAATTTAAGTAATTTACAATATTATCCCGGCAAACTGTACTTAACTCTAATATCATATTTATTACTACCTCCGGTCCTAATTATAGAACATTTTCGTAGTGTAATTTTGTACTATAAAAGTGTTCTTATAATAAGAACCGGAGAGAGTATTACTTTCATCCGCTACCCTTATTAATAATAAACATACATAAAATAATATTTAGTACTCTTTAAAAAATAAGCAAGTGCTTTATAAAAATAATTAAATATACCTCGTGTTTTATAATAACAACGATATAGGATATATATAGTTGACTTTTGAGAGATACACATACATATGGTTGGCTTTGTTTGGTTTTGGATGATAAATATATATATATGGCACAAGGCGTTGAACCCAGATAAAGTGGATCTTGAACTCCATTTCTTATTTAATTCAATAATTCTCATTCCATGGTAGCTTGATCGATCTCATCCCATTCCCAACTATATATACACACAACCATGAGGCTTTCTTCTTCACTCATAACCAACAAGAACTTGTAGCTTAGTTAATCGTTTCGCTATCCGAAAAGAATACTGTTAATTCCGTATTAATTATGAAGGTAAGCCATATTAACTCCTCCTTTCACATAATACAGTGCTTCAGTATTCAAACTTCTTCTTATATTTATCCGATTCTTCTTCTTCTCATCAGAAACGTTTCTGAGAATTTTCAGACTCAATACACCGACTATGGCGTTCTTGTTTTTCATCTCTCTCTCTCTCTCTCTCTATATATATATATATATTGAGGATATGTTTTGATGCATAAAAATGTTAATGCAGCAACAGATTGTGATTGAGGTTCCATTGAAGTGCGAGGAATGCAGGTCAAAAGTCATGGCCATAGCTTCAGATGCTATAGGTATGATTATTAAATATTATATATATAGATACAAACGTAAGATTAATCAATTGACCTGAAATTAATATTTTGGTCTAATTTTCTGATTATGTGTGTGTACGTGTGTAAATGCAGGGGTTACAACAGTGAAGTTTGATAGAAAAGAGAGAGATCGAGTGATTATAATAGGAGAAGGAGTTGATCCAACGTTGCTCACTAAGTCTTTGAGGAAGAAGCTCAGTTATGCCCACCTTGTTGCTCTCTCCAAACCGGAAGGCTCCTAATTAATTAATTAATTAATCAATCAATTAATTCCACCATAATTAGATTATATATATAGCTTCTCTTAACAATATGTATTTGTGTATCTGTTATTTGTATGTTATTTAGGAAGTGTTTAAATTTAGTTTTTAATTTTAATTTTATTTTATTTATAAAAAAGGTGCATAATGCGCAGTAGTTATTGAGTTTAAGAGTCTGTACTGTGTCGTTCTTGTAATAAAATAAAAATGCAAGTATGATGATTTTGTTAAATGTTTCAATTAATATTGACACACCTCCAAGTAAATCTCATGATTCAAAGAAGTATTCTTATGCTATATTGATGATATGCATGATTTACTACAAGTCTACAACCTTTAACAATTGGATTGCTCTTAATTGGCTTAACTGTACCAATTTGAATATATTTGACCGTTCTTTTGCCTTTATATAAACCAAGGCAATAAGTGCATGCATTGAGGATCTTTTGAAAAATAAGTAATAAATGAAGAATTTTATTTCGATAAATTAATATTTAATCTTTTCTGAATTATTATATATATTCCCTTGCTGAGTTATATATATGGTTATCTAATTCCGATTAAGTACATGACACTCCAATTGAAAAAACACATTTGACTTCTCTACACTTAAAAGTTAATTAGTGTGCAATAAGGCACACATTATGCAAGTCATATGATCTTATCTCTACATGGATGTTTATATTATTATAAAATCTTCTATTTGAATTTTTAAATGTTCCCAGCTGGTGTGAATGGCTAAATTTTTTGACTTCATGATGGATATTATAACGCGCCTAAGCATTAGGAATCATCTTGATATATCTAAAATATTTAAGGGTAAAGGAGCAAAAATACACATCTGCTTTACCTTTGGGAGCGCCCAGTATCATATACTTTTTTCAGGAGCAAAAATAAACATGTGGTTACATTTTAGGAACAAAATCACACCACCGTTAAAATCTAACTTAACGGTTCATTTGCAACAGAAAATGTCATATTTACAACAGAAAATGTCATATTTACAGCAGCATTTAAACACCTGGATTTTGAATATAGAAAGGTCATTTACAACAAAAAAAAGGCTATATTTACAACAGGAAGTGTTGTATTTACAACAAAATTTAAAATCTAGCCATATTTACAACAACATTTGAACATTTGGATTTTGAATATAGAAAGGTTATTTACAACAGAAAAATGCTATATTTACAACAGGAAATGCTGTATTTACAACACAATTTAAAATCTGGCCATTTACAACAGAAAAAGCCATATTTACAACAGGTTAAATTTACAACAGGAAGTGCTGTATTTACAACAAAATTTTAATGGTGGTGTGACTTTTGCTCCTATAATGTAACCACATATGTATTTTTACTCCCAAAAAAAGCATATGGTGCTGGGCGCTCATGAGAATAAAGCACATGTGTATTTTTACTCCTAAACTCAATATTCAAATTAGTGGCAGCATTCTTTGTTTTCTGATTTTTTTTTTTTCCGTTTCTTATTATTTCTTGTACTAATGATAAAAAAAAGTAAAGGAAAAAACCATGTGACACAAATAAATCCAATTACATATAGTGCATTGGGGTAATTACAAATGAAGATGCATGAATCTCTTAATCTTTGGCATTATCTTAACATGGACTATTCTCATTTTCTACAAGTATATTCATAACAATTTTTTAGTGTTCATAGGTGGCACACGACGTGCTTAATATAAAAGGAAGGAACTAAACTCAATCTCTTCTGGAAGAGAGCGTTGTGGTCTCTTTGGGCATTTTGATGTTCAATTCTTCATAGAGTTGATTTGTACACGAGTTTGTGTGTCCACATTAAATACTCGTCCCTCAGCTTATATAAAAGTATTACTTTAAAATGCAAAAAAGAAAAAAAAATGGAAGTAAAATAATAATATTTTTTAAAAAGTAATTTTTTTTTAATATTATCAGTTTGAGTGTGAAGTTTAAGATGAATAAAAAATTATTCATGCTGCTAAGAGTATAAAAAAAATATATTAGCAGTTTGAGTATGAAATTTAAGATAAATAAAAATTATTCATGCCGCTAAAAGTATAAAAAGAATTAATTTTACCAGTTTGAGGATGAAGTTTAAGATAAATAAAAAACTATTCATGTTGCTAAAGGTATATTGGAGCATGGACCCATTAAAGGAAGGGGATCCTCTCAATGGCACTCTTTCTTAGAATCTCTTATAAGCTCAAAATCTTATCCGTTAAAACAATCAAACGGCCCATAGTGAACTACGCCATTCAAACATTATAAAAGGCATGTTTGGCTCAATCCCATTGCACCTTGTAGTGCAATGCAATGCGATATAGCTTGGTTTGATTTTTAAGTAAGGTGCAATAAGTTATTTTTAAATAATTATTTAAAATTAAGAGATGACATAAAGTCTATTTTAACCTTAATATAATATTTGTAGAAAAAATAGTTAAGAACTATCGTGCTACCTCATCATAATCGTCATGCTATATCATCAAGAAACGTTTGATGACTATTAATGTGATGGTGGAGGTGACAGTAATGGTGGTGTGGTGGTGGCAGTTACCATGGCAGCAGGCGGTGACAGCAAGGGTGAATGAGGAGGTAGTGGTGGCGACAACAGGTGGTGATAGCTAGGGGCAGTGGAAGAGGAGGAGGTAGTAGTGGTGACGATGGCGGCCATGGCGATGATTGCAATGGTAGAAGTGATAGCGGTGGGGTTGGTGGCGGCGTGGTGAGACCTATCATGACAGTAGCAATGGCAACAGTAGAAGTTGCGGCGGCAGGAGTGGTGGTGGAAGAGGAGGAGGTAGTAGTGGCGATGGTAGGTGGTGACAGCAATAACGGTGGAGGAAGAGATAGTGGCAGCAACGACGTACGACTGTCATGGCGGCGACAATGTTGTAGGTAGTGGTGGCAAAGGAATGGAGGAAGTAGTAGTGGCGATGGAAAGTGGTGATAGGGGCAACAATGGAGGAGCAGGTAGTGGTGGAAGTGGTTGTAGAGTGACGTAGAGGGTGAAATGAGACAAGTGAAATAAAGGCAAATAAGACTATAGATAAATTAGACTTATTCAACTATGTAATGTGGTGGTAACAAGTATTCACAGGGGAGGTATGGATGAGAATTACCAACTTTTTTGGTGATCATCATTAGTTAATTACCATGGAAAACCCTATTATTATATTAAAGAGCAACCAAACACTTTTCTCTTAGTAATGCAATCATGATTAACAACATGCATGTTGAACCAAACAAGCTTTTTAAGATGTACATGGATAGTGTGATGATTAACAAGACAGAATAAAAAATTGTTACAAAATGGACCGACAATTTTATCATGTTCTGTTTGCTTGTTCTTCCTCTTTTATTCTCCCACTTAATCTCTTAACGCAGACCAACCTCAGCTCCCCTCCGCTACATTTTGTTCACTCATAAATAGATGAAAATGAAGACAACTATTTAGTGCAAAATCTAAAATATCTAATAAGAATGTCTCAAAAATGACAACTATTTAGTGCATTCAATGTGAAAATTATCAATGGAAAATTGCATCAAGCAAGTAACAAAAATAATTACAATCAGGTCTTTTGAAATCATTAAATTACAATAAAGTTTCATGGGACCTAATAATCATATAACTTCCATTTGTAAAAGTTTGCCCCTTTTGACAATTTAAAGGACTAAAAAATTATTTTCCTCTAAATTTAATATTACACCTGGGTATTTTGGGAAGATCATCTCATATTTGTTCAAACAAATAATGAATTAATAACTGACATTAGTTGAAGGATTATAAATTTTTGAAATATGTGTCACAGAAGAATGAAGGTTAACATATATATATATATATAAAGAATGAAGGTTAAAAATAAAAATAAGCTCATGTGAATCATATCCTTCTTATAAGAGCTAAAAATTTAAATTGTTGTAGTCCTTTTTATAAGAACTGACAAAAGTTTTCTTAACGTTTAATAAGATTTTTTTTTTCCCAATTTGTACCCCTCATTAATTTTATATATATATATAGTGTTAATTAAAGAGGTTTTTTTTTTTTTTGGGTTCAAAGATCTATATATTAATACTCCAAAACGATATAATACATAACAGTAACCACAAACAGATTTAAAACAAATACAACCAACATAACAACAACAACAAAAAACACTGGATATAATATTAGCCAAGCACCGTACATTAAAAATATAAGAGTAGAAGTAGAATCATAAACATCATCAGCTTCCTCGAAACCCAAGGTTAGAAGTGACGAATAAGAGAGTGTTGGTTGAAAAACCCACTCTAAAGGGCACACAATCTTAAAAGCAATAGCTATTAAATCAACTAACTGGGTACCCCATCTTAGGGTAAAGAAACTAGAAAACCCAACATTGGAAGAAAGAAGACTCTTGATGTCCTGAAGAACACTTCTGCTCCTCTGACTAAACAGATCCGGTAACATCGATCACAAACCAGACCACACCACTTTAGATCTTCCCCCAAGAACGCAGATCCGGGCTACTAAGAGGTAGTCAGACCTCATAACGTCCAAACAGTCATCCAACCAAGAGGATTTGACTTCAGATCTGACTGATCTGTTTATTTCTAGAGACAAGAACACCATCACAAAACCCCATACTACAAAAAAAAGAAACAAAAACACAGAAAACTAGAAAACTCTTACCTCAGTAGATCAGATCTGAAGAAGGAGAGGGAGAAGCTCGCCCCAGGAACGAGAAGGGTGCTCGCCGGCGACTTGCATCACAAGCCACCGGCGAGGGAAAGAAGATCACGAAGAGACGCGGTAGAGAAGAAGAGAGAAGTTGGACCTTCTCTCTCTAAACACAGCCTAAGAAGGCATTTAAAGAGTTTTTGTGATACTTATAATTATCTTTCTTATTTGCCCTTTATAAATAAGGGTATATTTGAAAAAAAAATCAAGAATACTTATTATTTTTAACTAGTTCTAACCGCTTTTTTAAATTGCGTGTAATTAAGTTATTCGACTTTTATAAATAGGATCAGAGGGAGTATAATTAGGATTTTATAATTCATGAAATTGTGCCAGTTTACAATCTTGGGAAAATCCCATATAAAGTTACTTAAAATAGAGAAATTCTAAATTAAGTTGTTAAATCCAACAAATCCCTAATTAAGTTATAGACTCAATGTGGGATTTTAAAATATAGGTAAATTGACTTTATTACACTCTACTAATCTTCTCTATCATCTTTCCTCTTGAAAGAATTTAATTGCTATTTAACTTAGTCTTTTAATAAGTGTGCATATATATTAACATTAATATATAATAAAATAAAATATGATTCATTTAAATTAAAAGAGTTTTTGTGTTCAAGAAGAATGGTTTGAGTTAAAAAAAAACACAAAACACCATTATCAATTAAATATTTTTATAAAATATTTTGAATAAAATTTTATTTTTGAATGAACTCAAATTAGTTTTTTGTCAATAAAAAAAAATCAATCTTAATTAATCACGCAATTTTACTTATGTGATATATAGGTTGTTTTTTTTTTACATTAATAAATATCTTTTCTCTTAAAAAATCATTAATGAAAATCTTTATTTGCTGTATCAAACAAGTTATTTTTCATATTAACATTTTTTTCTCAATGAACAAAAAATCAAGTGAAAAATAATTTTTTTTTAATTATCAGTGTTCAACTAGAAATAATTTAATTAATATTAGGGCTGATATTTTCTTTTGAATTATTCTTGATCATTCTTCCACAAAACATAAAATTTTTTTGATTTGAGTTAATCATATTTTATTTGATTATATATTAATGTTTATATATATTTATAGTTATTGTAAAAATAAGTTAAAAGGTATTGAACCCCTTTTAAGATGAGAGAGGAAATCATGAGAGGGCACTAACGTCATTTAATCTAAATTTTGTAATTCTAAGTTGGGTCGATAACTTAATTAAGGTTTTATTGAATTTACCAACATAATTTAGAATTTCCTTATTTAAAGCAGCTTTATATGAGATTTTTCCTACAATCTATTCCTTTGATATTTGATATAAGATATATCGATTTAATTTGATTAAATTAAGAAAATTAGTTAGGTTAGTTAATACGATATATATTTTTAAAAATGTCCTAGTCTTCTTCCTCAATTCCTTCGTTTCTTTTTTCTCCTTGATTATTGTTTATGAAACATCAATAAGGACAAATTAAAAAATATTGACAAATATAGAAACTTTATCTTATAGTATTTAAAATCAAAATTAACTCCTTAAATATGCCTTATATTTAGGATTAGAGGAGTATTTGTAACTAATATTTTACAATTTACAATTGAATTGCAGAGATTTGCAACTGAATTTGTAAAATTTGTAATTTAAGTTATACTACTATTTCTAATTGCATATATATATATATATATATATATACTACCTCCGGTCCTAATTATAAGAGCTAGTTGACTTTTTTTTGGAGAGATTAAGGAAGCTAAATAAGTTAGTTAATCATTTTCATATGTTGTGTTTTCTTAGATTATATATTAGTTAATTAGTCAAACTATTTATTTTGAAGAAAAAAATAAAAATAAAAATAAAAATACTCTAAGCTAATTTAATTAGTTTCCTTAATCTTTCCAAAAAAATCAACTAACTCTTATAATTAGGACCGGAGGAAACATATATTAAGACCTTTTCAGAAAGCTTTTGGTCATTGGTCAACCTTTCCTTTGATCCCTGAAAAGACCTCCTTAATTCTATAATTTGTTGACTTCATAAAAAAAATTGTGCGTTCACATTCTTAAACTTAAAGTGTATGCGAGTATTTTATTGCCTAATGAGTGATTATCAGGACATGATTAAACGTGGCACAGCCATGTTTGCACGCACGCATTCATGAATGCAAGGTTGTCCCATCGTGATAAGTCTCCCCACTACGTCATCATTGTGACCATGTATGATGTCACCACCTTCCCTTTGGTCCTTATTATAGGACATTAACTAGCAATTTTCACAAACCAATAAAAATAGCTGAAATTAATTTAAATAACTTCCAATATTGCTTCTACTCATTGCACTAAACTCTAATATTATACTCCCTCCGCTTCTAATTATAAGACTTAGTTGACCTTTTTGGAGAGATTAAGGAAGCTAATTAAATTAGTTTAGAGTATTTTTATTTTTATTTTCAAATTAATTAGTTTAACTAATGAACTACTCTCTCTGGTCCTAATTGTAAAAGCTAGTTGACTTTTTTGGAGAGATTAAGGAAACTAATTACTACCTCCGATCCTAATTATAAGAGCTAGTTGACTTTCTTTGGAGAGATTAAGGAAGCTAAGTAAGTTACTTAATCATTTCATATATTAAATATTCTTAGATTATATATTAGTTTATTAGTCAAACTAATAAGTTTGAAGAAAAAAATAAAAATAAAAATACTTTAAAGTAATTTAATTAGCTTCCTTAATCTCTCCAAAAAAGGCAACTAGCTCTTATAATTAGGACCGGAGGGAGTAATTTACTTTAAAGTATTTTTATTTTTATTTTTTCTTCAAACTTATTAGTTTGACTAATAAACTAATATATAATCTAAGAATATTTAATAAATTAAATGATTAAGTAACTTATTTATCTTCCTTAATCTCTCCAAAGAAAGTCAACTAGCTCTTCTAATTAGGACCGGAGGTAGTAATATATAATTTAAAGATACACAACATATGAAATGATTAAATAACTTATTTAGCTTTCTTAATCTCTCCAAAAAAAAGTCAACTAAGTTTTATAATTAGGATTAGAGGTAGTATTAATTATTACTTTCACCAACTACTTTTATTAATTAGGGAAAATTCCAATTAAATACCACTTGAATTTGCAAAACCCCCAGAAGTCCGTCGAATTTGCAAAAAGACTGAGAGGTGACAAGGACTTTTGTGGGTTTTGCAAATTCGCGCCAAATGACTATTTTGCCCTTAGAGTTAAATAATTGAAAAGAAAAAAGAAAATACCCCTTGTGGTGGGCCCCACCGCCGGCCGCCGGTGACCGGCGACCACCACCTCCGCCGCCGGCCTCCGGCGCCCGGTGACCGGCAGCCACCACCGGTCGCCGGCCACCGGAGGGTTTTTTTTTTTTTTTTTTTTTGGCGAGGGTGGGATGTTTTAATAAAAAACATTGCAAGTGTGGGGGTGGGGTTTGAACCCCCAACCCCTCACACAAGAACCAAGTGCCTAGCCAGCTGGGCTACTTGGTTCTTTTATTATATATATACATTAACAAATATATATATTCTTCTTGACATTTGTTCAACGGTAATTACCATTCCACAAACGCCATTTACCATTTCACAAACGCCATTTACCATTCCAGAAACGCCAATTACCATTGTTTTCACAGGGTGCCATTTTTTAGTCTTTCATGCATGTTATGGATAACAAAAAAAAAAGCCACTTTAACCATTCCACAAACGCCATTTACCATTTCAGAAACGCCAATTACCATTATTTTCACTTGTTGCCATTTTTTATTATAAATGGTAAATGGCGTTTGTGGAATGGTAAATGGCGTTTGCACAATGGTTAAAGTGTCCTTTTTTTTGTTATCCATAACATGCATGAAAGAGTAAAAAATGGCACCCTGTGAAAACAATGGTAATTGGCGTTTCCGAAATGGTAAATGGCGTTTGTGGAATGGTAAATGGCGTTTGTGGAATGGTTAAAGTGTCATTTTTTTTGTTATCCATAACATGCATGAAAGAGTAAAAAATGGCACCCTGTGAAAACAATGGTAATTGGCGTTTCTGGAATGGTAAATGGCGTTTATGGAATGGTAAATGGCGTTTGTGGAATGGTTAAAGTGGCTTTTTTTTGTTATCCATAACATGCATGAAAGAGTAAAAAATGGCACCCTGTGAAAACAATGGTAATTGGCGTTTCTGGAATGGTAAATGGCGTTTATGGAATGGTAAATGGCGTTTGTGGAATGGTTAAAGTGGCTTTTTTTTTTGTTATCCATAACATGCATGAAAGACTAAAAAATGGCACCCTGTGAAAACAATGGTAATTGGCGTTTCTGGAATGGTAAATGGCGTTTGTGAAATGGTAAATGGCGTTTGTGGAATGGTAATTACCGTTGAACAAATGTGAAGAAGAATATATATATTTGTTAATGTATATATATAATAAAAGAACCAAGTAGCCCAGCTGGCTAGGCACTTGGTTCTTGTGTGAGGGGTTGGGGGTTCAAACCCCACCCCCACACTTGCAATGTTTTTTATTAAAACATCCCACCCTCGCCAAAAAAAAAAAAAAACCCTCCGGTGGCCGGCGACCGGTGGTGGCTGCCGGCCACCGGGTGCCGGAGGCCGGCGGCGGAGGTGGTGGTCGCCGGCCACCGGCGGCCGGCGGTGGGGCCCACCACAGGGGGTATTTTCTTTTTTCTTTTCAATTATTTAACTCTAAGGGCAAAATAGTCATTTGGCGCGAATTTGCAAAACCCACAAAAGTCCTTGTCACCTCTCAGTCTTTTTGCAAATTCGACGGACTTCTGAGGGTTTTGCAAATTCAAGTGGTATTTAATTGGAATTTTCCCTATTAATTATGGGCATACATGGAAAAAATAATTAATGCGCTTTTGAAATCAGTAAGTGTTTTATAAAAAGGACCAAATATAATCACTAATTGGTGTCTTATAACATGGATAAGAGAGAGTACATATTCCTTTCGGTCCTAAAGTATTTTTATTTTTCTTCAAACTAATTAGTTTGATTAGTATACTAATATATATAGTATAAGGATACATAACATATGATATGATTAAGTAATTTATTAAACTTTCTTAATCCCTCCAAAAAATTCAACCCAGTTTTATAGTTAGGACCGGAGGTAGTATGATCTAAGGATACACAATATATGATATGATTAAGTAACTTATTTAGCTTCCTTAATCTCTCTAAAAAAAAAGTCAACCCAATCTTATAATTAGGATTGAAGGTAGTATAAGATATAGTTGATTTTTTTGGAGAGATTAGATTAAGATTAAGAAAGCTAATTAAATTACTTTAAAATATTTATATTTGTCATTTTTATTTAAACTATTTTACCTAATTTATAAACTGATATATAATTTAAGAATATAGAACATATGATGTGATTATCTAATTTATTTAGATTCTTTAATCTCTAAAAAAAAATTATTTTATATTTATGATTGAAGGAGAATTGTTTTGTTTTTGTCAACTACGCTGGTCTATATTTGATTTGGGCATATCAAATGGAGTACTCCTATACAATGCTCTCTAAATTTGTCGACTCATCAGTCATTACATATAATTATATTTGAATTTTTAAAAATATTTGATTTTGTTGAAACAAATCAAATATTTTTAGAATAAAAATTATAAAATAATTAATAAAATTTAAAGTCTACATTGATATTTTTCTTGCCTCTAATAATTTATTTTATATACGAATTGCAAATAAATATATGTACTGAGTTTCATAGAACTCATCAAATTAATGATTTTGATGTCAATAATTTGTACAAATTTTAATAGTACGTAGCTAGGGTTTTACTCATAATTAATCATTTTAATGCATTTTATAATTATATAACATTGTGTATTACTAACTAATTCATAATTAATAAAGGGTTCCATACTTCCATCCACAATGACCGAATTACTAAAGTTGCTTAAAGTAACATTACGAATACTACATATACAATAATTATATGTAATAATATTGAAACCATGCATGCATAATACTGTTGATAAAAAAAAAATGCATGCATAATACCCTTCCGAGGAATCAATTTACAATTCTTATAAATCAATAAAAAAAAAAGTTAAAATCATTAAATTTGTCCTAAAAAAATTTAAGTAATTTCTAATATCACCCGACCCCTACTAATTATATTAAACTTTAGTATCATATTAATTATTACTCTCATCTACCACCCTTATTAATTATGGGCATACGCAAAAAAATATTTAATGCTATTTGAAAACAAATATCACTTTGGTCCTATTGATAAGTCCCTTTTAACTAAATCACACATACCAAAGAAAGATAGTTAGCTTGATAATTATAGGATAAATTTTCAACTTTGCCTTCATTTATGAATGAGTATCTTTCAACTTTTTCTTCTCTTTCTATTTTTATTGGTATAATTAATATGAGTAAAATTTTCGCAACCTCATTTATTATCCTGAACGGGGATTTATAAATAAGACCAAATTTTTTTGGTCAACATAGACTTATAAATAGGACTAGAGTGGTAAGTGCTTTATAAAAAAGACTAAAATATACTTATTAGTTAGTGTCTTATAATAAGGATTAGAAGGGGTATATCTAGTTGACTTTTGAGAGATGCACATAAATTTGGTTGGCTTTGTTTGGTTTTGGATGATAAAAATATACATGGCACAAGGCGTTGAACCCAGAGAAGGTGGATCTTGAACTCCATTTCTTAATTAATTTGATAATTGTCATTCCATGGTAGCTTGATCTCATCCCAGTCCCAACTATATATACACACAACCATGAGGCTTTCTTCTTCACTCATAACCAACAAGAACTTGTAGCTCAGTTAATCGTTTAGCTAAATACTGTTAATTCCGTTAATTATGAAGGTAAGCCATAGTAATTCCTTCTTTCACATACAGTGCTTCAATATTCAAACTTCTTCGTATATTTATCCGATCCATCTTCTTCTTCTCATCTGAAATGTTTACGAGAATTTTCAGACTCAACACACCAACAATGGCCTTCTTGTTTTCCACCTCTCTCTCTCTATATATATATATATATATATTGAGGATATGTTTTGATGTATTAAAATGTAAATGCAGCAACAGATCGTGATCGAGGTTCCACTGAAGTGCGAGAAATGCAGGTCAAAGGTCATGACCATAGCTTCAGAGGCTATAGGTATGATTATTAAATATTAAATTTATATACATATATACGGCTTTTTTCCCTATTTGCCACCTTTTAAATAAATAATTACCAATTTGCCACGGTTTTGAAAATATTTCCCCATCTGCCACGTTTAGTCGACTAAACCCCGGTTTAGTCGACTAAAAGTCATCGGGTCCCTTTTTTTGGCTGACCACGAAATTTAGTCGACTAAACCACTAGGTTTAGTCGACTAAATTTCGTCTAAAGGGTTTTTAAAAAACCCACGAGATTTAGTCGACTAACCTGATTGGGTTAGTCGACTAAATTTCGACAGTAGGGTTTTTAAAAAACCCCCAATCGCGGCTGAGAAACCCTAATACGGTAGCAATCTCCAAAAACCTCTCCCCTCTCTATTTTCCGAAGGAAATCGCGGTTGGGGCTGTTAGTGGGCTGTCAAAGAAACCTCACTTTTGTGTCATTTGCGTCGTATAGGTATGTGTTCATCTACATTTTGTAATTTCGACGGTAGTTTTTGGTAAAATGCGAAATCGTTTGCTCATTCCCGTTTTGTGCTTTGTTTGTCTGGTTTATTGGCTGGTTTTTGAGTTTTTGTGGTTGATTTGGTGTTGCATACGGATAAGAGACAGAGTATGATGCTGTGACTGGGTTTCAAAAACTCCCCTGTCGCCATTTAGTCGACTAAACCACCTGGTTTAGTCGACTAAATCAGTTAGTTAGACAACAGAAGCATGTCCTCGATATTTAGTCGACTAAACAAGGCCATTTAGTCGACTAAATGGCTAACAGTGGGAAAAAATTTATGGTTTTTTGTTTCATAATAGCTACCAAAACAAAGAAACTTGTAACTAAAATTTGTTGCTGCTGTGACTTGTTCATAGTCCAAATTTGGTTATGAAAACAAGTTTCGTTCTATGAAACAAGGATACTGCAAAGGCAATGGGCATTTGTTTAACCAAATTTGTCACCTTCTATAGATAATGTTTATACAACTTCCTGTTCTATAAATAATGTTAGTACATTTATATAAATTAAATCACTTTATTCGCATGAGTTAGATTGTATTGTAGGCCTTGTACTTAGTGCAAAGTTTGGGAGAAGTTTTGTTCTCTATGACTTTAAAAATAATATATATAACTTTCTATAAATTTCATTATACATATTGATGGCTTATTTTACTCAATAAATATACAACATTAGTACACTAAACAGTATTAATCTATGCTGGTAAGTTGTAAAACCAGCATAGCGAAACAACTGGTAACATTTTTGTAAATAACTAATTCAGAAATTATATTGCTTAGTTAGATTATTCTTTTCAATGCATTAGCAAATAATTATTCGTGCTTATATATTTATTCTCAAATCAAGTTGATACAATCATAAAGAGAGCGTCTTTTGGTCATCCTTGTCTTCTAAAGATCATGTTTTGTTTTACTTGTAGGTGTTTGTCGTCATCATGCGTCGTAGAGAAGGTCCGTCAAACATCGGCGGTGATAGTGGGAGACGGGTTAAGCACCGAGCGACCCGCGGCGCATCATCCTCTAGAACTGGACAGGCACGAGAGTCTGAGCCTGTTGTTGACCTCCCTTTTGGTTATCTGTTTGAGAACAATGTAGCAGAGCATACACGATTCGTGGCAAACTTTGCTAGCAGACCGATCATCAAGCCGAAGTCATTAGACATGGCATTCTTCGCCGAGGAGGGCTTTGATATAGTGCCCATTTTGGGGAATTCCCACTTGGCAGTGTTGGCGGAGATGAGCTGTGCCTACTCAGAGGTTATGGTGAGAGCTTTCTACCATAACCTAAGCTACATAGATGGCGATTTGATCTCTCGCATCTGTGGGATTGACATAGTGGTGACGGCTCCCATCTGGACGACCATACTGGGGTTTGATTTTGATGATCAGGATAGATACATGTATGATGGGGAAACCAATGTAGCCATTGAGGGATTTAACCGAGACGCGGCTGTGCAGGAGGCAAGGAGGCCAGGAGTTCATAGAGCGATAGTTAGTGTGGGCCAGCTGACTGTTACTTCACGTATCCTCTTCTACGTGATGACCCACATATTGTTCCCTCGTCAATACAATCATTCGAGGATGGCAGAGGGTGACATCCCTGTTATGTGGGCCATTCGTCATGCCAGACCAGTGAACTGGAGGCACTACATTTGCAGCCTGATGTATAAGGCCAAGCAAAAGAGCAGAGCTCCACTCCCATATGTGTACCTGGTTCAGAAGATACTGGAGCATTTTGGTGTTCCTATGCAGACTCAGCAGATGGTGAGCCAGAAGACGTGGAATTCTGTTTTTGGGCAGAGGCTACTGGTGCAAGATTGCCAAAGTGGCCGATGGTGTGTGGTAGAGCATTGGTGTCGATGAGGATGCACCTGATGCTGATGTTGGACCGGATCCACACATTGTTCCTCCTGAGGTCCATGAGGATGTACCTGAGTTTCATATGGAGGACGTTGTTGAGCCGGACGGTGGATTCTCCCTTCATGACCTCATGCAAGCCATCAATGCTAGCAGGGAACAAATGTCCCGGATAGAAACCAATCAGAAGAAGAGGTGGCAGATAGAGGATGCAAGGTGGCAGGCACAGGATGCGAGGTGGAAGATAGAGGATGAGAGGTGGGCGTGGACGCAGGATCGGATTAAGGGGATAGAGGATAAGATTGCTAAGTTCCGCATTGGACGCCCTGTGTCGGAAGATGAGGAAGATGAGGGAGACGAGAGAGACGAGGGTTCCGGGACACATGAAGATGCAGATTAGATGTAGAGATTTTTTGTTTCATGTTTGCACTTTGAATTTGATCTGGAACTGGTCCTTTTTTTTTTGTAATGAATGTTGATGCTAGTGGTTTATGCTGTAGGTGTGACATTGGTTGAATGTGTGTTGATGGTTTCTAGTTAGGCTTTTACATTGTTTCTGGTTTTTGGTTTTTGGTTTCTGGTTTATGGTTTCTGTTGAATGTGTGTTGATGGTTTTTTAATTTGGTTTCTGGTTATTCTTTAGGATGCTACTTTTCTTGGCAAATCAGGTTCGAATTTGGTTTGGAATTTGGTCTCTGGAACTGGTTTAGTCGACTAAACCAGGCCATTTAGTCGACTAAATGGGTTCCAGAGGCGAATGAGTTTGCCTCTGGAAGTGATTTAGTCGACTAAATCATCTGACTTAGTCGACTAAACCAATTCCAGAGACACTACTATGTGTCTCTGGAAGTGGTTTAGTCGACTAAATCAGATGATTTAGTCTACTAAACCAGTTCAAGAGACCAAATGCAAGTGTCTCTGGAACTGGTTTAGTCGACTAAACCAGGCCATTTAGTCGACTAAATGGGTTCCAGAGGCGAATGAGTTTCCCTCTGGAAGTGATTTAGTCAACTAAACCAATTCCAGAGACACTACTGTGTGTCTCTGGAAGTGGTTTAGTCGACTAAATCAGATGATTTAGTCAACTAAACCAGTTCAAGAGACCAAATGCAAGTGTCTCTGGAACTGGTTTAGTCGACTAAACCAAGCCATTTAGTCGACTAAATGGGTTCCATAGGCGAATGAGTTTGCCTCTGGAAGTGATTTAGTCAACTAAATCATCTGATTTAGTCGACTAAACCAATTCCAGAGACACTACTGTGTGTCTCTGGAAGTGGTTTAGTCGACTAAATAAGATGATTTAGTCGACTAAACCAGTTCAAGAGGTTTTTTTGGCAACACATAAGGGTGATACATAGATTTGGTCTGCTTAAAAGTCATGACAAAACAAAATTATCATACACTCAAAACAAAACACATTACATAGAATTTAAGCTGGTCTGTTCCTCATTGGACATGTGCGGCTGTTATGACCCGATTGGTGGCAAGTCTGACAAATGTAATGACTGCTTGAGGGCTGAGACTCCACCCAATCCATCTCATTCTGTATCCTTGTAGACTTTGGTCTTCCCCGTGTGCATGCCAAAGTTGCGTTTGGGATAACGGTGGGTCCCTGTACTTGTGGAATCAACATCTCATTGCCTATCGGGAACCAGTGTGCTGCATATACCTGACTAATGTAGCGGATAGTGAATACCGGGTCAACATAGTCATAATGGTTCAAATTTTCCATCTTGCATACTGCTAATACGTGACTGCAGGGAAACCTTCTTGATGAGAACCTCCCACATTGACATTTGCGATTGATCAAGTCAACCGTCATTATGTCACCGGCGACGTGCGTAGATTGATTGTAAGCGTCCTCAACCTCATATAACTGCAAATCTCTGTCATAAAGTCGCACACGGTATGTGACTGTCAACTGGTCCATCCTTTGTAACTCATCTTCGACCTTTTTTAAGACTATCCTACCTGCAAAGATATGTTTGTCAATCTCAACACGCCTGGTGACAAAATATTCGACAAGCCTACTACATGTCATCTTCACCAACGCCGTTATCGGCAGATTACGTGCACCCCTTAGGACTTTGTTGACAACATTCGGCAAGGTTAGTGGTCATGTAACCAAACCTTCGCCCCTCTTGATCGTAGGACCGGCACCATTTTTCCTTGTTTAGCCACTCAAACCAGCTGACACATTGTGGGTTTGCGTCGATAAACTCTTGAAACCTCAAGTCAAACTGGATCTTTGAACTCATGTACCCTGCGTAATAGTAAACGCTAAATCATAACAAAGGGAACAAATATATGTCAAAGAAGTAATTAAAATGTGAACATTCTTACCTAATTTCATAACTGTTTTCTTCAGAGCTATATCCCTAAATCTAGTATTAAAATTGCTCCCGACATGACGTAGGCAATACATATGATAGGCATATGGAGGCTGCCAATTCGGGTGATCTTTAACCGCCCTTATGATACTGACATGACGGTCAGATATCAAACAAATGCCCATTCTTTGCGTCACATGATCACGTAGGAGACACAAAAACCACCACCAATCATCATACTTCTCACCGGGAGGAACAACAGCAAAGGCAATAGGCAGGATCTTCCCATCCCCATCCTGTGAAGTCGCAATCAACAGAATACCTTTGTATTTTCCATACAGGTGGGTGCCATCAACTTGAAGTATGGGCTTACAGTATTTGAAGGCTTCTATGGTTTGGTTAAATGTCCAAAAAACCCTGCGAAAGACGCGTTTGTCGCTATAGAAACGACGTTCGTCAAAACATTCATCAGTATCAAGCCTGAAAAAAGAGCCCATGTTACATTGCGTCATGTATGTCAGCCAATGGGGCAAGAATGCAAATGATTCCTCCCAATCACCATATAACTTCACAATCGCCTTCATTTTTGCCTTCCAAGCCTTTTTGTATGTTATATTATACCCATACAGACGCTTTATCCTCTCTTGTATCAGCACTGGTTTTAAAGCTGGATCTTCTCTTAACATACCTGGTGAAAACAAAACAAGTTCTAAATGACCTTCTCTTAATGGCTGAAACAAAAAAATAAAGATCACCTACTGATAATGGCTGCACATATAACATCTGAATCCAGTTGCTTATGATCTCGGGTAAGACTCTGGTTCAGGCAGGTGTGATCGTTAGCCCACTTATGGACCACCCAACTATTTCCATTATGTTGGACAATTGCCCTCATATTCCAAGGACAACCGTTAGCATGATGTTCACACCTCATCAACAACCTACGCTCATCGCTTTTATAAACTTTGGAAGTACGATGAGACTTCATGCAATGCAACTTCACGGCATGCTTTAGTTCAGACTTAGAAGGAAACTGTTGACCCAAATATAATGGATCACCTAACTGCCAGCCATCTTGCTTGTCATCATCACCATACAACGTGTCCATGTCATCGTCACAGAGTGCCCAATTAATTGAGGAATAGTGAGGGCTTTCGTTCCAAAATGGGTCACTCTCAGGCCCTGCATCAGGAAATATTATTTTTGCATCAAAAACAATACATACATATTACAAATACAACTACACATTGCTAAGTTTACTAACTTACCACTACTAACTGGGTCAACACGAAGCGGTGGCATTGTTACGGTCCTCGAGTTTACTGGGTCCATGTGAGCATCAAAATCACCCTCTACATCAGTATCTGAGCTGTCACCTAGTGGAATAAACCTCTCAAGATCGTCCTCGTCATCGCTGTGCATATTCTCATCTTCTTCCTCTTCAACTTCATCTGTCAAGACTTGTGGAGGTGCAGATACACCGAATGGTCTATCTTCTTGACCATAATACTGTGCAGATCTTCTATGCATGGGTATAAACAATGATTCACCAGATTCAAGCTCAACATATATCTCAATAAAATTTTGTAGTGTCCGATTATCAAATGCATCTATGACACACTCTATGTCTTCATCATCACATATATCATTCCTAATGTAGTATACACTTTCCTTACCAACTACAGTCTCCACTTTGGCAATTAACCGATGAATGCATTGGCTGCCATGTAGCCCCAATTTTTGGTGAATTCTTTCTTTCAACTCATTGTACGTAGTTCCCCATTTGATTTTCATCATTTTCGTTTCTCCTTCAAATTGAACACCTTGAGGACCTTCAAAATGCCTCCCACTATGGTAGATCACAATAACTAACATGTTTGAACTTGAACTCATCCTTCAAATATCAATTTCTCAGCTGCAAAAGGGAGCATTTCAACTAACAAGCGAAAAACAAAAGCCGAACAAAATGAAACTACAACGATTACACAACAATAATACCTTGAACAAGGTGGAATGAGCTTAAACCTTGATGGGTCGTACTAAAACTGAGAAAATACAGAGCATTGGGGGTGGGGAAGGGTTGCTATAGGATAAGACCTCCATTATGACGCAAATGAGGTTTTTAAAAACCCTCCAGACGATATTTGGTCCCCGTTGGGTTAGTCGACTAACCCAAGTGGGTTAGTCGACTAACCCAAGTGGGTTAGTCGACTAACCCAAGTGGGTTAGTCGACTAAATGAGCGGTCAACCAAAAAAAAAAATAGAAACCACGACTTTTAGTCGACTAAAAAGTGATTTAGTCGACTAAACGTGGCAGATGGAGAAATATTTTGAAAAGAGTGGCATATTGGTAATTATTTATCTAAAAAGTGGCAAATAGGGAAAAAAGCCCATATATACACGAAAGGTTAATCAATATAATTGACCTGAAATTAATATTTTGTTTTAATTTTCCGATTGTGTGTGTGTGTCTGTGTGTAAATGCAGGGGTTACAACAGTGAAGTTTGATAGAGAAGAGAGAGATCGAGTGATTATAATAGGAGAAGGAGTTGATGCAACGTTGCTCACTAAGTCTTTGAGGAAGAAGCTCAGTTACGCCCACCTTGTTGCTCTCTCCGAACTGGAAGAGGACTCCGACGATACTAATTAATTAATTCCACCATAATTAAATTATATATGTAGCTGCTCTTAACAATATATATTTTGTATATCTGTTATTCGTATGTTACTTAGGAGGTGTTTAAATTTAGTTATTTTTTTTAAATAAAAAAGCTGCGTAATGCAGTAGTTCTTGAGTTTAATAGTCTGTATTGTGTCCTTGTTGTAATAAAATAAAAACGCAAGTATGATGATTCTGTTAAATGTTTCAATTAATATTGACACACCTCCAAGTAAATCTCATGATTCAAAGAAGTATTCTTATGCTATATTGTTATGCATGATTTACTATGTACAATTTGAATATCTTTGAACGTTATTTTGCCTTTATATAAACCAAGGCAATACGTGCATGCATTCAGAATCTTTTGAAAAATAAGTTTCGATAAATTAATATTTAATATTTTCTGAATTATTTTTCCTTGCTGAGTTATATATGGTCATCTTTCCGATTGAGTCCATGACACTCCAATTGAAAACACAAAATTGACTTCTCCACACTTCAAAGTTAGTGTGCAATGAGGCACATTTTGCAAGTCTTATGGTCTTCTACGTAGATGTATATATATATATATATATTACAGTATAATAAAATCTTCTATTTGATTTTTAAAACGTTCCCAGCTGGTGTGAATGGCTAAATTTTTCGACTTCATGTTGGCTATTAATCATAACGCGCCTCAAGCATTAGGAATTATCTTGATATATCCAAAATTAATATTCAAATTAGCGTCAGCATTCTATGTTCTCTGTCTTTTTTTTTTTTTTAAATTTCTTGTACTAATGTTAAAAAAGTAAAGGAAAAAACTATGTCACACAAATAAATCCAATTACGTATAGTGCGTTGGGGTATATACAAATGAAGATGCATGAATCTCAATCTTTGGCATTTTCTTTGATGTTTTAATTTTAACACGTACTGTTCTCATTTTCTACAAGTATATTCATAACATTTTTTTAGTGTTCATAGGTGGCACACAACTTGCTTAATATAAAACGAAGGAACAAAACTCAATTTCTTTCTTCTGGAAGAGAGCGTTGTGGTCTCTTTGGGCATTTTGATGTTCAATTCTTCATAGAGGTGATTCGTAGATGTGTTTGTGTCCATATTAAATACTCCCTCAGCTTATAAAAAAGTATTACCAGTTTTTTTTAAAATGAAAAAAGAAAAATAATTAATATTTTTTTTAAAAAATGAAACAGAATTAATATTACCAGTTTGAGTATGAAGTTTAAGATAAATAAAAAAATTATTCATGCTGCTAGAGTGTATTGGAGCATGAACCCATTGAGTGAAGGAGATTCTCTCGCATGCACTCTTTCTCAGAATCCCTCATAAGCTCAAAATCCTATTCGTTAAAATAATCCAATGGCCTATAGTATAGTAAACTACATCATTTAAATATTATTAAGGGCCCATCTAGTTTGATCCCACAGCACATTGTAGTGCAGTGCAATAGTAACGCAATGAAATAATTATAGAGCTAGTGTTTGATTTGATTTTAAGCAAGGTGCAATAAGTTATTTTTTAATAATTATTTAAAGTTAAGATATGACAAAAAGTCTATTTTACCCTTAAAATAAATCATTGTAAAATTTAAAACAAAAAATCAAGAGCCGTTGCGCTACTTTATCATAATCGTCATGCAACCTTGCTGAATCGTTTGATGACTATGGTTGTGGTGGTGGAGTTGATGGTAACGGTGGTATGACAGTGGCGGTGACAATGGCAGGTGGTGACAACAAGGGTGAAGGAGTAGCTTGTGGTGGCAATGGTGGGTGGAGATAGTGACAATAGTAGAGAAGCTACTAGCGGCGGTGACATCTTCCATGGCTATGACAACAACAACAGTGGAAGTGGCTACGGAGAGGGGTGGAGGTGGAAGAGGAGGAGGTAGTGGTGATGATAGCCACAA
Source organism: Acacia crassicarpa (assembly GCA_034222035.1). NCBI lineage: Eukaryota > Viridiplantae > Streptophyta > Magnoliopsida > Fabales > Fabaceae > Acacia > Acacia crassicarpa. The sequence goes on along the minus strand of JAWXYG010000004.1, from coordinate 18,029,927 downwards.
CAGTGGACGAGGTAGTGATGGTGGCGACATTTGCCATGGTGATGACAACAACAAGGTGGAGGTAGAGGAGGAAAAGGTAGTGGTGACAATGATAGGTGGTGACATCGGCAACTGTGGAGGTGGAGGTAGTGGTAGTGGTGGGGTTGGCAACTATCATGGCGGCGACGATGACAGTAGAAGTGGCGGTGGTGAAGGAGGAGTAGGTAGTGGTGGCCATGGCAGGTAGTGACAACAACAACGGTAGAAGAGGAGGTAGTGGTAATGGCAGTGGCAGTGGCAACAACTATCATGGTGGTGGGGTGGAGGTTGCTATGGTAGTGGCAATGGTGGAGGAAGAGGAGGTAGGGGTGGCAGTGGTTGTAGAGTGACGTGGCAATAGAGTGGCGTAGCAAGTGAAATGAGACAAGTGAAATAAAGATAAATGAGATTGAAGGGTAAATGGATTTTTTCCAATAATGAAATGAGGCGGTAAAGAGTATTCATCGAGGGAGGTATGAATGAGGATTACCAATTTTTTGGTGATCATCATTATCATGGCAAACCCTTTGCCAAATACTAAAGAGCAATCAAACATTCTTTTTCTAATAATGCAATCATGATTACGGTTACAAGCATATAATGGATTGAATCAAATAGGCACAAAATTCAACCGTCCATTTTTTAGATTGTTAAAAACATGACCGGGCGCCTCAAATGCGAACTGAGTATAGCGTTCAAGCTTCTTCAGATGTACATGGATATTGTGATGATTAACAAGCCAGAATAAAAAATTGTTACAAAATGGACCAACAATTTTATCATGTTCTGTTTACTTGTTCTTCCTCTTTTATTGTCCCACTTAACTCTACATCTCTTAACGTTGACCAACTTCAGCCCCCCCTCCGCTACATTTTGTTCACTCATAGATGAAAATGAAGACACCTATTTGGTGCAAAACCTAAAATATCTAATAAGAATGTCTCAAAATGACAACTATTTAGTGCATTCAATGCGAAAATTATCAAGGGAAAATTGCATTTAGGTCTAGGTAACAAAAATAATTATAATCAGGTCCTTTAAAATAATCAAATTGTACTGAAGTTCTATGGGACTTGACGATCATATTAATTCCAAATGTGTAGAATTTTACCCCTTTTGACAAATTAACAACGAGCGCAAAGAGTAAAGAGAGAATTATGCAGATAACACATTTATAGGAGAATTAAATCTTAAACAAATTTCTAACAGGGTGTTAACTTGTGCCGTGAGACACAACTTTTTTTCTTTGGTTGTCCATCCGGTATTCAAAGTTTCGCCCTGACTAATCTGGATCCAGTTTGTGTCACGCACTTAGTTATAGTGGAAAAGTCTCATAATGGGACTTTTTGGCATTCATAAGGCTCGAACTCAAGACTTTACTTAATCGACATAAGCTGCTTATCATTTGTGCCAACCCGTTGATGGAGAAAACACAACTTGTATCAACACACACAAGATATACCTTTTGTTGGAATCTAATCAGAAACGCGGAAGCGTATCGAACCACGTGATGTAGGAAAAGATTAAACCGTTCATCGTTTTGATTACCTGGATATTGAAGAGTGATCTGAAAGATTCTCCGCGAACAATTCTTGTCTACGAACAGTCCTCGCTCTGTGATTGATCTTCCAGACTATCTCTCGAGGGGGATGAGGTGGTTGTGTGGGCAACCGTTCAGATGATGAACGTCTGCCTCTAGGTTTTTGTTTCTGATGAGAGCCTCCTGACTATTTGTGCGGCCGTCTATTTTCAAGCAGGTTAAAGTGGGTTTATATAATGCTCCACCCAAGACCTAACCCTAATCCACATGGGCCTTAGAGTTCTTGGGCTTAAGTGACTAAAGAGCACATTAACCCAACAATCTCCCACTTGCTCTTTAAGACACAAACTTGAGTTCGCAAACCCAAGACCATGTAGCTCATAAGCCATCGTCATCTGATAATATACCTCATCCCTTGTCTCAAGCTAGCCTGGGGACCTACCATTTGTCATTCATCAAGGCTCATGATAATCTACAGAAGATTATCTAGTTCGGTGCTACTCCACTAAAAGCCCGAACGTGATCTCCAAGAATAGTGACACTTATAACAGAGATATGCATTACCCCTTTATAGAATGTCTATAATTGATTGACTATTTTTCTGTAACCCAATCAATTATTTATTCCCTTGACTTTGACAGTTTCTCTAATGGATTGCATGCACTGGCCAGTGTCTTCAATATCCAGGTACCGAAACATATCAAGGGGACATTTCCTATAAATTCCATGTTGTTTATCTCATAAACACCGATAGCCAAATAGTCTCAATCCCAAAATACCGAGTTGTTGGTCGTCATATAGATCAGACCTCACCCGTTGGTAAATCAAAGAATGAAAAAACTAATTGACTACCTGTTTAAAATAAACTTAGGATTAAGAGCAATTACATAACTATAGTTATTTGGAGATTTGATTCCTGATGACAGAAAAAACAACCTTAATCAAATCTCTCCTTGATCCATTCAATGTAAGCATTAACTCACACCAATGTTTTATAATGATTCGGACAAAACCATTTCATAAAACATTGCAGCCTAAATAAAGTGCCCAACTTAATTTAATAGCTGTGAACCAATTCATCCATTGTGAGAACCTATGACCATGTCCTCTATGAACGTATTCATATGATCATATACTCCACAATTGATCCGGACCTTCTAGTTTTAAATAGTGTGCGAAATAAATGAAAAAAAACACTCCATTTATTAATATTCAGAAAAGAAATGCAATGTCATAATGTCTTGCTTAAAAGCACAAAATAACAAAGTGAAATAACAACTGCCTAAAGCTGTAGCAAATCTGGAATCCTCCTAAGACCCATAGATGAAACATGCCTCTCGAACACACGCTCAGGCAAACTCTTAGTAAAAGGGTCAGCGAGATTCTCGTCTGATGCTATCTTTGCCACCACTGTATCTCCTCTTTTAATTATTTCTCGGATCAAGTGGTACTTCCTCTCTATGTGTTTTTGTCTCTTGTGACACCTTGGTTCCTTGCACTGTGCTACTGCCCCACTGTTGTCACAGTAAAGTGTGATAGGACAATCAACACCTGGCATCACCTGAAGGTCTGTCAGGAACTTCTTTAACCATGCAGCTTCCTTTGCAGCCTCAGAAGCAGCTACATACTCAGCCTCATTGGCAGAGTCAGCGACACATGATTGTTTTACACTTCTCCAACAAATGGCACCGCCATTAAGGGTGTACACATATCCCGAGGTGGACTCCTTGAGTCAATATCTCCTTGGAAATCTGAGTCCGTATAACCAATGGTTTCAAGACTCCCACTTGAGTAGACCAACATATAATCTCTCGTTCTCCGTAGGTACTTGAGTATATGTTTAACCGCTACCCAGTGTTTCTCTCCAGGGTTCGATTGGTACCGGCTTACTACTCCCACTGCATAGCAGATATCTGGTCTAGTACATAGCATAGCATACATGAGACTACCTACTGCTGAAGCATAAGGTATCCTACTCATGCGTTCTCTCTGCTCAGGAGTTTGAGGAGATTGCTTCTCAGAGAGATGAATCCCATGCCTGAAGGGTATAATTCCCCTCTTTGAATTCTCCATGCTAAACCTGGCAAGTATTTTGTCAATGTATTGAGCCTGGGATAATGCCAAAACCCTGTTCTTCCGGTCTCGCAGGAGTTTAATACCAAGAACATAATTGGCTTCCCCCAGGTCCTTCATATCAAAATGTTTGCTCAGCCAGGTTTTTATGCCCAACAATACCTCTGTATCATTTCCGATAAGGAGTATATCGTCCACATAAAGTACCAGAAAAGATACCGCATTACCTTGGATTCTTTTATACACACATGGTTCATCAGGAGTTTTCTCAAAACCATAAGACTCAATGGCTTGATCAAATCTGATGTTCCACGACCTGGACGCTTGCTTAAGTCCATAAATGGACCTTTGCAACTTGCATACCATTTCTTCTTGCCCTTTGGCTATAAACCCTTTTGGTTGCTGCATATAGATTTCCTCTTCCAAATTTCCATTTAGAAAAGCAGTTTTGACATCCATCTGCCAAATCTCATAATCAAGATTGGCTGCAACAGCTAAGAGAATCTGGATGGACTTGAGCATGGCAACCGGCGAAAAGGTTTCATCATAATCCACTCCTTCTCTTTGGGAGTACCCTTTCGCCACCAATCTAGCTTTGAAGGTTTCAACCTTCCCGTCCGATCCTCTCTTTCTCTTGTAAATCCACTTACACCCAATGGGTCTTACCCCTTTAGGTGCATCTACAAGAGACCAAACTGAGTTGGAATACATAGATTCCATTTCACGATTCATAGCCTTGTGCCATTCCTGAGCATCAACATCTCCTAGTGCTTCGTCATAACTCGTGGGATCACCATCTTCTGCGATGATGTCATCCTGATTTGACTCACCCAGCAAGAGATATCTTGCAGGTTTACGAATCAATCTCCCACTACGACTTTGTCGCATTTGATGTCGTGCATCTACAGGGGGGTCCACATTTTGTGGGTTAACAATTTCTAGATGAGGACCCTCATTAGGTATATTAACCAATTCATGATTTTGTTCTTCATTTAGTTCAACATCATGCTGAACTTCTGGTTCTGTCTCATGTTGAACTTCTGGTTCTGTCTCTGGTTCCTGTGTATGTTCAGGTACATTTTCCCCTCTTTGAACAACCACAGGAACAAAAGCTGGAACCCCTTGAGGTTGTGGTGAAACTTGATCTGAGACTAGTTCATTAAGAATAACTTTACTTCTTGGCTTATAGTTTGTCATATAGTCCTCCTCCAAGAAAGTCGCGTGAGTGCTCACTATGACCTTCTTTTCTTTTGGACTATAAAACAACCAACCTCTGGTTCCTTTAGGATAGCCCACAAACATGCATACTTCAGTACGCAAGTCCATCTTGTCTGGTTTCTGTTTCAAGACATGTGCCGGAGCACCCCAAATCCGAATGTGATTCATAGTGGGCTTAGACCCTTTCCACAATTCTATTGGTGTCGTTGAAACTGACTTCGATGGAGCTATGTTCAATAGATACATAGCTGTTTCTAAGGCATATCCCCAGAATGAATCAGAAAGTGATGAATAACTGAGCATAGATCTTGTCATTTCTAAAAGGGTTCTATTTCTCCTTTCAGCAACTCCATTCTGCTGGGGTGTCCCTGGAGAAGATAATTGTGAAACTATCCCCTCTTTGGTCAAGTAAGACCTGAACTCTCCAGATAGGTATTCACCCCCTCGATCAGATCGAAGAGTCTTAATTTGAACACCTAGATGCTTTTCTGCCTCAGCCTTGAACTCTTGGAATTTTCCAAAAGCTTCAGACTTGTGATGCATCAAGTATACATGTCCAAATCTAGAGTAATCATCAGTAAATGTGATGAAATATTGATACCCGCCTCTGGCTTGGACATTTATTGGTCCACATACATCAGTATGTACCAATTCCAGCTGAAGTGTGGCACGTTTTCCCTTGGCCTTGAAAGATCTCTTGGTCATTTTACCCTCTAAACAGGATTCACACACTGGTATTGGTTCAAAGTTCAGGGATTTTAAAATCCCACTTTTGACCAAACCTTGGATCCTGTTAGAGTTAATATGACCCAATCTCAAATGCCAAAGATAAGTTTCATTGGAAACTTTTCTTTTCTTTGACAAATTGATATGCTCAACATTATTTAATTCAACATGATTAACTTCACAGGGAACAGGACTAAGGAAATAAAGACCATTAAACTTTACACCAGAACAAATAAAAGAAGATGAACTTCTTATTGAAACTGAGGAATCAAACTGAACTGTCAAACCACGTTTATCTAAACAACTAACAGAAATTAAATTCCTCTTAAAGTCTGGAATATATAAACAGTCTTCTAAAACCAAAGTTCTGTAATTATTAAAAGATAAAACAACTTGTCCCACTGCTAGTGCAGACACAAGCTGCCCTGTTCCAAGCTTCAAATCTCGTTGTCCTCTGCTCACAGGCAAGCTATGTTTGAACCACTGCAAAGAGTAACAAACATGGTTAGTGGCTCCTGAATCAACGATCCATTTATCATCGTGATTCTCCACTAAACAAGCCTCAATCACATTTAAATTACCCATACCTGGTTTATTCATTTTTGGGCAATCTTTCTTCCAATGCCCCTTTTGTCCGCACTTGAAGCACTTGCCTTTTGGCTGCTTCATTGCAACTGATTTGGCAACTGGAGTACCTGATTTCTTCTTTTTCTTGTTCTTGTTCTTTCCCTTGGGTTTCCCCTTAGGTTTCACAGAACTTTCACTAAATAATGCATTTCCTTGCTTGACTAGAGTCTGTTCAGCACTCTCAAGCTCGTGCATTAGTTGAGTGAGGTCAAGATTCATCTTGTTCATATTGTAATTCATCTTGAATTGGTTGAAGTATTCAGGTAGTGATTGTAAGAGAAGGTCAACTTTTACTTCTTGTTCAAACTTGATACCATGGTCATCAGCCTTCTTGAAGTTTGCTATCATTGGTAGACAATGATCCCGCACACTTCCTCCAGACATTACTGTCTTGGTGACTGCACTCAGCGCATTTTGCCTAGCAGAACTGCTAGGTGTAGCAAACATGGCATCCAGAGTCTGGAGCATGGTTGCTCCACTCTGAATTATGTTCATTTGCTCCTGAAGGTGACTGGCGAGACTGGCCAAAATGTAGCAGCGAACTGACACATTTGCCTTCTCCCATCTATCCTTTTCCTGCTGAAAACGAGTCCGAATTGCATCAGACGCATCCACAGCAGGCAGCGCTGGCATAGGGGTAGTAAGAACAAAGTTGAGCTTTTCATATTGAAGAACAATATCTAAATTGGTTCTCCATTGTTTGTAATTTGTACCATCCATAGGTTTTTGGCTCAAGATTGTAGCTAAAGGATTGAAGGAAGACATTTTTCTGAAAAAAAAAACACACTAATTTCAAACTTTAAAAATTAACAACAAACGGAAAAATTGCTAGTAGATTCTAATAACTACTATTCGTTCATTGTTTAACAATCCATCAGTTATCTTTACAAGACTTACGATGGGCAAGATTCTTGTAAAACTAATATTGTTAATTTGTGCCTTTAGTTCCATTGCCAGAGCCTCGATGGGAGGGTTAACAATTTTACCAAAGTTGAATGTATTTAACCATTGTTTACTTTCAAAAATTATCTTTAGTATCTAGGTGTTGCCGACGATGGGCCGTACAAAACTTTACTAAAATTTTGAAAATATTGAGGTTTAATCTAGCGAAATCCGATCATCCTTATCCGATGGGGCTTCAGCGACAACCATTTCACTAATAAACCCACAATGGAGCTCGTAGGTTTTAAAAATTAATTTAAAACCTTCACCCATTCAATATTTTAAATTTAGAATTTTCAATTTCCAAGAATTTGTTCAATTTAGAGTGAATTATTAGGTATCTAAAATCTAGTTATGACCATTCTAAATAACCCTCAAACTACTCTAAAAGGTACAATTCTCTTAGGAAATTACCTGGATTATTCGTCTAGATCTTAATTCTACAATTATTATTCTAGATTTTAATTTAAAATCATAATAATTGATAATTAATGTCTAGATTTTAATTCCACACTTAATTAATTCAATTATTATTCTAGATTCCAAAAATCATAATAAATGATAATTAATGTAGATATTTTAATTTCACAATTAATTAATCCAATTATTATTCTAGATTTCAAAATCATAATAAATGATAATTAATGTAGTGGACAATCCAAAAATTCTCGCATAATAACTATCATACTAGTCGAAAAAACATAATAGTTATCATGCATTTATGACATGTGATTATGCAACAGTATGGCATCTTCCTATTCTATATGGCATGTTATTTCAAAATCACGCTAATTGCACATATAATTCATACAATTAAAGGCATTAAATTAATTTAAACAAATAACTTTAATCCATGGCTTCCTAAAAAAAAAAAAAAAATTTTTTTTTACAACTTTGGAATTTCTCTTTTGTCCATCCATAGGATTTATCTGAAGCCCCTTTAGAGTATCTTTGAGCCCAAAAGCCCAAAAACCCAATCCTTGGCTAGAAACCCTAGGACACAAAAGAGGAACCCTAGCCTTTGCCTCTGCCACGCGAGCATCCGAAGTCATCTCAGCACGAAACTCCAGGGGAAGGACCGCCACGGGGAGACGATCAAACGGCCGCCAGAACGTCCCCAATCTGAAGCCCCACGCGCCCCCACGCGCCGCCACAAGTGGCTGCGCGTGGCCGTCACGCGCCTGCAAATAACAGGCGCGTGTGGGCGCGTGGCTGAGTTTCTGGGGAGGTTCTGACCGCCACGTTGTTCGTCTTTCCGTCCTCTTTCCATCCATATATGGTTTGTCGAAATCCGAGGTCCAGAGGTCCACGAAAGGTGTCGTACAGTGTTGATCGCTCATATTCTTTGCGTTTCTTGATCTCCAACTTTTACAAGAATTCGAAAAAATACATAGAAATTCGAAAAGAAATAATAAAAGAGCAAGGAGGAAACCTAATCATATGGGATTAGCCTCCTTGTTACAATTCAAGAAATATACGATATAAACTATCCATGGATTAAAGTGCTTGTATGATTTATAAACAATTAACCACCAAGAAATCGATAACAAATATAGAAAAAAAGATGCCATCTTTTCCAAAATTAATTTTCGAAAAACAATCACATGAAATTTCAAAACTCGGTTCTTTTCCTCATCGCTACGGGCTCTGATGCCAATTGTTGGAATCTAATCAGAAACGCGGAAGCGTATCGAACCACGTGATGTAGGAAAAGATTAAACCGTTCATCGTTTTGATTACCTGGATATTGAAGAGTGATCTGAAAGATTCTCCGCGAACAATTCTTGTCTACGAACAGTCCTCGCTCTGTGATTGATCTTCCAAACTATCTCTCGAGGGGGATGAGGTGGTTGTGTGGGCAACCGTTCAGATGATGAACGTCTGCCTCTAGGTTTTTGTTTCTGATGAGAGCCTCCTGACTATTTGTGCGGCCGTCTATTTTCAAGCAGGTTAAAGTGGGTTTATATAATGCTCCACCCAAGACCTAACCCTAATCCACATGGGCCTTAGAGTTCTTGGGCTTAAGTGACTAAAGAGCACATTAACCCAACACCTTTAACTAAGCAAGTGGCTATGATATGGAAAATATTTAAGTTAAATTTCTTATATTCGTTTTGTCAAGTTCTTTAATCATAAGTGATCATGTGTTCTATCTTTTGGTATACATACATATGAAAGTTGCATGGGCTCGAAAAACATGTCGAATTAATTTCAACTTGGATCTACCCCGTAATTTTTAATTTTTTAATCTTTATTCCCATATTTCATTTAAGAATGTACACTTTTTTTCTTACATCTCAACAGTTTTTGAAAATTTAAAATACTCAACTATTATCAACATTTTTACTTGGTGGCTACAAATTTATCATTAACATCTTTAATCAAAATTATATTTATTTATTTTTGTAAAAAAATGCAAGTAATGTTTATTTGCAGTGCAGAAGCCAGGATAAAATTACCTATTTGTTTCCCGCTCGTTTGAACTCAAACCAATAATTCCATCCATAATCCTTAAATTCACACTTATCAGAATAAGTAAGAAATAATTTCACTTTTATTTTACTCCTTGCTTCTTTGTAACAGTATTTGATCTAAAAATAATAATATTTTTTAAAAAATAAACATTGTGATTGAAAAAATAAGAACGAATTAACCGTCTGTGCTTGCTTTAGCGAATAAAAAAATATTTATGTTCATGCCTGTTGGTAGAAATATAATAAATAACGCAACTATTTTATTGAAGGAAACACCTTTAATAAATACAATGACTTATTATGAATAATTCCTCTCCAATTACTTTCTGTACAACTGAGGTGTTCATGTTACTACAGGTTATTTCCTATATACAAAATCTACCAATAATTGAACACTATCTTGATAAAAGAGAACATAATACCAAGAACTTTATTTACCATTTGGTCCCAAACACATTAACCACTTGGACCTCCAGAGAAGAAGAAACATATCTCAACCTTGAATGTTGAAATAAACTGTATAAGGTTCATCTCTGAAGGAAAATAATGGCTCCAAAAGGAAATTACTATTTTTTCCTTTAGCCACAAAGCTGATAGCATTGTACTGGCTTAGTCCCTCTTTTACTTTGAAGCTGGCTGCTTGATTGAACATAATATTAAAATCAGACTTGCATTTGAGCATCAAACTTGCACCAGAGCCACCATTAAACACAAAGCAACCCTTGTTGCTTTTGGATTCAAAGGATATAGTTCCATTCTGCCCATCCAATCCTGCTACCACAAGAAAAACATTAGAGGCCCCACCATGAGAGGAAGAATCTGCAATGACAAGAGGATGATCTGCTCCTTGGTGCATCAAGAGCATCCCGGGAAGATGAAATGGTTCTAACATCACCGATTTGCCAATTGCACCATGCAAGGTTGAATGCTCTGAAGAAGATTCAGTGAAGATAAGTCTAAAGGTCGCATTAAGAGCGGATTCTGTGCCAGGTTCAGGTAATTTTTCCATCGTAAGGGTCTGGTTTGAGTTTGTTGTAACAAGAGCCGGTTCATCAAAATCCTGGAAAAAAGTTGCTAGTTGAGTATTGTAACTTGAAGGGATTGGGATAATCCAGTCAGAAATAGATGATGCATTTGACCCAACTTTGATGTCCCAATCACCAGCGGTATGACCAACAAGAAGATAGGGACCATAAAGAATTGCTTGTATAGAAGCATATTCTGATCTGTCATCTGGATTTAATACAAAAGAAACTATCAGTATTGCTCAACAGTTTTTAATATATACAGATATATCAATGAGTGGCACACACGGATTAGTACTACCTTTTATAGCCTCTGTTCTAAGAGTAATGGGAAATTGAAGGGTCAGATTGTCACTGGAGCTCCACTTTCGTGTGACTGACAAAAAGTTTCCTACAAGCCCACAAATTAAAATTTTACCTTCAACTTTCAGCCTGTTCGGGAGTTGAATTCACTGTATACATTACATATATGAACTTATAGCCTCGTAGACTGAAAAATAGTTGCCTTTTGGATCCCTAGTCTAAATTTAAATATTTTAGCTTTCATTTTTGATGACATGTTGATGGCATGCAGAAGAGCGTGTCAGCAAAACTGGAGCCCCCTCAACAGATTTTGACTGGAGGAGTTGTGTTTGGATTAGTTTTTTGAGAATAGATTTTAGGGGAATTAATCAATTTGAAAAAGCTGTACCAGTGAGTTTCAGTCCAAACCATGGTTTTGGGTTTTGGATAGATATTTGGCTATTATGCATCTGAAACCTTGGTTTGGATGTAAAAAAATGCTTTTTGGCAGCTGTCCCAAACACTCACTTATATTTCAACAACTTGAAAACCTATGGCTACATGAAATTATTAGAAAACTACAATGAAATCTCCACTTTACAATTGAAGCCAAATACCTGGAGATGGAAGGGATAAAACCTCATCGTTCAAAATTGCCTTGGCACCATCCAAACGTGTCCATGTTGGTATTCGGAAGTTCAACGTGGATGAAGTGCCAGTCCCCTGCAAAAGTGACTTCCAATGGAAGGAAGCAAAAGCGAAACATAGAGTATCTTATTGTTAAAATCTTCAGGGTTTTCTACAAAACAAGGTAACAAATTGACACCACAAGCTCCAGGAATCCATCACACATCATTGGAAGTAAGGGTCATTCAGCTAATTCTTTTAACAAAAATAAATAAATTTAAGCCACTGAATTGTAATTGTCAGCTTGAAAGTAGCATATTTCTCACAAATCATACAGCATATTGTTTTTTCTTATCTCCCAGTCATTATGTATTAATCATATTAGCATTGTAGACAAACCCAAAGAAGTAGAATAAGACATACTTCTCATGACTAAGGTCCTGGATCAGTAGAATTATAAACAAGGGGCATTGCTTTTATACAAAAAAACCAAAACCTTAGTTAAGAAGGGGGTACTTCAACAAGAGAAAAAGTCAAAGTATAATACAAAATTTAGCTGCATGATACAAGAATCATGAGGATGCTTAAGCTAAAAGTTATGAAAGATAAATTTGGCAATGCTTAATACAATGTAGATGGTACCTCTACTAGAGAAAACGTCAATGTCACTCTTAGATAAGGATCCCATGAAGTAGCAGGAACTACAGTCTGATTAAGCACGACGCCCCCAGATTTCCAATTAAGGGAGCTTGATATGTACTTGATGATGAAAAGTGAAGGGTTCTTTCCTCCTTCTTCAAAATAAATAGAATCCCCCAACTTTGAGAATGATTCAATCCCTACAGATGACCAAGAAAGGAAAAAACATGATTGGATTGAGATATGATATCCCACAATTTGATAAAAATTGAATTATACAGCAGGGAAAAAATGCAAACCTGTTCCATAGCAGCACCAGAAAGATTCAAACTTTGTTCCCCAACCATGCCAACTTGTAGCCTTGGATACCCCACGACCTTGTGGCAGCATATATATCATCACTCCAGGATTTGTACCTCTTTGAATACCCAAAACACCATTTGTTAAGGCGCGCTCGTAATAATCTGCATATGATACCTCCTTGGTCCACCTAAATAGGTTCCGTGAAACCTGAGAAAACATTTAATTTTTCATTTCTGATATAACTTCAACATAGTGCAGTAAATGATGACAAGGCATGATGCATAGAAGAAAATACAATAGAAAGAAACTAAAATTTAGCCGAAATGACAATTATTACACTTGCACTCTCACGTAGAAACTTATACATCATAACAACAAGAAGCCTTATCCCATTAGGTGGGGTCGGCTACGTGGATCACCCACTCATATGATTTCCACTCCGAAAGCATTCCATAATGAGATAAAAAAAAAAGGATAGATGATTAGTTGTTACCTTCAACATGTTATAAGTTGTGCATGACTCTTCATTTTCTGTTGTTTTCAGGTTTTCTGCCATTCTCTTAGGATCTTGCCTATAAAAAAGTTAAAATAGACCGTCTAACAAAATCAGGGACTAACTTCCATAACAGGAAATAAAAAGACAATTTCTACCCGAAGCCCTTGTAGCAAATATATATTCAATGGGAGATTTTATGTTCATAGGAAAACCTGAAACTTATAATTATATCTCATTACCAGAACTCACTGGAAGATGTCCCTCCAGTTGCATAACTGTGGGAAGAGTTAATTATATCCATGAAGAATGTTCCAATTTCCTAGCACAGCAAAAGGCAAGAACAAATCTAATTAGAAAATTGAAATTTTCACAAAGGGAAACCACTTCTAGCCTTGATGTGTTTCTTCAATGGAACAAAAACAAAAGATATCTAGCACTCGAATTTGGAAATAAGAATAAAGGCCATGAATAGACATGTATTTGAATTTTAGACAATGGAGATATGAGACAAAAACTCAAATGCGATACAGAAAAGCAAAGGATACACATTGACACATAAAATTTTAAGTTTGGAACCCTGAGGTACTAAAGAAATAGGAGAGGTGAAGGCAATACCAGTTTATATTAATTTTGTTTCCGGCCTTCATATTTCAGAGTATGTACTTTGCAATCTATAATGGAATGAATACCTAAAGTAAGTGGGTTTTGAATATTTATTATCTCCAAGTTAGCCCCCAAAGTCAAAGTGCTTCTTTCACTAGGCAATCACTATAATTGTCATCATAAGTAAAATCTTTTAATAATATAATTAAAATAGATAATCAAATTTATAAATAAATAAATTTATGCCAGAATATTGTGAAAAGAATAGTTTTTTCATCAAGTTCTGGAAATTTAAAACATGCATAAAGTTGTTTTACCTTATAAAGTGGGTCACCAGTGACTTCATACCGCATTTGAGATCCAATAACAACTGGAATATGTGTATTAGCATGAAAATTTGCAATGTCATCAGCCTACGTGGGGAAAAAAGATCAAATTTCAGTACTCTTGCGTTTTGCAAGAAAACTTAATACAACTTATAGATTGAAAAACAAATGCTAAAGTTCAAATCTGAGTTTCAAAATGTTTCTGTTCAAATCTGAGTTTCAAAATGTTTCAGTCAAAGGGGAGTGCAATGTAATTAATGATATTCACTTAGAGGAGACATTTTTCTTTGGGATAAAGGAAGAAATAGCGATTGTTTAAAGACAAGTAAAATTTAAAGGAAACCTGCATAATGGACAAAGATAGTCACTACCTGCACGGCAAGCAACCCTAAAAAGCACGGCTTGTCAAAAAGGTGAGCCAACGTGAGATGCTTCAGATCTCCCTGCATAGGGACAAGACATGTGCAATTTCAGGATTAAATTTAGGACAGATGATCAGCTGTATGAGCCGTAATTATCAAACTGATACCTTGCCTATACTTACACAGACCAATGCAGAAGAGTCATCACCATCATACAAACAAAAGAAGCTGCAAGATTAGTTAACTTACCGTTATGCTGTATAATTTGTAAAGGACATCATTCATTCCTCCAGTCTCCTCATTCAGTGATTGATAATGTCTAGTTATAGTGTACTTTGTAATCACATTCTGCACACGGCTGTAGAAGTATTCAGCCATCCATGTCACCATTTTTAGAGCATGAGGGTTTCCAGCAACAGTATATTGATCTAACAGGCCAGCCATGATCTGCCAAAAGGAAATTAGCTTAAAACCCACAATATTAAGGCCAATGGTAGTTACATGCTCACCAATCACTTTTTAAGATACCTTGTGAATGGTGTAATAGGGAGCCCATACAGGTTGAACATCTTCAAAGCGGTCAAAAAACTCAGAAGGAAATGCTGACAGATATCCTGTACCCAGTTTCTCCTGACAAGAAGACAGATTTGAAACAAGCGTCGACATTTTCTCCTTCAGGCTATCATTGTGTGTGCTGGCCCACATCAGAGCTGAAGCACTCAAGTAGTGCCCTTCAGAATGTCAAAAGCAAGCAAATATATAAATCATCCATGAAAAGTAAATTACAAATGCATATAGGTGAAACTAAACATACCAGTTAGATATGAAAGAATCGGTGAGAAGAAGATGATGAATGAAATAAACTAACCAACAAAATGAAGCTGATGAATGAAATAAACTAACCAACAAAATGACCCCGGAGCTCACTGTTTGGACTTTCCCAGCCTCCATAAGGCGTACCAGGAGTGGGCAAACCAGCTGTCTTCCTGAAGCTCCAAAGCAATTTGTCCACATCTAACATCAATAGATACTCCAAATTTGTAAGCTGTGCCTGTGCGTGGAATGTGTCCTGATGCAATCTCACATCATGCAAAGACACTTCTTTGAGAATCCCTTCTGGTGGCTTGAACGAACCCAAACTTTTAATTCTCCAGTAAATCACTGCCCAGTCATTTTCCTCCTCTTTTCCCCTCAAGAATCGCCTTGGTATCAAGCTTTCCCAAGCCGAATCATCTTTCGGGGTCAAACGATCACGCAACATGACCTCTGTCTTCCATGTTTGATTTCTAGATGTCAATAACTCATACCGAAAGCTATGTGATTGTGTAGGTGAGTTGGTGCATTCTTTGGTAATACCCACAGCAGAATCACATAGAACCAGGACAAGAAACGCGTAAACAAAACCTTTCATCCCACTGAGAAATTGAGATTTCGTCAACCTCATGAGTTGAAGTTGCATAGTACCCCAGAATTGAAAGAAAAGAGGAAAGATTGAAGAGAAGTTTTGGATCCTCACCTATTTGTAGTTTGCATGTTGCTATTTCGATCATCGACGCGGATGAATTATACCGTTAAATTGAGTCGGCTCAGTGACTGGTTCACCAGTAGAGTTTATTATCCATGAATATATAAAATAAATAATTTCTAAGATAAAATTGATTTTTTTTAAGAAATTAAGAAGATTAATTAAATTATTTTAAAATATTTACATATATTTTTTCTCTTAATTTGACTTATAAAAAAAATTTAAAAAAAAAAAAACTAAACTGTGTCTTGTTGGCACAAAGTAAAACAAATAATAAGTCAATTCAGTGGATCATCGATTTGATATAATCAAATCAAAGATAAATAGGAAACAGTAATACTAATCGTAATAACGAGTGAAAGTAGATTCACACCTACTTGAGCAAAAAAAAAAAAAAAAAAACTCACCTAAATTCCAACAAGAAGATGATGAAGGAGGAGTCATGTGATGAGCACGTGCTCGATTCTCCGACGAAAGAGACCAGAGACAGTGACGAATCAATTTCATGGGTCCTTTGAGTCGCCGTCGTCGTGCCGGAGAAAGCACGCTTCTGCGGCATTCTCGGCTAGCTTCCCTTCAAATTCACTCCGTAGACATTGAAACCAAAGCAAGAAAAATCTAATCGAATCAAACTCAACGAAAGTAGTGAAGAAAAAGGAAAGCAAGAATGTTTCAGATCGGAAGGTCGTCGTCGTCATTTCCAGGCACCAGTTTCGATGAAGAAACAGAGCAACTTCCTCTTTATCTATCGTCTGGTTTATCTTTTCATCTATCAATCACATCAAAATCTTCTCCATACTTTCCCGTTAATCTTGTGTGTTTCGCGGACTAGTTTGACAGTGAATCATCATACTACTACAGTACTACTTCTTAAGAGTTAAGACCAATGAATATTTTGAATTATTAAAATTTTAATATTATATATAGATTTCAAGTTTTGGGCCATTCTTTGTGAAAATTAAAAATGTAAACTTCATTCGTTGATTTTTTTTTTTTTTTTGGTGTGGCTTTTCCTGCTTCTCTTCGTTACTCACTTAATGGTGTACAATACTGTTTGAATTCTATGCCACTGAAGAGTGTTTGGCAAACATGAAACTATTTTAGTCGAGACAAAATTCTTCTTATATGTGTACCTCATAAATCGTAAAAATTATTCTCTAAAAACTAATCCAAATATATATTACTCATTCCCATAGTAGTGAAAACATATATTTTACCTGAAAACGAAAAGAGAATGAAAAATCGTAAAACCTAAAATCGTAACGTAGTAAAATTATAAAAAAAATCGTAAAAACTTAAAAACGTTTGGAAAATTAGTAAAATCGTTTTAATGAAAAAAATCGTAAAAACGTAAAATCGTAGTGATAAATCAAGTTTTTAACTACCATGCTCATTTCGATCTTTAATAGTGCAGAGGGAGGTAGTATTATACTTTCTCATGTGTTCTAGCTTACAACATGCGCCAGCTGGACCCCCCATAGCATTAGGTAACTAGTTAGAATAATATCAAAGTTCTTGTAAAATTAAGTTAGACCAAGTGATGAATTGCTTCAGAATAGAACAAGACACATTTTTCATAACTACGAAACTTGGAATGACTTGCATTATCCACTATTTATAAATTATATATTACCTTCGATCCTAATTATAAGGCATAGTTAACTTTGTTTGAAGAGATTAAGGAAGCTAAATAAGTTACTTAATCATTTTATATGTTGTATATCTTTAGATTATATATTAGTATGTGAGTCGAACTAATTACTTTAAAGAAAAAAAATAAAAAGAAAAATACTCTAAATTAATTTAATTAGCTTTCTTAATTTCTCCAAAAAAGTCAATTATATCTTATAATTAGGACCGGAGGGAGTAACTTATAATAGATTTTATATTGATATTGATGATGATGATGATGATGAAAAAAAAAAAAAAAGGAAGAGCATGAGCCAAGGCCAAGCCATCACATTGCCCAAAAAAAACGTCTTGCACTATACAAATTTGCTGTTCACAACCACATTCCCCCCAATGGCTTCCTTCCTTCCTTTCTTTTTTTTTTTTGGAAAACTGAATTACTCATTAAATAACAAAAACTACAAAATGGCGACTGTTGGGCATGGTGCTGATATTATTTACAGAAGTACTGGAACTGTCAAGGGATTTTAGCAGTACCACCCAAGCTATAAACGTAGCTAGACTTAGCAAGATGGATATATAGACATTGGGCAGAAAAACAACCAACATTAGGTATACATTTTTTGACCTACTAAGAGAATATCATTCCCACATTATATTCAAAAGTGCACTACCTCTCTGTTTTTCCTTTGTAATGTAGTAGTATTTGCATTTAAACATACTTGTTGATTAAGACATGAAATGTCAGTCAAAATGCAGGGTGAAGAATGTAGGACTTCACCTCCACCAATCGAAAGAGGCACTGATAAAGAGTTTTGCCTAAGCTTTGCTTCTTTTGTCAGCTGTATTATGAGCAGGGCATCTCTGAAGAATTTGATTGAAACCATATTTTCTTTTTAACATTACCAAAACATCCTCCTCTCTTGTATTACTATTCTGCTGGGCAGTTACTGCTGATGAATTTGGATGCCTATTATCTTGAGAGGTTCCCTCTTTTTTACCATGGTCATCATCATCATCATCAGCACTGTCTTCAATCTCAATAATGTCTGGAATATCAATATAGGTCCTTTTTCCCAATCTTCCATGAGCTGGGGAACAAGAGAAAGATATATGTTAGGGGTGCTTTATACTAGATCTGCATTAAAAATAAGTTCAGAAAATGCTTAGGAAATTGAAGAATAGAAAAGTCTGTATCCCAAGGGAAATCAGAAATGATTGTCAATCTCTAAATTTGTCTCCTCATATGATAACCACATGGGCTTGAAGGGTAAATATAGCAGAAGGACATCATAAGTTGAATTGAAACTGGATTTTAATCAAGTAAATAGAATATGGATAGGAAAGGATTAAAGTGGCTTTAACACCATGTCCAAGAGCACTTCAGTTCAGAAGCTTAAATTGTAAATGAATGTTCATGAATAGTTTCACTATCATCTCCAACAAAAATAGACGGTAGTTGCTTCAGCAATTTATGAAAAATACAGTGGCATTAGAATTTTTAGAATTTGTGTGTGGAGATCTATTCTTCCCTAAGCAATCAGAAATATATATGGAAGGATACCCTTTATATCTCATTTTAATATCATATTAAGAAATCTTATCAAGGAATAAGGAAGAAACTATAAAAGAGAGGATTAAATGTCTTCTAAGCAAACAGAAATAAAAGAAAACCCAAAGTCCAAAGAGTTGCAACTTGAGATATAAGAACCTCAAAAATATCAACAAGCAATGACAACTAAACCATAAGCAGAACATCAAAGTTGCACTAGAGGCATGGAGAAGATTCTATCCAGGTGGAGAAAGAGAGAGAGGGATTTGTGGGCCACACCAGGTACGTGGGACCCACCATAACCCCTCTCTTTTTCTCTCTTCACCTGGTTGTCTTGGTAACCTAGAGAATATCCTTGTCTATACTAAAGGCTAGAAGCAAATTGAACTAAACTAATGGATATTGGGATCTTCAAAAGCATTTTATAGTTTACTAAAATCAACAGGAAAGAACATCTGCCCGAACAGAATTTTGGCCCCAGCAGAAACTCACCTAGGGATGTTTTCTTGGGGAATGGGGGGAAATCTTTCAGTTTAATTGCTTTTTTCCTTTTTCTTTTTATAAAAGTTACCTCAGTTACTGTTTGTACAAATGAGTATTTCCCTCTAACCAAAGAACAAAAAAATTGTACAACAAAAAATTCTTTGGCACTTATGATTGCATTAAACATTCATGGTTACTAGGGAAGTAATCCTCATCAAATACCTTTGCTTCAAAAACAAAATACACAGCATAGTTAAATAGTTTCCTCCTTATGGCATCAAAGCATACCTAAAAGAGAATTTAAGAGTTGTATGCAACCCATGACTAATCACTAGAGAATCAATCAACCTAGCTAACATGACTAAGGAAAAATGTATTGGAGTAGCTTTGTTGATTCCAAGAAACAAAGAAAAGGTCATGACTTCTTATTAGTGGTAGATGAGTTGGCAAAGATATGAAAATCTAGTACAATAAAACACAAATGAAATCCTTAATAGTAAAAAATTTACTTTTCGATAAAATCTCCATCTGCTCGAATACGTTAATTCATAACTCCAAACTAATCCTACAATCAACCCAATCATCGAATTTTTGAAGCCATAAAATCAATGGATAATTGAATCACAAAACAATCATCAACTTCCCTTCGTTTGTATAGCTAAAGAAACATTTCCTTAGGCCCAATCATACGGTTATTTATTACTCCAGTTACTTCACTGAAACTTTTTCCAAGCAAAACACAAGTGCAATCTCCTCTCTCACAATAAAATTCAAACAAGCATATCAGTTAGCTGGAATAGAAGCTCCTATAATTCCAATACCTAATACATCTTTGTTTGGATTGCTCGAGGACTGCCCAATGCCTGCACAGGGATAACCTTGTCTTTGAGAAAAATTAGAATCTGCATAGTTATTTCCAGAATCGCCGCCATGATCATGGATTTCATCGCTTTCCACTTCCTTTTTAACCTCCAACAAAGTAACCCCAAGATCAGCTCCGCCACCCCCCTCTTTCTTTAGTTTCTTCAATTCAGATTCCAACTTCGAAACTCGGTCATTCAGCTCCGGAAATTTTCCCATACATTTCTTCAGTTTACCCTCCAATTTGAACTTCTTAGCCCTAAGCTCTTCAACGGTCGCATCTTCGAGCCCATCCTTCTTCACATTAGCTAACAATTTCTCATACAGATCTGCGACCTTCTTCATCTTTTCGCATTGTTTCTGGCATTCCTCCAACTTGGCTTCAATCTTCATCCTCTCCAACCGCTCAAGCTCAATAATGTGTCTCGTTTTATCAACCTCGTCTTTGAGTTGGGTTTCTCTAGCGACCAAAATCTCCTCCACCTGATCATATATTTTAGCGCGATTTGTAACTCTCAACTCGTCCACGAGTTCCAGTACGCTCATGTTGAGTAGCTTTTTGTCAGTGCCAAGTTCACTGGAATCCCGAAACCCGACTTTTTGTTCGGAGTTCATCACTGGTCGAACTGTGCGCGAGAGAGAGAGAGACGAGAGTAAGAAGATGAAAGAAATTAAGAAACTTCTCCGGGAAGGAAGAAGATGGCAGTCGAAGAGTCTGATACTGCAGCGTACAGGTCAGATTCTTTTCCGTTCCCCCGACTAGAGAAAAGAGGGAATCTCATTGTCTCTCTTCCTCATTTTCTCTCACAGTCCCATCTGGGTCGTTCAAATCTTGATCCAACGGTCCAGATTTTTTTATAAAAAAAAATTTAGATTTTTGTCTTTTTCGAAAAAGACAAAAGTTATTTTTTTTTGAATCTGGACCATTGGATTAAGATTTAGACGGTCCAGATGGGACTGTGAGAGAAAATGAGGGAGAGAGACAATGAGAGGATCCGGACGCGAGAAAAGAATAGCACTGTTTTTTTTTTGGAAAAAAAAAAGAAAGAAAATTATTTCCCTGAACAGCATGCTAAAAAGTTACCCACCATTCTAACAAAAAAAAAAAAAAGTTACTCTCTTCCTTTATTTTTATAAGGTTAAAAAAAAAACAAAAATAAAATTAATTAAACGCAACAGTAAATAGATAGGAAATGTAATTTTATTTTTTAAATACTACTTGTTCTGTCCTAAGAACACAAAGATTGGACTTGACTAGGTTGTCAAGCCTAGAGCCTACGTACCTTTTGAAGGGATCAAAGTCCACGTAGTTCGCAGTAAACTTGGAGGCGTGAAGCCAGGGAAGTGGGGTGTGTGCTCTGTGTAACAGAAGGTAAATAGAGCATAAGATAGAACATGTGCACCTGTTTAGGGTTTCCTTCTATTTATAGAGGAGGTAGGTGCGAGAATCTCGGCATTAATGACCGGTACCCGGGGTCGAGATATCAGGGGCTGATATCTTGGGGTTGTGATTGGGGAGGATCCCCTTTAATGAGATCCTAAATCAGTGGGATCTCAGATCCTTACCCGTTATAACGCAGATTCTGTTCTTAGGCATGGTTGGGTCGTGGTTCGGTTATGGGCCTATTGGGCCGGTTCGTAACAGTTGCCCCCCAGCTCGGTTGTTCAGGCTTCCGGACGGTTGAGATGCATATTGCCCCCAGTGCCGGATATGGCTGAGGCCTCAATGTTTGACGGCGTCGGCTTTCGGCTGTCGTGGTCATCAGTCCGGCCCGGATCAATGGTCGGCTTATTATTCCTCCTCCACAATGTCCCGCCTTGAACGCCGGGTCCATCCTATCCGGATGGGTACTTGCCCTGCAGTGATTCCAGACCCGAACCTTCTGCCTTTTGGGATTCTCTGAACGCTTCGGGTCTTCCCCCGCGCGTGTCATTATTGCAACTTTACAACTGTCAGGCCCTGAGTGGGTGTGGTCCGCAACCGCCGCGCCTTTCCGCTTCTCGAGGCCTGTGCGCATTTATTACGCTTGCATCGTGCTGGGCCAATCCCATCGCGTCTGTATGGGAATGGATTGTTGTACACCTGTCGTTTCTGGATTTTGGTTTAAATAGCGTTCCTTTTGTTCCTCTTTCATTTTTCCCACTACTTCACTCTTTTGCTCAGATTTTTCGGTTTCTCTAGAGCTTACAGAGGGGATTCTTCTTCGTTCAGAGCCTTCGCCGTTTTCCAGCGTCCTAGTTCCTCACCCTTCCTTCACACAGGTATTCTGCCTATTCCCTTGTGTTTTTGTTCGGTACTTTCCTGCCTTTTACCATTTATTCTTGGAATCGCTGCCTGTGTTATCGTTCTTCTGTGTTTCTGGGTTTTTCTGGGTTTCTCTAGTGTCATTACCTTGAAATTCGTCCTACTTCTTGCCTTTAGACAACAATCCTTTAGTGCCTTAGGCTTCTAAACATGGTGAGAGGTAGGAGTGCTCCTGGACCAAGGGCGTCATTAACGCCGGAGGAGGAAATGTTCCTCCGTGCGCGCCTCCCCCGGGCCACTTACTGGGTTTTTGGGGGTGCGCCCCCTGCCTCGGGGATCTTGGCTCCACTGCGTCGAGGTGGCGCCATTCGTCCAGGGCGAGCCGGGGCTCGCCCGGCTTCGGCTAGGATTCCAATTTTACTCCCTCTTCGTCCTTTCCGTCCACTGGCGCACGCTCTTCCTTTCGAGTCGTCCGGTGGGGCCGAAATGGGCTCCTCATCCGGTCCCAGACCCCCGGTAGTGATGGCTCAACCTCTCAACTTCTATGAGGGCCCTGGTGCTGTTCGCCAGACATCCGCCCCGGAAGGGTACCTCGGCCCTTGCTGAGATTGTCTCGCGGAGGCCTCTGCGTTGATGGCTTGCGCTGGAAATGTCGAGGCTTCCTCCATACTTGGATCTTGTCGTCATTGGTCTGCCCCGGCTGTTCCTTCTAGAGACCCTGTTCGTCTGAGTCCGCTGTCTTTCTCACCTGCTAGTGCATCTGTGCCAGGTATTTTTGCACTTCACTGATACTGGTTTTGTTTGTTTGCCTATAGGTTCAATGGCTCCTAAATCTGGGTCTTCCAAGCGACGTTCGGAGCCTGAGGGTTCGGACTCTTCTAGTTCGCCTGAAGCCTTGTGCCGTCAGTACAGCTGGGTATCGTACGAGGTGTTAAAGACCCAGTCATTAATGTCCGACGTGGACGTCGCGCGGTTGAAGGTCCTGGCCATGCCCGGGTGCGTCCTTCGATGTCCGGCGGCCGGCGAGCCTATCTGCGCGGCTCGGTCAGAGAGTGACCCGAACTTCTTCTTCTTCTACCGTGACTTTCTGACATGGGTGCAGGCTTCCCTTCCTTTTTCCCCCTTTCAAACGAAGGCGTTGCGGCATCTTCATCTCGCCCCGTCCCAGCTCCATCCGAATGGCTGGGCCTATCTTGTAGCCTTTGAAAGGCTGTGTGGCCATTTTCCGGTTCTCATACCGTGCACGGCCAACCTTTTCTTCTATTTCTTTGGACCCTTTACCCCTAGCCCACCGAAGGGGAGTGAGAAACTGCGGGGGTTGGTATCCTGCCGGCTCAACCCGCAGCGCAAGTTGATGACGCCCTTCTCTGACTCCTTCAAACGCTTTAAGGGGGCGTTTTTCAAAGTTGAGGCCGTGCCTGGGGAGCGGCCTTGGTTTTTGGAAGAGGGCGGTCGCTTCCCTTTGTACTGGGTGGAGGGTCATTACAAGGCCAAGGCTATCTCCTTCCAGGTTCCGCGCAAGAGTCTCCTGCTGGAATCGGCTTCTGCTCTGCCACGGCTGGAGGCTCTTGTGGCCGAATACGGCGTAAGGCCGGCTGATTATTTTATAACTGGGGATGGGGCCAAGACACTACCGCCTACCAGTAGGGTTTCTAGTATTGTATTGTTTATGTTCTTGCCTTGGTTTTTTTTTTTGGATTCATGACTCTGACCTGTTTTCCTTTTCTTTTTTCAGGCCGAGATATGAGCTCGCTTCCTCTCTACCTTCTCGCGGCGAATCCAGCTGCTGCTTCACCTCGCCACCCCAAGAAGCGGAGTGTTTCTGAAGGCGCCGGTGCCGCCGAGGCCCCGAAGAAGGCACAGAAGGGCTCGGCTAGTCAGGGTCCTTCCACCGCTGAGGTCGCCCCAACTTCCCCGATGAATGCCCAATCTTCCCCTGCAGCCGGGCCCCTGGCTTCTGAGAGGCAAGAGACCGCTGCCACATCTCCGGCTTCCAGGGGGAAGGAAGTCTTGATTTCTGACGAGGAGATTGAGGCCGAATTCTTCCTTGACGAGCCGACTGGTTCTCTGCCGGGTCCGCCCTCGCCTTCTTCACATCCTCCTCCTCCTCCTCCAACGAGGCCAAAATCTGTTCTTCCCCGTGGCCATTTATGGAATGAGGGGGTGGTTTCGGAGATAGACGTGGCATTCCTTCCTCCCCGGCACTTCATGAGTAGTGCTGCACTGACTCGACCGGCTCTGGATGAGCTGCATTTGAACCAGAGGGAGCTTTGTCGGTCGGTGGGGTACATCCAGACTCTGATCCTGGTTCGGGAGCATTACGCCCGGGTTAGTGCTGAAGTTCAGAGGTTGAGGGCGGAGAGGGAGGAGCTGACGAAAAGCCTGTCTGTGATAGAGGCTAAGGCCGCGTCTGCTGGCAAACTCAAGGAGGAGTTGGAGGTGGCTGAGGCTAAGGCCAGGTCGGCTTAAGAGGAGCTTGTGAAGGCCTGGGCCGAGCGAGATGTGGTCCGGGCGGAGTTGGATGCTGCTCGGGCGGAGCGAGATGCTGCGAAGGCTGCGGCGGTGAAAGCCGATCAGGAGCTCCAGCTCTCCCGGGCGGGTGCCGAGAAGGTGGCTGAGGAGTGCGCCCGGGCCTAGAAGGGCATGTCGGAGGGCCTTGCTGCGTTGAAGGTCCTTCAGCAGCAGCGTGCCTCCTTGGCGGAGGAGAAGGATGGGCTTCAAAAGGCTCTCGACGCCGAGAAGGTGGGTCGGCAGGAGGCCCTGGATGCTCTGGTGGAGACCGCCGCAGAGTGTTTTAAGCAGGCTCTAGTGCAGATCCGGTACTTCAACCTGGGTGTTGACCTGAACGTGGACGGGTATGACTACCGTGCCTTCGTTCAGGAAGATGGGACTCTGATCCCTTATGAGTCTCCTGCCGCTGAGGGTCCTGCCGATGCTTCTCCTGCCGCTGAGGGTCCGGCTGGTGCTTCTCCTGCCGCTGAGGGTCCGGCTGGTGCTGAAGACGAGCCTTAGCTTTTGTTTTGCTGGTTCCTTTTCTATTTTGGGTCGTTGGTGCCCTTGTAATTTGTCGAATGACTTTGGCCTTTGCGCCGTTTTGTACAGACCTTTCTGAGTAATGAATGATTTCGATTTTTACCATCCTTTTACTGCAATTCCGAGCTTGTTTGGTTACCTTAGGCAATGAATGGTTTGTTTTCCGTCATCATCCTTTTGCCTTGGTTCAAATGTGTGTTTACCGCATAGGCCGTCTAGACGTCTCAGACAATGGGTAATTTCATCACTCTTTTGTCTAAGGTTAAGTGTTTGTTGGCCGCATGTGTACAGGCCGTTTTGATGCCTTAGACAATGAGTGTTTTATGCTCCGATCCTCTTTTGCCTAGGCTTAGATGTGTGCCGGCTGTGTGTGCACAGGCCGTTTGTACTCTACCATACTTTGCGCGTGGGAGGTTGGGGCAAGGTTGTCTTGTTTTAGCCTCGTCAAGCATGACTAACCGTACTGCCTCGGCCCGGCTTTCACACAGCCGGGCTCTAACTTTCTTAGTCGGATTAGATTCTACCGGTGTAAGGGCAGGACTATCACGTGTCTAACCGAGGCTTCGTTTGCCTCAGGTCGGACATTTTGACCTGATCAGGGTCGGCATGGTAGACTGCTTGCTTAGCCGGGCGAGCGTTGACGCGTCAATTTCACGAAGGGCCACACGTGGCTCCTTCGCCGAGCTCTAACCAGTGCCTGTCGGAGTACAACAGCCGGTTTTTGTACATCTAGATGTTTTTTAGTTTTGTCGGCCGGGTACGTGACCTCAGGGCGTTTTTCATTTTTGGCCAAGCTTCATGGCTCCGGCTTAATGCTTAGGCGAATTTCGTGCACATTCGTAAATCTCCTCAATGGGATCCTTTATTGAAAAGAAATAGCCCTAAGGGGCTTTACAAAGCAACTTGATTAGAAAATGTCATAACTCGAGAATAGAAGAAATAACATGAACACAAATGAAAGCAATGAAAGCAAACACTGCCGAAAGGGGATCTAGCTATAGTAGATTTTCAGTTTGTCGGCATTCCATGTTCTTTTGACCGGCTTCCGTGCCAAGGTTTCGAGGATGTATGCTCCTCCGTCGAGCTTTTCTTTGATCCGGTAGGGGCCCTCCCAGTTTGCCGCCAGCTTCCCGTCCTTGGCATTCTTGTTGCCTATATCGGCCCGTCGGAGTACTAGGTTCCCACGGTTAAATGACCGGGGTCTGACCTTTCTGTTGTACTTAGCCGCGAGTAACTGCTTGGCGGCTAATTCTCGGCAGTGCGCCGTGACTCGGATTTCGTCTATGAGGTCCAAATCAATTTTCAAGGTGTCGTCGTTCGACTCCTGCCCTTCTTGTCTGGCTCTGACCTTTCTCCAGGATGGCTGTCCGATTTCAACCGGGATCATTGCCTCGCATCCATAGGTTAGCCTGTAGGGGGTTTCCAGGGTCGAAGACCGTACGCTGATTCGATATCCCCAAAGAACACTGTGGAGCTGCTCGGTCCAGTTGGTGTCGGCTTGCAACATCCGCCTCTTGAGTCCGTCCAGGACGACTTTATTGGCGGCTTCGGCCTGGCCATTCGACTGGGGGTGTTCTACGGACGAGAAGTGCTGCTTAATGTCCAGGTTGGACATTAGCGCTTGGAATCGATGGTCCGTGAACTGGGTGCCATTGTCCGTGACGACCTCGGCTGGTATCCCGAAGCGGGAGACGATGTTGTGCTGGAAAAACTTTATCACTCTAGCCGAGGTTATCGTGGCGAGTGGCTCTGCTTCGATCCACTTGGTGAAGTAGTCTACCTCGACTATGAGCCATCTGCATTGCCCTTGCGCCGGTCGGAATGGTCCGAGGATGTCCATGCCCCATTTGTAGAAGGGCCAGAGGGCTGGCATTCCTTTTAATTCAGAGGGTGGCGGCCATATGATCCTAACGTGTTTCTGGCAACTGTCGCACGTCTTTGCTTTTTCCATGGCGTCATGCTTCATGGTAGGCCAATAATACCCGGCGTGCAGTGCCTTTCTGGCGAGGGCCTTGCCCCCCATGTGGTGGCCGTTGCTGCCTTCGTGCAGTTCGGCCAGCACGTATCTTGCTTCAGACTCTCCAAGGCACCGCATCATCGGACAGTGGAGTCCTTTTCTGTACAGTTGGTCATCAACCATAGCGTAGAGCGTGGCTTCTCTGATCAGCTTCTTGGCCTCGGTCGAGTCGGTAGGGACAATTCCCCTTTCGAGGTAGTCTTCTATCGATTTCCTCCAGTTTGCCCCGACCGAGATGGCCATAACGCAGCTTGGTTCAGTGAGGTTCTACTGGATCACCGTCCTGTGATTGTCCGGTCCGTTGGTACTTGCCAGCTTGGAAAGGATGTCGGCCCGGGCGTTCTCCTCTCTTGGGATATGGGAGACGGCGACTTCTTCGAACTCGGCCATGAGCTCTTTGGCTCGGTTCAGGTACTTAGCCATAAGAGGGCCTTTTGCTTGGTAGCTGCCGTTGATCTGTGCGGCGACTAACTGCGAGTCGGTTAAGACCTTTACTCGTTGCGCGCCGTTCTCTTTTGCTTGTAGTAGTCCGGCCAGAAGAGCCTCATACTCGGCTTGGTTGTTGGAGGTCGGGAACTTGAGTTGGAGGGAGTGTTCTGTAGTGACCCCTTGTGGGCTCTCCACGATTACTCCCGCGCCGCTGCCTTTAGCGTTGGAGGATCCGTCCACATAGACTTTCCAGGTCCCTTCATTCGTCACTGCCGGGGTGAGTTCCCTGATGAAGTCTGCCAATGCCTGGGACTTGATTGCCTGCCGGGCTTCAAAAGCAATGTCAAACTCGGACAGTTCTATGGCCTAGTTGGTCATTCTTCCCGCCAGGTCGGGCTTGTGGAGTATCTGCCGGATCGGCTGGCTGGTTCGTACCACTATCCGATGTCCTTGGAAGTAAGGCCGGAGCCTTCTGGCCGCGGTGAGTAGGGCGAAGGCCACTTTCTCCAGTTTCTGGTACCGAAGTTCGGAGCTTTGTAGGGTCTTACTGATAAAGTAGATCGGCTTCTGTCCGGCCTCGGTTTCTCTTACCAGGGCGGCACTGACGGCTTCATTGCCGATGGACAAGTAAAGGAATAGGGTTTCTCCTGGACTCGGCTTGGTTAGCACCGGGGGGTTGCCAGGCATCGTTTAATTTCCACGAAGGCAACATCACGCTCGGGATTCCAGCCGCCTTGGGTTTCTTTCTTCAGTAATCTGAATAGCGGTAGGGCCTTCTCGGCTGACTTTGGAAGGAACCCTTTCAGGGCGACCAATCGGCCAGTCAGCTGTTGTACCTCCTTCTTGGTTCTTGGGGGCTGCATATCGAGGACGGCCTTGCACTTGTCCGGGTTGGCTTCGATTCCTCGGTTAGTCAGCATGAAGCCCAAAAATTTCCCAGCTGGAACTCCGAAGGCACATTTGGCCGGATTCAACCTGATTCGATGTCTTCTTAGTTTCTCAAACGTCTGTTCTAGGTCCCGGATGTGGTCTTCTGGAAGTTTCAACTTGACGATCATGTCGTCGATGTAGACCTCTATGTTGCGCCCAATCTGGTCCTTGAAAACTCGGTTCATCATCCTCTGATACGTGGCCCCGGCGTTCTTCAGTCCGAATGGCATGACGTTGTAGCAGTAATTTGCCTTATCCGTCATAAAGGCGGTCTTTTCTTGGTCGTCGGGATGCATGGCAATCTGGTTGTAGCCGGAGTAAGCATCCATGAAGGAGAGGAGTTGGTACCCGGCTGAGTTGTCCACAAGCTTGTCGATATTAGGCATCGGGTAGGAGTCCTTTGGGCAGGTCTTGTTGAGGTTGGTGTAGTCGACGCACACTCTCCATTTGCCGCTTGGTTTGAGGACCATCACTACGTTGGAGAGCCAGGTGGTGTATTGCACCTCTCGGATGAAACCGGACGCTAGGAGCTCCTCAATATGGTCCTCGAGGGCCTTCTGCCTGTTGTCTGCGATGTTCCTCTTCTTCTGTGCCACAGGTCTTGACCCCGACCACATGCCGAGCTTGTGGCAGCAGAAGTGGGGGTCGATGCCAGGTACTTCGGCCGAGGTCTAGGCGAAGACGTCTTGGTTCTGCCTCAGAAAGCGGGTCATACGAGCTTTTAGGCCGTTCTCCATATCTCGGCCGATTTTGGCGGCCTTCGAAGGGTCCTCGCCTAGCACTATCTCCTCCAGTTCTCCTTCCGGCTCAGGCCTCGGATTATCCTGCTCTCGGAGGTCGAGCTCTACCATGTTGATCGGCTGCCGCGGGCGTGTGTCAGAGTCGGCTTCGGCTACTTGCTCGGTGGATCCGAGCCGAGGTGGAGATGAGGGTCCTCCTTTCTCGACCCGGAGAGTTTCGAAGTAGCATTGCCTCGACTCTTTCTGGTCTCCGGATACCACAACTATCTGGTTTTTGTTCTTATCCATCTTCAGCTTCTAGTGCTTAGTGGACACTAGTATGCCCCAGTTGTGGATTGTCGGCCGTCCTAGGATGATGTTGTACGGGGACCGGAAATCAGCGACAATGAACCTCACTCGTTCGGATTTCAAGGCTTCTTTGGTCCCGAGGGTCAGCCTCAGGTTAATGTAACCTTTGGGGAAGGACTGCTTGCCGTTGAATCCAATCAGGGTGGTCTTGCACGGCTTGAGATCCTCTTTGTCGAGGTGCATCCTTTTGTAGGCATCCCAGCTTATAATGTCGGCCGAGCTTCCTGCGTCAACAAAGATTCTTTTAACTCGGCAATTAACCAAGGTTCCAGTGATTACCAGTCCATCCAGATAGCCGGGTATGACGTCTTTCAGCTCTTCGTTAGTGAAGGTTAGGGTGGGCGGCCTCGGCTTCTTGGGATCCTCCTTGAACTTTGGGAGGTCTCGGATGGTCAGCACCTCGCGGAGGTACTTCTTCCGCTGGCTTACAGTGTCTCCGCCGCATCCAAACCCTCCGCTGACGACGTTGCACTGGAAATCCACATCCAGAAATTCGTCGTTAGAGGCAGCCTTCTGCTTTTTTCCGGACTTTCGAACTTCCCTGGGCGAACTTCTAGTACGACCGCGGTCACTGCGCTTGCCATTTGTCCTTCCCTGGGTCTTGATAACATACTGACGCAGCTTCCTGTCCCTTACAAATTTTTCGATAGCGTCACGGAGGTCATAGCATTCGTCAGTAGTGTGTCCGTGGCAATCGTGGAATGTGCAGAACTTGGTACGGTCCGTGTTGGAGCGTCCTCTGACTGGCCTGGGCTTGTCGGCCCTTTTCATCTCGGTCTGGGCTACCTCTTTACATACCTGAGACCGAGGGACATTCAACGGGGTATAGCTATTGTATTTGGCCTTTTGTTCGGCTCGGTCAGGCTTGGCTCGGTTCTCACGGTTCCGTCTCCTGGGGTCGGCCTTTGTCCCTCTTGGCCGTTCTTCATCGCTGGGCGGATTTTTCCTAATTCGTTTAGGTTCATCGGCGTTGGCCGCTTCCATCTGCTCCACCTCCAGATACTTCTTTGCCTGGGTGTAGAACTTGGTCAAGGTGTACACTGGGTTCTTACATAGGTAGCCGGGATGACGGGTCTAGTCCGTTGACCAGGCAGTGTACGTGAACCTCCTCGGGCAGCGACCGCACCTGCATGGCTACATCACGGAACCGATCCAAGTACTTCTGTGGGGCCTCACCTTTCCTCTGTCGTACCTTACTTAGTGTGAATGTGGTATTTGGCTGTTTCTTGCTAGTGGTGAAATGCAACTCGAACTTGCGTCCGAGGTCTTCATAGCTCCAGACCGAGTTATCCGGGAGGGAGCTCAGCCATCTGTGTGCGGGTCCGTTCAGAGTAGCCGCGAAGAGACGCTGGACGACTGGGCCGCTAATCTGTCGCACCCACATGAGCTTTTCGAACACGTCAAGGTGGTTGCGTGGATCTTGGGTTCCGTCGTACTTCGGAAGGTCGGCCAGATCGAAGTGCTTCGGATAACGGGCCGTGGCCACATCCCTCGAGAACGGGGATCTGCCGGAGTCAGACAGGTATGTGACTCGATATTCGCGGGGGGATCCATGGCGAGGTGATCTATGAGTTCGGGGAGTTCTGTCCTCCACGCGGCGTTCTTCTCGGTCTCGGCCCTTACTGGCCGCCCGATCGGTGTGGTTAGGACCGTCACCGTGGTTTCTGACGTTCTCTAGGAGCTGTTGTCGGCCTTGCTCCATCTCCGTCCTTCGCTCCGGCTCGCCATTGTCGCGGCGTGGGTTCCTCGGCTCGGAGCTGCTCGAGGAACTGCTTTCATCCACGGGGGCCCTCCTTCCTCTCCTATGATTCCTCCGGCGGTTTCCCTGCCGGCGATCGTTCTCGAGCACGTCCTGGATCATTTGGCCAAAGTCTTCAAAGTCAGCCCGTCTCTGTAGGTCGTCTCGTTTCTCCTTGTTTTCCAGCCTCTGGAGGAATGACTCCTGCGTCCGTCGAAGGATGCGGACGTCGGCTTCGACTGCCTGGACGTCTCGCACCTGGGGTTCTGTGCGCGCTTCTTGCAGTGGCTGCTCTTCTGCGAAAGGGGAGGTCGCCGTGTCTGTGACATGCCCTTCCGGGGTGTTTTCTCGCCGCGGTTGTTCCAGGGGTTGATCTGGTGGAGGGCGGCTTGGCTGGGGGTCCCCACCCACCGGCGGCGGTGGTGGATTTCTGCTGTGGCTTCGAGTGTTTGTCATCAGTGGTCACGGGGATAGAAGTTTATAGCTCCCCACGGTCGGCGCCAATGTTCTGTCCTAAGAACACAAAGATTGGACTTGACTAGGTTGTCAAGCCTAGAGCCTACGTACCCTTTGAAGGGATCAAAGTCCACGTAGTTCGCAGTAAACTTGGAGGCGTGAAGCCAAGGGAGTGGGGTGTGTGCTCTGTGTAACAGAAGGTAAATAGAGCATAAGATAGAACGTGTGCACCTGTTTAGGGTTTCCTTCTATTTATAGAGGAGGTAGGTGCGAGAATCTCGGCATTAATGACCGGTACCCGGGGTCGAGATATCAGGGGCTGATATCTCAGGGTTGTGATTGGGGAGGTTCCCCTTTAATGAGATCCTAAATCAGTGGGATCTCAGATCCTTACCCGTTATAACGTAGATTCTGTTCTTAGGCATGGTTGGGCCGTGGTCTGGTTATGGGCCTATTGGGTCGGTCCGTAACACTACTCATTGTTTAATATAAATCATTGGATTAAATATCAAATTTGCCATGGAAGTTTCCCAAATGGAGCGTCCAGCACCCGGAAGTTTTTTGGGTACCAAATTTGCCCCGGAAGTATTGAAAAGGTATCAAATTTACCCAAAAGTGATGGAAGTCCACGTAGATGCCACGTCATCACACGTGGCATGCCACCTCATCAATCAAAAGTATCATTTTTGCCCTGGAAGTTTTCATTAAGGAGCAATTTTGCCCCGGAAGTTTTCATTGAGGAGCAATTTTACCCTGGAAGTTTACAAAAGTAGCAATTTTGCCCTTCTTTTAAATTCCACGTGTGATGAGGTGGCATGCCACGTGTGATGAGGTGGCATGCCACGTGGACAGTTAGTCAAACTTAACGGTCAAAATTAACGGATGGGCAAATTTGCTACCTTTTTCATACTTCCGGGGCAAATTTGGTACCCAAAAAACTTCCGGGTGCTGGGCGCTTCATTTGGGAAACTTCCGTGGCAAATTTGATATTTAACTCTAAATCATTTGTATTATATCCTGGCATGCCCTTTTATAAGTTATTTGTACCACATTTTTTAAACCTAGAAAAACATTGAATGAATAAATTTTTTATATCTGTCCTTATCAATGAAATGGTGCTAGTATATCTTTTTATCTCTATGTATTTAGACATCTCTCTTCTCTCTATCCCATGTGCCTATCCAATAGTGAATAAGAGTAAAATTGACAAAATTGAGTTTATTATCCTACAAATGATTTATATTTCGAGTAAAATATTTTGGGTACAAGTAACTTATAAAAAGGTATAGAGTGGTACCAAGAAAAACATTAAATTTTTTTTTTTTGCATTTGCCCTTATTGAAGTTTTTTAATCTTTTTATTTTAAAAATGATTTTCCCACCTCTCTCCTCTTTTTCTCATTTCAATGGGGAGAAAATTGACAAAACATCATGAATTACCCAACATGTCACTTATGTATTAACCAAACTTTTTCCCCCCCTACAATTGACATATTTAGGCACAGAGTGATATACTCCCTTTAGTCCATAATATAGAGCACTTTAACTAATTCATAGAAAATAAAAAGTAACAATTAACTCATTGAATATGTTTTATTTTTTATTTTAAAAAAAAATCTACTTTTATCCTTATTGAAAAATGTATTTGAAAATTTAACGATGGCTAAATTAGAAATGAGCATTAATTAAATGAATAAAATTGAAAAATAAGTATTAATCACCTTACAAATGACTTATATTTCTTACTAAACTGTTATTCTAAAAGTGCATATTGTGGATATGAGGGAGTACCCTTATATTATAAGAGTTTACTTTTATTAATACATATGTATTAATAGTGTATAATTAAATAATTAAAATATAAAAAATGACAACAATTTTATTTAAATATATTTTAAATTCAAATAATTGAAATTAAATACATCAACATTCATAATTTATCATACTCAAAAAAAGAATTTTTTATAAAATTCATATATAAAGTTACTGAGTGTGATCAAATAAAAAAGCTAATACAAGTTTAAGAGTGAGTTAATATGATTTTGTAAGCTGTAAATGTAAAAACAGTAAACTCAATGTGTGAACTTATAAGTTTGATTTAGACTATGTTTGGTTTGAGGGTAAGGTAGGGGAGGGGAGGATGCCTTACCTAGTTTGATTTGAATTTTAGGAGGGGGGGAGAGGGAGAGGAGGGTGCCTTACCTCAAAATTTAGCCTTCCCTCCCTCATAAAATTCAAACCAAACCATGGAAGGCACCCTCCTCTCCTAAAATTTAGGAGGGGAGGGAAGGCTAAATTTTGACTAAACCTCAAAATTTAGACTATGTTTGGTTTGAGGGTAAGGTAGGGGAGGGGAGGGACGGGAGG
Source organism: Acacia crassicarpa (assembly GCA_034222035.1). Lineage (NCBI taxonomy): Eukaryota > Viridiplantae > Streptophyta > Magnoliopsida > Fabales > Fabaceae > Acacia > Acacia crassicarpa. The sequence continues at coordinate 17,995,294 of JAWXYG010000004.1, read as the reverse complement.
GGAGGATGCCTTATCTACTTTGATTTGAATTTTAGGAGGGGGGAGAGGGAGAGGAGAGTGCCTTATCTCAAAATTTAGCTTTTCCTCTCTCCTAAAATTCAAACCAAACCATGGAAGACACCCTCCCCTCCTAAAATTCAAACCAAACTAGGTAAGGCACCCTCCCCTCCCCTACCTTACCCTCAAACCAAACATAGCTTTAGTTTACAATTATCACAAGGTTAAAAGAGACCCAAACAGTTTTGTAAGGTAAAATTATAAAATTGATAAACTCAAAGAGTTAACTCATAAATTTGACATCAATAAACCTATGCATATCTCATGCAATAAGCACCACATACAGTGCTAATCACAAAACTTGTTTGTTAATTATCTAGCTCTTATATTTAAAAAAAAAAAACCAAGTATAGTTGCTCATCATATTCATCCTATTTTGACATTACTAATTTTAAATGATACATTTTAAAGAAAAATATGTTTTTTTTAAAAAAATGATAGCTTAAAAGATTATCTTTATTTAATACTCTATACCATATTTATTAAAATAATTATTTTTTTAAAAAAAATTAACCTAGAGTAACAATCAAAGTTATTAAATCTAGACCAGTCTTTGAGCTGATCAAAGCTATAGGTAAAAGGTCAGTGGGTCAGTTCGGAGTCAACCTAAAAGCCAAACTGGTGGGGAATAAAAAATAATAATTTAAATTCTTATCATACCATGCAAATATTAAATATTAATGCAAAACCTTGAATAATCACTAACAAGCTAATCATATGCTTATCTAACCGTCTTTATAATTTATTTAATATATTGACATCATAATATCAATGATAATTCATAACAAATTTTTTTACCTACAATCCTTTAATTTAATAACCAAACTCATAGTTATTAGCACTAAAATTATCATTAATTTTCACCAATTTGTCCTATACAGTTTATGCCCCTAACCCCGAGTTGGGTATTTGCCTAATTTAATGGCCAGTCACCGGTTTTCAGGCTGACCTGTTAAGGTTTAATAAAATTGTTGCCGATCAAATTTGATAAGTGAGGATGTATATAGGGGTGTACATAATGTCCATCTGCCCTGTTCGCTCGCCCACACCCAATGAAAAATTGCCTTGCCCAACCCTAAGAAAAATAGCCTGGAAAAAATTGGATACAATTGGGTTTGACATTTTTGCAGACAATGCTGGGCATCGGGTAGGATTTGTTGCTCTGCCCATTTGATCCTGCCTAGTAGTGTATATAATATTTTTTATTTTTTATCTTTTAATAGAATAAAAAAAAGTATTTTATAGTTTATATTTTTTTTAGGGTTAAGGTGCAAAAATACACATGTGCTTTTTTCCGAGGAGCGCCCAGTAGCAAGTGCTTTTTTTGGGTGCAAAAGTGCACACGTGGTTACAAATTAAGTGCAAAAATACTTTCACCGTTAAGTTTGACTTTGACCGATGACGTGACATTTCAAAGGTGCAAAAATACACATGTGATTTGTCAAGAAGAGCGTCCAACAACAAATTTTTTTTATTTTAATAATTTTATTTTAATTACTACTGGGTGCTAAAAAGATATTTAGAATACTGACCTGTATTGAAAAAATACTTCATAATCTTGAAAAATTATTTTTAGATCTGAAAAAAAATATTTCAGGGTACTAACTGGTACTAAAAAGATACTTTGAAGTATTTTTTCTGTACCAGTCAGTATCTTGAAAGTACTTTTTAGTACCAGTCAGTACCCTAAAATATTTTTTTCAGTATCCTTTTACTACCGGTAAACACTTGAAATATTTTTTCAAGATCCTAAAATCATTTTTCAAGATTATGAAGTATTTTTTCAGTATCAGTCAGTATCCTATTAGTACTGGTCAATACTTGAAATATTTTTTCAAGATCCTAAAATAATTTTTCAAAGTTATGAAGTATTTTTTCTGTACTAGTCAGTATCTGGAAAAAATATTTCAGGGTACTGACTAGTACTAAAAAGTACTTTCAGGATACTGACTAGTACAGAAAAAATACTTCATGATCATGAAAAATTATTTTAGGATCTTGAAAAAATATTTCAAGTATTGACTGGTACTAAAAGGATACTGACTGATATTGACAAAATATTTCAGGGTATTGATTGGTACTAAAAGTACTTTCAGGATACTGACTGGTACAGAAAAAATACTTCATAATCTTGAAAAATTATTTTAGGATTTTGAAAAAATATTTCAAGTATTGACCGGTACTAAAAGGATACTGACTGATACTAAAAAAAAAATACTTTAAAATCTTGAAAAATTATTTTATGATCTTAAAATAAAATTATTAAATTAAAAAAAATTTGTTGTTGGGCGCTCTTCTTGACAAATCACATGTGTATTTTAGCACCTTTGAAATGCCACATCATCGGTCAAAGTCAAACTTAACGGTCAAACGGTATTTTTGCACCTAATTTGTAACCACGTGTGTACTTTTGCACCCAAAAAAAGCATTTGCTACTGGGCGCTCCTCGGAGAAAAGCACATGTGTATTTTTGCACCTTAACCCTTTTTTTTAATAAAATAGTATTATATATTTCTTGCAAATTATATAACTTATAATATAAAAAAAAAATATCCTCATTTCTTCAACTCTTCCCTTTTCCCATTGTCGGACTCGGATGGCAAATTAGTTTCTTCCTAGATGCTACACATGGAGAGGGGGCAATGTAATGGTTACAGTTGTCGGTTGGCTAATGGTGGATGAATGTATACAAGGCTTATAATTGCAAATTTTTGATGCCTTGTATTTAATGAATTATGGATGTTATTTAATATTTCAGTTATGGATATTTGACTATTTGTTATTTTGTTAAGACATATGATTGTCTTTTTAATTTCAAGATTTAAATTATAAACTTATGTTTGAATATTCCGAAGTGTAGAATTTTGGATTTCATTTGAAGTTTGTAATATTGTTTATTAGGTATGACTAAAGCTATTTTTTTCACATAAGGCGTGGTAAGGTTACAGGATATTGTCACTTGGGCAGGGAAGGGCCGCCTTGCCCAACTCATTATTGCTCTGCTCAAAAATTTTAGGGCTTTTATTAAGTAGAGTCAGGCACTGAGCCACATTTTACTACCCACTGATGTATTGGGCAAGGCATAGTCTCGCCCTACCCTGAACACCCTAGATTCACATCAGTCATTCCATATTTAAGACATGGTAATTAATAATTACCAGCATAACAGCTTTGACGTTGTCCATGGTAAGGCCCCTTCTTCCTTAATACTCAACAGAGCAGAGCGAAGACTATCTGCTTCACCTCCGATCCGATGAACCCACATGGTGCAGCTTTAGTGGCACTTATGATCTTATCAAGAACTGGATCAAGCAAGCGATTCATGGCCTCCCACTTACCCTTCATCCCTGTAATCGCAGCAAGCCATTTCTGATGCCAAGGAAATAATTCACAGATGCTTATCAAGCTCGACGCGCGACTTCATTACTTCTCCCCGTAAGCCGCCGCCCTTGAAACGATGCTGAAGACGGTGGAGAAAATCTTCTCCGTCAGGTTCACCGGCGATGATGAAGACCTCACTTGTTGTTGTAACTCTCTCATCAAACTTGACGCTTCTTTTTCTCTCAGTGCTTGGTATTTTCTTACACTCTGGGCGTTTACCTGTTGATATATGGTGGAAAATTTAAGGAAAATCTCAATGATAACGAGCTTGGAACTTTCTATATAAAAAAACACACTCGGTTTGTTTGTTGTGCTTGATACAAGAGTTAGTAGACGGATTTGAATAGATTAATAAAATTAGTTGTTAGTTATTTTATTGTGATTATCCTTAGAGAGAAACTATTTAATGTGAAAAATTATAAATTTCTGATACAAGATAAATTAATGTCTTTATATCTAGAATATATTCAATTTATGATTTTAGCTTTTATATTAAAGATCAGAGTACTATGAGAAATGGTTGAACACCTAAGAAAAACCAAACTCACTCATGCATGAATGTAATTGGATTAGGGTTCCCTCCAAGGAGAGTCCTTACAGGGAGAGCTAATCAGATATGAACCATATTTAGATCTGATCTTGGATGGTCAATATTTAAGTTTTTTAAAAATGGATTTTTTTAAAAATCATTTTAAAAAAATAACAATTACGAGATTATTTTTATTTTAGAACATATATTTATCAAAATATTAAAAAAAAAACATAAACTTTTAAAAAAACAAATCCATACTGTTAGATTAGATTAGATCTGGGTGACCCAACAGGGATTAGCTCTCTTACAATCACACATGCACACACATATTACCATCTGTATAGGATACAATTTTCTGAGAAGCTTCCAGTGCTCTCCGACGAGGGAGAAGGTGATGTTGGTGCTGCCCTGTAGAGAACTATATCGGCAGCAGGGATGACGGGGTCTCAGAGCGAAGATGGCATTATAGGCAGATCTACATAGAAGAGAAGGGGGCAAGTGCTCCCCCTTGAGTTTGGGAATTGAGAATTTTTTTAAAAAAAGATTTAAATTAATATATATTTGAATTGTTGTCCGTCCTTAAATTAAGTGTTCATCCTCAATATATCAAGACTGCACTTCGTAATTGAATAGGAAATGAATGATTGTTTAGTGCCTTATATTGAAAAAGATGTATTTGATAACATTGATAATAAGATAATTATGATGGAATTCCAAAAATTAAGGCCTAAAAGGATGACATTGTAATTATTTTTATTGTAATATACTTCTGTTATTAAAATATATGTACTTGAACTTATTGAATGTTTACTCTTTATTGTAATTTATGTAGCTACATTTCTAATAGCATTTAGCCTTACTTTTTTAAATGAAAAGTTTGTAAAATAGTTCTTTCTCTTATTATATCATCAATATTTACTTTTTTAAGGGGTGTTTTTCATGGGTGGAGGATGAGGAACGTAAGGGATCGAATTCTAAGAAAAATGGGATCACAAATTTGCATATTAATGGGGTAGGCTGTTTAATAATAAATTAATACTGGTAGGCATAAGTGGCGCTTTTTTCTTTTATTTTTTTATCTTCCCCAGCTAGGAAATTATCAATGCCACGTCACTTTCTAAGTCAACATTTTCAATCAACCAACTTTGAACGTAATGGGAATTAACGGTTTTGGTATTTTTGTTCTCATTTTAAAAATTTATGGGCATTATTACACCTCTAAAAAACATGTGTCGTTGTGTGGAGTTTAGGGAAGAATTTACTCCCTCCAGTCCTTATTATAGGACCACTTTTGTAATGTAATTGCTTTACAAAAGTAGTCATATAATTAGAGCCGGAGGTAGTAATATTTTTGCACCTTAACTACAATTTTTATATCTATCAATCTTTTCTTAACTTACCTTTATTAATATCCTCAACTTATTTAACTAATTTTCTTAATGTAACCAAATTAGGTAAATATGTCTTATATTAAGAAAGAAGTATGTTTTTATATTACCATATAATATATGAAGTATTTAAATCAAATATTTGAGAAACTATGACCTTATCTTTGTTGATGTTATTTGTCAAATAATTCCGTTTTAAATTGGTTTGATCTAAAACATCTCGTATACCTTTTATAAATAAAAAACATCATATACCGAGTTTTTAATTTTTGGAAAACTAGGACCATATCTATGTCTTAGGAAGAGCTAGAAAGAGGGAACAAGATGTTAAATCTTCATATCTTTTGTAAGAGTTTATGAAGAAACAAGTAAACAAATATATGGCTGTAATTAATTAAATAGTATTAGAGACACTGAAATTTATTAACATGGACAATTTAAAAGTAAAAACCACATGTGGTCTATACAAAGAAGATCATATCCATTCTAATCAAATTAGGGTACAAGAGAGTCTTAGTCATAAGCACAAACATAAGCAATCACCCAAGTCATACAACCAAAGCTACAAGCTTATAATAGATAATAAAGAATCTAAAAATATACCCAGAAAAATAGAGTTCACTATAAACACAATTTATCTCACATCAGGCTTCCAAACAGAAACTCGACCATTGAGGACAACGCATTGGAAGTTGCAAATCTTTTGACCAAATTTTAGCTTGATCCAATGATTAATGAGTATGCAAACATTGATTTATATATCGAGACTATCCTGTAAAGTTATATTTTTCACTTTCTCTTTCTGTTTTCCTCCCTTAAAAAAGCTTCCAAAGAACCATTGAGCATTTGGATGAACTAGTAAGGAATTGTTCCATTTTAATCAGAAGGGTCCTCCGACTCGATCTAGAATTGTATCAAAAATTAACTTATAATACCGGATGATATTGAAAAAATAATTTAAGATGATGGATACAACTTAATTATATTTTATTTATATTGTAGCTAGTCCCACGTTGGGATTGTCTTGAACAAGGGACTTTATAAAGCCTTAGATTCTCAAATCCTAACAGCTAAATTTTTGGACGGGGTTACCCCAAGGATTTATCAACACTTCAAGTTGAAGTGTGGACAGGATACCAATTGGATGTGACCTCATTTAGATAGGGGAAGAAAAGGTAAAAATAATATAACTATAAATTTAAACCCTGTGAGTAAGTGACTGCATAATTACAAAAGTTTTGGTTTTTATATTCGACCATTAGTCATATATGGGCACATCATAGTTAAGGTTCACAAATGAAAAGGATTGATAATCTGACATCATAAAGGAGGTTCAACAATTGGTTATCTAGGCATATCTCTGTCTAAGATCTCCAACAACAATAAGCTTATATATGTAGCATAAGGTTGATGAGTTAATGGAATCAACAGTAAATCCTGCTTTCTTTTTAACAGACAAGCCAACAGATTCAGACATGTCAAGATCTTGAGGCTTATTAATTATTACAAAATTCACTCACTAGTTGAAATTTGTTTAGAGACGCAGGGTGCAACCATGTTCATATTCAGCTACTATATGCGTGGCTCGTGGGGTTCGGACTCTCATTATTTTGACATATAAAAGCTCTGGATGCACGGAATATGCCAATTATAGAAAAGGCAATGTTTTAACTTTTAAAAGTTAGTAGTACCTTCACATCCGGTACTAATTATAATAAGACAAAGTCTGTAATTTGTATTATAAACTTTATCTTATAATTAGGATAAGATAGAGTATAATTTTTCAGAAAAAAGTATGCTTTATTTTTTAAAAAAAGTACTCTCTTTGTTTCTGAATATAAAACATATTTGAGAATTTAATTTTTGTCATAAATATAAGACATAATTTTTATATTTAACAATATAATTTTTCTTGACTTACTCTTATTGATGCTTCTTTAACAATAATTAAGAAGATAAGGAAATAAGGGAATTAAGAGATATAATTAGAAAGTTTTAGAAAATATGTATGATACTAACTAACTTTATTAATTTAATCAAGAAAAAAATGACTTATATTAAGAATCAGAACAGAGGGAGAACATTTTTATATGGGAAAATCCTATATAAAGCTGTTTGAAATATAAAAATTCTAAGGTATGTTGGTAAATTCAATAAATCCCTAATTAAGTTATTAACCCAATTTAAATTTTCAAAATTTAAATTAAATGACACCACTGTCCTCTCAGAGTTTCCTCCCTCATCTTAAAAGGGTTTCAGTACTTTTTAACTTATTTTTACAATAAGTGTAAATATATATAAGCATTCATATATAATAAAATAAAATATGATTAACTTATATCAAAGAAATTTTATGTTTTGTGGAAGAATGATCAAGAATAATTCTAAAAAAAAAAAAAAGTATCACCCCCAATATTAATTAAATAATTTCTAGTTGAACATTGAGAATAATTTTTTTTTGTTCATTGAGAAAAAATGTTAATATAAAAGACAACTTGTTTGATATATCAAACTGCATATCAAAGATTTTCATTAATGATTTTTTAAAATAAAAGATATTTATTAACGAAAAAAAACAACCTATATATCGCATAAGTAAAAGTACATGATTAATGAAGATTTATTTTTTTTATTGACAAAAAACTAATTTGAGTTCTTTCAAAAATAAAATTTTATTCAAAATACTTAGTAAAAACATTTAATTGATAAAGGTGTTATGCGTTTTTTTTAAAAACTCAAATCATTCTTCCTGAATACAAAAACTTCTCTGACTTAAATGAATTATATTTTATTTTATTATATGTTAATGTTAATATATATGCATACTTATTAAAAGACTAAATTAAAGAGCAATTAAATTCTTTCAAGAGGAAATATGATAGATAAGATTAGGAGAGTGTAATAAAATCAATTTACCTATATTTTAAAATCCCAAATTGAGTCTATAACTTAATTAAGGATTTGTTTGATTTAACAATTTGATTTAAAATTTTTTATTTTAAGCAATTTTATATGAGATTTTCCATTTTTATATTACCATAGTTATGAAGTATTTAAATGAACTTTTTGAGAAGCGAGGACCATATCTTTGTTAATGATATTTGTCAATTTCGTCAAAGGTATACTATGTATAAATAAAAAAACATAGTATACCTTTGACTTACTTCTTTAATTTCTTTCTTTTTTGGAGAAAACTAGGACCATACCTATGTGTTAGGAAGAGCTAAGATGAGTGCAACTGAAGTTAAATCCTTCTATTAATTGCACGAGTTTATGAGAAAATAAATAAATATACGATGATAACTAATTAAATAGAACACAAGATATTAGATTTTTAACGTGAAAAATCCCTCAATTTAAGGGGTAAAAACAGCATGTGGTCTAGACAAAACAAAATCATATCCATTATAACAAAAATAGGGAATAAGAGAGTCTTAATCATATGCACTAACACATGTAATTACTCAGTCAAGTAGTCAAAGCTACAAGCTTATAATAGATAATAAAAAAACCTAAAATATACTTAGAAAAACAAAGTTCACTATAAACAAAGTTGTTTTTCTACCAGGCCTCCAAACGATGATCCGACCATTTAGAATGATGCATTGGGCGTTGCAAATATTCTGATTAAATTTCAGCCTGATTTTTTTCTGTCTCTCTTCTTTTTTTTCTCCCTTAAAAAAGATTCCAAACAACCATTGAACGTTTGGATCAACCGGTAAGGGAGTTATTCTATTTTAATCAGAAGGGTTCCCCATATCGATCTAAGAGTTGTATAAAGAATTACTTTAAACCCTACGAGTCAGTGACTTCATAATTACAAAAGTATTAGTTTTTATATTCAACCATCAGTCATATGTAGGCATATCATAGTTGAGGTTCACGAATAAAAAGGATTGATAATATGATATCCTAAAGGAGGTTCAACAATTGGTTATTTAGGCATGGATGTCTCTCTGTCTAAGATCTCCATGTCCAACAACAATAAGCTTATGTAGTACAAGATTGAAGAGTTTTCGAATCAACAGTAAATCCTGCTTTGTTTTCACAGACAAGCCAAAAGATCCAGACATGTCAAGATCTTGAGGCTAGCACTCAGTCGTTTTAATCTAATTGTGGGTTCCAGAAAACAGCGAAAACTAATAAATATGTAGGAAAAATAATTTTTTAAAAAAATGCATTTATTTATGAATGAATAATAGAGAGTAGTAATAAAAAAAAATGATGATAAAGAATGTATAGGGAAAAATGATACAAGAGAAGAAAGGGAATGAATAAACATTTTAATTAATGCAATACATGAAATTAATTAATCATAAAATAAATAAAAATGTATTTATTATTCATATCAACTCAAATGAGACCTTATAAAATTTGAGTGCCTATTTAAAAAATGAGATCTTTATATATAAAGCCGGAGGGAATATCATTATTATTAGGCAACTTCCGATCAAAATGGAAAAGAAAATTTGCCAGAGTTCAACACAAATAATACCAAATGTGATTCCTCGACATAATCTTCTTCCTCAACCAAATGGTATAAACTGAAAATCTGATCCTTTGTAATTCACTTATGAGCTCTCAAGAAATCTTTCTGGGTAAAATATCTCTACTCCAACCCAATAGTTCAGTTCCTCCCAATTGCCCAAGCATTATTCACAATGACTTTGGTTTTTACATTATAAACTATGTCTTATATTTATGACCGGAAGTAGTATATTTTTCCTATTTGGTCTATGATTTCTGTTTTCAAGGTTTAGAGCACCAGGGCAAATTACATGTTAAGCTCATCCATTATCTTAGGTGCTCATCCACCAAAATGACATCGCTTTAGTAGCAAAACGGCATCATTTTGGTAGCAAGTGCAGGATGAGCTCTTAAGCTCATATATAGAGTTGTTAGCATAGTATGCGGACCTCTTAAAGTGCAAAAGATTTTTATTTCTCCTAATAAATATGTTTTTTGAAATTTAAACCTGTGTTCTCTTTCTTATATAATAGAAATGAGACTAATTAACAATGTCAACCTATGCTTCGTTCTCAAAGTTGAGCCCATAACAAATTCAGTCTTGTCTAGGTTTCTTGGAGTGATCCCAATCAAAATAACACACTAATAAGTGTGCTAAAAGAATCTTTGCAATGGCACAACAAACAACATGCCATGACAGATTCTCTTCCCTTTACACCAAACGAAATAACTCAGGCTATGTTTGGATAGGAAAAAAAAAGGTTGGAAGAAAGTAGGAGGAAGTGAATATTAGGAAGAAAAATTTCTAAAAATAATAAAAAGAAATTATTATTTTTGTGAGTTTTTCTTCCTGTTATTATTTCCTTTCTAATTTTCTTCTCATTGGAACATAGTTGGACTCAAAAGAACTATTGATGATGATGATGAAGTCCATTGCTTGGGGTCTCCTGCAATGGCCCAATAATTCGGGCCCATTTGGATGACCTTTTAAAAAAGTTTTTTTTTAGTGCTTATTTTTTAAGCTCCAAATTGAAACTTTTTAAAAAGCAGCACTTTGGCCTTTTTTTTTGTGACTTTTATTTTTTCAAAAAAATATCATTTAAACACATAAATTAATTAAAAAAAGCATTTTTTTGGCATTAAAAAGTACCTTTTTTTTCCTCAAAAAAGCCCATCCAAAAAAAGCAATTGGGTTCTCTCTGTACCCATTGACCTCACCGGTCCGTTTACATTCTCTTAACGTTAAGGGTGCCCAAAATCCACTTCAGAGTCCAAGTAATCAAGATATTGTCAAAAAATATTTAAAAGAAAAGTCACATGTCAAAAAAGCCTCTAGTTATTGACGTATACTGATTTAGTTGTTAATGTTGTATTGATATAGTTGTTAACGTATACTGATTTAGTTGCTAAGATATAGTTGTTAACATATACTGATTTAGTTGTTAATGTTGTACTAATATAATTGTTAACGTTTCTGAAATAATACCTAAAAAGACTCTAAGGCCTTTTTTGACATGGGATTTTTCTTTAAACCTTTTTTTTTAAAAATAATATCTTGGTTATTTGGGATCTGAGGAAGATTTTTCCTAATTATTGTGTGGTGACAATTTTTGACTCATCAATTCTTTGTGAAACAATGTTTTTTAATTAGATACCAACACTATTTGGATAAGGTTACAAATGAAATGGAACCCATAATCTCCAACATTGTTGATGGCTCAATGTGCCATTTACCATCATGTATATTTAGCAAAAAATTAGGTTAGTTTTGACACAAAGTGATACCAAATATACATGTTCTTTTTTTTTTTTAATGTATAAATCAACGTTACAAAATTTTTAGGTAATTGGTCCTTATTGTAGGAAAAAAAAAATATTCAACGCCAAATTCACTACTCAACTTCTTAGAGATAAGTTTAGAATTTAGGATAAAAAATTTGAAATTGTGAGAAAAGATGAAAGGTGGCCCTTGAGTAATAAAATGCAATGTGAAATCAACGTTAAATTTTACAGAGTAAGTTGCATTTTTCTATTACGAGAGTGTCAACGTTGAGAAAATAAATCTCAAATACTCTCTTTGTCCTTCATATAAGATGTAATTACCTAATTTCAAAAATTAGATTAAGAAAATTAGTTAAGTTAGTTAATATAATATTTATTTTCTAAAACACCCTAGTTATTTTCCTTAATCAATTTCTTTCTTTCCCCTTCTCTTGGATTATTGTTAAGGAAGTATCAACATGTATAAATAAGGAAAAAATTAACAAATATTTTAAAAAAGCTTAATATTTAGGACCAAAATCAACTTTAATAGAAATTAGGGGGTGTCCTCTACTGATAGCAGAGACTGATCTTTCTTCGCATTGTAGTCCTCTAAAAGGGGCATTGGTGTTGGCCAAATAATATTCTCCGTACATACCGCTAGGGACCGAAACCCTAACTAAATGCTTAAGGGAATTCAACTATGAGCCAATTGAGCCAGGTTATTTTGGTTTAGTCTCTGCTAATCTTTTTTTTTTAAAAAAAAAATTCATCTTTCCAAATAGGTGTTATATCAAAAACTTGAGGGAGAAAGATGCAATAATTCGAAGCAATTCTTTACCATTTTCCAACACTAATATTGCAGAATGGTCAGGTCATTAATATTTCTCTAAACAAACACACACAACAAAATTCGGATGTATTCATTAGAAGCATTTCTCCTAGCTCTCACTCACATGAGTCATGACCACCATGAATTATAAGAATAGCAACAGAAAATTAAAAGCCGGTCTTTCCTCACTCACTTCCATAACAGAAGACAACATAAGTTAATATCTTGAAAAGCTTACTTGTTCGGAAGGAAAAAACACTTTGCGTTCTAAGTTTCAAAAAGAACAATGCTTGATCAAATAAAAAAGTATATATTAAAAGGTGATCTTTTAATGCAAAAAATGTACAAAACAAAATAAAATGTATTTATTAGTAAGAGCATGCGGCCCAGTACACAAAACTCTCACCAAATAAGGTCTAGGGAGGTATAGATGTAGGCAACCTTACCCTATAATCAAAGATGTTGCTTCCGATATTTGAACTCATGATCTCTAGATTATATGGCTACAACCTTACTGTTGTGCTAAGTTTCACCCTCCCATGAATTATAAGGATAGCAATAGAACATTAAGATGGTCTTTTAATGCAGAGGTACAAAACAAAATAAGACTTAACTAGGGATTCTGGGGATTACGATGATGGGGTTTTTCCTTTTCATGGTGAAGCCTAAAGTGTCGGTCATATCTAGGGTTTCTGGTGTAGTCCCAGGAGGAAGCTCCAAATCAAAATGATAAAGCAAGCGAGTGAGCATACATTCCACACTAGCCACACCCAACAACATCCCAGGACATATCCTCTTACCAGAACCAAATGGTGTGTACTCAAAGTTGAAACCTTTGAAATCTATATTGAGGTTCAAGAATCTGTCTGGCAAAAACTCCTCTGGTGAACTCCAATATTTAGGGTCCCTCATTATGGTCCAGATGTTCACATGCACTTCTGTCCCAGCTGGTATTGTGTACCCATTGACTTCACAAGTCCGTATAGCTTCTCTTGGGACCAAAAATGGAGTTGGAGGATGTAGTCTCAAAGTTTCCTTCACTATCGCTTTAAGATATTTCATACTCTCAATTGTTGTCTCGTTCATACACCCTTTGTTGTCTGAAACTACTTGTCTCACTTCATCTTGTGCCCTTTTCATCAGTTTAGGTTTTCTCAATAGTTCTGACAATGCCCAATCTGCAGTTGAAGATGATGTCTCAGTCCCTCCAAAAATCATGTCCTGTATAAATATGTGTCATATTGAAAGAGAAGATGATGATCGTTGTGTTTAGATAAAAATGATGAAACAAGAAACATGAAACAAAGTGTAGTTGCAGCAGTAGATTCGTTGTCCTAAATATGGGAACTTAGTTGATCGAGTGTTATGTTTTAACTCAACACACACAGATATAAAAGATCTTAATCTACTTTAGCTCCTAATTTTGTAGTCTTTTTCCAGAGTTATTCATTGCACATATCAAAGAGAATTTGATAATTAGAAACCAAAACTCATTAAAAATTTGAATATGAATCGTCTAGATCCGATTTAGAGAGTTTGATAACTAGCAAGCAAAACTCATTCCATAGTTTAGACATAGTAGCATAGTTATTACCAGCATAACAGCTTTGACTTGGCTTATGGTAAGGCCACCATCTTCCATAACACGCAACAGAGCAGAAAGAAGGTTATCTGCTTCACCTTCGATGAACCCAGACGGTGCAACTTTAGTGGAACTTATGATCTTGTCAAGAATTGGATCCATCACGTTAACCAAGGACTCCCACTTAGCCTTCGTCCCTGTGATCTTAGTGAGCCACTTCTGCTTAGGAAACAGGTCACAGATGCCCATCTCGAACGACGATCTCGACATTAGTTTCTCAGAAATGAAGAAAAGGTGATCTCTTGCTTCATAGTTCTCCCCGTACGCCGCCTTCGAAACCGTATCAAAGATGGTGCGGAAAATCTTGTCAGTCAGGTTCACCGGCTCCGATGAACACCTTGCATGTTCTTGTAACTCCCATATCATACTTAACGCTTCTTTGTCCCTCAGTCCTTGGAATTTTCTTATACTCTTGGCGTTTACCTGAAAATTTTAAGCAAAATCCCTTTGACATTTCGCCTTTCTTTCTGTAAATACGATCCTTAAGGACCTTTAGGCTTTGTTTGGAAGTTTGGAGGGGAGGGGAAGGAAAGGAATGCAAGGAGAATGGAGGGGAAGGGATGGAAGAGAAATGGAGGATATTTCCTCCCTTTATTTGAGAATTAAAAAATAGTAAGAGAGGAAGATAGAGGATTAATGAGTTACTTTTACAATTTGTTCTTTTCTTTAATAATTAATATAATTATTATATTTTACAAATAAATTTAAATTTTCTAAAAAAATTATTTATGTAATTTTTATATTCAAAAAATTGTTTATATGGCTGGGGCGATGGTGGCGGCGGCGGGGCGGTGGCGGTGGTGGGGCAACGGTGGCGGTGGGGAGGGGGGGCAGGAGTGGGGGCAGGGGTGGTGGTGGTGGGGGCGGGGGTGGTGGGGGCGGCAGTAGTGGTAGTGGTAGTGGGATGGTGGTGGTAGTGGTGATTGAGGGTAAAGAAGTAATTAACCTATTTCCCCTCTTAAAACCCTTCATATTGAGGAAACTCTATTTTTTAAAAGAATGAGGGTTTTGGGGGATTTGTAAAAACTTTTGATTCCCTTCCCTTTTATTTTTAAAACTTGCAAATAAGGAAATGAATTGCCAAAACTCTCCATTCCCTTTCCTTTCCCTCCAAAATAAAACTCCTAAACATAGCCTTAGGGTTTGTTTGGATTGAGGGGAGGGGTTAACCCCAAACTTTACTCTCCCTCCTATCCCCTCCCCTCAATCCAAACATACCCTTAAGGTTCATTTTATTTAAGATATTAGTTCCT
Organism: Acacia crassicarpa; assembly: GCA_034222035.1. NCBI lineage: Eukaryota > Viridiplantae > Streptophyta > Magnoliopsida > Fabales > Fabaceae > Acacia > Acacia crassicarpa. The sequence continues at coordinate 17,979,981 of JAWXYG010000004.1, read as the reverse complement.
ATAATTTAATAAAAACTTCAACGATTTTGCCGCTTTAGAGCCTAAAGCTATAGGGCCTGTTTGAGATAGCTTTGATAGGAGTGGCTTTTGTTTCTGATGGATTTTTCTTAATGGACTTATTTTCTGATGGACTTTTTCTCATGTGATTTGTGTTTGAGATAGCGATGACAGAAGTGGCTTTTGTTTCTAATAAGCACTTATTTGACATAGTTTTTAAAAAGATAGATGAGATGGAAAATGACAGAAAAAGACGTGAATCAAATATATATATATATATATATATATATATATATATATAAAATATGTTGTCCAAAATTTGATAATTTGAGATAAAATTAAAAATAAATATAAATTTGACAAATAAAATAGTAACATTACCATTAAGGATATGTTTGGATTGAGAGAGGGGGAAGGATGGAGAGGGAGGGGAGGAAAAAAGAGGAGAGGAGGAAAATTTTTTTTCAAAATTGAGTGTAGTGGAGCCCACAAGTTTTTCTCTCCCCTCCTTTTTTTCCCCCCTCTCCCCCTCCCTCCCTCCCCCTCAATTCAAACATACCCTGAAAGTTTAATGATGTGGCTTCAGAAAAATATCCCCATCAAACCTTGAAACTCATTAAAAAAGAAGCCAACCCAAACACTCAATAATTAAACTTTCCCTCTTAATGGACTTATTATCTCATCTGATGGTATGCCCAAAAAGGCCCATAGTTAATCAAAACCAAAACGAAGGAAACTTGAATTCAGTACTAAGATTATATTAACTCTAAAAATATGCATGAGAGGAGCCTCTTTACGTCCCTCCTTTTTATTCTCTTGATAGATAAACTCTAATTAGTTTAGATTTAATATTCCATAAAATATTCTTACAGTAACACCAACTATGTTAAAAAACAATATTTAGTACATTCGCCACCCTAAAACATTTTTTTTAGTACCACACACCCATTATCATAACTATTTTTTCAGAATCATCCACTACGCTAAAAAATACCTTTTTAGGGTATGTACATGGATTTTTTGGTTAAAAATACCATAGTGCCCTCCTCAGAAGAGAGAAACAAAATGTCGCCCCGGTAATATGGAGTTTTTATCGGAATGTATGGCCAAAACAAAAACAAATCCATTTACAACACAAAGAAGCAAACATTCAACCAAAATACCCAAAAATTGCAGCCATCTCCAAAGAAATCAAATGTCCACATTCAAAAACCAACAAAAACAATAATGAACCCAGATTCCAAAACCAAAAAATTGTGCAGATGAGATGAGATTCAAGTTCTTCAACTTTCAGAGGGAGTAGGCGGCCAAGGAAAGAGAAGTCGAAGGGGCTTTTGCTGTCGGAGATTGCCGTCGACGTGGGCAAGTTCAAGACGCAGTGAAAGAAGAGGAGACAACCAGATGTGATAGGGGAAGTTTCATTAGAGATAAAGTCAACCATTTCAAACAAAAGGACGATGAGAAGGAGAGTGGGGTTGAAGCTCGTTGGCGGTGGGGGCCGGGGGGAGAAGCTTGAATGGCCAGAAAAAGGAGGGCAGCGGACTAAATGGGAAAAGGAGAGAAGCAAGATTTGTAATTATTATTATATATAGATATAAATTACCAGCTGAAGAGCGCACATTTTTCTGAGAAGCTTCCAGTGGGCTCCGACAGGGGAGAAGGTGATGTTGGAGCAGCCGTAGAGAACTACTTCGGCGGCAGGATGATCTGGCCTCTGAGCAAAGTTGGCATCTTGAGTTTTCATTATCTCTCTGGCCAATTCCGGCGACGACACCACAAGCGTCGGCGTTTGCCCCATCTTCAGCATCATCACCGGGCCGTATTGCTTGGCCAGATCACTGATCCGATGGTGCCGCGGGCCACCGCGCACATGGTGGTAGCTTCCGATCACCGGAAGCCTCCACGGCCCCGGTGGAAGCTTCTTCCGTGGTCCCCTTATGGCTCTCTGAACTATCTTGAGAAAAACCAGTGAGATAGCACTAGTGAGGAAGATGGTGGCCACGTCGAGTGAACCCAAGAAGGCCACTACATCCATCGGCGAAATCAGGATAAGACTGTGCTAAAGATCAGTTGAAGGATGAAGTCTATTTTCTTTAGACTAACCGGAGAATAAAGTCTACTTGTGTGTGTGTCTGTGGTATATATTTATACTTATATTCTCGATGAGTAAGCTCGTGGGCTTCGTGCGCCACGAGGGTTTTGTTTTTTGTTTTTTTTTTTTAAGTATAAAACAGAGGCTAGAGTCTTTCAATTAAAATAGGGTTAAGGACTAAGAATACACATGTGATTACGTTTTAGGAACGTCCAGCACCACGGCCGTTAGTCAACGGTTAACTTAGATGGAAATGAACAGTAACTCGCCGCGGTGGTGGTGGCCGGCGGTGGCGGTCGCCGACGCCGGAGGTGGCCGGTGGTGGCGGCCGACGGTGGGCCCCACGGCGGGAGTATTTTAATTTTTTTAAAATATTTAAAACTAGGGGCAAAAGTGTAATTAATATTTAAAATAATGGCAAAAGTATAATTTCACCTAAAACTAGGGGCAAAAGTGTAATTTCACCTGAGTTACTGTTCATTTCCATTCAAGTTAACCGTTGACTAACAGCCGTGATACTGGGCGTTCCCAAAACGTAATCACGTGTGTATTTCTGGTTTAGTTTAAATCACGTGGTGTGGGGCGTTTCTAGGGTAAAACACATGTGTAAAATTGATCCTTAACCTATTAAAATAAGGGATAAAAGAGATTGACTCCCATACAATCTTAAGAAACTAAGGTCCTAACAAAAGAAGGACATTCATTAAAGAAGCATGAAACAGATAAAGCTTCTTTAGCTAATTTATCAGCTACCATATTTTTGCAGCGAGGGATATGCTCAAACTGTACTTCCCAGTTCTTTTCCAAGTACTTCCAGATCTGATATAAAAGTAAGCTGTGATTGCCTCCCAGTTCCTGATCCCATAAGGAATCAATCAGGATTTTAGAAACTGCTCCATGATAATTTTTCTGAATCCCTTTGCATACCTTTGAGAAATGCCCACTCTTTAGCCTCTTATGGACCACAAATCCCAATATTCATATGTGCTAGGTAGATACTAACATTTTTTTTTTTAATGTGCTAGGTAGATATTAACATTTTTTTAGGGAAAATTTACATCAAGACCCTTTTTACCAAAAAAAAAAATAAAATAAAAAGGTTCTAAGATTCTGAAAATCCTAGAAAAGACCCCAAGATTCTGAAAATCCTAGAAAAGGCCCAGGGCCTTTTCTGGGATTTTCAGAATCTACGTGAGTTGTTAATGAGGCTGATATAATTGTCAACGGGGCTGATATAGTTGTTAATGTGACCGATTTAGTTGTTAAAATATTGTTGTTAATGCGACTGATTTAGTTGTTAACGGATATTGATTTAATCGTTAATGTGACTGATTTAGTTATTAACGTTTTAGTGAATTTATACCAGAAAAGGCCCCGAGACTTTTTTTAGGATTTTCAAAATCTTTGGGTCTTTTTTGTGATTTTTTTGTTAAAAGGGCCCCATATGGATTTTCCTTTTTTTTTTAATACCTTGAGGGCAAGTAGTAAAGGACTTACTTTCCCACCATCATGTCCTCAGTTCGAGGCATGGAAATAGTGAAAATGGTGTTAGGAGCTCTTTCTGCACAATCGTGGGTCCAACATGGGACGAAATCCAGATTAGTCGAAACCGAAGGTTTCAATGAACCGAGTAGGATACCAAAAAAAAAAAAAAAGGTTCACATTTGGTTTTTGAGTTTTCCTTTTTGGTTGCTTATTTTTTATTTCTTCTTAATATAATATTAAATTAATTTTAAATTTTAAAAAATTTAAAAAGTTAAATAAATAATTTTATCGCAACATAGTTGTTTATAATTAATTTATTAGATGAATGTGAAAATTTATCAATAAAGTAAGGGCGTCAATTTTTTTTCTAACCCACAAAACGCAATCTTTGACTTATAGGATGTAGTAAAATTTCAGAGTCTTTTAGAAATTGACTAAATCAAGTTTTTTTCTTTAGGGGTCTGAGTGATATTTTCTCCTTAAAAACACGTATTTCTAAAATACACATTAAAACAATATAGTCTGAGAAGATTAATGGAACCTACCGTACAAAACGTAACGTGATTAAAACAATAAATATGGGTGCACACTCACAGGGCCTTGGAGTCTCTGACAATAAATTTTGATTTTTTTTTAAAGAAATTATTTATTTTTTATTCATATTCAAAATATTATATTAGTCTGTTATTAACAAGCGTATATATATTCATCTCGCGGTGCTCATGCTCTCATTATTTTAGTATAAAAGTACTGGATCGCGGGGGTAACACGGGAATTAGGGAAAATACAATTTTATAAAAGAAAATGGAAAGAGGAAAAAGATAATTTTTTAGTATCACGCGCTTAAATTAACCAATTCTGAATCATTCCAGTCTTGTTAACCTACCTTCTTTTCTACTCCTTCCAATTCTAATTATAAGATTAAATTAATTTTTTTAAAAAAATTTTAAAAAATTTCTTTAAAATACTTTTATTTTAGTTTTTTTTTCAAGGTAATTAGTTTGATTAATAAATAAATATACTCCAAAAAAAGTATCTAATAATACATATAATATGATTAAGTAACTTATTTAATGATATAATATATGATACGATTAAGTAATTTATTTATTTTTTGATACAGCCAGTTGGGGGAGGGGAGGCAGGACTCGAACCCTGGACAAAGGGGAAGACCAGCTTCTAAGGCTGGCTCTAGTGCTATCGCGCTACGAGGCGCTTGGCGATTAAGTAATTTATTTAACGTCTTTAATTTCTCCTTAGCTCTCACCCTCATGAGTCATGACCACCATGAATTATAAGAATAGCAACAGAAAATTAAAAGTCGGTCTTTCCTCACTCACTTCCGTAAAGAAGACAACATAAGTTCATATCTTGAAAAGCTTACTTGTTCGGAAGAAAAAAACACTTTGCGTTCTAAGTTTCAAAAAGAAAAATGCTTGATCAAATAAAAAAGTATATATTAAAAGGTGGTCTTTTAATGCAAAAAATGTACAAAACAAAATAAAATGTATTTATTAGCAAGAGCATGTGGCCCCAGTACACAAAACTCTCACCAAATGAAGTCTAGGGAGATATAGATGTTGGTTCTTAAGTTTTGATGATTACAATTTCAAGGAAAAATTAATTAAGCAAAGAATCATAATTAGTTCTGTTGAATGTTACTCGAGCAAAGTGTCATATGTGCTCGAGCAATATCGAGCAAAGGTCATCAGAAATGTTCTGTTAAAACCTTGCTCGAGCAGACCAAAGGGTCTTGCTCGAGCAACATCGAGAAAGTTCTCCAGAGAAAGCATACTCGAGCATTCATGAAAACGTGCTCGAGCAACCTTGCTCGAGCAGACTTGGAAGGCTACTCGAGCAACCTCTGGAAAGTGCTCTGCCAGCAAGCCTACTCGAGCAAGTAGGAATACTTGCTCGAGCAGCATACTCGAGCAAGCCTTAAACTCTGCTCAAGCAAAGTACCCCCTGTTTTTCAAATCCCCGTCTACGAACTTCTTATTTGTTTAAATGGATCAATTACTCGTCTGATTATTTGAGATTAAGATTACCAAATGCCATTAACCAGTCTGTTCATAAGTTTCAGATTATTTAGACAGAAATTACCAGTGGACTTTGATATTATCCATCGGGACAGTTGAACGCATTTAATGCAACTACCAAAGCCGTTGTATTCTCCGAAACCGATGCACTGGACAAAGTAAAGCAAAACGCTGATACACTCAATCCAGCATTTAATGAGATCTCACAACGGATACAACAGAAAGAATGAAAGAGAATGCCAGATTGAATATTCAAACTGAAACAGCGAAATCCTCAGAAAATGTTCTATCTGTCTAACGGGCATTTTGTGAAGTCTCAACGGCTACCTCTGTGCTTCAACAACGGTTATCAATGAAGACATCTATAAATAGACGAAGCATTTATTTTGCCAACTACTGAAACGCTGTGCAATTAACTCGACATTAATTTCTTCTGTGTTTCAAATTTATTACTGTTCTTCAGTGTTCATCATCATTATACTCGTGAGGAGTATTTAAACATTTACATTCTTTTGATTGAAACTTAAGGTTGTGGAACCTTAAGAGTGGGTGTATAGATTACAACTTGTAAGGGGGAGCGAAGTCCGAGAGTGAAGGGATCCTTCCTCGTTTACTGAGTCTGTAATCTTTTTGAAGATAGTGAAATCCCAGGTGTTTTGGGGACTGGACGTAGGTCGAAGTTTTAGACCGAACCAGGATAAATTTCCTTGTGTTCTCCTGTCTTACTCGTTTTCTTTTATTTTTGCTCTTCAGAAAGGTATTTCGTTTTAAACCCAGAAAAATTTTAGATCACCTATTCACCCCCCCTCTAGGTGATATTCCATCTTCATTTGGTATCAGAGCGCTGGTTTCTCAGTTGGGACTAACATCTCGAGAAAGATCATGGAAGGAATATTACTAGGCAGTGCTTCAATTAATAGACCTCCCGGATTCAACGGTGAGCATTACTCCTTTTGGAAAGCAAAATTTCGTGTGTTCGTGATGGCTACAGAGTACGGACTTTGGAGAGTATTTGAAACTGGAGACTATGTGCCTGTAAAGACAGAAGGAGGTATTTCTATTCCAAAGACAGAGGCTGAATTCGATGAGAATGATAAGAAGAACATCACTCTCAACAGCAAGGCTATTTTAATGCTTCAAAGTGCTCTCAGTCAAAAGGAGTACTTCCGAATCTGTAACCTGTCGACTGCAAAGGAAATGTGGAAGGATCTGGAGATAGCCTATGAAGGAACTTCTGGAATCAAGGAAAATCGTATCAACATACTAACCATTGAATATGACTTGCTGCGGATGAAACAAGGAGAAAGCATTGCGGAATTTCAACTCCGGTATACTCATTTGACGAATCAATTGGCAGCCTTGGGAAAAATATATGATCAAGGTCCTTAAGTGAGGAAGATTCTCAATGTTCTGACAAAGGAGTGGGAAGCGAAAGTTACAGCAATTGAGGAGGCACGTGGAGAATCAATGACTTCAGTCGCTGCCTTGTTTGGAAGTCTATCTGAGTACGAAAGTAAATTGAAATTCAAAAAGGATTTGGAAGATGTCAACAGCGGCAACAATCGCAACAAGGGAGTCGCTCTTAATGCTGTAAAGGACAAAGAAGAGAAAGAGGAAGATGAGGAAGACGACGATGAAATGGCAATGTTCGTACGAAGATCCAAGAAATTTTATAAGAAAGATCAAGGCTTCAGAAACAGATTTCAAAAGGGTGGCTCAAGTAACAGACGAGAACCAAGGGATAAAGATCAGATCATTTGTTATGAATGTGAAAAGCCGGGTCACTACAAATCTGAATGTCCTCAACTAAGAGAACGGGATAAGGAGAAGAAGAAGAAGTCATATCACTTCAAGAAGAAGGCCTATGTATCAGCAATATGGGGAGATGGCTCCTCAGATGAAGAGAGTGAAGAAGAGAAAGAAATGGACAATGTCTGTCTGGTTGCAGAGGAAGAACAAATTGAAAATGACAGTGAGGTAATCGAACCACAACCTACTTATGATGAATTGTTTGACGAGTATAATGAGATACAATCTGAATTTGAAAAACTTATGGATGAATGCATATCTCTGAAAAGAGAAAATATAGCTCTTAAGATGCGTGAAAATCTTACTTGTGATAACTGTCTGGATTTGGAGAAAAGAAATTCATATCTTACAAAAACTCTTGAAAAATTCACTCAGGGCAGTGAGATGCTCAATGTAATTTTGAAAGCGCAAAGATTTACTAACGACCGATCTGGTATAGGTTACAATCCAATTTTTGATAAACACAAAGGAAAGAAGAAAACTGGTGGAAACTCTGATTTAGAATATTTTCAAAAAACAGTTCATTCTTCAAATCCGTTCGCTCATTGCAACTATTGTAATAGAAAGGGTCATAGCACTTCATCTTGTTTTCATAAAAGAGATAAATGAGATAAACCAGTTGGAAATTATCAGTGGATACCTAAGGGAACATATGTTCCTAAAGCTCAGACTAACCTCAAAGGACCCAAGAAAAGATGGGTACCTAAAGCTTGATTCGTCTGGTATTGCAGGTGTGCTTGAGAGCATCAAGAGCCAATAGATGGTATATCGACAGTGGATGCTCTAGACACATGACGGGAGACCCTGACAAATTTGTTGCATTAAGGTCAAAAGACGGTGGAAAAGTTACTTTTGGAGGAACCAATCTGGGAAAATCACTAGAATAGGTGAAATTGGGGCAAAAGACGAGCCACAAATCAAGGATGTCTATCTAGTGGAAGGGCTCTGTCATAACCTCCTGAGTGTAAGCCAGAGTGCTGAGAAGAACAACTGGATCATCTTTGACTCAGAAGAATGCCTCATTGTCAACAAAGATGATCTCCCAATAGATAAAGGTAAACTAAAGGTATTGTTCAAAGCTCCTCGCGAAGGAAATTGCTATACCATGGATTTACCAAAAATGGATTCTGAAAAATGTTTTGTTAGCAACTTAGATGAAAGCTGGTTGTGGCATAAGAGATTGGCTCATGTCAATATGTATCAGATAGATAAGTTACAAAGAAAAGATTTGGTGATTGGTCTACCCAAATTGCGTTTTAAAAATAATATGGTTTGTGATTCATGTCAAAGGGGTAAACAAACTAAATCATCTTTTAAAAACAAACCAGAAATTTCGACAAATCGACCTCTTCAATTACTTCATATGGATTTAATTGGACCTGCCAGAGTTAGGAGCCTTGGTGGGAACTTATATACACTTGTGATTGTCGATGACTTCTCACGGTTTACTTGGACTATCTTCTTATCCTCTAAAGATGAAACTTTTGATCTGTTTGTTGTGTTTGCCAATAAGGTGCAAAACGAGAAAGGTATTTGTATTGCAGCCATTCGAACGGACCATGTAGGCGAATTTGAGAATCAAGCATTTGGTGAATTCTGTGACACTTATGGGATCGATCACAATTTCTCAGCTCCAAGGACACCTCAACAGAATGGTGTAGTTGAGAGAAAGAATCGTGTACTAACTGAGATGGCTCGTGCGATGTTAAATGAAAATCAAACATCCCAAGTTTTCTGGGTAGACGCTATGAGCACAACCAGCTACATATCTAACAGAGCCTATCTCCGGAAGAAGCTTAATAAGACTCCATATGAGCTCTACAAGGGAAGAAAACCAAATCTGGCTCATCTTCACATCTTCGATTGTAAGTGTTTCGTTCATAATAATGGTAAAGACAATTTAGGAAAATTTGATCCTAGGTCTGATGAAGGTATCTTTCTTGGTTATTCTAATAGAAGTAAGGCTTATAGAGTTTTCAATAAACGTACACGAGTAGTCGAAGAGTCTATACATGTTGTGTTCTGTGAGTCAAGCCTAGATAATAGTCTGGATGATGATGAAGAAAACGTATTCAAAAACCAATTCCTTTCGAAAACTACCCCTGCTTCTGTTGAAAATCCTGGAGATGTTTTCGAAACTGATCCTCAAAACAATTTAGAAAATCCTGATCAATCTCAACCCAAAGCTTGGAAGTTTATAAGAAATCATCCTTTAGACCAAGTGATTGGTGATGTTAATCAGGGAGTGAGGACTAGAACCAGTACTTTAAACGAAGTTACTTTTTCAGCTTTTATATCTCAAGTTGAACCCTCTAAGATCGATGAAGACCTTTCAGACAATGATTGGGTGATAGCGATGCAAGAGGAATTACATCAATTTGATAGAAATCAAGTTTGGGATTTGGTACCTAGGCCTAAAGACCATGTGGTCATTGGCACCAAATGGGTATTCAAAAACAAACGAGATGAATCCGCAATTATAGTCCGTAACAAGGCTAGACTGGTTGCCAAAGGCTATAATCAGGAAGAAGGAATTGATTATGAGGAAACGTTTGCTCCAGTGGCTAGATTGAAAGCAATACGTGTACTCTTAGTCTTTGCATGTATCAAAGGATTCAAATTATATCAAATAGATGTAAAAAGTGCCTTTCTAAACGGTTTTATTCAGGAGGAAGTATATGTTGAATAGCCTCCTGGTTTTGAAAATGAGCAACATCCAGATTATGTCTACCGACTCAAGAAAGCCTTGTATGGTCTCAAACAAGCTCCTAGAGCTTGGTATGAACGATTAAGCAAATTTTTACTGGATCAAGGTTTTGTTAGAGGCAAAGCAGATACAACCTTATTTATCAAAACAAATAAACTTAATGAACTCCTAGTAGTATAAATCTATGTGGATGATATTATATTTGGTGCTACTAATGACTCTCTCTGTGAGGAATTTTCCAAGAAAATGCAGGGTGAATTCGAGATGTCTATGATGGGTGAACTGAACTATTTCCTTGGATTACAAATCAAACAACGAAAGGACTGTATATTCATCTCACAGACAAAATACCTTCGTGACCTACTCAAGAAGTATGGGATGGAACACTGTAATGGAGTGGATACTCCAATGAGCTCAACAGCTTCGCTGGATGCAGATGAAGAGAAAGGCAAAGATTTTAACATAACCAAATATAGAGGGATGATAGGGTCCTTGCTCTACCTGATTGCCAGCCGGCCGGATATACAATTTAGTGTGGGGATGTGTGCAAGATTTCAATCAGCTCCCAAGGAATCACACGCCAAACATGTCAAAAGAATTTTCCGGTATCTGTCAGATACAAAAGAATTGGGTCTCTGGTTTCCGAAAGGACAACAAGAACATTTAGTTGCATACTCAGACGCTGACCATGCTGGATATAAGACTGATAGAAAGAGTACCAGTGGACAATGTGAATTCCTTGGAGGCTCTCTAGTATCGTGGTTCAGTAAGAAACAGACTGCTGTGGCTGTCTCATCAAGTGAAGCTGAATATGTTGCTGCTTCAAGCTGCTGTGCACAAGTCTTGTGGCTAAAGCAACAACTATCTGATCTGGGGATCCACTTGAAAGAAATTCCGATTCTCTGTGATAATACAAGCACGATCAGTTTGGCAAAGAATCCAGTACAACACACAAGGACTAAGCACATCGATGTCAGACATCACTTCATTCGGGATCATGTGCAAAAGAGAGATATCAAAGTGATGTTCATACCTACACACTTACAACTGGCTGACATCTTTACCAAGCCGTTAGCAAAGGAACAATTCCTATTTATTCGAAGAGAACTGGGGATGGCAAACCCCAATGAATTGTAAGCATTTATTCCCTATTTAATTCACATTTATCAAATTATTACTGACTTTGGCATCGAAGTACTCTTCGTGTGTTTTGCAGGATGCTCTGTACACAAGTGACAAAATAGAGGCTAACAGAGAGAACCTTGCTCGAGCATATATCCAAATCTTGCCTAAGTAACAACGGGAACATGGAAGAAAGTGTGCAGATATGAGGTTGAATATAGATCAAATATTCACCATACATATTTGATGGAAGGTTAGATTTATATCATATATCTATTCTGAATCTTGCCTCATCATATTAAATTTATAAAACTGTGGGTGTTCACCTTGCCCGAGCAAGGGTAAAACCTGCTCGAGCAAAAACGGGCTCTGCCTTATTGAAGGAAGCTTACTTGCTGCTTCTACCCAAGCAAGGGGCAAAAATTGCCAAAAGTAACACCTTGCCCGAGCAAGAAAATATCTTGCTCGAGCAAAGTCGGGCACTAAAGTGTTTTTGGAAAGCATACTCGTTGCTTTTGCCCGAGCAAGTGAAAAAAAATCCCAAAAGTATGACCTTGCCCGAGCAAGAAAAATTCCTTGCTCAAGCAAAGTCGTGTGTTGAAACGCCTTTAGGAAGGCATGCTCGCTGATCTTGCCCAAGCAAAGCCATAAAACACAGAAGCAAGAACTTTGCTCAAGCATAAGAAAACTTTTACTCGAGCAAAGTCGGGGAATCAGTTTTAAAGAGGCCAAATGACGGTTCATTACACAGACATAGTTTTCCCTCTTTTCTCTTCCGTCAAACCCTAACCGTCCCTTCCCTTCAATTTCCTCTGATCCGTTACAACCGTTTGAGAATCGTTTCCTTAAATTCATCCGTTACATCTTCTCATTCCCTCAAAATCAACCGTTTCAACCGATTAATTTCGTTTAAAACCCCCATCTCTCTCTCACACTCAACCCTTCACTTTCGAGAATTCCCAAATCATCTCACAATGGCTGGTTCTGGTGAAAAACCTTCTTGTACTCACTCTTCTCAGTCTCTCTCGAAGAAATCTCGCTACTACAAGCCCAAAGTTGCTGATCCGGACCAACCGTCGAAATCGTCGAAACCAAAATCTTCGGTGAAACCGTCGAAATCTTCGAAGTCAGCAAGCAAGTCTCAAACTAGTGAAATGCAAAAGGAACCGGCCTCTCCAACAACAAGAATGAAGACGGGTTCACTTCCTACCGGCAAACGACCAAGGTCGCCGTTACCACCACCTTCGAAATCTGCCGGCACCGAGAAATCCTTCGACGAAGCCGGTAGCAAATCAAAAGAGGATCAACCCAAGCCTCTCAAGCCTTCTCTGAGTCAAAAATCTCAAGGATTTGGAAGTAAGAAGTTGAAGGTCTCATTCTCGCTACAGTCGGAAGGTTCAGAAAATAAAGCTGAAAGCAAAAGTCAACAATCTCCGACAAGTCGTCCTCCGGATGGTGAGTTGCCTGAACCGTCACCAAACATGAATACTGGAAATATTGGCTTAGATGATCATGCTCTGTTTAAGTGATATTATGAGACTAGGCCGTTCTGTCCGATTGTTTGGGTTGATTTAGAGTATTTTAAGAAGAAGTTCAATTTTGATATGACTAATTGGTTGGAACAATTTATGCCACTTCTGAGTATCAATATGCCGTATTCCCCTGAGGTTGTGAGGATATTTTATCACAACATGGTGGTTCAACACAAAGAAAACAAATCCGATGATGATGTGTTGGTCACAAAGGTCAGAGATCAAGAAATCAAACTCTCAGCCCACGACCTCAATGTCCTCTTAGGAGTTGTAGATGTGCCTGAGGACCCTCCTAAGTTGTCTCCGGTTCAATGTCATCAAATTCTCTTCATCAAACAAATCTGGTTCAATGTTTTGGTAAATCCGATGATGATGCTTGGAATTTTCTTATACTCTTGGTGTTTACCTGAAAATTTTAAGCAAAATCCCTTTGACATTTCGCCTTTCTTTATGTCTGTAAATACGATCCTTGAGGACCCTTAGGGTTTGTTTGGATTGAGGGGTGGAGAAGGGTTAACCCCAAACTTTACTCTCCCTCCCCTCCCCTCAATCCAAACATGCCCTTAAGGTTCATTTTATTTAAGATATTGGTTCCTATAATTTAATGAAAACTTCAACAATTTTGCCCCGATTTTGCCCCTTTAGAGCCTAAAGCTACAGGGCCGTTCGAGATAGCTTTGATAGAAGTGGCTTTTATTTCTGATGGACTTTTTCTCATGTAATTTGTGTTTGGGATAGGGATGATAGAAGTGGCTTTTGTTTCCAATGAGCACTTGTTTGACATAATTTTTAAAAAGATAAATGAGATGGAAAATGACAGAAAAAGACATGAATCAAATTCATATATATATATACAATATGTTGTATAAAATGTGATAATTTGAGATAAAATTAAAAATAAATATAAATTTGACAAATAAAATACTAACATTACCATTAAAAGTTCAATGGTGTCACTTCAAAAAAATATCCCCATCAAACCTTGAAGCTTATTAAAAAAGAAGTCAACCCAAACACCCTCGGATAAAAAAAAAAACCCCAAACACCCACTTATTATCCCCTATGGTATCCAAAAAGGCTTATAGTTAATCAAAACCAAAACGAAGGAAACTTGAATTCGAGTACTAAGATTATATTAACTCTAAAAATATGCATGAAAGGAGCCTCTTTACTTCCCTCCACTTTTTTACTTGATAGACAAACTCTAATCAGGGTTCTGAAACTCTGACCGGACCGGCCGGTTGGAACCGAAAACCGTCGAACCGACTGGAAAATCGGTCCGAGCTGGGGGTAAAATCGGGGTCACGAGTTGACCCTGAGTCAACTCGGTCAACTTGGCCTGAACCGGCCGAGTTGGCCGAGTCACAATATGAGAAAGACGGAAATGCAGAATGAGAAGGAGAAGAGAGAGAGATCTGAAGTGCTTAATGTCGACGCCGGCGACGGTCCATAGTCGAAGGAGGAGCAGTGATCTCATTGAAGCTCTCTAGGTGGACTCCAAGCTTCTTTAAGCTTTTCTCTGGTTCGACTTTCCCTGTGGGATATCGAGACACAGACTAAGAAGGAGAAGAGAGAGATATATATATCTGAAGGGCAAAGTGGAGCTGATAAGTGGTAAGGCTGAGGAAGGAGAAGAAAGAGAGAAGCTGCTCAAAGTTAAAAGAACGAGAAGTTGCTTCACAACTCACGCATGGTCAGTGATGTGATGTGAGTGTGACTACTCTTGACAGATTTTGTGTCTAGTGCAAGGATTCTCACTTTCCCTTCTTACATGTGACAAGCAAAGAAGCTATATTGACTTTTTCTTTATTATATTTTATCCCTCTAAAAGCTATTATTATTATTATTTTATTTTTTTACTCAAAGGCTAAAAGCTATTAATAATAGATAGGAAAATTCAAAATTGAAAGTAGGCAGTGGAATGGATATTGGGCTAGAAATGGCTTTAGGTTAGGTATTAATGTTAACTATAAAATATTTTATAGAGTAAATATCCTACTTGGTCCCTAAAAAAAATCACGGACCCCCTTTTTGGTCATTTAGTAAAAATAACTCATCCCGTAATCCTTGACCACATTTAGGACACTTCACTGCATGTGTCCACTTCAACCTGGAAGGACTAATGTGGACGGTTTTTGGATTTTACAGGGATTACGGGATGAGTTATTTTTACTGAGGGACTAAAAAGGGGTCCATGATTTTTTTCAGGACCAAATAAGGTATTTACTGTATTTTATATTATTAAAATATGAATATTTTTACCTATTTAATTAAATTATATATTTTAATTAATACCGGTCTGACTCCCGATCTGACCTATTAATCTTTAACCCAGCACCTCCACTGATTCAGTGACCTGTCCGGGTTTCAAAATCTTAACTCTAATTAGTTTAGATTTAATATTCCATAAAATATTTTTACAGTAAGACCAACTATCTTAAAAAACAATATTTAGTACATTCGCCACCGTAAAACATTTTTTTTTAGTACCACACACCCATTATCATATTCATAACTATTTTTTCAGAATCATCCACTACGCTAAAAAGAAAAAACCTTTTTAGGGTATGTACATGGATTTTTTAGTTAAAAATACCAAAGTGCCCTCCTCAGAAGAGAGAAACAAAATGTCGCCCCGGTAATATGGAGTTTTTATCGGAATGTATGGCCAAAACAAAAACAAAAACAAATCCATTTACAGCACAAAGAAGCAAACAACCAAAATACCCAAAAATTGCTGCCATCTCCAAAGAAATCAAGGGTGTGCATGGTAACACTCCCAGAATGACTTTTTTCTTAATTTCTGTGCCCCGGAACAAAAGTGGATGGGAATTGTGTTTGGTAAATCCGGTTTTTTTTCTTGCTCTCGGAATGAACCGGTTTATTTTTTGTGCTGGGGAGTAAAAAAAAAAAGCTAAAAATTTTAGCTTTTCTATTCCAGGGCAAAAAATCAAAATTTATTTTTCCCTCAATCAAAGCAGAAATTTACCCTCGTTCACCACCACCGTCGCTCCACCACCACCGCCGTTGCCACCCCCAACACCACTGCTGCCCCACCGCCACCGCCACCGTCACCGCCGCCACCACCGTCCCACCACCACCACCGCCGCCATCGCCCCACCACCACCACCGTCGCCACCACCACCACCACCGCCACCGCCCCACCACCGCCACCACACCATCACCATCGCCGCTGCCACCGCCACCACCACCACCACCCCACCTCAGCCACCACCGCCACCGCTACCACCACCACCACCGCCCCACCACCACCACCGCCGCCGCCACCACCACCGCCACCACCACCACCGCCATCGCCCCACCACCACCACCACCGTCGTCACCACTACCACCACCGCCGCCGCCGCCGCCACCACCACCGCCACCGTCCCCACCACCACCGCCCCCCGCGCTGCCACCACCACCGCTACCGTCCCCACCACCGCCATCACGACATAAATAATTTTTTGAATATAATAATTACATAAATAATTTTTTTAGAAATTTAAATTTAAGTTTATTTGTAAAGTATAATAATTATTTAAAGAAAAGGATAAAATGGTAAAAATAACTCATTGATCCTTCATCTTCCTTCCTTACTATTTTTTAAACTCCCAAACAAGAGGAGGAAAAATGTGTTACCAAACGTAATTCTGATTCTCGGGGTAAAAATAAAATGGGTTAACAAACGTAATTCTGATTCTCAGAACTCTTCCAAAGCACAGAATCAGAAAAAACTGTTTCATCTCAGAAACAGTGCTGGGCAACAGAATGGTTGCCATGCACACCCCAAATGTCCACATTCAAAAACCAACAAAAACAATAATGAACCCAGATTCCAAAACCAAAAAATTGTGCAGATGAGATGAGATTCAAGTTCTTCAACTTTCAGAGGGAGTAGGTGGCCAAGGAAAGAGAAGTCGAAGGGGCTTTTGCTGTCGGAGATTGCCGTCGACGTGGGCAAGTTCAAAACGCAGTGAAAGAAGAGGAGACAACCAGATGTGATAGGGGAAGTTTCATTAGAGATAAAGTCAACCATTTCAAACAAAAGGACGATGAGAAGGAGAGTGGGGTTGAAGCTCGATGGCGGTGGGGGCCGGGGGGAGAAGCTTGAATGGCCAGAAAAAGGAGGGCAGCGGACTAAATGGGAAAAGGAGAGAAGCAAGATTTGTAATTATTATTATATATAGATATACATTACCAGCTGAAGAGCGAACATTTTTCTGAGAAGCTTCCAGTGGGCTCCGACAGGGGAGAAGGTGATGTTGGAGCAGCCGTAGAGAACTACTTCGGCGGCAGGAAGACGTGGCCTCTGAGCAAAATTGGCATCTTGAGTTTTCATTATCTCTCTGGCCAATTCCGGCGACGACACCACAAGCGTCGGCGTTTCCCCCATCTTCAGCATCATCACCGGGCCGTATTGCTTGGCCAGATCACTGATCCGATGGTGCCGCGGGCCACCGTGCACATGGTGGTAGCTTTCGATCACCGGAAGCCTCCACGGCCCCGGTGGAAGCTTCTTCCGTGGTCCCCATATGGCTCTCTGAACTATCTTGAGAAAAACCAGTGAGATAGCACTAGTGAGGAAGATGGTGGCCACGTCGAGTGAACCCAAGAAGGCCACCACACCCATCGGCGAAATCAGGATAAGACTGTGCTAAAGATCAGTTGAAGGATGAAGTCTATTTTCTTTAGACTAACCGGAGAATAAAGTCTACTTGAGTGTGTGTATGTGTGGATATATTTATAGTTATATTCTCGATGAGTAAGCTGGCCCACCCACATCAAACCGTGGGCTTCGTCCGCCACGAGGGTTTTGTTATTCACATGTGCTAGGTAGATATTAACATTTTCTTTTAGGGAAAATTTACATTGGGCCATTTTTACAGAAAAAACTTAAAAAATATCTCAAGTTTTTGAAAATCCTCGAAAAGGTTGGGGCCTTTTCTGGGATTTTTAAAACCTACGTGAGTTGTTAACGGGGTTGATATAGTTGTTAGTGGGGGCTGATATAGTTGTTGATATGACTGATTTAGTTGTTAAAATATTATTGTTAATGCGACTGATTTAGTTCTTAATGGGTATTTGTTAATGTGACTGATTTAGTTATTAACATTTTAATGAATTTATACCAGAAAAGACCCTGGGGAATTCTTTGGGATTTTCAGAATCTTTGGGCCTTTTTGGGATTTTTTCTGTTAAAAGGGCTCCCATACGGTTGGTTGGTTGGTTGGTTTTTTTTTTTTTTTTTTTTTTTTTTACCTTGAGGGCAAGTAGTAAGGGACTTACTTTCCCACCACCATGTCCTCAGTTCGAGGCCTGAAAATGGTGAAAATGGTATTGGGAGCTCTTCCAACGTGGGACGAAATCCAAATTAGTTGAAATCGAAGGTTTTAGTGAATCGAGTAGGATACCCAAAAAAAAAAAAAAAAGTGTTCGCATTTCAATTTTGATTTTTTCTTTTTGGTTGCTTATTTTTTAGGGAAAAAGATTTGTAAAACCCCCAGAAGCCTACCAAATTTGTAAAAAGACTGAGAGATGACACATACTTCTGAGGGTTATGCAAACTCATGCAAAATGACAATAATACCCTTGCCCTTTTGAGAGAGAGATGAACGGGAAAGAACAAGATTCAGAGATTCAGAGCCTCTGTCGCTATTGAAGCCGACGTCGACGTCTGCCGCCGACACCACACCCGCCACCTTGGACGTCACCGCCTTAGACGCCTCACCGGTGATGAAAAAGAGAAAAAAATATTGAAACCTACGGAGGAAGAGAAACAGTAATTTTTTTTTTCCCAATCGGCCTCGATCCGGAAGAAAGTGAAAGAAGAAGATGTGAAGGAAGGAAGAAGAAAAGGAAGGAAGGAGGAGGAAGGAGCAAGATGAAAAGAAAAGAAAAAGTACACTTCCAGTGCACAGTGTACTTTCTTTTTCTTTTTTTTTTTCCTTTTCATCTTCCTCCTTCCTTCCATCCTTTTCTTCTTCCTTCCTTCACATCTTCTTCTTCTACTTTCTTCCGGATCGAGACCGATGGAAAAAAAAATTACTGTTCCTCTTCCTCTATGGGTTTCAGTTTTTTCCCCCTTTTTCATCACTGGTGCACCCCGGTGAGGCGTCTAAGGCGGGTAGCGTCCAAGGCGGTGGGTGCGGCGTCGACGGCAGAGGTCGGCGTCGGCTTCAACGGCGGCGGCGGAGGCTCTGAATCTCTGAATCTCGTTCTCTCTCGTTCATCTCTCTCTAAAAGGGCAAGGGTATTATGGTCATTTTGCATGAATTTGTTTAACCCTCAGAAGTCTTTGTCATCTCTTAGTCTTTTCACAATACATGCCAATTAATGTTTTAATATATTAAACATTATTATTAAAACATTTTTAAAATTGAAAATTCAAGAAAAATGCTTTCAAAATATCAAAATCCCAAATCATTTTTTTCCAACAATAGTTTAGGTATTGAATACATTTGATTAGTAATTCACAACTTGTTTTAATAGGAAATCACTTATTTGAGATTTTCAAATTTTGAAAGTATATTTTATTAAAAAAAATGTTCCTTTTTAAAAATTAGTTTTTTTGTAATATATTTATGAGCAAAATATTAGTTTAAATTTATTTATTTTATTTTTATATAATATTATAATAATAATTTATAAAATGTTAAATATGAAGCATGATTACTTTTTAATTTAAGGTGGACATGAGATTGTGGGAAAAAAAAGGAGGAAAATAAAATGAAAGATGGTTTGAATAAAAAAAATATTCATTAGCTCTCAGTTATTTTTTTTTTGTTCAAAGGATCTATATATTAATACTCCAAAACGATACAATACATAACAATAACCACAAACAGATCTAAAACAAATACAACCAACATAACAACAACAACAACAAAAAACACTAGATACAATATTAGCCAAGCACCGTACATTAAAAATATAAGAGTAGAAGTAGAATCATGAACATCATCGGCCTCCTCGAAACCCAAGGTTAGAAGTGACGAACAAGAAAGTGTTGGTTGAAAAACCCACCCTAAAGGGTACACAATCTTAAAAGCAATAGCTGCGATTAAATCAGCTAACTGGGTACCCCATCTTGGGGTAAAGAAACCAAAAAACCCAACCTTGGAAGAAAGAAGACTCTTGATGTCCTGAAAAACACTTATGCTCCTTTGACCAAACAGATCCGATGACATCGACCACAAACCAGACCGCACCTCTTTAGATCTTCCCCCAAGAACGCAGATCCGGGCTACCAAGAGGTAGTCGGACCTCATAACGTCCAAACAGCCATCCAACCAAGAGGATTTGATCTTAGATCTGACAAATCTGTTTATTTCTAGAGACAAGAACACCATCACAAAACCCCATACTACAAAAAAAGAAACAAAAACACAGAAAACCAGAAAACTCTCACCTCTGCAGATCAGATCTGAAGAAGGAGAGGGAGAAGCTCGCCCCAAGAATGAGAAGGGTGCTCGCTGGCGACCTACATCACAAGCCGCCGGCGAGGGAAAGAAGATCATGAAGAGACGCGGCAGAGAAAAAGAGAGAAGTTGGACCTTCTCTCTCTAAAACACGCCACTAAAAAAAATTCAGCTCTCAGTTATTGGTGTGAAGGTTCTAATAGAACTTTTAGTGTGAAATCAACATATAACATGATCTATCATTGGCAGGAGCACAAACATGAGCCTTACTGGCAATGTTTATGGTGTTGGGAGACTCCAGAAAGTGTGAAATTATTTATGTGGCAAATAGTCCATGAGAGAATTTCAACAAATGGACTCAAAGCCAAACTCAATGTGAATATACAAAACATGTGTCCTTTTGGGTGTGGCAGTGAAGAGACTATACTCCAATACTGAGAGACTGTGAGCAAGCAAAAAGAGTGTAGTTTTTCTTTTTACTAATTCATTATATTATCCTATATTTTCCTCCATCAATTTGTAGGAATGGCTCGAATGGAAGGTGTTTGAGGATTCTAGCGACTATCCCAAGTCAATTGTGTGCCGATGTATTCACCGTCTTATGAGATGGGATCGAGAATGGGCGGTTTCGACACTAGATCTTTTGGATGCCTGATAAAGTAGATGTTTACTGGAGACCTCCGGATCCAGATTTTGTGCGTATTGCTATGGATGGTTTGTGTGCCAACAATGAGCTTGTTGCGTGCAAAGGTGTCATTAGAGACCTTCAAGGTAACTGGATACAAGGATCTCAACAGAAATTAGGGTAACCTCAACTGCTGCGGAAATCGATGCAATCCATCACTACAAAAAACCCTTATTTTGCAATGTAAATTTTCCGTCGCAAAATTGGTTTGTGATGCGTCCGTCGCAAAAATTACCCTCACAAACCATTTTTGCAACGGAAAAAAAAATGCTTTTTTCCCTTGCAAATTCTGAAATTTGCTAGGGAATAATTTTTCCTTGCAAATTCCAGGATTTGCGACGAAAAAACGCTTTCCCTCGTAAAATATTGGAGTTTGCAAGGGAAACTCTTTGCCTTGCAAATCCTGGAATTTGTGAGGGCAAATTATTCCCTCACAAATTTCAAAATTAATTTTTGAGGGAAATTCTTTCCCTCACAAAATCCATGATTTGCGAGCAAAAGCGTTTTTCTGTAGCAAATCCTAGAATTTGCGAGGAAAATGCTTTTCTGTCGCAAGTTCCAATTTATTTTAAAAAAATATAAAAAAATCATAAAAAATATTTAAAAGTAGAAAATAGAAAGACTTGTATATCATAAAAATAAATTGTACTCCCTCCGGTCTTAATTATAAGAACTATTTACCAAAATTTGGAGAGATCAAGGAGAGAAGTTAAATTAGTTAATTATAATTATTTTCCAAAAACAACCCTACTTAAAATTGAAAATTTGATGAGTATATATTTTATGATTAAATAGGTGTATATTTTATGAGATTTAATTGGAATCATTGATATTATATACCTATTTAATTATCTTTTATGAATTTTTCCATAATTAAATGAAACTTGGGATCAAAGAATAAATCGACATAAAATCTACTCATATCCTATTTTTATTGTGCAGGAAATATTAGCTAATTTGGAATGAAGTAGAAAAAAGCAATTAAAAGAATATGCAATCAATCAAACTCAATGGCCCCTCGCAAGAAAATAGAAACAAAAACAATTGTGTGATCTGATGGAGTAAATTACAAAATATGAGATATCTTTGTAATAAGAAAAGGAGAATCATTGACCCAAGGCCTAAATTATAAATAGGGAGGCAAAGACAAGAAAAAAAGAGAAGATCGGGAGACACAGAATAAAAAGGAACGAAGAAGAAGCAGAGGAGTAGAGGCTGAGCGTTTCGGTTCTCTTCATCATCTCCACGGAAGGACTGTGGAGGCGACGGAGAAATTTTCTTTCCTCTCTCTCTTCTTCTTTGAATCTGAATTCTTATCTTTTTGTTATGGATTTGAACAAAGCCACGTGTGGCTAGTTTGTTTTGCAACCTAGAGGACCTATGAACTTATGGGTGAATTGAATTTTGTTTTTGTTATTTAGTTAAATTAGATATTAATTTTGGTTACTTAATCTTGTTTAGTTTTATCTATTTAGTGATTGACCATCATTGAATATGATTTTAAGTATTAGGATTTACTTTGACGAAATGGATTTTAATTAGACTCTGAGATTAAGTAATATGGGATTAAATTACGATTTAATTTGCGGTTAGGATAGACATATACCTAATAGCCCCATATAATTGTTGAAGAGTGTGTTCGAGTTTTATTGCCTCTTGAGTAACTATATTAGACATAACAAGTTATACTCAAGAGAGGGTTGTAAGTGGACCGACAGGGACTTATAGCTATTTATACTCGAGATTAACAAAATTGATATTAAAGCTAATTAAATTAGTGAAAACAAGGTTTATGAAGCTAATAAGGGATTAGTGACTCTGGGTTGCTCATTTGATTATTGTGGTAGTTTTCTTATTTTTATCTTAGTTTTGATTTTTAACTAAAGTGTGATACTAAGTCCTCGTGGGAACGATACTTTTCTTATCACTTTATTACTTGATACGGCCCGTGCACTTGCGGAGTTTTTTTTAGGCTTAAAGTCTTGCCCTATCAAAATTACATCAAGCAAAATTAGGTGATAGCCCGCACAAATTTTTATTAATTCTACGATTGGTCCTCATTGTCATTCCATACGAAAACACCTACCTAAATTTTCTCATAAAAGTCAAAGACTTAAATTAATTTATTATGCATTTTTCTTTCGTCCGGATCAAACAATTAATAATTTGGAAAAACATTTCTCATGTTGTAGGAGAAATGTTTTTTCATGCCACACACACATAAAATGGTTGAACCCGCATATATATATACACTATATATATATGCGGGTCCAACCATTTTATGTGTGTGTAGGAATCTTGTTTTTCTCATGTAACACGAGAAAAGTAAACCCCTTAATAATTATAGGTATAGAAATTAATTAATTTTTCCTCACTTTTTTTAACATTTTAATTTTGAAATGAGTACTAGCTACTTAGATTACTACTTCACTTGTAATTCAATGCATTAATTAAGCGGATCCGATTATTCTGACTTTTTAAATTTGGATAAAAATTACTTTCTCCGGTCCTAATTATATGAACACATTTTGAAGTTTGTTTTGGTCTTAATTATAAGAGCACGTTTTAACTTTGTCAATTTTTTCCTATAATACCCCTATTTATACTTTCTCAATAATAATTAAAGATTATAATAATTTAATAATACACCTATATATTCTATAAAGTAAATAATATTTACAACTCATTAATATCATATATACTCTAGTTATACTTTTTTTAAAAAAAAATAATAATTTTGTGCAATTTTTTTCCCATATTTTTCTCATACCACCCCTACTAATTCTTTCTCCACAATAATTAATTTAACAACACGCTTATATTTTATTAAATGAGAGATTCTACTTTATTTTTTATTTTTCTAGTTGCAATAATTCTTTTAAATCCATACGCACAGATATAAGTAAACTTTTGTGACATCCCAGTATTAAATAAATTTTATCCGAATTTAAAAAGTTAGAATAATCGGATCCGCTTAATTAATGCATTGAATTACAAATGAAGTAGTAATCTAAGTAGCTAGTACTCATTTCAAAATTAAAATTTTAAAAAAAAAGTGAGGAAAAATTAATTAATTTCTATACCTATAATTATTAATTGTTTGATCCAGACGGAAGAAAAGTCCATAATAAATTAATTTAAGTCTTTGACTTTTATGAGAAAATTTAGGTAGGTGTTTTGGTATGGAATGACAGTGAGGACCAGTCGTAGAATTGATAAAAATTTGCGCGGGCTATCAGCTAATTTTGCTTTATGTAATTTTCAATTTTAAGCAGGGGTGTTTTTGGAAAATAATTATAATTAATTAATTTAACTTCTCTCCTTAATCTTTCCAAATTCTGGTAAATAGTTCTTATAATTAGGACCGCAGGGAGTACTTAAGATTAAAATCAATTCCTCAGAACATGATAATTCATTGAGAATCTTGAAACAACCTAGTTGGTGTGTATAAGTGCATTATATTCACGTGGGGATTAATAGGGGACCAACTTGTGGTATATTATGAGTGACATTAATGCACGGAACCTATATAGTTGTGAAATGTATGACAAACGTTTTTGCCATTGTTTGTTTGTTTTTTCATTTTTTTTGTGGATGTAAAGAAAAGTAGGAAAGAAGAAGATACATTATTTCGCGGAACCTACTGTTTTGCTATAAAACAGTGCTTTGCTTTAAAATATGAAAGGAAAAAAAAAACAGAAAAATTTGTTTGCAGATGTATTTTTATTGGGAAAATTACGCACAGGTCCCAAGAAACAGAGATAATTACATTTAGATCCCTTTAAATGACAAAATTACACAGAAGTCCCTAGGAACTTCTGTATAATTATTTCAGAACGTAAAATTACCATTTTGGGCTTCTATGTAATTATTTTCATCTCTCACTTCTAGAAACTATTTACAACAGAAAATTCATAAATTAACAACATAAAATACATATATTAACAACAACTTTTGAAAACCTGGAATTTTTTCTTCTCTCACTTCCAGAAGCTATTTACAACAACAAATATTACATTAACAACAGAAAATTCATATATTAACAACAACTTTTGAAAACTTGGATTTTTTCTACTCTCACCTCCAGAAGCTATTTACAACAACAAATGCTATATCAACAACAGAAAATTCATATATTAACAACAAGTTTTGAAAACTTGGAACTTTTTCTTCTCTCACTTCCAAAAGTTGTTTACAACAACAAATGCTATATTAACAACAGAAAATTCATATATTAACAACAACTTTAGAAAACCTGAATTTTTTCATCTCTCACTTCCAGAAGCTATTTACAACAATAAATACTATATTAACAACAGAAAATTCATATATTAACAACAACTTTTGAAAACCTAGGTTTTTTTCTTCTCTCACTTCCAGAAGCTATTTACAACAACAAATGCTATATTAACCACAGAAAATTTATATATTAACAACAACTTTTGAAAACTTGGAATTTTTTCTTCTCTTCCTTCCAGAAGCTATTTACAACAACAAATGCTATATTAACAACATAAAATTCATATACTAACAACAATTTTAGAAACCTGGATTTTTTCTTCTTTCACTTCCAGAAGCTATTTACAACAACAAATACTATATTAACAACAGAAAATTCATATATTAACAACAACTCTACCACAAAAAGAACATAAGCGAACTAGGCTAATCTTTTCACACAAAATCAGATGTGAGAACATAAGAGTTTCTTCTAACTCTTAGAGTTTCTTTCCAATCAAGGCTTCTGAAATCTTGTCCCATCTCTTCCACCGTCGCACAAGATTTCTCAGCTCTGTTAGTCAAGCGCTCAGCCGCTGACACACTGCCACTATCAAAGCTTGATACTTTTGAATCTCCGAGCCCAACTTGTACGGGGAAATCCACAACAATGGGAGGATCTAAGGGTCTAAGCGCAAGCATCAACAGCCCAAAACCAGCAACCAGTGCGCACAGAAATAGAAATGGCTGCAGTAACATTTGCCCCCTTCTAAATCCACCATTTCCCACTCTTTCTCTGTCTCTCATTCTTCCTAACTTCTTTTTCTTCTACAATTGAACGCTTCGTGCTCAGCTTCCCGATTAATTGAACCGGGTATTATCGATTCTCAACCACGAACCAACACTGAAGCCGTGTGAAGTGTATCTTTTTTGGTTTTTGCCCTTTCGTGTGAGCCTGTGAGTATCGACCCACTTATCTAGGTTTGTCAATCGACAGTGAGATTCCATGGGTCTGGAAGAGAGAGAAGAAAAAGGGAGAGAGGGGAGGGAGAGAGAGAGAGGAGAAGGAAGAAGGAGAATAGAGAAAGGTCAGATTGGTAATTTAACCTTCACAAATAATTACACAGAAATCCCTAGACTTCTGTGTAATTTTGTCATTTGAAGGGACTTAAATGTAATTATCTCTGTTTCTTGGGACCTGTGTGTAATTTTCCCATTTTTTTCACATGTTTTGAAAAATTAAAAAAATTAAAGTTATTATGGAAAAAAAACTAGAACATCTTTACAATGATTTGTTGTTAGGTTTGTTTGCAAAAGTAAAGAGACCACATTATATTTTCATTAATCACAATCATGCTAATAAAGAAAATTATATTTTCATGCACCCTTCATTTCATCAATTTAGATATCTTGTTCAAAATCAAGAATCAAGCAATTTTTTTTTTCAAATTGCTTATAAAACTTGTTCTAAAAAATTATTTTACAAAAATATTTTAGGTGCATAAAAACATAAAATAGAATCCAACAAGCCCATAGTTTTTCTCATATTTGAATTGCAAGAGAAATTAAAGTAAATAAAAATAAAAATAATCTTTTGATCTCTATAGCTTTGATTGGATTGTTGTTTAGTCCTTAAACGTCAACTTGATGCAACTCAATCTCTAAATTTTGGCTCAATGAAATTCAATATATGTAGTTTAACCATTTAAAATATTAATCCTTATACTTGAAACAATAAAATAGGAAAATTAATCACCAATTACTTTTTTTTTTAAAGAAAACAAGTTCAGATGAATTGAATATGAGGCTTATCAAGGCTACTACATACTCATAGTGTTTACAACACAGTGAAATTTTAACTTATTGTAAGTTATGAGCAACTCTTTATTGGACCAGACCAACAGTGATTTGCAATGTTGTATTTTCCTCTTCTTTTTTTTTTTGGATAAAATGGATGGCTTAAAGCCAAAAGTACATTAAACCGAAAATACAGAAACAGGGGAATAAATTCCCAGACTCTCCTAGGCCACTAAAGGCCTCAACAAACTCGGACAGTCCTCTACAATAGCAGAGTGATTAATGCCATGCTTGGCTAACAGGTCAGCGACCCTGTTTGCATCTTGCATATGGCATATCAAAACTTGCCAATCCTTTTGTAGCAGCTCCTTAATTCTCAACAAGAGGAGGCTTGCACAAGGAACAGATTCATCAGCCAACAACTGGACAAGTTCCAAGGCATCAGATTCAAGGATGAGCTTCTTAACACCCAAATCCCAAGCCAACTTTAACCCTTCAAAGATGGCCCATTCTTCCACCACCAAAGCATCACAGATCCTAATTTCTTTCACAAAGCCACAAAACCAGACCCCTCCACTATCTCTCAAAAGACCCCCACAACCAGCCTTAGAAGATCTTTGTGCCACAGCCCCATCTACATTCAGCTTCTTCCAACCCCGAGAAGGCTTCTTCCAAAATCCCTGAGCCACAGATACTGTCAGTTCCGCAGATAGGGAAGCATTACGGCGGACATCCATCTCTAGAGCAAATTTTCTCCAGCAGTGCAGGATACATTCCGCTGCATTGGCAGGCCTTACAAAATTACTATCGAACAAGGACTAGTTTCTCCACCCCCATAACATCCAAATTGCCACTCCAAAGATAATACACCAGTGAGGGGAAGTACCAATCCCATCCTTATCCTTAATGTTGCTGACTATCCAATCCCTCATATTAGATCGAAAAAATACTCTAGAGGAAGAGGGTTTGATTAACTTGCCCCACATTAGCTTCACATAACTACAGTCCCTCAATATGTGAATTAAAGATTCAGAACCTATTCCACAATACTCACATAAATTAGACACAGGGCTCCATTTGCTTCTCCTTTCATTCGGAGGTAACCAATCAAAGAAGACCTTCCACATAAACATTTTAGGGCCCATTTGGATGGCTTTTTTTTTTGAGAAAAAAGCACTTTTTAATGCCCAAAAAAAAGCTTTTTTAATAATTGATGTGTCTAGATGATATTTTTAAAAAAAAACAAAAGTCACAAAAAAAGTCAAAGTGCTGCTTTTTTTAAAAGCTCCAATTTGGAGCTTAAAAAAATAAGCACAAAAAAAACATTTTTTTTAAAAGGCAATCCAAATGGGCTTCTCTCGACACCTTTCCAAGGCCAAACTTCTTTTATATCCTTGTGGATATAAGAAGGGGACCCAAGTGCTACATAAAGGCGCAGGATTATTGGGCTCAAGTAGGTCCATTGAAAACCAATTACAAATTTTGCTCGAAGCCTTGTTCATTATGTTCCAAGTAGATATATAAAAGAGCATTTTTAAGCGGTAAAATTACTTTTCATTATTTACTCCATTTGAATTTAGTTTAATTTTTAGGTCCCAACCAGATCTAAAGTTTAAGAAGTTTTAGATTTAAATTTTTTATAAAAAATTCTCTTTCTAAAGCATTAATCTCCTTGCTATTAATTAAATATAATCTGCTTTTTCACTTCCTAAACTAAACGGCATCCTCTAATTAATTAAATTCATCAAAATTATTCTTAAAAAAAATCGAACAAATTTAATTAATTTTATTGATTTATTTATTGCTATTAATAAATGTTTTTCCCCTTAAAAGAAGAAGATTTTGATTTTAGAAAGAAATAATAGGCCCAACCCATCTTCCATTGTCGCTGCACAAAAATGTTCAGGCTCGTATTCATTGATCCATTCCGCAGAACAGAATCTTCACAACAAATTGCAATCACTAGCCATGAACTGATTTATTTTTGGTGTAGGTTCAACTGGCGTGGGGGTTGGTCTTCCTTAGCTTTAGGGAGGGGGTTCGATCCCTGCGTTGGTCAAGGCACTGGGGGAGGCATCCTAGGAGTCTAGGAAGCAGTGGTAACGTTGGTAGAGGTGGAGGCATGTGTACTCTCTGGCTAGTATCACCTGTGGACTGGGCTCCAAGTGCCTTACCCTTGGACTGTAGGTGAGCCCAACCCTTTCCTAAAATTTTATTATTAAAAAAAAAACTGATTTATTTTTCTTTTGTTAGAAAAATGAAAAGTGATGGGTCCACATAAAAAAGCCACAACCACTGATCAGTTATACCTGGAGAAGATACTCTTCCCATCCTTTATCTACCCATCTCTCCTTATCCTCCATCTTGACCGTCAAAATCTTTATTCAAGGATCTAGAAATATTTTGGAAAAAACCGCATGCTGTAATTTTTACCACATGTGGTTTTTTTGAAAAATAATTCTGAATCATTGGATCAAAATTTTGACGGCTAAGATAGAAGATGAGGAGGGATGA
Source organism: Acacia crassicarpa (assembly GCA_034222035.1). Taxonomy (NCBI): domain Eukaryota; kingdom Viridiplantae; phylum Streptophyta; class Magnoliopsida; order Fabales; family Fabaceae; genus Acacia; species Acacia crassicarpa. The sequence continues at coordinate 17,950,563 of JAWXYG010000004.1, read as the reverse complement.
ACAGAAAATGGATAAGCAGAGAAACCAGTGATTTTATTCTTCTTCTCGGGGTTTTTCTTTAAATATATTAATGCATAAGGAATAACATTCTCTCCTAATCTTGACATTTAATTTAAACTTTTTTTTAAAAAAAGGAATGGGTGCTAAGTTTTTCTTTTCACTTTCATTCAACTTGTTTCTCGAAATTTTGATTATTATCCTAAATAAATGCCAATGTTGTCCTCCAATTGATTAATGTTACATCTTTTTTTTTTTAATTTATATTTGATGAAATGAATTTTTTTAATGCTGATAGCAAAAAATGTTTTCGCCCCTACCAGCAAAGGCTTCCTTTTCAGTAGTTCACATATTTAAATTTCTCGTCTTCTTTCAATGGGGGATGATCTTATTTAAGACCTCAACCAACCATTTATTGTTTATTGTTTGATATCTTATACTTTTAAGTGACATCATTTATTATTCTTTTTAACTACAGCTTCCAAAACTAGAGAAAAAAATGGCAAGTTGCTGGAATTTGAATGTATTGGCACTTATCAAACACTACAAAAATAAGTAAACTAAAGTAGTGATCAACCTGAGTGTCCACTTGGATGCTCATGTAAGGAGAGCTTTATACATTGTTTGAAAGATTAGAAGAGAGGGAAGCAGATATGGAAGGAATTGATTAATCCTAGTAAATGTTTTCTTGAAATGGCTTGGCAGCGTGTGTTTGGATATATTTTATATTTGTTATAGAATTATTTACCTATTTAATTCCAAATACATAATAATTATACTTTAATTTTATTATTTGGTTGACTATTTATTACAGATAAAGATTATGGATGTATTCATGATGTGAAAGAAGATATTCTTGATATTTTTACCCATATAGAGCCTACTACTTGAAGTGAAGCACAATCAAATGTCCTTGTGTAAGTTCTTTATGTGTTTTGATGATAATTGACAATTGTAAACTCAAATGGAAGTTTGTCTTTGTTAAGTTGAAAAACTTACTGTTAAAGGCAAACTCGAGTTTAGGTTGTCAAACTCGAGTTTGGACTTGACAGAGAGTAGTTCAAGTTTTTTTGAACATAGACAAACTCGAGTTTGTATTGTTAAACTCAAGTTTGTATCATACAGAAAGCACTCTATGTTTTTTTAAGTTAAGGCAAACTCGAGTTTATATTTTCAAACTCGAGTTTGTATTAGACAGAGAGCTTTCAATGTTTTGAACAAAAGCAAACTCAAGTTTTGATATCCAAACTCTAGTTTGCTCTTAGCCAAATGTTTTTCAAAGCTTTTTAAATTCCAAGCAAACTCGAGTTTGTGTTAACAAACTCCAGTTTGCAATTGGCCAAGAGCTTTTTTAGTTTTCCTCATTTCGAGGAAACTCGAGTTTAGAATTGTAAACTCCAGTTTTCACTTGGCATAAAGTTTTTCAATTTTAAAGGAAACTCGAGTTTAATTTAACTAACTCGAGTTTGTGCCAAGCAGAGAGCTCCTAACTATTTTATGATCTTGAAAACTCCAGTTTGCTTTTACAAACTCCAGTTTGCACTTTACAGAGAGTTTTCCAATTTTCCAAACATTTGTGGAAACTCGAGTTTAATTTAGCTAACTCGAGCTTGTATCAAGCTGAGAGCTTTGCTCTATTTTGAACTCATGGAAACTCCAGTTTATTTTAGAAAACTCCAGTTTTGAGTTTTGTGGACTTAAACGTATTTTCATTATAAAAGTCCAAAATTCGAGTTTGTCATTTATTGACTCGAGTTTTAATCCTATCTCAAAATGCTATTCAAAGTTCAAATCGCGACGTTCTTCTCTGAAAGAACTAAACTCGAGTTTAAGTTTATTAACTCAAGTTTAGGTTTTAAAGAAAAGTTGCAAACTCTAGTTTGCTTAAACAAACTCGAGTTTGTGTCGCTCAGTTTGAAAATCAAAGTTTTTGAATTTGCGAAATCTTCATGGTTGATTTTAATATTTCTTATCATCACTCATTACTATTCTTAACATTATTTGAATATGAATTCTTATCTTTTTGTTATGGATTTGAATAAAGCCATGTGTGGCTAGTTTGTTTTGCAACCTAGAGGACCTATAAACTTATGGGTGAATTGAATTTTGTTTATGTTATTTAGTTAAATTAGATATTAATTTTGGTTACTTAATCTTGTTTAGTTCTATCTATTTAGTGATTGACCACCATTGAATATGATTTTAAGTATTAGGATTTACCTTGACGAAGCGGATTTTAATTAGGCTCTGAGATTAAATAATATGGGATTAAATTACGATTTAATTTGCGGTTAGAATATATATATATATATATATACCTAATAGCCCCATATAATTGTTGAAGAGTGTGTTCGAGTTTTATTGCCTCTTGAGTAACTATGTTAGACATAACAAGTTATACTCAAGAGAGAGTTGTAAGTGGACCGACAAGGACTTATAGCTATTTATACTCGAGATTAACAAAATTGATATTAAAGCTAATTAAATTAGTGAAAACAAGGTTTATGAAGCTAATAAGGGATTAATGACTCTGGGTTGCTCATTTGATTATTGTGGTAGTTTTCTTATTTTTATCTTAGTTTTGATTTTTTTATCTTAATTAAATACAATTTGTTTTGCTCAACTTAAACGAAATTGTGAGATTAATGCTTAACTAAAGTGTGATACTAAGTCCTCGTGGAAACGATACTTTTCTTATCACTTTATTACTTGATACGGCCCGTGCACTTGTGGAGTTTTTTTTAGGCTTAAAGTCTTGCCCCTATCAAAATTACATCAAGCAAAAGTAGGTGATAGCCCGCACAAATTTTTATTAATTCTACGACTGATCCTCACTGTCATTCCATACGGACACACCTACCTAAATTTTCTCATAAAAGTCAAAGACTTAAATTAATTTATTATGCATTTTTCTTTCGTCCGGATCAAACAATTAATAATTATAGGTATAGAAATTAATTAAGTTTTCCTCACTTTTTTTTAACATTTTAATTTTGAAATGAGTACTAGCTACATAGATTACTACTTCACTTGTAATTCAATGCATTAATTAAGCGGATCCGATTATTCTGAATTTTTAAATTCGGATAAAAATTACTTTCTCCGGTCCTAATTATAAGAACACATTTTGAAGTTTGTTTTGGTCTTAATTATAAGAGCAAGTTTTAACTTTTGTCAATTTTTTCCTATAATACCCCTATTTATACTTTCTCAATAATAGTTAAAGATTATAATAATTTAATAATACACCTATATATTCTATAAAGTAAATAATATTTACAACTCATTAATGTCATATATACTCCAGTTATACTTTTTTTTTTAAAAAAATAATTTTGTGCAATTTTTTTCCCATACGACCCCTACTAATACTTTCTCCACAATAATCTTATATTCTATTAAATGAGAGATTATACTTTATTTTTTATTTTTCTAGTTGCTATAATTCTTTTAAATCCATACGCACAAATATGAGTAAACTTTTGTGACATCCCAGTATTAAATAATTTTTATCCGAATTTGAAAAGTCAGAATAATCGGATCCGCTTAATTAATGCATTGAATTACAAGTGAAGTAGTAATCTAAGTAGCTAGTACTATTTCAAAATTAAAATTAAAAAAAAGTGAGGAAAAATTAATTAATTTCTATACCTATAATTATTAATTGTTTGATCCGGACGGAAGAAAAGTGCATAATAAATAAATTTAAGTCTTTGACTTTTATGAGAAAATTTAGGTAGGTGTTTCCGTATGGAATGACAGTGAGCACCAGTCGTAGAATTAATAAAAATTTGCGCGGGCTATCAGCTAATTTTGCTTTATGTAATTTTCAATTTTAAGCAGGGGTGTTTTTGGAAAATAATTATAATTAACTAATTTAACTTCTCTCCTTAATCTCTCCAAATTCTGGTAAATAGTTCTTATAATTAGGACCGGAGGGAGTCCTTAACATTAAAATCAATTCCTTAGAACATGATAATTCATTGAGAATCTAGAAACAACCTAGTTGGTGTGTATAAGTGCATTATATTCACGTGGGGATTAATAGGGGACCAACTTGTGGTATGTTATGAGTGACATTAATGCACGGAACCTATATAGTTGTGAAATGTATGACAAACGTTTTTGCCACTGTTTGTTTGTTTTTTCATTTTTTTTGTGGATGTAAAGAAAAGTAGGAAAGAAGAAGATACATTATTTCGCGGAACCTACTGTTTTGCTATAAAACAGTGCTTTGCTTTAAAATATGAAAGGAAACAAAAAAAACAGAAAATTTTGTTTGCAGATGTATTTTTATTGGGAAAATTACACACAGGTCCCAAGAAACAGAGATAATTACATTTAGCTCCCTTTAAATGACAAAATTACAAAGAAGTCCCTAGGAACTTCTGTGTAATTATTTCAGAACGTAAAATTACCATTTTGGGCTTCTATGTAATTATTTTCATCTCTCACTTCTAGAAACTATTTACAACAGAAAATTCATAAATTAACAACATAAAATACATATATTAACAATAACTTTTGAAAACCTGAAATTTTTTCTTCTCTCACTTCCAGAAGCTATTTACAACAACAAATATTACATTAACAACAGAAAATTCATATATTAACAACAACTTTTGAAAACTTGGACTTTTTCTTCTCTCACCTCCAGAAGCTATTTACAACAACAAATGCTATATCAACAACAGAAAATTCATATATTAACAGCAACTTTTGAAAACGTGGAACTTTTTCTTCTCTCACTTCCAAAAGCTATTTACAACAACAAATACTATATTAACAATAGAAAATTCATATATTAACAACAACTTTAGAAGACCTGAATTTTTTCATCTCTCACTTTCAGAAGCTATTTACAACAACAAATGCTATATTAACAACATAAAATTCATATATTAACAACAATTTTAGAAACCTGGAATTTTTCTTCTTTCACTTCCAGAAGCTATTTACAACAACAAATACTATATTAACAACAGAAAATTCATATATTAACAACAACTCTACCACAAAAAGAACATAAGCGAACTAGGCTAATCTTTTCACACAAAATCAGATGTGAGAACATAAGAGTTTCTTCTAACTCTCAGAGTTTCTTTCCAATCAAGGCTTCTGAAATCTTGTCCCATCTCTTCCATCGTCGCACACGATTTCTCAGCTCTGTTAGTCAAGCGCTCAGCCGCTGACACACTGCCACTATCAAAGCTTGATACTTTTGAATCTCCGAGCCCAACTTGTATGGGGAAATCCACAACAATGGGAGGATCTAAGGGTCTAAGCGCAAGCATCAACAGCCCAAAACCAGCAACCAATGCGCACAGAAATAGAAATGGCTGCAGTAACATTTGCCCCCTTCTAAATCCACCATTTCCCACTCTTTCTCTGTCTCTCATTCTTCCTAACTTCATTTTCTTCTACAATTGAACGCTTCGTGCTCAGCTTCCCACTTAATTGAACCGGGTATTCTCGATTCTCAACCACGAACCAACACTGAAGCCGTGTGAAGTGTATCTTTTTTGGTTTTTGCCCTTTCGCGTGAGCCTGTGAGTATCGACCCACTTATCTAGGTTCGTCAATCGACAGTGAGATTCCATGGGTCTCGAAGAGACAGAAGAAAAAGGGAGAGAGGAGAGAGAGAGGAGAAGGAAGAAGGAGAATAGAGAAAGACCAGATTGGTAATTTAATCTTCACAAATAATTACACAGAAGTCCCTAGGGACTTCTGTGTAATTTTGTCATTTGAAGGGACCTAAATGTAATTATCTCTGTTTCTTGGGACCTGTGTGTAATTTTCCCATTTTTGTTCACATGTTCTGAAAAATTAAAAAAATTAAAGTTATTATGGAAAAAAAACTAGAACATCTTTACAATGATTTGTTGTTAGGTTTGTTTGCAAAAGTAAAGAGACCACATTATATTTTCATTAGTCACAATCATGCTAATAAAGAAAATTATATTTTCATGCACCCTTCATTTCATCAATTTAGATATCTTTTTCAAAATCAAGAATCAAGCAATTTTTTTTTTCAAATTGCTTCTAAAACTTGTTCTAAAAAATTATTTTACAAAAATATTTTAGGTGCATAAAAACATAAAATAGAATCCAACAAGCCCATAGTTTTTCTCATATTTGAATTGCAAGAGAAATTAAAGTAAATAAAAATAAAAATAATCTTTTGATCTCTATAGCTTTGATTGGATTGTTGTTTAGTCCTTAAACGTCAACTTGATGCAACTCAATCTCTAAATTTTGGCTCAATGAAATTCAATATATGTAGTTTAACCATTTAAAATATTAATCCTTATACTTGAAACAATAAAATAGGAAAATTAATCACCAATTACTTTTTTTTTTCAAGAAAACAAGTTCAGATGAATTGAATATGAGGCTTATCAAGGCTACTACAGACTCATAGTGTTTACAACACATGAAATTTTAACTTATTGTAAGTTATGAGCAACCCTTTATTGGACCAGACCAACAGTGATTTGCAATGTTGTATTTTCCTCTCTTTTTTTTCTTTTTTTTGGATAAAATGGATGGCTTAAAGCCAGAAGTACATTAAACCGAAAATACAGAAACAGGGGAATAAATTCCCAGACTCTCCTGGGCCACTAAAGGCCTCAACAAACTCGGACAGTCCTCTACAATATCAGAGTGATTAATGCCATGCTTGGCTAACAGGTCAGCGACCCTGTTTGCATCTTGCATATGGCATATCAAAACTTGCCAATCCTTTTGTAGCAGCTCCTTAATTCTCAACAAGAGGAGGCTTGCACAAGGAACAGATTCATCAGCCAACAACTGGACAAGTTCCAAGGCATCAGATTCAAGGATGAGCTTCTTAACACCCAAATCCCAAGCCAACTTTAACCCTTCAAAGATGGCCCATTCTTCCACCACCAAAGCATCACAGATCCTAATTTCTTTCACAAAGCCACAAAACCAGACCCCTCCACTATCTCTCAAAAGACCCCCACAACCAGCCATAGAAGATCTTTGTGCCACAGCCCCATCTACATTCAGCTTCTTCCAACCCCGAGAAGGCTTCTTCCAAAATCCCTGAGCCACAGATACGGTCAGTTCCGCAGATAGGGAAGAATTACGGTGGACATCCGTCTCTAGAGCAAATTTTCTCCAGTAGAGCAGGATACATTCGCTGCATTGGCAGGCCGTACAAAATTACTATCGAACAAGGACGAGTTTCTCCACCCCCATAACATCCAAATTGCCACTCCAAAGATAATACACCAGTGAGTGGAAGTACCAATCCCATCCTTATCCTTAATGTTGCTGACTATCCAGTCCCTTAGATTAGATCCAAAAAATACTCTAGAGGAAGAGGGTTTGATTAACTTGCCCCACATTAGTTTCACATAACTACAGTCCCTCAGTATGTGAATTAAATATTCAGAACCAATTCCACAATACTTACATAAATTAGACACAGGGCTCCATTTGCTTCTCCTTTCATTCGTAGGTAGCCGATCAAAGAACACCTTCCACATAAAGCACTTTTTTGAGAAAAAAGCACGTTTTTAATGCAAAAAAAAAAAAAACTTTTTTAATTAATTGATGTGTTTAGATGATTTTTTTTTTTAAAAAGGCAAAAGTTAAAAAAAAAGTCAAAGTGTTGTTGCTGTTTTTTTTAAAAGCTCCAATTTGGAGCTTTAAAAAAAAAAAGCACTTAAAAAAAACCACTTTTTTTAAAAGCCCATCCAAATGGGCTTCTCTCAACACCTTTCCAAGCCCAAACTTCTTTTATATCAATGTGGATATAAGAAGGGGACCCAATTGCTACATAAAGGCCCAGGATTATTGGGCTCAAGTAGGCCCATTGAAAACCAATTACAAATGTTGCTCGAAGTCTTGTTCATTATGTTCCAAGTAGATATATAAAAGAGCATTTTTAAGCGGTAAAATTACTTTTCATTATTTACTTTGTTCGTCCCTATTTTAGCCTCCATTTTTAGAGTATTTGAAAAAGATTTTTAAATGCCCAATTCACCCCCTCTTGGTGATTTGCTCCGCTTACACCTTGAAACTGATGATAGTGGTGAAGAAAATGAAAATGATAGTCATCGTATTTATGTTACTGAGTGGTAAGCTTGTTATGCTTTGTGTGAGTTACTTGTGGATAATAGTTTACTCTTCATTAAGAATTAGTGATTGGGTTTGTTTATTGCATTAAGCGTGTTTTGTAAACATTATTATTAACAACATTTATTTGATAAATTTGAAATTTAATTATTGTATTTTACTAACTATATTTCTTTAAAAAAACGCGAGAAAAATAATTTTAAAGGATAAAAATGTCTTCCAGCCCTTCAGGGCCGCCTTTGCCCTATATACTCTCGGGCCAAGCCTTGAAAAACAGACGTTTTTCTTACTCCGTACCTAAAAGGGCTGGCCTTTTTAGACCTTGGCCCTTCAATCATTATTATGAGCTCTCATGATAGGGAGGGGGTATCATTATTATCAGGCGAACCTCCCATCAAAATGGAAAAGAAAATTTGCCAGAGAGAGTTCAACACGAACAATACCAAATGTGATTCCTAGACATATTCTTCTTCCGCAACCAAATGGTATGGATTGAAAATCTGATCCTTCGTAATTCACTTATGAGCTCTCAAGAAATCTTTCTGGGTAAAATATCTCTGCTCCAAGCCAATAGTTTGGTTCCTCCCAATTGCCCAAGCATCATTCATAATGACTTTGCTTTCTGAAGGTATATTTTTTCTAAGGGGAAAACACTTCTCATGTTGCATAAGAAGTGTTTTCTCATGTCATACACACATAAAATCGTGAGACCCATATATATATATATATATATATATATATAATTAGCATTATATATATATATATATATATATATATATGTGGGTTCCACTATTTCATGTGCGTGTAAGAATCTTCTTTTTCTCATACAATATGAGAAGTTTAAACCCCTTTTTCTATTTGGTCAATGATTTTATCTTTCAAAGCTTGGAGCACCGGGGCAAATTACATGCTAAGCTCATTCTGCAAGATATTGTTTTAGTAGCAAAACGATGTCATTTTCGTGGCAATTGCAGGATGAGCTATTAAGCACATTGATTTGTTGAGTATGCAATGCAGACCTCTTAGAGTGCAAAGGGTTTTTGTTTCTCTCAATAAATACGTATTTTGGAATTCGAACTTGTATTCTTATGGAGGTGATGTTGGCCTATGCTTCTTTCTCAAAGTTGAGCCCATAACAAGTTTAGTCTTGTCCAGGAGGATTCTTGGAGTGATCCCAATGGGAAGATCCCAATCAAAATAACACAGTAAGTGTGCTAAAAGAATCTCTGTAATGGCACAACAAACAACATGCCATGACACGTTTCTTCCCTTTACACCAAACGAAATAACTCAAGCTATATTTGGATATAAAGAAAAGTGGGAAGAAAATAGGAGGAAGTGAATACTAGGAAGAAAATTAAAATTTTAAAAAATTAGGAAAATATTAACAACTATAAAAAGGTACGTCTTATATTTAAAAACAAAACCAACTCTCCAAGTAGATCTTATATCAAGAACTCGAGGTGGTAATATGCAATAATTCAAAGCGATTCTCTGTTGCACAATGGTAAGGTCATCAATATTTCTCTAAACAAAGACACAACAAAACTTAGATTTATTCATTAGCAAGAGCATTTTTTTCTAGCTCTCACCCTCATGAGTCATGACCACCATGAATTATAAGAATAGCGATAGAATCTTAAAGGGTGGTCTTTCCTCACCTTTATAAGGAAGAAAACATAAGTTCATATCTTAGGAAGCGCACTTATTGAAAAGGCAAAAACAATTTGCGTTCTAAATCTCAAAAAAAGAAATACTTGATCAAATAAAAAAATATTAAAAGGTGATATTTTAATGCAAAGGTACAAAACAAAACAGGATTTATTTATTAGCAAGAGCATGCGATCCAGTGCATAAGACTCCTACCCAGGTGGGATCTAGGGAGGTATAAATTTACGCAATCTTACCCTGCAATTATAGAGATTGTTTCTAGTATTTGGATCCGTGGCCTCTAGAACATATAGCAGCAATCTTACCATTCTCTCATGGATTATAAGGATGGCAATAGAAGATTAAGGAGGTCTTTTAATGCAAAGGTACAAAACAAAATAAGACTTAACTAGGGATTCTGGGGATTACGATGATGGGGTTTTTCCTTTTCATGGTGAAGCCTAAAGTGTCGGTCATATCTAGGGTTTCTGGTGTAGTCCCAGGAGGAAGCTCCAAATCAAAATGATAAAGCAAGCGAGTGAGCATACATTCCACACTAGCCACACCCAACAACATCCCAGGACATATCCTCTTACCAGAACCAAATGGTGTGTACTCAAAGTTCAAACCTTTGAAATCTATATTGAGGTTCAAGAATCTGTCAGGCAAAAACTCCTCTGGTGAACTCCAACATTTAGGGTCCCTCATTATGGTCCAGATGTTCACATGCACTTCTGTCCCAGCTGGTATTGTGTACCCATTGACTTCACAAGTCCGTATAGCTTCTCTTGGGGCCAGAAATGGAGTTGGAGGATGTAGTCTCAGAGTTTCCTTCACTATTGCTTTAAGATATTTCATACTCTCAATTGTTGTCTCGTTGATACACCCTTTGTTGTCTGAAACTACTTGTCTCACTTCATCTTGTGCCCTTTTCATCAGTTTAGGTTTTCTCAATAGTTCCGACAATGCCCAATCTACAGTTGAAGATGATGTCTCAGTCCCTCCCAAAATCATGTCCTGTATAAATATGTGTCATATTGAAAGAGAAGATGATGATCGTTGTGTTTAGATAAAAATGATGAAACAAGAAACAAAGCGTAGTTGCAGCAGTAGATTCGTTGTCCTAAATATGGGAACTTAGTTGATCGAGTGTTATGTTTTAACTCAACACACACAGATATAAAAGATCTTAATCTACTTTAGCTCCTAAATTTGTAGTCATTTTCCAGAGTTATTCATTGCACATATCAAAGAGAATTTGATAATTAGCAACCAAAACTCATTAAAAATTTGAATATGAATCGTCTAGATCCGATTTAGAGAGTTTGATAACTAGCAAGCAAAACTCATTCCATAGTTTAGACATAGTAGCATAGTAATTACCAGCATAACAGCTTTGACTTGGCTTATGGTAAGGCCACCATCTTCCATAACACGCAACAGAGCAGAAAGAAGGTTATCTGCTTCACCTTCGATGAACCCAGACGGTGCAACTTTAGTGGAACTTATGATCTTATCAAGAATTGGATCCATCACGTTAACAAAGGACTCCCACTTAGCCTTGGTCCCTGTGATCTCAGCAAGCCACTTCTGCTTAGGAAACAGCTCACAGATGCCCATCTCGCAAGACGCACTCGACATTAGTTTCTCAGAAATGAAGAAAAGGTGGTCTCTTGCTTCATAGTTCTCCCCGTACGCCGCCTTCGAAACCGTATCAAAGATGGTGCGGAAAATCTTGTCAGTCAGGTTCACCGGCTCCGATGAACACCTTGCAACTCCCCTATCATACTTAACGCTTCTTTGTCTCTCAGTGCTTGGAATTTTCTTATACTCTTGGTGTTTACCTGAAAATTTTAAGCAAAATCCCTTTGACATTTCGCCTTTCTTTATGTCTGTAAATACGATCCTTGAGGACCCTTAGGGTTTGTTTGGATTGAGGGGTGGAGAAGGGTTAACCCCAAACTTTACTCTCCCTCCCCTCCCCTCAATCCAAACATGCCCTTAAGGTTCATTTTATTTAAGATATTGGTTCCTATAATTTAATGAAAACTTCAACAATTTTGCCCCGATTTTGCCCCTTTAGAGCCTAAAGCTACAGGGCCGTTCGAGATAGCTTTGATAGAAGTGGCTTTTATTTCTGATGGACTTTTTCTCATGTAATTTGTGTTTGGGATAGGGATGATAGAAGTGGCTTTTGTTTCCAATGAGCACTTGTTTGACATAATTTTTAAAAAGATAAATGAGATGGAAAATGACAGAAAAAGACATGAATCAAATTCATATATATATATAATATGTTGTATAAAATGTGATAATTTTAGATAAAATTAAAAATAAATATAAATTTGACAAATAAAATACTAACATTACCATTAAAAGTTCAATGGTGTCACTTCAAAAAATATCCCCATCAAACCTTGAAGCTTATTAAAAAAGAAGTCAACCCAAACACCCTTGGATTAAAAAAAAAAAAAAAAACCCCAAACACCCACTTATTATCCCATATGGTATCCAAAAAGGCCTATAGTTAATCAAAACCAAAACGAAGGAAACTTGAATTCGAGTACTAAGATTATATTAACTCTAAAAATATGCATGAAAGGAGCCTCTTTACTTCCCTCCACTTTTTTACTTGATAGACAAACTCTAATCAGGGTTCTGAAACTCTGACCGGACCGGCCGGTTCGAACCGAAAACCGTCGAACCGACTGGAAAACCGGTCCGAGCTGGGGGTAAAATCGGGGTCACGAGTTGACCCTGAGTCAACTCAGTCAACTTGGCCTGAACCGGCCGAGTTGGCCGAGTCACAATGTGAGAAAGACGGAAATGCAGAATGAGAAGGAGAAGAGAGAGAGATCTGAAGTGCTTAATGTCGACACCGGCGACGGTCGACAGTCGAAGGAGGAGCAGTGATCTCATTGAAGCTCTCTAGGTGGACTCCAAGCTTCTTTAAGCTTTTCTCTGGTTCGACTTTCCCTGTGGGATATCGAGACACAGACTAAGAAGGAGAAGAGAGAGATATATATATCTGAAGGGCAAAGTGGAGCTGATAAGTGGTAAGGCTGAGGAAGGAGAAGAAAGAGAGAAGCTGCTCAAAGTTAAAAGAACGAGAAGTTGCTTCACAACTCATGCATGGTCAGTGATGTGATGTGAGTGTGACTACTCTTGGCAGATTTTGTGTCTAGTGCAAGGATTCTCACTTTCCCTTCTTACACGTGACAAGCAAAGAAGCTATATTGACTTTTTCTTCATTATATTTTATCCCCCTAAAAGCTATTATTATTATTTTTTTTTTTTTTTACTCAAAGCTAAAAGCTATTAATAATAGATAGGAAAATTCAAAATAGAAAGTAGGCAGTGGAATGGATATTGGGCTAGAAATGGCTTTAGGTTAGGTATTAATGTTAACTATAAAATATTTTATAGAGTAAATATCCTACTTGGTCCCTAAAAAAAAATCACGGACCCCCTTTTTGGTCCTTCAGTAAAAATAACTCATCCCGTAATCCTTGACCACATTTGGGACACTTCACTGCATGTGTCCACTTCAACCTGGAAGGACTAATGTGGACGGTTTTTGGATTTTACAGGGATTACGAGATGAGTTATTTTTACTGAGGGACTAAAAAGGGGTCCATGATTTTTTTTCAGGGACCAAATAAGGTATTTACTGTATTTTATATTATTAAAATATGAATATTTTTACCTATTTAATTAAATTATATATTTTAATTAATACCGGTCTGACTCCCGATCTGACCTATTAATCTTTAACCCAACACCTCCACTGATTCAGTGACCTGTCCGGGTTTCAAAATCTTAACTCTAATTAGTTTAGATTTAATATTCCATAAAATATTTTTACAGTAAGACCAACTATCTTAAAAAACAATATTTAGTACATTCGCCACCGTAAAACATTTTTTTTTAGTACCACACACCCATTATCATATTCATAACTATTTTTTCAGAATCATCAACTACGCTAAAAAGAAAAAACCTTTTTAGGGTATGTACATGGATTTTTTGGTTAAAAATACCAAAGTGCCCTCCTCAGAAGAGAGAAACAAAATGTCGCCCCGGTAATATGGAGTTTTTATCGGAATGTATGGCCAAAACAAAAACAAAAACAAATCCATTTACAGCACAAAGAAGCAAACAACCAAAATACCCAAAAATTGCTGCCATCTCCAAAGAAATCAAATGTCCACATTCAAAAACCAACAAAAACAATAATGAACCCAGATTCCAAAACCAAAAAATTGTGCAGATGAGATGAGATTCAAGTTCTTCAACTTTCAGAGGGAGTAGGTGGCCAAGGAAAGAGAAGTCGAAGGGGCTTTTGCTGTCGGAGATTGCCGTCGACGTGGGCAAGTTCAAAACGCAGTGAAAGAAGAGGAGACAACCAGATGTGATAGGGGAAGTTTCATTAGAGATAAAGTCAACCATTTCAAACAAAAGGACGATGAGAAGGAGAGTGGGGTTGAAGCTCGTTGGCGGTGGGGGCCGGGGGGAGAAGCTTGAATGGCCAGAAAAAGGAGGGCAGCGGACTAAATGGGAAAAGGAGAGAAGCAAGATTTGTAATTATTATTATATATAGATATACATTACCAGCTGAAGAGCGAACATTTTTCTGAGAAGCTTCCAGTGGGCTCCGACAGGGGAGAAGGTGATGTTGGAGCAGCCGTAGAGAACTACTTCGGCGGCAGGAAGACGTGGCCTCTGAGCAAAATTGGCATCTTGAGTTTTCATTATCTCTCTGGCCAATTCCGGCGACGACACCACAAGCGTCGGCGTTTCCCCCATCTTCAGCATCATCACCGGGCCGTATTGCTTGGCCAGATCATTGATCCGATGGTGCCGTGGGCCACCGTGCACATGGTGGTAGCTTCCGATCACCGGAAGCCTCCACGGCCCCGGTGGAAGCTTCTTCCGTGGTCCCCATATGGCTCTCTGAACTATCTTGAGAAAAACCAGTGAGATAGCACTAGTGAGGAAGATGGTGGCCACGTCGAGTGAACCCAAGAAGGCCACCACACCCATCGGCGAAATCAGGATAAGACTGTGCTAAAGATCAGTTGAAGGATGAAGTCTATTTTCTTTAGACTAACCGGAGAATAAAGTCTACTTGAGTGTGTGTCTGTGTGGATATATTTATAGTTATATTCTCGATGAGTAAGCTGGCCCACCCACATCAAACCGTGGGCTTCGTCCGCCACGAGGGTTTTGTTATTCACATGTGCTAGGTAGATATTAACATTTTCTTTTATGGAAAATTTACATTAGGGCCATTTTTACAGAAAAAACTTAAAAAATATCTCAAGTTTTTGAAAATCCTCGAAAAGGTTGGGGCCTTTTCTGGGATTTTTAGATCCTACGTGAGTTGTTAACGGGGTTGATATAGTTGTTAGCGGGGCTGATATAGTTGTTGATATGACTGATTTAGTTGTTAAAATATTGTTGTTAATGCGACTGATTTAGTTCTTAATGGGTATTTGTTAATGTGACTGATTTAGTTATTAACATTTTAATGAATTTATACCAGAAAAGGCCCTGGGGAATTTTTTGGGATTTTCAGAATCTTTGGGCCTTTTTGGGATTTTTTCTGTTAAAAGGGCTCCCATACGGTTGGTTGGTTGGTTGGTTTTTTTTTTTTTTACCTTGAGGGCAAGTAGTAAGGGACTTACTTTCCCACCACCATGTCCTCAGTTCGAGGCCTGGAAATGGTGAAAATGGTATTGGGAGCTCTTTCTGGACGACCGTGGGCCCAACGTCGGACGAAATCCAGATTAGTTGAAATCGAAGGTTTTAGTGAATCGAGTAGGATACCAAAAAAAAAAAAAAAGTGTTCGCATTTCATTTTTGAGTTTTTCTTTTTGGTTGCTTATTTTTTAGGGAAAAAGATTTGTAAAACCCCTAGAAGCCCACCAAATTTGTAAAAAGACTAAGAGATGACACAACTTCTGAGGGTTATGCAAATTCATGCAAAATGACAATAATACCCTTGCCCTTTTGAGAGAGAGATCAACGGGAAAGAACAAGATTCAGAGATTCAGAGCCTCTGTCGCTATTGAAGCCGACGTCGACGTCTGCCGCCGACGCCACACCCGCCACCTTGGATGCCGCCGCCTTAGACGCCTCACCGATGATGAAAAAGAGAAAAAAAATAAGGAAGAGAAACAGTAATTTTTTTTTCCAATCGGTCTCGATCCGGAAGAAAGTGGAAGAAGAAGATGTGAAGGAAGGAAGAAGAAAAGGAAGGAGGAAGGAGCAAGATGAAAAGAAAAAAAAAGTACACTTCCAGTGCACATTGTACTTTTTTTTTTTTTCCTTTTCATCTTCCTCCTTCCTTCCATCCTTTTCTTCTTCCTTCCTTCCTTCACATCTTCTTCTTCCACTTTCTTTCAGATCGAGACCGATGGAAAAAAAAAATTGTTCCTCTTCCTCTATGGGTTTCCTTTTTTTTCCCTTTTTCATCACTGGTGCACCCCGGTGAGGCGTCTAAGGCGGCGGCGTCCAAGGCGGTTGGTGCGGCGTCGGCGGTAAAGGTCGGCGTCGGCTTCAACGGCGGCGGCGGAGGCTCTGAATCTCTGAATCTCGTTCTCTCTCGTTCATCTCTCTCTAAAAGGGCAAGGGTATTATGGTCATTTTGCATGAATTTGCATAACCCTCAGACGTCTTTGTCATCTCTTAGTCTTTTCACAATACATGCCAATTAATGTTTTAATATATTAAACATTATTATTAAAACATTTTTAAAATTGAAAATTCAAGAAAAATGCTTTCAAAATATCAAAATCCCAAATCATTTTTTTCCAACAATAGTTTAGGTATTGAATACATTTGATTAGTAATTCACAACTTGTTTTAATAGGAAATCACTTATTTGAGATTTTCAAATTTTGAAAGTATTTTTTATAAAAATGTTCCTTTTTTAAAAATTAGTTTTTTATAATATATTTATGAGCAAAATATTAGTTTAAATTTATTTATTTTATTTTTATATAATATTATAATAATAAATTATAAAATGTTAAATATGAAGCATGATTACTTTTTAATTTAAGGTGGAAATGAGATTCTGGAAAAAAAAAAGAGGAGGAAAATAAAATGAAAGATGGTTTGAATAAAAAAAAAATCTTCATTAGCTCTCAGTTATTGGCGTGAAACTTCTAATGGAACTTTTAGTGTGAAATCAACATATAACATGATCTATCATTGGCAGGAGCACAAACATGAGCCTTACTGGCAATGTTTATGGTGTTGGGAGACTCCAGAAAGTGTGAAATTATTTATGTGGCAAATAATCCATGAGAGAATTTCAACAAATGGACTCAAAGCCAAACTCAATGTGAATATACAAAACATGTGTCCTTTTGGGTGTGGCAGTGAGGAGACTATACTCCAATACTGAGAGACTGTGAGCAAGCAAAAAGAGTGTAGTTTTTTTTACTAATTCATTATATTATCCTATATTTTTCTCCATCAATTTGTAGGAATGGCTCGAATGGAAGGTGTTTGAGGATTCTAGCGACTATCCCAAGTCAATTGTGTGCCAATGTATTCGACGTCTTATGGGACGGGATCGAGAATGGGCGGTTTCGACACTAGATCTTTCGGATGCCTGATAAAGTAGATGTTTACTGGAGACCTCCGGATCCAGATTTTGTGCGTATTGCTATGGATGGTTTGTGTGCCAACAACGAGCTTGCTGCGTGCAAAGGTGTCATTAGAGACCTTCAAGGTAACTGGATACAAGGATCTCAACAGAAATTAGGGTAACCTCAACTGCTGCGGAAATCAATGCAATCCATCACTACAAAAAACCCTTATTTTGCAATGTAACTTTTCTGTTACAAAACAAGCATTTTTCGTCGCAAAATTGGTTTGTGATGCGTCCGTCGCAAAAATTACCCTCACAAACCATTTTTGCAACGGAAAAATGCTTTTTTCCCTTGCAAATTCTGAAATTTGCTAGGGAATAATTTTTCCTCGCAAATTCCAGGATTTGCGACGAAAAAACGCTTTCCCTCGCAAAATATTGGAGTTTGCAAGGGAAACTCTTTGCCTTGCAAATCCTGGAATTTGTGAGGGAAAATTATTCCCTCACAAATTTCAAAATTAATTTTTGAGGGAAATTCTTTCCCTCACAAAATCCATGATTTGCGAGCAAAAGCGTTTTTCTGTAGCAAATCCTGGAATTTGCGAGGAAAATGCTTTTCTGTCGCAAGTTCCAATTTATTTAAAAAAAATCATAAAAAATATTTAAAAGTAGAAAATAAAAAGACTTGTATATCATAAAAATAAATTGTACTCCCTCCGGTCCTAATTATAAGAACTATTTACCAGAATTTGGAGAGATCAAGGAGAGAAGTTAAATTAGTTAATTATAATTATTTTCCAAAAACAACCCTACTTAAAATTGAAAATTTGATGAGTATATATTTTATGATTAAATAGGTGTATATTTTATGAGATTTAATTGGAATCATTGATATTATATACCTATTTAATTATCTTTTATGAATTTTTCCATAATTGAATGAAACTTGGGATCAAAGAATAAATCGACATAAAATCTACTCATATCCTATTTTTATTGTGCAGGAAATATTAGCTAATTTGGAATGAAGTAGAAAAAAGCAATTAAAAGAATATGCAATCAATCAAACTCAATGGCCCCTCGCAAGAAAATAGAAACAAAAACAATTGTGTGATCTGATGGAGTAAATTACAAAATATGAGATATCTTTGTAATAAGAAAAGGAGAATCATTGACCCAAGGCCTAAATTATAAATAGGGAGGCAAAGACAAGAAAAAAAGAGAAGATCGGGAGACACAGAACAAAAAGGAACGAAGAAGAAGCAGAGGAGTAGAGGCGCGTTTCGGTTCTCTTCATCATCTCCACGGAAGGACTGTGGAGGCGACGGAGAAATTTTCTTTCCTCTCTCTCCTTCTTCTTTGAATCTGAATTCTTATCTTTTTGTTATGGATTTGAATAAAGCCACGTGTGGCTAGTTTGTTTTGCAACCTAGAGGACCTATGAACTTATGGGTGAATTGAATTTTGTTTTTGTTATTTAGTTAAATTAGATATTAATTTTGGTTACTTAATCTTGTTTAGTTTTATCTATTTAGTGATTGACCATCATTGAATATGATTTTAAGTATTAGGATTTACTTTGACGAAGGGGATTTTAATTAGGCTCTGAGATTAAGTAATATGGGATTAAATTACGATTTAATTTGCGGTTAGGATAGACATATACCTAATAGCCCCATATAATTGTTGAAGAGTGTGTTCGAGTTTTATTGCCTCTTGAGTAACTATATTAGACATAACAAGTTATACTCAAGAGAGGGTTGTAAGTGGACCGACAGGGACTTATAGCTATTTATACTCGAGATTAACAAAATTGATATTAAAGCTAATTAAATTAGTGAAAACAAGGTTTATGAAGCTAATAAGGGATTAGTGACTCAGGGTTGCTCATTTGATTATTGTGGTAGTTTTCTTATTTTTATCTTAGTTTTGATTTTTAACTAAAGTGTGATACTAAGTCCTCGTGGGAACGATACTTTTCTTATCACTTTATTACTTGATACGGCCCGTGCACTTGCGGAGTTTTTTTTAGGCTTAAAGTCTTGCCCTATCAAAATTACATCAAGCAAAATTAGGTGATAGCCCGCACAAATTTTTATTAATTCTACGATTGGTCCTCATTGTCATTCCATACGAAAACACCTACCTAAATTTTCTCATAAAAGTCAAAGACTTAAATTAATTTATTATGCATTTTTCTTTCGTCCGGATCAAACAATTAATAATTTGGAAAAACATTTCTCATGTTGTAGGAGAAATGTTTTTTCATGCCACACACACATAAAATGGTTGGACCCACATATATATATACACTATATATATATGCGGGTCCAACCATTTTATGTGTGTGTAGGAATCTTGTTTTTCTCATGTAACACGAGAAAAGTAAACCCCTTAATAATTATAGGTATAGAAATTAATTAATTTTTCCTCACTTTTTTTAACATTTTAATTTTGAAATGAGTACTAGCTACTTAGATTACTACTTCACTTGTAATTCAATGCATTAATTAAGCGGATCCGATTATTCTGACTTTTTAAATTTGGATAAAAATTACTTTCTCCGGTCCTAATTATATGAACACATTTTGAAGTTTGTTTTGGTCTTAATTATAAGAGCAAGTTTTAACTTTGTCAATTTTTTCCTATAATACCCCTATTTATACTTTCTCAATAATAATTAAAGATTATAATAATTTAATAATACACCTATATATTCTATAAAGTAAATAATATTTACAACTAATTAATGTCATATATACTCTAGTTATACTTTTTCTTAAAAAAAATAATTTTGTGCAATTTTTTTCCCATATTTTTCTCATACCACCCCTACTAATTCTTTCTCCACAATAATTAATTTAACAACACGCTTATATTTTATTAAATGAGAGATTCTACTTTATTTTTTATTTTTCTAGTTGCAATAATTCTTTTAAATCCATACGCACAGATATAAGTAAACTTTTGTGACATCCCAGTATTAAATAAATTTTATCCGAATTTAAAAAGGTAGAATAATCGGATCCACTTAATTAATGCATTGAATTACAAATGAAGTAGTAATCTAAGTAGCTAGTACTCATTTCAAAATTAAAATTTTAAAAAAAAGTGAGGAAAAATTAATTAATTTCTATACCTATAATTATTAATTGTTTGATCCAGACGGAAGAAAAGTCCATAATAAATTAATTTAAGTCTTTGACTTTTATGAGAAAATTTAGGTAGGTGTTTCGGTATAGAATGACAGTGAGGACCAGTCGTAGAATTGATAAAAATTTGCACGGGTTATCAGCTAATTTTGCTTGATGTAATTTTCAATTTTAAGCAGGGGTGTTTTTGGAAAATAATTATAATTAATTAATTTAACTTCTCTTCTTAATCTCTCCAAATTCTGGTAAATAGTTTTTATAATTAGGACCGAAGGGAGTACTTAAGATTAAAATCAATTCCTCAGAACATGATAATTCATTGAGAATCTTGAAACAACCTAGTTGGTGTGTATAAGTGCATTATATTCACGTGGGGATTAATAGGGGACCAACTTGTGGTATATTATGAGTGACATTAATGCACGGAACCTATATAGTTGTGAAATGTATGACAAACGTTTTTGCCATTGTTTGTTTGTTTTTTCATTTTTTTTGTGGATGTAAAGAAAAGTAGGAAAGAAGAAGATACATTATTTCGCGGAACCTACTGTTTTGCTATAAAACAATGCTTTGCTTTAAAATATGAAAGGAAAAAAAAAACAGAAAAATTTGTTTCCAGATGTATTTTTATTGGGAAAATTACGCACAGGTCCCAAGAAACAGAGATAATTACATTTAGGTCCCTTTAAATGACAAAATTACACAGAAGTCCCTAGGAACTTCTGTATAATTATTTCAGAACGTAAAATTACCATTTTGGGCTTCTATGTAATTATTTTCATCTCTCACTTCTAGAAACTATTTACAACAGAAAATTCATAAATTAACAACATAAAATACATATATTAACAACAACTTTTGAAAACCTGGAATTTTTTCTTCTCTCACTTCCAGAAGCTATTTACAACAACAAATATTACATTAACAACAGAAAATTCATATATTAACAACAACTTTTGAAAACTTGGATTTTTTCTACTCTCACCTCCAGAAGCTATTTACAACAACAAATGCTATATCAACAACAGAAAATTCATATATTAACAACAAGTTTTGAAAACTTGGAACTTTTTCTTCTCTCACTTCCAAAAGTTGTTTACAACAACAAATGCTATATTAACAACAGAAAATTCATATATTAACAACAACTTTAGAAAACCTAAATTTTTTCATCTCTTACTTCCAAAAACTATCTACAACAATAAATACTATATTAACAACAGAAAATTCATATATTAACAACAACTTTTGAAAACCTAGGTTTTTTCTTCTCTCACTTCCAGAAGCTATTTACAACAACAAATGCCATATTAACAACAGAAAATTTATATATTAACAACAACTTTTGAAAACTTGGAATTTTTTCTTCTCTTCCTTCCAGAAGCTATTTACAACAACAAATGCTATATTAACAATAGAAAATTCATATATTAACAACAATTTTAGAAACCTGGATTTTTTCTTCTTTCACTTCCAGAAGCTATTTACAACAACAAATACTATATTAACAACAGAAAATTCATATATTAACAACAACTCTACCACAAAAATAACATAAGCGAAGTAGGCTAATTTTTTCACACAAAATCAGATGTGAGAACATAAGAGTTTCTTCTAACTCTCAGAGTTTCTTTCCAATCAAGGCTTCTGAAATCTTGTCCCATCTCTTCCATCGTCGCACACGATTTCTCAGCTCTGTTAGTCAAGCGCTCAGCCGCTGACACACTGCCACTATCAAAGCTTGATACTTTTGAATCTCCGAGCCCAACTTGTACGGGGAAGTCCACAACAATGGTAGGATCTAAGGGTCTAAGCGCAAGCATCAACAGCCCAAAACCAGCAACCAGTGCGCACAGAAATAGAAATGGCTGCAGTAACATTTGCCCCCTTCTAAATCCACCATTTCCCACTCTTTCTCTATCTCTCATTCTTCCTAACTTCTTTTTCTTCTACAATTGAACGCTTCGTGCTCAGCTTCCCGATTAATTGAACCGAGTATTATCGATTCTCAACCACGAACCAACACTGAAGCCGTGTGAAGTGTATCTTTTTTGGTTTTTGCCCTTTCGTGTGAGCCTGTGAGTATCGACCCACTTATCTAGGTTTGTCAATCGACAGTGAGATTCCATGGGTCTGGAAGAGAGAGAAGAAAAAGAGAGAGAGGGGAGAGAGAGAGAGACGAGAAGGAAGAAGGAGAATAGAGAAAGGTCATATTGGTAATTTAACCTTCACAAATAATTACACAGAAGTCCCTAGACTTCTGTGTAATTTTGTCATTTGAAGGGACTTAAATGTAATTATCTCTGTTTCTTGAGACCTGTGTGTAATTTTCCCATTTTTGTTCACATGTTCTGAAAAATTAAAAAAATTAAAGTTATTATGGAAAAAAAACTAGAACATCTTTACAATGATTTGTTGTTAGGTTTGTTTGCAAAAGTAAAGAGACCACATTATATTTTCATTAGTCACAATCATGCTAATAAAGAAAATTATATTTTCATGCACCCTTCATTTCATCAATTTAGATATCTTTTTCAAAATCAAGAATCAAGCAATTTTTTTTTTTTCAAATTGCTTCTAAAACTTGTTCTAAAAAATTATTTTACAAAAATATTTTAGGTGCATAAAAACATAAAATAGAATCCAACAAGCCCATAGTTTTTCTCATATTTGAATTGCAAGAGAAATTAAAGTAAATAAAAATAAAAATAATCTTTTGATCTCTATAGCTTTGATTGGATTGTTGTTTAGTCCTTAAACGTCAACTTGATGCAACTCAATCTCTAAATTTTGGCTCAATGAAATTCAATATATGTAGTTTAACCATTTAAAATATTAATCCTTATACTTGAAACAATAAAATAGGAAAATTAATCACCAATTACTTTTTTTTTAAAGAAAACAAGTTCAGATGAATTGAATATGAGGCTTATCAAGGCTACTACATACTCATAGTGTTTACAACACAGTGAAATTTTAACTTATTGTAAGTTATGAGCAACTCTTTATTGGACCAGACCAACCGTGATTTGCAATGTTGTATTTTCCTCTCTTTTTTTTTTTTGGATAAAATGGATGGCTTAAAGCCAGAAGTACATTAAACCGAAAATACAGAAACAGGGGAATAAATTCCCAGACTCTCCTGGGCCACTAAAGGCCTCAACAAACTCGGACAGTCCTCTACAATAGCAGAGTGATTAATGCCATGCTTGGCTAACAGATCAGCGACCCTGTTTGCATCTTGCATATGGCATATCAGAACTTGCCAATCCTTTTGTAGTAGCTCCTTAATTCTCAACAAGAGGAGGCTTGCAGAAGGAACAGATTCATCAGCCAACAACTGGACAAGTTCCAAGGCATCAGATTCAAGGATGAGCTTCTTAACACCCAAATCCCAAGCCAACTTTAACCCTTCAAAGATGGCCCATTCTTCCACCACCAAAGCATCGCAGATCCTAATTTCTTTCACAAAGCCACAAAACCAGACCCCTCCACTATCTCTCAAAAGACCCCCACAACCAGCCTTAGAAGATCTTTGTGCCACAGCCCCATCTACATTCAGCTTCTTCCAACCCCGAGAAGGCTTCTTCCAAAATCCCTGAGCCACAGATACTGTCAGTTCCACAGATAGGGAAGCATTACGGCGGACATTCATCTCTAGAGCAAATTTTCTCCAGCAGTGCAGGATACATTCCGCTGCATTGGCAGGCCTTACAAAATTACTATCGAACAAGGACTAGTTTCTCCACCCCCATAACATCCAAATTGCCACTCCAAAGATAATACACCAGTGAGGGGAAGTACCAATCCCATCCTTATCCTTAATGTTGCTGACTATCCAGTCCCTCATATTAGATCTAAAAAATACTCTAGAGGAAGAGGGTTTGATTAACTTGCCCCACATTAGCTTCACATAACTACAGTCCCTCAATATGTGAATTAAAGATTCAGAACCTATTCCACAATACTCACATAAATTAGACACAGGGCTCCATTTGCTTCTCCTTTCATTCGTAGGTAACCAATCAAAGAAGACCTTCCACATAAACATTTTAGGGCCCATTTGGATGGGTTTTTTTTTTAGAAAAAAGCACTTTTTAATGTCAAAATAAAAAGCTTTTTTAATAATTGATGTGTCTAGATGATATTTTTTTAAAAAAACAAAAGTCACAAAAAAAAGTCAAAGTGCTGCTTTTTTTAAAAGCTCCAATTTGGAGCTTAAAAAAATAAGCACAAAAAAAAAGCACTTTTTTTAAAAGGCCATCCAAATGGGCTTCTCTCAACACCTTTCCAAGCCCAAACTTCTTTTATATCCTTGTGGATATAAGAAGGGGACCCAAGTGCTACATAAAGGCCCAGGATTATTGGGCTCAAGTAGGCCCATTGAAAACCAATTACAAATTTTGCTCGAAGCCTTGTTCATTATGTTCCAAGTAGATATATAAAAGAGCATTTTTAAGCGGTAAAATTACTTTTCATTATTTACTCCATTTGAATTTAGTTTAATTTTTAGGTCCCAACCAGATCTAAAGTTTAACAAGTTTTAGATTTAAATTTTTTATAAAAAATTCTCTTTCTAAAGCATTAATCTCCTTGCTATTAATTAAATATAATCTGCCTTTTCACTTCCTAAACTAAACGGCATCCTCTAATTAATTAAATTCATCAAAATTATTCTTAAAAAAATCAAACAAATTTAATTAATTTTATTGATTTATTTATTGCTATTAATAAATGTTTTTCCCCTTAAAAGAAGAAGATTTTGATTTTAGAAAGAAATAATAGGCCCAACCCATCTTCCATTGTCGCTGCACAAAAATGTTCAGGCTCGTATTCATTGATCCATTCCGCAGAACAGAATCTTCACAACAAATTGCAATTACTAGCCATGAACTGATTTATTTTTTGTGTTTGGGTTCAACTGGCGTGGGGGTTGGTCTTCCTTAGCTTTAGGGAGGGGGTTCGATCCCTGCGTTGGTCAAGGCACTGGGGGAGGCATCCTAGGAGTCTAGGAAGCAGTGGTAATGTTGGTAGCGGTGGAGGCATGTGTACTCTCTGGCTAGTATCACCTGTGGACTGGGCTCCAAGCGCCTTGCCCTTGGACTGTAGGTGAGCTCAACCCTTTCCTAAAATTTTATTATTAAAAAAAAAACTGATTTATTTTTCTTTTGTTAGAAAAATGAAAAGTGATGGGTCCACATAAAAAAGCCACAACCACTGATCAGTTATACCTGGAGAAGATACTCTTCCCATCCTTTATCTACCCATCTCTCCTTATCCTCCATCTTGACCGTCAAAATCTTTATTCAAGGATCTAGAAATATTTTGGAAAAAACCGCATGCTGTAATTTTTACCACATGTGGTTTTTTTGAAAAATAATTCTGAATCATTGGATCAAAATTTTGACGGCTAAGATAGAAGATGAGGAGGGATGAACAGAAAATGAATAAGCAAAGAAACCAGTGATTTTATTCTTCTTCTCGGGGTTTTTCTTTAAATATATTAATGCATAAAGAATAACATTCTCTCCTAATCTTGACATTTAATTTAAACTTTTTTTTAAAAAAAGGAATGGGTGCTAAGTTTTTCTTTTCACTTTCATTCAACTTGTTTCTCGAAATTTTGATTATTATCCTAAATAAATGCCAATGTTGTCCTCCAATTGATTAATGTTACATCTTTTTTTTTTAATTTATATTTGATGAAATGAATTTTTTTAATGCTGATAGCAAAAAATGTTTTCGCCCCTACCAGCAAAGGCTTCCTTTTCAGTAGTTCACATATTTAAATTTCTCGTCTTCTTTCAATGGGGGATGATCTTATTTAAGACCTCAACCAACCATTTATTGTTTATTGTTTGATATCTTATACTTTTAAGTGACATCATTTATTATTCTTTTTAACTACAGCTTCCAAAACTAGAGAAAAAAATGGCAAGTTGCTGGAATTTGAATGTATTGGCACTTATCAAACACTACAAAAATAAGTAAACTAAAGTAGTGATCAACCTGAGTGTCCACTTGGATGCTCATGTGAGGAGAGCTTTATACATTGTTTGAA
This sequence comes from Acacia crassicarpa, assembly GCA_034222035.1. Lineage (NCBI taxonomy): Eukaryota > Viridiplantae > Streptophyta > Magnoliopsida > Fabales > Fabaceae > Acacia > Acacia crassicarpa. Next base: position 17,923,994 of record JAWXYG010000004.1, on the reverse strand, counting down.
AGATTAGAAGAGAGGGAAGCAGATATGGAAGGAATTGATTAATCCTAGTAAATGTTTTCTTGAAATGGCTTGGCAGCGTGTGTTTGGATATATTTTATATTTGTTATAGAATTATTTACCTATTTAATTCCAAATACATAATAATTATACTTTAATTTTATTATTTGGTTGACTATTTATTACAGATAAAGATTATGGATGTATTCATGATGTGAAAGAAGATATTCTTGATATTTTTACCCATATAGAGCCTACTACTTGAAGTGAAGCACAATCAAATGTCCTTGTGTAAGTTGTCTATGTGTTTTGATGATAATTGACAATTGTAAACTCAAATGGAAGTTTGTCTTTGTTAAGTTGAAAAACTTACTGTTAAAGGCAAACTCGAGTTTAGGTTGTCAAACTCGAGTTTGGACTTGACAGAGAGTAGTTCAAGTTTTTTTGAACATAGACAAACTCGAGTTTGTATTGTTAAACTCGAGTTTGTATCATACAAAAAGCACTCTATGTTTTTTTAAGTTAAGGCAAACTCGAGTTTATATTTTCAAACTCGAGTTTGTATTAGACAGAGAGCTTTCAATGTTTTGAACAAAAGCAAACTCAAGTTTTGATATCCAAACTCTAGTTTGCTCTTAGCCAAATGTTTTTCAAAGCTTTTTAAATTCCAAGCAAACTCGAGTTTGTGTTAACAAACTCCAGTTTGCATTTGGCCAAGAGCTTTTTTAGTTTTCCTCATTTTGAGGAAACTCGAGTTTAGAATTGTAAACTCCAGTTTTCACTTGGCATAAAGTTTTTCAATTTTAAAGGAAACTCGAGTTTAATTTAACTAACTCGAGTTTGTGCCAAGCAGAGAGCTCCTAACTATTTTATGATCTTGAAAACTCCAATTTGCTTTTACAAACTCCAGTTTGCACTTTACAGAGAGTTTTCCAATTTTCCAAAAATTTGTGAAAACTCGAGTTTAATTTAGCTAACTCGAGCTTGTATCAAGCTGAGAGCTTTGCTCTATTTTGAACTCATGGAAACTCCAGTTTATTTTAGAAAACTCCAGTTTTGAGTTTTGTGGACTTAAACGTATTTTCATTATAAAAGTCCAAAATTCGAGTTTGTCATTTATTGACTCGAGTTTTAATCCTATCTCAAAATGCTATTCAAAGTTCAAATCACGACGTTCTTCTCTGAAAGAACTAAACTCGAGTTTAAGTTTATTAACTCAAGTTTAGGTTTTAAAGAAAAGTTGCAAACTCTAGTTTGCTTAAACAAACTCGAGTTTGTGTCGCTCAGTTTGAAAATCAAAGTTTTTGAATTTGCAAAATCTTCATGGTTGATTTTAATATTTCTTATCATCACTCATTACTATTCTTAACATTATTTAATCATTTTGTTGGTGTGTTTCAGATGATGAAGAGCCGTTAGAATAAGGATTTAGCATAAAGCAAAAGGAGATGTCAGCTCATTTATTACAAGTCCAGAAAATCTTGCATCTTTTTGGCAAATTGTTCCCTGGACGTTGCAAAGGATTAAGTGTCGACTTTCCCTCTCTGGAAACATTCTTCTCCAACGGATTTATCTCAAGGGAAGTCAACTAAAAACACCTGGCCACTTGGATTTACTTAAGAGTAGAGAGAGAAGTGACCAAATGGCCATCAACAGCTGGATTATTGCTCCCAACAGTTACATCAATCAATCCAACAGTCATTTGATGCTCTCTTCATATATAAGGAATTGCATTCAAGTCTCTCAACCACCAGAACACAAGAAAACGAAAAAGCATTCAAGTTTCATCTATTCTTTCATTTTTCTACTCTTGTAAAGTATCTTTTGATACATTTGTACTTCAGTGATTATTTCATCCACTCTTTGAGAGAGTTTCATTTATTGTAAGAATTTCAAGTCGTGGGACTTGGAGATTGGGTATATCAGTTTACAACTTGTAAAGGGGAGTATATCCTAATGAGAGGATAACTTTCGAATACAGAGTGTGTAATTGATTCTAAGTGATAGTGGAAATCTCAAAGTGTCTAGAGACTGGATGTAGGTCAAGTATTAAGACCGAACTAGTATAAATTTGTTGTGTCTTACTTTTCTTCCCTTACTTTGTTCGTCCCTATTTTAGCCTCCATTTTTAGAGTATTTGAAAAAGATTTTTAAATGCCCAATTCACCCCCCCTCTTGGTGATTTGCTCCGCTTACACCTTGAAATTGATGATAGTGGTGAAGAAAATGAAAATAATAGTCATCGTACTTATGTTACTGAGTGGTAAGCTTGTTATGCTTCGTGTGAGTTACTTGTGGATAATAGTTTCCTCTTGATCAAGAATTAGTGATTGGATTTGTTTATTGCATTAAGCGTGTTGTATAAACATTATTATTAACAACATTTATTTGATAAATTAGGAATTTAATTATTGTATTTTACTAACTATATTTCTTTAAAAAAAACTCGAGAAAAATAATTTTAAAGGATAAAAATGTCTTCCAGCCCTTCAGGGCCGCCTCTACCCCAAATACTCTCGGGCCAAGCCTTGAAAAACAGACGTTTTTTTTACCACGTACCTAAAAGGGCTGGCCTTTTTTGACCTTGGCCCTTCAATCATTATTATGAGCTCTCATAATAGGGAGGGGGTATCATTATTATCAGGCGAACCTCCCATCAAAATGGAAAAGAAAATTTGCCAGAGAGAGTTCAACACGAACAATACCAAATATGATTCCTAGACATATTCTTCTTCCGCAACCAAATGGTATGGATTGAAAATCTGATCCTTTGTAATTCACTTATGAGCTCTCAAAAAATCTTTCTGGGTAAAATATCTCTTCTCCAAGCCAATAGTTCGGTTCCTCCCAATTGCCCAAGCATCATTCACAATGACTTTGCTTTCTGAAGATATATTTTTACTAAGGGGAAAACACTTCCACTAGTGCAAAAAAGGCTTTTAAGACCGTCTCATTTAGAGCGGACTATCGACGCCCTGGTCTTAAAGGTATGACTGGTGACAGTTTTGTAAATATAAAGAACTTTAAAGGTATGACCGGTGGCAGTTTTGTAAATATAAAGAACTTCTTGGACCGGATCCTTTAGTGATGGGTCTTAAATATATTATTCAGACCACTTAAAAAAACAACCGGTCTTAAAAATGTTATTAAAAAAATTGAAATATCAAATTTCTTTATAGAGAAATCTCGAACAGGCCGACTTATTTTTTCTACGGTCCAAAATAATAAGGAAAAAAATAAATAGAACTTTTTAGACCGGATATATATAACAGGAGGTCTTAAAGATTATACTTTTAAGCCGGACATAAATCATGTCCGGCAGTAATACTTTTAAGACCGGAGTTTAACAAAGGGCAGTCTTAAAACTTAACCTTTAAGACCGTCGTTGTTGTTCATCTGGTCTTAAAAATAAACCACCAAATGTATCTTCACGCGAAACATTACCTTAAGACTTACATTGTACCTCTGAACTCTGAAATCCCTCTTCTTGTTGTGAAGCCACTCTTCCTGTTGCATTACCACTTTTCCTCGCCCACGTACCATTACCCTCTCTTACTCTCTCATTTGCTCAGGCATTCCTCTCTTACTGTCTTGAAAATGAACGGTGAAGACGATTCCATTCGTGTTTCGGGAACGCAAGCTAATGGTGTGAGTCAGAACGAACCCTCTTCACCTGATAATGTGCCTCGTAACCGCCCTGCACACTGTGGTAGAAAAGGCACACGAATGATGGATGTATCTCTAAGTCGGTCTTTTGGGTCAAGGCTCGAGATTTAGTTTGACGAAAAGTTGCGACCTTTCGGTCCTAATAAAACCAAATATAATATTTTTGTCGGCTATCTTGCACGCAGCAAGGTTAGCATCTTGATAGATGAGTCGAAAAGTGTTGACTTTGACAAAGTAAAGCAACCTATTTGGAACATTATCCATCTTACATACAGTGTCCCTGACTCTGAGGCTTTGAAAGACAAGACATTGTCTTATTGTGTTGATCGGTGGAGGAAGTTTAAGACCTCTCTCACTAACACGTATATTTTTGCCGAGGTTCTGCTTGTCAAACAGCCTTGGGAACAGTACACATTTATTGATGAACGAATTTGGCGACAATTTGTTCTACTGCGGACCACTTCTGAAGCTCTGGTAGGTCTATATTTAGTTTTGTTTGCTTATATAACATGTGAGCTTATATTTGTTCATCTAATCCTGTTAGTTAAATTGTTTGGTGTGTGAATAGAAGTATACATCTCCTGCCTTTGTCTATGCAAGTCTGATATGTAAACCCTGAAAGAGTAAAATACTAAGGAGGTAATTGTGTAATGGTTTGTCTTGCAAATGAGGAAATGAATAGTCTTAAAAGGGGGAAACTTTATATACCCAATTGTTACTATCTAATGTGGACTGATGTGTTAGTTCTCAGAGTGTTTTGATGATCACTAACAATTGTAAACAAAATTGGAAAGATTTGACAAGTCAAGGATGTTTAAAACTTGTGACTTTTCTATCTGTCAAAATCAAACTCGAGCCTATGAGTGATAAACTCGAGCCTGGATTTGACAGAAAGCATAAACTTGCAAAAGCCAAAGTTCAAACTTGAGACTGAACCTGAAGTTCAGAATTAAACCTTTGGAAGTTTGCATGAACTCGAGCCTACTAAAGGCGAACTCGAGTTCATCATTGCCAGAGAGCTTTTTATCTGTTGAAAATATGCTTCAAACTTTAAACTTCTACTCAAACCTCAAGTTATGAAAAATTCAAAGTAATTTTAAGGTATGAACTCGAGCCTAAGATCTTCAAACTCGAGCCTAGTTTTGGCCGAGAGCCTTCAGAGTATTTCGGAGAAAACCAAACTCAAGCCTAAGCTCTTCAAACTCCAGTTCAAAAGTTCCAGAGAGCAATTAGCTATTTTCAATAGTTTCAAACTCAAGCCCATTTGTCTTAAACCTCCAGTTTGTCTTATGTTAACCCTTTTCAAAGTTCTCTAAGTAAAGAGAACTCGAGTTCACCATTAATGAACTCGAGTTCATGTTCTTACAAACCTCAGGCTTACACACAAACCTCCAGTTTGATTTTGGCAGAAGCAAATTTTCAAAACTGAATGAAGGGTGAACTCGAGCCTAACATTGTGAACTCGAGTTCAGACCTCCAGATCTGAAAAACGCAGATGAACTCAGAATTCCAAATCTGATTCTATCTTCATGTTTTTAAGTTACCCATTCAATCTACTTGTTATATCTATCTCTCATCAGTGTAACTGAACTTTTCTAACACATTTATTCATGTGATTACAAAAGATCTTCTGATTGGTCTGAGATTCAAAAAGAAAGTTATTTTCGGAAACTTGCGAAAACTAAGGAAAGCTGTTACTCAAGATCATCTAGCCGTTAGAGGAGATCATATAGCCGTTGTGAAACATCTCCAACGGATATATACCTTAAAAAGAAGACCAGAATCAAGGAAGTCTGTAAAATAAACTCTCAACAGCCATATTTTGGACAAAGAGTGATTTCAGCAAAACAAGATCAAGACATAACACCTGCAACAGCTATATTTCCAGAAAGGAAATAGCTCCAACGAATCTATAACGTTCACAAGCCTCAAAGCACTATATATAGATGGAGATTCGAAGAAGAAAATACAGAGAACTGAAATTCTACATTACTACTCAACAATATCAGTGAAAGAGTTGTTATCTTGAATTGTTGTACTTCAGTGATTAACAATATCCACTCTTAGAAGAGAGTTCTTTTCTGTAATCAAATTTTCTGTAAGGATCTCAAAGTAGTAGGACTTTGAGATTGGGTTATTCAATTACAACTTGTAAGGGGGAGTGTGTTCAAGGTTATGAAACACCCTTTGGTTGCAGAGTCTGTAATTGTCTAGAGAGATAGTGGAAATCCCAGAGTGACTGGGGACTGGACGTAGGTCATTAGATTGGACCGAACCAGGATAATTTCTCTGTGTTCTGCTTTTCTTCCCTTCTTACTCCCTTACTTTCGGTTCCATCGGATTTCTGGCAAAAACAGAGTATATTTCTAAAAGAATTTTAAGAATCCCCAATTCACCCCCCCTCTTGGTGATTCAGCCTCATTTTCATGATGATCACTAGATGCCTTAAAAAGGATCAAGTTTGTATTATTCTGTAAGCATAATTCTCTTTTATTTCTTAACTTATCTACCTAGCAGTACAAAACATAGCTCTTTTGTAAGCATAATTCTCTTTTGTTTCTTAACCTATCTACATCTTCCTTAAATAATATGTTGAAACTTGATCAAGTGAATTTGACTAGTGTTTGAGGTTCATATCAAGCAGAAGTTCTCTAATTTCTGTTAGTGAGATGGCTGGAATTCATAATTAATAGTTGTTTTCAATTCTGATTCACAGGAAAGAAGGGGAAAAGCACAGGAGATAGGGAGAAAGAATGATTGTCCACATAGGGCTTCTCGCGGCGGATATGAAAAGGCTGAAAAAGAATTGATGGCGGCCAAGCGAAAGAGATTGGAGGATGAAGCAGAATCCAATCCTTCTACGGTACATGGTTCGCCATCTCCAATACATCGCGAGGAGTTGTGGTTGCACATCCAGCAAAAGCCAAGCGACACCTACACGAGTGAACAAACTCGTGTAGTTGCTGAAAAAATTGTAAGTATCGTTATTATTGTTATTTTTTAGTTACTAAACATGTTTCATTACTAAGCTTCTCGTTATCTATACCTTACAGGAAGATCTTAAAAAGAAAGAAGCAGAGGGATCTTTTGTGTCGACCGGGAGGAGTGATGTTCTCACTGTTGCCACCAGAAAACCGGACCATGGTGGGCGTGTAAGGGGGATTGGAGGACGGGTAGGCCTGAAGGAATTCTTTGGTTCATCAGTCAAACGCCATAGGAAAGAGGTGGTTACCTGAGAGGAGATGGAACAGACAATGGCCAAATTAAATGAGGAAGCAGCGGCTAAAGAAGCAAGGTATCAATCCGATATAAGCCAGTTGAGGGAGGAACTGAATCAGATGAAGCTGCTTTTGAGCTCTCGTCCAGAAACCAGTGTTCCCTTCTCACACTCACCTGCAACTGTGCAGCAAAGCACTGGAGGGAGCTGTATTGTTGGATAGTCAGAGCAACCTTGTGACCTTTATGTGGAGGATCCTGATCATCATGATAGACTACTATTGGTTGCAAAAGGGACTATCCACAACTTTTTGGGATCAACTGTACACCACCAACAAATGTCTGATGATGAAGTCAGAGTGTCAGTTGAAAAGGTGATCATTGATGCACCTCTCCCTCTCCCAACTGATGAGATGAAGATTGTGAGTGATGTCAAGGGAACCTTCATCTCTTGGCCAGTGAAGCTTGTACATGTTTGTACTCCTCCCCAAGCTTCAACCCCTCGTCCTCAAGTTTCATCCTCTCGTCGAGCTCCATCCCCTCTTCAAGCTCCATCCCCTCCTCAGGCTCAATCCCCTACTGCTAAGTTGACTGGCCGCGAAAAATAATCGATATGGTGAAAAGTGGAGGTTTTAGAGATAAATCGTGGCCTGTCAATGACGTAGTAGGCGTCCCTCATCCCCTACCAGTCCAAGTTGACACCGTTGATATTGACTCCCTGCTGCTTCCTAGACAGGAGCTTAGTGATGTAATTATTCGAATTTGGATGAAGTAAGTATATTCTTCTATGAGTACATAATTTAAATGCATCGTTTAGACACACATACATATACTAATTCCCTGATCGATGTAATTATTGTAGGTTCTTGCATCAAGAATTGGAGAATAAGGGCAGGAGTGACGATTTTGGATTCTTGTGCCCACAGTATTCAAGTCAAACAACCATGAAGGAAAGACAAGAGTACATATCAAGGAGGTTGTGTCAAGTGAGAAGAAAGGTGTGCTTTTTGCCATTCTTCCACAGGTACATATCACAAATCTTGTCTACAATTCACTTAATTCTGCCACATATATTACTGAGTATACTTTACTGCTGTGAATTTTCAGCCGCCACTGGCAGTTGGTCCTCATGTGCATGGAAGTTAATAAAGTTATCTTATTATGCTCCACTCACAGCAAGCCAGTGCCCACGTTGATGCAGACCATCAATGAGTAAGCATGTCATTTTTATTCTCTTGTCAAAAATCTATGCTGTGAATTTTCAGTGAACATTGATAAATATGCATTTTTTATGATAGTGCCATGAAGACCTTCCAAATCGACGCACTCCAAAGGCGTCCTTCTCAGGCCAAAGAGCCTAAATGGCTCAGACCAGAGGTTGGTACAATATTTGTACACTTGGCACACTGTCTTGTGAACTTGGTCAGTAAGATATATATTACTTATATATATTTCTTGTTCTTTTTAGACTCGTCGGCAACCACTGGCGTCCAACCTATGTGGCCAATACGTCATGAAACACATGTATGATATTGTTACTGAAGGAAATACTAAATTATATGCAAAGGTAAATATTTGATGTTACATATTATGCACGCAAGTTACTTCAGTTTCTGGCTTAATGTTACATATGAAATATGGATGCAAGTTAATTCAGTTTCTGTCTTTGATGTTACAGATGTATCACAGCCCTGCCCCCTTTTCGGATGCTGAACTCGAGCACATACGCAATTTGTTTTGTCAATATCTGTATGACCTGATCTTAAGTGATCAGGGACAATAATTAATGATGTCATTCATTTGTAAATATTCTGTAGCAACAATAATCTTCTGTAAATTTGATTATTTTTTCGAACAATTTGTAAATAATACACAGGCAATGTAAAATTCAATAGATAAATTTGTTTAATTTTTCGAACAATTTTCTTGTGTCCATTTTGGGTATCTGAAATTGGATGGTGGATATAGCTATTTAGTGCTTGAAATTTGAGGTTCAGTATGCTGTAAATAAGTAAGAGTTCACGACTTTAGGACCGTATATGGGTAAACTTCCGGTCCTAAAAGTTTTCGGTTAAATAATATGAGACTTTTAGGACCGCATATTTTAAACTTCTGGTCCTAAAAGTATTCGGTTTAAATAATATGAGACTTTTAGGATCGCATATTTTAAACTTCCGGTCCTAAAAGTATTCAGTTTAAATAATATGAGACTTTTAGGACCGCATATTTTAAACTTTTGGTCCTAAAAGTATTCGAGCTAGATAATATGAGTCTTTTAGGACCGTATATTGTAAACTTCCGGTCCTACAAGTATTCGAGACTTTTAGGACCGTCTATTATTTTACTGTCCGCTCCTAATAGTCTTCCTTTAAATATGTTGACTCGCTTTTCAGACAAATCATTAGGGTTCAAGGCAACCAAGGTTCTGGCGTTCTACTCAAGCTAGGTCCTTCATTGTCGTCGTTTTTACCTCTATGATGTTGAGTAGCGACATCGTTGTCCCTTTTCTTTGTCTCTTTTCTTTTTGTCGAAAAAAAGAAAAGAGACAAAGAAAAGGACACTTTGTTTCTAATCAGGGCGAGGCAAAACCGACGACAATGACGGTCCAACCTTGAGAAGAATTGTCACTGTGTTTGTTTTTATTCGAATAAGGTAAACAATGTTTTTTGTTTTGTTGATCTGATCTTAACTGTATATTGTGGGATTTTTTAATGTGTGAGTTTTTAATGTTGATCAAACACACGAGGACAATGTTTTGTTTTCTTCCTTCTTGTCGGAAACAGAAAGAATCTTTTGTTGGATCTTAACTGTATATCGTTGGATTTTTTAATGTGCGAGTTTTTAATGTTGATCATACACACGAGGACAATGTTTTGTTTTTTTCCTCCTTGTCGGAAAAAGAAAGAATGTACTGAGAAGGACAAGGGCGATCGAAATAAAGCATGTAAAAAAATTTATTATAGATTTTTTAATGCTGCCCCGTGGGGGGCAGTGCAGTACATGATAAAAAAAGAAAAATAATAATAATAATATTTACTCCTCCCCATCGTTGTCGGAGGGGAGGGAGTCGTTGGAGAGGTCGGTGAGTCGTCATTGAACGGATTTTACTCAACGTCCTAGGCGTCGAGTATCGCGTTGATCTTGTTGTTGACGGCGTTGTAGACCTGAAAAAGCTGGCCCTGTCGTCGATCTATATGATCGACGCGGGCCAGGAGGTGGCGCAGCAGCAGTTTTGTGGTCGGGTTCGGAGGCAGAGGAGGAGGGTAAGGATGTTTAAGCCCAGTGGGAGGAGGAAAAGGAGGACCTGGTGGTGGTGGTGGAGAACCTTGGGGCGGTGGAGCAGCCATTGTAGAAGTGATGATGAAGAATGTAAAGAAAGTAAAGTAACAACGAGTTTAAATAGAGAATCTATCCGGAGTGAAACGTCGGAACCTTTAATGAGCAGACACATAGTTCATCAGAATACGAGGAGACGCCTAGTTATGTTGGGAAGTTTATCTGGAAGCCGAAGAGATCCTCTGATAGAGTATAAGGATACGACTCTGCTATCGGAATTTGAAACAATAAACTTTTTTTACGATATTAAATCTTACTTTAAAAAATAGAAAAAAAAAATAAAGGAATTTTAGGACCGGAAAACTGATAAAAGATCGGTCTTAAAAGTAATTTAATTGATTAAAAAATTAAATAATATACTTTTAGGACCGAAGAAATGATAAAAGGTCAATCTTAAAATTAATTCATTTAAAAAAATAAATAATATTTATAAAACTCGCTCGTAAAGTAGACAATTCGTCTGCTCTTTACCTTTATTAACTCCTCAGTCCTCATACCTCTCTGTCCTTAACACTCCTTATTAACTCCAAACTACCTCTAACTCTACCTTTATTAATAAACTCCTCATACCTCTTTGTTCCAACTGCTCAAACCATGGTTAGATACAAGATAACCGCTCGTAGGGGTGCTCTTAGTCGTGATGCTCGTGCCTTCCATCGATCGTTATACGGTGCGCCTCCTCCATCGAGAGTGCGTTCTATTGAAACAGAAGAGTCTCGGATCGTTGGACCCATTGTTATTTCCGATGATGAAGAGATTGCTGCACCCCCCCTCCAGCCTTCCGACCATGAAGAGGTTCCTGCTCCACCTCTCCAACCAGTTGGCCCCAGCGCGCCTACCGCTGACCCTCGTCCTCTTTCCTCTAACGACCTGATACGAATAAGATGAGAACTTGCTAATATCCGGCGGTAAATTAATGCTGTTCAAGCCGATATTGCCTGGGCTTTGACGGATAATAAGCTTTGATAATTTTCTTCTTCTTTTTTTTAATTGCAATGTGTACGACAATATTCAAGTAATTAATAATAGCATTAATTAAGAACCATAAGCTTGTCTCTTTTTAATTTTTTGTTCAAGTAATTAATAATAGCATAAATTAAGAATAGGATTAATTAAGAACTATAAGCTTGTCTCTTTTTAATTTTTTGTTCAAGTAATTAATATTAGCATTGATAATTTTCTGCGCTCGCCAAAGCCAATACTTTTTTTCTTGAAAAAAATAATTGGGAATTTATTTTCTTAGTTTTCAGATAAAGTTATATATTTAGGACCGTCTACTAATAATTAACCAGTCTTAATAAAATCTACGAATGAATAATAAAAACTTAGGTCCGGAGTATTATAAAACTGCGGTCTTAAATATTTAGGACTGGACAGGATAATAATTCGGTCTTAAAAGTAATACTTAAAAATTTAATATAAAATATTTAGGACCGGATGCTTTATAATTAATCGGTCTTAAAAAATTCCAAATACAAAAACATGTTTCTGTCGCGCGGAAAATTAAATTTCCCTCTCTGAATTTCTCTTGTCACGCCGAAAGTGATTACTGAGGAGGTTCTGTCTCTAGTGTTGGTGTGTTGTTCCGTCGGTGCTTCGTGTTGCTCTCTCGACAATCACTTTCTCGTTCCTCAGCTAAACTTAGACCAAGCTGTAAGAGGTGTTTCGGTTATATAACTTCATGGCTTTCCTACTTATCGTTCTGGGTTTTTCTTGGGTTGAACGAAATCGATGAAATGCTCTTGTGAGTTTCTCTGTTGTTAATGAATATTCTATTTTGAAGATTATATTTGCACTTGAGACCTACCCAACTGACCAATAAATGTTTTTAGGGTACTCTTGTTGTCTCCAATATCAATGTTCGTGGCGGGAGAAGAAAGACTTTTATTTGGCATTTGAATTTATATGCTACAGGTGAGTCCACAAGACCTTCATGCGAAGCATTTAATTTCCTCGTCATGCATTTATTTTGCTTCGTGAGTATTTTAGTTTGGCTTCATTGTGATATTTATGACCAAAAGTGATTCTTCGTTATGCATTTATTTTGCCTTATTTTACGTATGTTAAATCTTTCCGTCCTTAGGAATTCTGCTATGGATCACAGTTGGATAAATGCTTTACGAACGAGCGTTGAATATCAGAATGGGGTGAGGGACTTTATTGAATTTGCTAAACAAAATGCCAATGATGATAGTGGGAAGTTTTATTGCCCTTGTGTAAAATGTTTGAATGAGAGGCGAATAAAGTCCTGAAGTTATACGCACACATTTAATTTGTCATGGATTTTGCAAGACTTATACAGTATGGGTATGACATGGTGAAAAAATACCAAGTGGGTCTCAACATGGGGAAGTGGCCTTTGATGATAATGACATGGATATGGACGATTGCATAGAGGACATTATTCGTGATGTAGGAGAAGAGGCCTTTCAGCAATCACATGCATATGGTAATATGTGCAGTGATGCAGAGACCCCGCTATACCCTGGGTGTCAAAAATACCAATTGTTGAACGCTGTATTGAAATTGGTAAGCTTGAAGGCACGTCATGGATGGAGCAACAAGAGTTTTTCTGAAATGCTTGAGGCTTTTAAGGACATGCTTCCGGATGATAATGTGTTGCCGCATCGATACTATGATGCTAAGAAAATACTTTGTCCACTGGGGATGGAGTACAAAAAAATCCATGCATGCCCGAATGACTGCGTGTATAGAAAAGAGTTTGAAAAGAAGCAGAATTGTCCGATATGCGAAACCCCAAGGTACAAGTCAAATAAGGGGCCTACAAAAGTGTTGTGGTATCTTCCAATCATACCAAGGTTCAAGCAGTTGTTTGCGAATGAAAATGATGCAAAAAATTTGCGGTGGCATGCAAATGAGAGGATTTCTGATGGAAAGCTTCGTCATCAAGCCGATTCTTCTCAATGGAAGAAAATCGATCAATTATTTCCCAACTTCGGCGAAGAACCTAGGAACCTTAGGCTTGCCCTTAGCACGGATGGCATGAATCCATATGGAAGCCTTAGCAGCGTACATAGTCCATGACCTGTACTCCTCATTATTTACAACTTATCCCCAATGTTATGCATGAAACGAAAGTATATGATGCTGTCTATGTTGATTTTGGGACCAAAACAACCCGAAAATGACATTGATGTTTACCTTCAACCCTTGATCGAAGACTTGAAGGAGTTATGGGAAGAAGGTGTGGATGTTTTTGACTCTTTCAAGAAGGAGGTATTCAAATTGCGAGCCATGATATTCTTTACTATAAACGACTTCCTAGCATATGGTAACTTGTCAGGGTATAATGTAAAGGGTCATAAAGCATGTCCGGTTTGTGAAGAAGGCACATGCTACCATCAACTCCAACATGGAAGAAAGACGGTTTATCTTGGACATAGGAGATTTCTTAGACGGGGCCACCCATACCATCGATTAAAGAAAGCCTTCTTTGGTGGCCAAGAATATGAAGATGCTCCAGTGCCATTGACTGGGGAGCAAGTTTATGAGAAGGTTAAAAATATTAATGTCATCTTCGGCAAGACATCCAAGAGTAGAAAAGATACAAATATATGGAAAAAGAGATCTGTATTCTTCGATCTTCCCTATTGGCGTAATCTTGATGTGAGACACTGTATCGATGTCATGCATGTGGAGAAAAATGTATGTGATAGTATTGTTGGCACGCTTCTCAACATACAAGGTAGTTCCAAGGATGGTGTGAAGGCAAGATTGGATTTGCAAGCAATGGGAATACGTGAAGAGTTACATCCAAGGCCGTATGGGACGAGAACTTATTGTCCCCCGGCTTCTCATACTTTGTCTAAGGATGAGAAACGAAGTTTTTGTGAGTGTTTACATGGCACAAAAGTTCCCTCGGGGTATTCTTCAAATTTTAAGAGGCTTGTATCGATGAAGGACTTGAAATTAGTAGGCCAAAAATCGCATGATTGTCATGTCTTGATGCAACAGCTACTCCCAATAGCTATTCGAGGCATCGCTGAATATGACCTTCGGGTCGTTTTGACTAGACTTTGTGTCTTCTTCAATGCGATTTGTGGTAAAGTTTTTGACATTGAAAAGTTGGATGAATTGGAGAATGGAGGATATCTTATCTTGTGTCACCTTGAGAAGCTTTTTGTTCCTACATTTTTTGACATCATGGTTCATCTAATTGTCCATCTAGTGAGGGAGATAAAGTTGTGAGGCCCTACCCATTTACGGTGGATGTACCCAATTGAAAGATCTATGAAATTCCTTAAAGGGTACGTGAAGAATGCATACCGTCCAGAAGCATCGATTGTTCAGAAATATGTTTCTGAAGAAGCCATGGAATTTTGTCAAAATTATTTGGCCAAAGTAAGACATATTGGGCTTCCAAAACGTCAGCATGCTGAAGGGGGTAAGCGAGGGGCTTCAGTAAAGACTGTGGATCCTGATGAATTGTCACAAGTCCCACTTATACATCTTGAATAATGTTGATGAAGTTCAAGCCAGCATGGCTGCACATAAAGAAGTTGTGAGGAAAGAAAATCATCGAATGACTGAACAAAGGTTGATTAGGGAGCATAACAGAACTTTTGCACACTGGTTCAAACAAAAGGTCGAGGGGGAGGAATGTGTTTCTGATATCCTCAAATGGTTAGCACGTGGTCCTGAGGTTGATGTCATAAGTTGGAATTCGTATGTGATCAATGGTTATACATTTTACACGAAGTCCCTAGATGATAGGAGCACAGTCCAAAACAGTGGTGTTATGTTAGAGGCTGAATCTATGCACTTCTCCAGTTCGAAAGACAAGAGCCCTTTATTGGCAGTCATGCTATATTATGGGGTTATTGAAGAGATATGGGAGGTGGACTATGAAAATTAGATTTCCCATTTTCAAATGCAAGTGGGTTAAGGTCAATAATGGGGTTCGGATCGATCGGCTAGCATTTACATTAGTCGATGTCAATGGTAGAAGTTTTGGAGATGAACCTTTTTATTATGGCAGACCAGGCGAAACAAGTGTTCTATATCACCGATCAAGAAAATAAAATGTGTTATGTAGCTCTCCAAGGAAAGAGGGTCATTGATATTGATGAGGAAATGAATTCAAATTATGGTATTCCTGAGAGTACTCCTTTTTCAAGGGGTCTACCGGACATGAACGAAGAAGATGAAGCGGATAATGAACCCGACATAAGAAGTGATCATCAAGAAGGGATATGGGAAGATATCACTTTACAAAAGAGTCAATTCATAAGGTAATATTCATATATATGCAGATTTCTTTGAAATCTTTAAGGCTTTAACTATATATATTATTCCTTCTATGTTCATAAAATGTCTTTGACTATGAAGTTTGTTCCTTGTTTTATTTTTGTGGCAGGATTCGATCCAAAGGGACATGTTATAAAAGAGGATGTTATGTTGTTGGGTGGGAATCAGATGAAGGCATAGTGAATATTATTTTGGGCGTATGTATGTTGTATTTGTAACTTATTGTATTTGTAAGTAAGTTATCTTATTGTATGAATTAATTTAGGTGTTGTAGACATAGTATAATCATTAATTAAGAGGTCAAATAACTCATGGTGAATAATATTTGTATCATTTTTCCAATTCAATTTATTCAAATAATTGTTCATAGCTTGTAGCTTAAAGTATCGACTTTTATGTGCTGGATTGGGTAGTAGATTTGTGTATATATATAAGTAGCAGGAACAACAGCAGGGAAAAATTTGGGAAAATTTAGACTGGAAATAAATAAGCCGGTCTTATATGTTTAACTTTTAAGACCGGATGTAATTATATGACAGGTCTTAAAGGTCATATTAAGCCGGTCTTAAAAGTTGGTCTTTTAAGACCGTTATGTTATATTTACACGTCCGGTCTTAAATGAAAATTTTTAAGACCGGAGGTAATTATTAGGGGTGAGCAAACCACCCGCAACCCGCCCAACCGCCTATGGCCCGTGAAAATTTTCCCGAATTGAACCCGCCCAGATTGGACCCATTACGGGTAATGGGAAACCCGTACCTGTTTTATATTATACGAGCGAGTCACGGGTTCACCCCCGGGGCACCCGTCCCGCCCCGTTACCCGTATATGTTTTTTTTTTTGATATAATTAGACATTCAATCTTCATTGGGGACTATCAGTGTGTTATTTACTGGCTTAAAGCCCAATTAGCGGAAGCCCAAACCTGATAGAGTCCACATTAATTAGGTCTTTCACTCACGCTCGCGGCACCTTTTCACTCACGCTCTCATCTCTCGCGGCACCAAATTTTCACTGACCTTTTCACACTCTCCTAACGTCTCCAGTCTCTCGACGTCAGCACGGCAGCAGCGTCACAGCATCTCCGATCTCTGCCTTGCCATCAACTACCAGCTTCTCAGATTTCCTCCATCTTTTCGGCATCTTTGATTTGTTCACAATCTTTTCTTCCATCTTGCCATCCCATCTCAGATCTGTTCTTTTTCTTTTACCTAATCATTTTTGATCTGTCTGTTTTCTGATTTTCTTTGGTGGGGGCTCTCCGATTTTAACGAGTTGATTTTCTTCTCCTTAGTTTTTTTTTAAACCTAGATTTAATAAACGGGTTCCCCGGACCCGTTTATTAATACCCATGACTGCCCGTACCCGTTTTATACGGGTTAAACGGGGTTTTCGAGGGGTACGGGGCACCCCGTACCTGTGCTGAGAAAAACGGGCGGGACACGGGTTGACCCCCGGGGCAGCCCCGCTCGCCCGTTGCTCAGCCCTAGTAATTATCATCCAGTCTTGAAAGTCAGTCTTATAAGACCGCGTATAATTAGTCGTTTGGTATTAGAAGGCGCTATTTTTTAGACCGTATGTGTTTTGTCCGATCTTAAAAGTCCGATATTTTAAGAGCGGCCTATTTTAGTCCGGTCTTAAAAGTTGAGTTTTTGGACAGAACAAAAACTATTTCATGTTCATTTAGTACAACTTTTAAAACCCAATGTTTTAAATGTCCGGTCTAAAAGATTTTCTTTAAGACCGATTCGTGTCCGGTTTTATATGGTAGACTTTTAATACCGACTGGAACAAGACCAGTCGTCCGTCCGGTCTTACAGGCATCTTTTGTCCGGTCTTAAAAGCCTTTTTTGCACTAGTGTTCTCATGTTGCATAAGAAGTGTTTTCTCATGTCACACACATAAAATGGTGAGAGCCATATATATATATATATAAAATTAGCATTATATATATGTGTGGGTCCCACTATTTCATGTGCGTGTAGGAATCTTCTTCTTCTCATACAATATAAGAAGTTTAAACCCCTTTTTCTATTTGGTCAATGACTTTATCTTTCAAAGCTTGGAGCACCGGGGCAAATTACATGCTAAGCTCATTCCGCAAGATATTGTTTTAGTAGCAAAACGACGTCATTTTTGTGGCAAGTTCAGGATGAGCTATTAGCACATTGATTTGATGAGTATGCAATGCAGACCTCTTAGAGTGCAAAGGGTTTTTGTTTCTCTCAATAAATACATGTTTTGGAATTCGAACTTATATTCTTATGGAGGTGAAGTTGGCCTATGCTTCTTTCTCAAAGTTGAGCCCAAAACAAGTTTAGTCTTGTCCAGGATTCTTGGAGTGATCCCAATCAAAATAACACAGTAAGTGTGCTAAAAGAATCTCTGTAATGGCACAACAAACAACATGCCATGACATGTTTCTTCCCTTTACGCAATCTTACCCTACAATTATAGAGATTGTTTCTAGTATTTGGATCCGTGGCCTCTAGAACATATAGCAGCAATCTTACCATTCTCTCATGAATTATAAGGATGGCAATAGAAGATTAAGGAGGTCTTTTAATGCAAAGGTACAAAACAAAATAAGACTTAACTAGGGATTATGGGGATTACGAGGATGGGGTTTTTCCTTTTCATGGTGAGGCCTAAAGTGTCGGTCATATCTAGGGTTCTGGCGTAGTCCCAGGAGGAAGCTCCAAATCAAAATGATAAAGCAAGCGAGTGAGCAAACATTCCACATTAGCCACACCCAACAACATCCCAGGACATATCCTCTTACCAAAACCAAATGGTGTGTACTCAAAGTTCAAACCTTTGAAATCTATATTCAGGTTCAAGAATCTGTCTGGCAAAAACTCCTCTGGTGAACTCCAATATTTAGGGTCCCTCATTATGGTCTAGGTGTTCACATGCATTTCTGTCCCAGCTGGTATTGTGTACCCATTGACTTCACAAGTCCGTATAGCTTCTCATGGGACCAGAAATGGAACTGGAGGATGTAGTCTTAGAGTTTCCTTCACTATTGCTTTAAGATATTTCATACGCTCAATTGTTGTCTTGTTGATACATCCCTTGTTGTCTGAAACTACTTGTCTCACTTCATCTTGTGCCCTTTTCATCAGTTTAGGTTTTCTCAATAGTTCCGACAATGCCCAATCTACTATTGAAGATGATGTCTCAGTCCCTCCGAAAATCATGTCCTGTATAAATATGTGTGTCATATTGAAAGAGAAGATGATGATCATTGTGTCTAAATAAAAATGATGAAATAAGAAACAAAGCGTAGTTGCAGCAGTAAAGTATTTAGCAAGCAAAACTCATTCCATAGTTTAGACATAGTAGTAAAGTAATTACCAGCATAACAACTTTGACTTGGCTTATGGTAAGGCCACCATCTTCTGTAACACGCAACAGAGCAGAAAGAAGTTATCTGCTTCACCTTCGATGAACCCAGACGTTGCAGCTTCAGTGGAACTTATGATCTTATCAAGAATTGGATCCATCACGTTAACCAAGGACTCCCACTTGCCTTTCGTCCCTGTGATCTCAGTGAGCCACTTCTACTTAGGAAACAGGTCATAGATGCCCATCTCACTTGATGAACTCGACATGATCAGTTTCTCATAAATAAAGAAAAGGTCGTATCTTGCTTCATAGTTCTCCTCATACACCGCCTTCGAAATCATATCAAAGATGGTGCGGAAAATCTTGTTAGTCAGGTTCACCGGCTTCGATGAACACCTTGCATGTTCTTGTAACTCCCCTATCATACTTAACGCTTCTTTGTCTCTCAGTGCTTGGAATTTTCTTATACTCTTGGCGTTTACCTAAAAATTTTAAGCAACATCCCTTTGAAATTTCACCTTTCTTTCTGTAAATACAATCCTTCATCCCAAGTTCATTTTATTTAAGATATCAATCTCTATAATTTAATAAAGACTTAAACAATTTTACCGCTTTAGAGCCTAGAGTTGTAGTTGATTAAAGGGTTAAATACCAAATTTACCCCAGAAGTTTTGATAAGGGGGCGCTCAGCACCCGGAAGTTTTTTTGGTACCAAATTTGCCCCGGAAGTATTCAAAAGGTACCAAATTTCCCCAAACGTGACGGAAGTCCACGTAGATCGTTAAAATGTGAGGTGGCATGCCACCTCATCACACGTGGCATGCCACCTCAGCACACGTGGCATGCCACCTCATCAATAAAAAAAAGTATCATTTTTGGCCTGAAAGTTTTCATTAAGGAGCAATTTTGCCCCAGAAGTTTTCATTTAGGAGCAATTTTGCCCTTCTTTCTCCTAATATTAAAGTTTACTCTTAAATCAGTCAAAGACCACACATGTCACACCTTGAAAAAGTCAAACTTGGAGTCAGAGAAGGAGATCCTTGAGATGTTAAGCTCAAGGCGGCCAGAATTTGTGATAATATTTACGTTTGTATAAACTGATCATTTGCTTAGTTCATAAGTGATGCTTCCTGTGACCAGTTCGGCTTCCTGTGATTTCTAGATTATTATATGAATGTGATTTCTATATTATTATATATAAATTTTCTATTGTGATTTCTAGATTATTATATGAAAATTTTGAAACTTTCCATATATATAGAAATAGAAACAGATAGACTAGAAACGATATCTCTTATCTCAATGACACCAAAGAAAGGGATATTAAATGAATGGAATTAGTATATGGATGGACTATAATGAAATAGAGCCACTTTGAGGTTCCCTATGAAATGAGGCATGAAACGGAGCCACAACAAAGAAGTTCCGCGAGTTACGAAGGAAACTTCGAGCTCATATTGGTCATGGGTTGAGAACGGGAATTGAACTCTATGAGATCTAATTTCCCGTTGTTCCTCAGTAGCTCAGTGGTAGAGCGGTCGGCTGTTAACTGACTGGTCATAGGTTCGAATCCTACTTGGGGAGATTTGATTCATTCCTAATTCTTTAATTCAGAATGAAAGGGTTCGCTTTGACCATTAAGAGTAGGTAACCCGTTCCCCATGTCTTTGTTTCTATTGCATTCTATCTCATCATATCCCATTCTGTTCTGCGATATTTGAGAATCGCTGTCAATACCTCGATTTAGGTCCGGGATACTCCTTTCTTCCACAGTCCGGGGCTATTTAAACTAACCAATTAAGAATTCTCAGATGTACTAGTACTAGTAAGTGCATCTTTGATGCAGTCATCAATTCTCCCGAGGGGCCACAATTACTGCGAGCAAACATATTAATGACGAGGAAGGCATTTTTGCTATGCTACTAATACTTTACTTGCTCTGCTATTCTGCCCAAGCCTGGCTGAGGAAGAATTACGAGGTGTAAAACAAAAAAAGATATGCGGAAAAAGGCATACTATATTTATTATGCCCTTTTCCGCATATCTTTTTTGCTTTCTTTTTAAACAGTAAGGTAGCCACGTGCTCTAATCCTCTGAGCTACAGGCCCCACCCTATCTCCACTGGAATGATCAGTCTATACAAACGTAAATATTATCACAAATTTTGGCTGCCTTGAGCTCAACATCTCAAGGATCTCCTTCTCTGACTCCAAGTTCAATCTTTTCAAGGCATGACATGTGTGGTCTTTGACTGATTTAATAGTAAAATTTAATATTGGGAGAAAGAAGGGCAAAATTGCTACTTTTGTAAACTTCTGGGGGCAAAATTGCTCCTCAATGAAAACTTCCGGGGCAAAATTGCTCCTTAATGAAAACTTCTAGGGCAAAAATGATACTTTTTGATTGATGAGGTGGCATGCCACGTGTGCTGAGGTGGCATGCCACGTGTACACTCAGTTAAACTTAACGGTTAAAATTAACGGAGGGGCAAATTTGTTACCTTTTTCATACTTCCAAGGCAAATTTGATACCTTTTGAATACTTCCCGAGCAAATTTGGTACCAAAAAAACTTCCAGGTGCTGAGCGCCCCCTTATTAAAACTTCTGAGGTAAATTTGGTATTTAACCCTTGATTAAAGCCAAAATGAGGAAACTTGAGTTTGAGTTTGAGTTTGAGTCCTAAGATTGTATTGACTCTAAAAATATACATGAAATCAGCCTCTTAACCCTCTTTACTTCCCTCCACTTCTTTATTCTCATGATAGATAAACTCTAATTAGTTTAGATTTAATATTCCATAAAATATAGAATATTATAGAATATTTGAATAAAAGTATAAAGATATAAATTATATAGATCAAATTTAAAAATTTAAATTTATCTATGTACATTATTTATTATTCAATATTATTATAATATTTTTATAGGATATTAAATCTCAAATACTCAAAGATGAATTCTTGTCCCAAAATTATTGTAAGGCGAAACACCCTAAAAAAAACCAAACACACACATGTAATTATGTGACATGGCTTCTTTCCTTTCCCCGTTGGCATTTGGTATGCTATCCTCCTTTATTCCCAAACTACATCGTTTTGCATAAAATTATTGATGGGGAACTTTTTTTAAAAAAAAAATCTAGTTACAGAAAAAAAAATTCTAGCATGCTGTTTTTACAGTAACACCAAATGTCTTAAAAAAACAATATTTAGTGCACTCACCACCCTAAAATATTTTTTATTTTAGTACCACACACCCATTATCATAACTATTTTTTTTTCAGAATCATCCATTATGCTAAAAAAAAAAACCTTTTTAGGGTATGTACATGGATTTTTTTGTTAAAAAAAACCAAAGTACCCTTATCAAAAGATAAAAACAAAATACCCCCGTAATGGATCCAACTTTCGTCCACGGAGCGTTGCATGAAACTGCGCCGTCTAATCTCCTTATTTATAGATTTTTTTTTCTTACACTGCCGGGTAGTAAAACGATAATTCATGATATTGAAAAAATTATTCATGATCTTAAAAAATTATTTTAGGACATTGAAAAAATATTTCAGGGTATTGACAAAAATATTTGAGGATACTGACTAGTACCAAAAAAATATTGACTGGTTTTAAAAAAATAATTCACAATCTAAAAAATTATTTTAATATCTTAAAAAATCCTAAAGCATATTTTTAGAGCAGTTAGTATTTGAATTATTTTTTCACAATCCAAAAATAATTGTTTTAAAATCATGAATTATTTTTTTAGTATCCTGAAGTATTCTTCAGTTAGTACCTAAAATATTTTTTGAAGATCATGAAGACACCTGAATTATCTTTTTTCTATCTGCCAGTGCCAGATTTTTTTTTATTTTTATTTTTAAAAGACGCCAAAATGGCACAATTTCATGCAGGTCCGCAACGGACCAAAGCTTAATCCCCCAGTAATATGGAGTTTTTATTGGAATGTTTATCACGGAAGTGAAGGAACCTGCCTATTCAAAGGATAGGCAGGGAGAGCTCTTCTCTCCTGGGCCGTCTAGATCAGATTTGGACGGTCCAGATTTGATTTTTTTTACTTTATATTTTAAAAAAAAAAATTATTTTAATCAATAGAGAATCTAAAATAAAGATAATCTCTCAACTAACATTTTTTCAAATAACGATTTTTTTATTTAAAAAGAAACTGTTAAAAAATCAAATCTGGACCGTCTAGATCTGATCTGAACAGCCCAGATCAGATAGGTAGATGGTGTCTATCCTTAATAGGCACCGAAAGTGGTTCTCGGAAGTGAAGAGGAAAAAAAAATCCATTTACAGCACAAAGAAGCAAACATTCAACCAAAATACCCAAAAATTGCAGCCATCTCAGAGAAATCAAATGTCCACATTCAAAAACCAACAAAAGAATAATGAACCCAGATTCCAAAACTAAAAAATTGTGCAGATGAGATGAGTTTCGTGTTCTTCAACTTTCAGAGGGAGAAGGTGGCCAAGGAAAGAGAAGTCGACGGGGCTATTACTGTCGGAGATTACCGTCGACATCGGCGACGACGTGGGCAAGTTCAAAACGCAGTGAGAGAGAAGAGGAGACGACCAGATGTGATAGGGGAAGTTTCATTAGAGATAAAGTGAACCATTTTAAACAAAAGGACGATGAGAAGGAGAGTGGGGTTGAAGCCCGCTGGCGGTGGGGGGAGAAGCTTGAATGGCCAGAAAAAGCCAAAAAGGAGAGCAGCGGACTAAATGGGAAAAGGAGAGAAGCAAGATTTCTAATTATTATTATATATAGATATACATTACCAGCTGAAGAGAGCACATTTTTCTGTGAAGTTTCTAGTGGTCTCTGATAGGGGAGAAGGTGATGTTGGAGCAGCCGTAGAGAACTACTTCGGTGACAGGATGATGTGGCCTCTGAGCAAAATTGGCATCTTGAGTTTTCATTATATCTCTGGCCAGTTCCAACGACGACACCACAAGCGTCAGCGTTTCCCCCATCTTCAGCATCATCACCGGGCCGTATTGCTTGGCCAGATCCCTGACCCAATGGTGCTGCGGACCGCCCCGCACATGGTGGTAGCTTCCTATTACCGGAAGCCTCCACAGCCCCAGTGGAAGCTTCTTCCATGGTCCCCATTTGGCTTTCTGAACTATCTTGAGAAAAACCAGTGAGATTGCACAAGTGAGGAAGATGGTGTCCACGTCAAGTGAACCCAAGAACGCGATGAGTCCACATTCCCTACTTATTCTTACCTGCTTAGAGTCAAAACGCACCGTTTCCATTATATCCAAAGACACTGTTTCCATTAACACCTACTGTTTACACGTTGGCATCTTTTTGCCTGGAAAATTTCTCACGAAAGGCAGCGACAAAATGGAAGAAATTAAACAAACATGAATAACAAAGGAGGTGGATGCGCGGGGAAAAAAAACCCTCCTTTGAATAACAACGTCACCCTTACTGGAATTAGAGTTCGCAGATTCTCGGAAGCATATCACGCGGGTGGGTGATGGATGGGACTGTCGACTTTGGAGCAAGTAGCAATGTCATTGGTTGGCTTTTAGAGCTAACAGCCGAAACAAGAACTCACGGCCCCATTCCTGTTGATTTGGAGCAGTACCATGCTATCCTTAAGAACAAACTCAATCTTGCTTGAGCTGTGGTGGCCTTGACTTGGTTCCTGCTTTTCGTTGTTGAGAGAAAAGACACAACTCGCGAGAGGGATGAAGTGAAAGTGGAGCATGTGAGGAAGTTGGGAGGTTGAGAGTGGGAAATGGAGCATTACAAGTGGTTAGAGCTCCTTTCCTATTTTTGTCTAAATTTAACTGACATATTTCGTTTTAAGTTCCAAAAGAACACAAAAATCATTCATTTTATTTGTTACAGATTCATCTTCCAGACAGGGACTCTTGAAAATGGGATATATATACCTTGTGGTATTAAAACAGAGACTGAGGCGAAGTTATCATTAACTTTAGGACTCAACTTGTTCAACTTACAGAACCTCTTTTTGTTGTTAAGACTTACCAACCATCGACTTCTATGTTTCTTGCAGACAAGGTTTTTAATTACCCCTCCATATCTTTCAGTTTCATTATAGTCATAATATATAATGATATATAATAATTAACCTGATTCATTATAACAGTTTCATTTTTTTCTTTGTGCTGCATTTGATTATAATTTGTCAAACTTGAAGTGCAGCTGTTGAAATATGAGTATTATTTAATCATCTATATTTATAGAACCAATGATGTTGTGCCAGCTCTTGTAGAACTAGAAATACTTTCTAGGGGTCCTAGTTTAGGTTGGTAGAAGCAAAGAACATGTGCAGAATTTAAATTAATTTAATTTGTGCTATTATATAAAAATTATGATTTTTTTTAAGATATGTTTTTTTATTGTGTATAGGTGAATCATGATGGATGATGATCAATTGAAACCAAAAATAGGAAAGGAGTTTGGAAGTTTAGAAGAAGCATGGATGTTTTGGAATGATTATGCTAGAAGAACTAGATTTGGAGCTAGGAAGGATGGTGGTACAAAAAGCACAAAAACCGGTGAAATTATAACATACAGGTATGTATGTTGCAAGGAGGACTAACTGTAAGGCACGAATGGTGGTATCTTATATTAATCAGAAGTTCAAAATCACTAGATTTGATGAAGAACACAATCACCCCTTCCACACCCAAGAAACAATGCACTTGTTGGTATCCCAAAGAAATTTATCAGAAGTTGATAAGTGTGAAATAGACCTTGCAAGGAAGTTTGGGCTCCAACAAAAAGCTACATTTGACTTAATGAGTACATATGTTGAGGGTAAAGCAAATGTTGGATATACTCGCATAGATGTGCAAAACTACCTTCAGTCTAAAAAGAAAAGAAGTTTGAAGTATGGAGAGGTGAGATGCTAATTTGAATTTTTTCAACAGCAACTTGCTACAAATCCTGCATTTTATTACAAATATCAGGTGGACACAGAAGAACATATTACCAATGTGTTTTGGGCAGATGCTGGAATGTTAATCGATTATGCACATTTTGGTGAGGTGTAGCTTTAGACACAACATATGGTACAAATAGTGGTAGTCGACCCCTTGCAATTTTTTTAGGCTTTAATCATCATAGAAGTACGGTTATTTTTGGAGCAGAGTTAATCTTTGATGAGACTATTGAATCCTTCACATGGGTGTTAGAAACTTTTTTGGATGCTCATATACAGAAGAAGCCTAAAACTGTCTTTACAGACCAAGATCAAGCTATAGCAAGAGGTTTAAGTGAATTTCTTTCAGATACAAAGCATTGTTTGTATACTTGGCACTTAAAACAAAATGGCATTAAGCACCTTGGAAACTTGATGAAAGGTGAGTCACATTTTTTGATTGATTTTTGCAAATGCATGTCTAAAATTACAGAAGTTGACAAGTTTGAAGAAGCTTGGAGCCAATTGTTATCTGCTTATGATGTTCATGAAAATAGGTGGTTGAAATCCATGTATGATATTAAGGAGAAATGGGCTTGGTGTTATGTGAAGACTTTTCGCACATTAGGAATGAGGAGCACACAACTCGCTGAAAGTATAAATGCTGATGTGAAGCAATGTACGTCACCAAATTTAGGCATCAATGAATTCTTCACCACTTTTGACAGAGTTGTTTCAGAGAAACGAGATAAGGAATTAAAGTTGGAGTTTGATTCTAGGCACAAGCTACCTAGGATAGTAAATCCAAGTGCACCAATATTGCGCCAACTTTCAAAAACTTATACCCCAAGTGCCTTTGACATGTTCCAAGAACAATGGGATCTCCAATTTGCTGTGAAGTTAACTGAACATAATGAGAAAGAGCCTTTAATTGTATACACTGTCCATATGATTGATGAAGAGAGAGAGTGGAGAATTGCTTTTAAGCCTGACACACATGAAATTTTTTGCACTTGCGGGATGTTTGAGACCACAGGGATATTGTGTTGTCATGCGTTGAAAGTATATGAAACAAAGGGTGTGAGAATTATGCCTGAGCAATACATTCTCAAGTGATGGACTAGGGAGGCAAGGAGAGGTGTTGTGCATGACACTATAGGAAATGAGATACAATTGGATCCTAAACTTGAAATACATTCTCACTTGAAGATATAGATATTTAGTGCATCAATGGGTAGAATTGGCAAGAAAAGTTGCTAAGAGTCGTGAAGGATATGAGCATCTTTGAGGGGTAATCAATGAAGCAAATATATATATATATATATATATATATATATATATATATATATATATATATATTCCCGATGGTAATGAAGATGATATTGTTGAGCCAAGTGTAGCACTAACCATGAAAGCAGGAGCTTGATACCCAAGAGGGGGGGTGAATTGGGTATCTACAAATTTTTAAATTTGTTCTGTTTCTAATACCTTAGAACAGAGTAAAACAGAGATGATAAGGAGAAAAGCTAGACACGATGCAATTTATACTGGTTCAGTCCTTTCTTGACCTACATCCAGTCCCCAAGCCACACCTGGGATTTTCAATCCACTAACTCAATGTAGTTGATTACACACTCTGTACTAAGAGTTGCTCTCCCACTAGAACACACTCCCCCTTACAAGTTGTAATCAATACACCCCAACTACCAAGTCCCCTGACTTGTAGTTATCTCAATCAATAAATGATTTACAAGTATTTGACTCTCTTACAGAGTAGATATGTAAACACTGAAGTGCTTGTATCAAGTATGATACTTTACAAGTGAAAACTAATACACAATAAATGAACTTAATAGAGTTTCGCTCAGAGTAGATGTATCAACTGCAAATGGAGTTAATGCTCTCTATTTATAGGTAGAGAACATTAAATGACCGTTGAGAAATAATTCTAGCCGTTGGAGATCATTTGCAGAACATTGGTGCAAGTTTAAGCTTCTTCTCTCTCTATATCTTCTGCTAATCCAAGTGCTAATGATGTCTGATGTGTCTCTCTGAGTTTTTGCCCGTTGGAATTGACTTTACTTGATGTAGTAAACTTCCTTTAACGTTCATTAGGCGTGCTCAGAAGGATTAGCTGAAAGTAGGTGAGATTGTGCAGATGCATTAAATGCACTGTTCACCTTTTTGCTTTTTCTTTCAATTCTTCATTAATCTTGATCTGTGCTAACTGAAATCACTCAACAAACTTTGTCAAACATATCTGGGATCATGAGTGAATTATGTATGAAAGCAATTAGATCAAATAACAAGATATAGCAGATTTCACAGATTTGAAAAAACACCAACGGTCACTAACCTTGAGGTCAGTTCATCCAAACTCGAGGTTAGCTTGAAAGGTTCAGGCAATTTGTTGATTTTAAAACGTCCAGCCTCGAGGTTGCAATATGAACCTCGAGGTTTTCCTTAAAAAAAAACTTTTCAAACCTTTCATAAACTCACAAACCCTGAGGTTCCAAAGGTAACCTCGAGGTTTGAAGTTATTTTCAAACCTTCAGTTTTCATAGAAACTCGACAACCTCGAGGTCAGAAACCCATAATCGAGGTTAGCCTTTGAGAAAATGAAGTTCAGTGTTCAATCATAAAGCTTAGCCTCGAGGTTACAACCTTAACCTCGAGGTTTTCATAAAGACTTGAAAACCTGTTGCTCTCTGTAAGTCATAATACTCGAGGTTGATAACTCATACTCGAGGTCAATGTGTTTTTCTTCAAGCTTAAGTTTCAAACCAAAGTGTCCAACCTCGAGGTTGAAACATGAACCTCGAGGTTTCCATGCTTGATGAAAACTATGACTTCTCTGGATGGATCAAAACTCGAGGTTAGCTCTTGATACTCGAGGTTATAAGTCTAAATGTAAAACTTGGGGTTTTCAATAAGGCCTGAACCTCGAGGTTAACTTTCCAACCTCGAGGTTTCACGTATTTCTTTTGTGAAACCAAGTTTTGACACTTAACCTTAAAACCATTTGCAAGACTCAACCTCGAGGTTGAAAAACCAACCTCGAGGTTTGCTCTTCAACAAGATTTTAACACTTAAGAGCAAAACCTTTTTAATTATTTGTAGTTGTTGGCAATCATCAAAACCATCAGAGAACTAACAAACCATAGAATCAAAAAATATGCCCAAGGAATTTAAAAAGAGAGAAGGAAGGAAAAGAAAGCAACGATACAAAGGTTGGAGGGAAAGGAATTTAAGCAAGCGTAGAAAAGTTGCTCCAGAGGAACATGTATTAAGTTTTGATTTCATTTATATTTATATGAAATATAGAAGCTTTTATTAATCTTGTATTTATTTTGTGTAGGGTGTTCAAGAGGCTCTGCCATCTAATAAGAGAAAAAAGGTGAACACAAAGAAGGATGTAGAAACACAACATGCTCATCCTATAGAACCTGCACAAACACAATATGCTTTCTCACCATCTACATCTCAACCATGGCCATTTACAAGCTTATTAATGGTATGAATTGATAAATTTGTCACTACTAAAATTTCATATGCCTATGATATCCCAAGTCATATTCCTTGATATTTACAAGTGTAGGCAAATGAAGAAAGTGACTTCCCATCACTTGAAGCAATATATCTCAATGCAAGCAATTCTCAAGATATTGAAAAGAAAGATAAAAAGACACATTGCAAAAAATTATAACATTTTATTCATTTCAATATTTCCATTTACAAATATTGCATTACATGTACATGACACAACTCTCACATATTTCATCTTTTGATTCATACAGGAAACTAAAATATACATTGGACTCTTTTGGTGGCTATTTATTCTAGCTAAAACAGACATTAGACTCTTTTGGTGCCTATTTTTTTGGATGCACCAACTCTACACAGCTTGTTACACATTTCTTTTGGAGCTTGGGATACAGAAGAATTTTTGTGGAAAGATGGATGGAAATTGCTCTTTCTCACAGGACAGCAACAATCTCCACCTACAATTAATGTGAAGAAGATTAATTTCCATCAGTTTCAATATATCTCAAGTTTTTTTAAGTTACAGAAACAATATACAGTGTATATGTTAAACTGTGCAACTTCTTACAATGTCTAATGCAAGTACATATAGCATTGTTTGTTAAGCTTTCAACAAGGAATTTTGATGGCTTACCAAATGATGCTATGTTACACTACTAACAATGTCCAAAATTTGACAGTTTCAATCAATGGGCATGAATTCATACTTCCAGCACTTTTCAGTTTTAAGGTAGATGCCCTTGCTGAGCAAATCACAAGTACTATTATTCAGAACATGAAAAACAAGGGGGCATGAAATGAATCATATTGACCAAAGTAGAGTTAGCAAATGTTGTTCACTAATAAGTAAAGAGGGAAAAGTAACACTAAAAAGATGGACAAACACAGCGAGGTTTCATGATTCCAAGAGAACAAACATAAATGTAATTACTTAAATGTCATGACTCTGTGAAAAAGAAACAAGGAGATTCTCCACTGAACTTGCAACTTGTATGCTTTCCAACTTCCATGCTTTCTTGTTGGTCCTCTTGAAATTTTCCTTGAGAAAAAAGAAAGATTACACATATAAAAACATGTTTTATATAAAAAGACCAACATAATAATTCTGTATAGTGAAAGGATACAATCAGAGACATCATATCATAGTAATAATTCTATACAGTTAAAGGATACAAGTAAAGACCAACATATAAAAACATGTTTTATATAAAAAGACCAACATAATAATCCTTTGACTTGATAATGGAATACTTGTATGTCCTCTTCTTGTCATGACCAAAAAGTTTTAAAGTAATTAAAACGAATAAGCACTAATTTCATTTTAGAAGAATGTGATTGAAGCATGCCATCATCAGATCTCATTGAGCAAATAAAAAACAGAAAAATATTTCAATCTCTATGCCTTGACGACTAATGATTATCGATTAACATGGAAATTTGCTCAGGTAATACATGTCTCAGTCCCTGAAAGCTGAGACTTCTACAAATTCTGTCTCTATCTGAAAGAAGAACTAAAGCAGAGAGCTGTTTAGGCTTCAAATGAATCAAAAATTGGGTTAAGCTTCTCTCTAGGTTTTATGGTTCAGGTTTTTTCACACTTAGATATGCCACAACCATTTCACCTAGAGAAAACTCAAATCTCCAAAAAAGACATAATTGATAAACCAATAGATCGGTTAGGTATATATGCTTACTCCTGTTTCTTCCTGAACTTCTCCAACAGCAGCATCACAAATATCCTCACCCTATAAGTGCAATCCAAATTATGTACAGAAAAAAGATATTAAACACTTTTTTTAAACAAAAAGATCATGACACAATCTCACAAAATAAGCAATTGGAGAATCTTAGTATTACATGTCATTCAAGAAAGAACACACAACTAATTGAAAATGACCTGAATTTCTACACAAATGGTGGCAATTTCATCATCTTTCACATCCCTTGTTTGTTATGCAGTCTTGAGAGAAGGCTGTAGCAAAAATATAGTTTAGTCAAACAACTTTTTTGAAACAAGCATTGATGAATTTTCAAAGAAGCCCATTGGTGAAGTTTCACCTTTTTTGATTGAATATGACTCTTGGTCCCTCACATGAATATGAGCATGTAAGTGCTACTGGATAATGCAATATCAGAACATCGAAGAACTGACAGTGGGTTATGAAGCAGCTTTGATCAAAGCAAATAAAACTTAGAGGTTTAAACCATTATTAATCAAAATTTTCTTCCATATTAAAAATTAATTCATTAAGAATACCTCTCTTTGTTGCAGAGCAGCTTCCTTCCTACAAATTCACCTCACAAAAATTAAAATCTATACGGGAGCTAACAAAGAATAAGATTGCCCAATATAACCTCATTTTCTTCTTGTAGAATATGAAGTTGTAATAACAATGAATCAGCTTCAGTATGAATCATTTAAACATTGCAATACAAAATCCATAAAAAGTACAGTGTATAATACAAAATCCAAATTGATCAAGTAACACCTCGGAGCTCTTCTCTTTCGTTCTTGCCACCATGGTAAATAATAGCAGTGAGTGTTGGAGCAAACCTATATACATGTAATGAAAACATAAGATTATACTAAAAAACAATGAAAAAACATAATTTCTTGGAGTTCAAATTCTAGATATAATATTCACCGAGAAATTTCACTTATCCAGTTAGAAAGGGTTGGTAGAGGAAAGAACTGATAAGGAGCAGTATTGACAGTTGGAAATTTGAAGCAATATCAAATGAAAGGTGGGCGAGCAAGTGACCAAACCCACGTCAAGAGCACTTGGGTCTTGGGTTCTCGCCGCCAGATGTCGCTGACAGCAACAACACCAACACCAGTAGCTCAAGGAGGTGTTGCCGAAGGAGGTTGATTCGGTTCAAGAAATTTGAAGAGTCATCAGATTTTTGGCTTGGGTTCCCGCCGCCAGACGCCATGAGCGACAGCAACAACACCCGTAGCTCGAGGAGGCCTGTCGACGGAGGTTGGAGAAATCTGGAGAGAGATTATTCTTTGAAGACCATCTGGGAAATTTTCCAGGCAAAATGATGTCCATGTGTAAACAGTGGGTGTTAATGGAAATGGTGCCTTTGGATCTGTTTTAATGGAAACGGTGCGTTTTGACTCTAAGCAGATAAGAATAAGCAGGGAATGTGAACTCAGAAAGCAACCCCATCCATGGCGAAATCAGGATAAGACTGCTAAAGATCAGTCGATCAAGGATAAAGTCTATTTTCTTTAGACTTACCGGAGTATAAAGTCTACTTGAGTGTGTCTCTGTGTGTGTATTTATATTTATATTCTGGATGAGTAAGCTGGGCCACCCACATCAAATCGTGGGCTTCGCGCGCCACAAGGGTTTGGTTGTTTATATGTAATATGTAGATGCTCACTTTTTTTTAAAGCTAAAGTATACTTTTAATCCTTTAAGTTTTATATAAGGTATATTTTTAGTCCTTAACTTTATAAAGTATACTTTTGATCCTAAAATTCTAACACCATTACTGTTGCTAACGGAAAACGCTGACGCAACGAACTCAAGTGATAATTAATAGCATTAAATTTCACAAATTTTATATATTCTTCAATTTATCCATATTTTAAATTTAATCCTAATAGAATTTAATTATATAGTTATCATTTAAGTTTACACCGTTATCACTTGAGTTTGCATTTTCCGTTAATAAAATTAACGGTGTTAGAATTATAGGACTAAAAGTATACTTTATAAAGTTAAGGGACAAAAAGTATACCTCATGTAAACTTAAAGGACTAAAAGTACATTTTAGCTTTTTTTTTTTTTTGAGTTTTTCCTTTTGGTTGCTTATTTTTTACTTCATCGTGTTTTTAATATAATATTAAATTACTTTTTAATTTTAATGAAATTGAAAAAGTTAAATAAATAATTTAATTATAACATATATTGTTTATAATTAATTTATGAGATGAATATGCAAATTCAGCAATAAAGTAAGGGTATTATTATTTTTTTTACTCACAAAACTCAATCTCACTTTCACCCAAAGGGTTTGTTTGGTTCGATGGAGGGAAGAGGAAGGGAGGATTTTAATGGAGGGAAGGAGATATGAGAGATTTTAATATTACCTTATTTGGATTCATCAGAAGAAGGAGGGAGGAAGGAATTTTAATATTACATTGTTTAGTCCAGGAGGGGAGGGGAGGGAAATTGTTTTTATATTGACAATTTTACTCTTATGTTATAAAAGGATTTTAATGTTACCTGTTTAATATATATATCATTTTTTTTATATAAGAAGTATGTCTTCTATGCTCAAACTTCCTGTGAAACATACTTCTTACTTAAACAAAGAGAGCATTCATATCGTCATGGATGGCCAGAGCAACAGGGGTTTTTACCGTGGATCCTGAATAATCATGCAGAAATAAATGAAGCAGTATTAGTGACACAATTACCGCCTAAATAGGATCCGAACTAATGGATCTTGTTAGAGTCTGGTATATACGAGCCAAAACATATAATCCAATTATAAAAAAGGAAATATTGAGGAAGTAATGGCGTAGAAGATTGAAGGAAAGGCTTTCTTGAGTAAATATGAGAATGAGAAATCCTAAAACAAGAAGACTAGCATCAAGAAACAGAAGAGATTCATCAGTATAGTTGTCAGTGAGGTTCACAACAGAACCAGCTTTTGCATGTATACGTTTCACCAAACTTGACAATCCTCTTCCCTTAGCGATCCGAATGATCTCACACACATCGCGTTTAGCTGTAGGCAACAAAAACATCATACACATTTTGATTTTGGAGGAAGTCCATGTACATTTTCAAAATAGAAGAGAAATCTCTGTCAAGTATCTGGATTTATGGTCGCTTCTTCTAACACATATGTCTCTTCTAAGACTCGAACTTGAGAATCTAGCTGGATCTTACATGACTAGACCAACTTTGTGTTGGTAGAGGTAGAGATCTCTGTAATTTAGAGTAAATAAGATGAGATTAATGTATTTTACTTTAATAATAATATTCTTATTTATTAATCTCATCTCATCATTTATATATTATAAAATTATATAAAATAAGCATTATCTAGTAAAAATATCTGGAAAATTCATTTTCATATTTGTATATTTTAAAATCAAATAAGTTTGTAAATTTAAAAGTAAATGGAAATAAATATATTTTTAAAAAAAGAAATACCAGATACGGAGAAGCAATCTTTCTGGTGAGTTTCCAGTAACCTCCAGGGGAGGACGAGACGATGTTACTGGGACCATAAAGAACAATATCAGTACCATCATGGAAAGGCCTTTCACTAAATATATGATCTTTCGTTTTCATGAATTCTTTAGCTGCTTCTGCAGATGACATCACCACCATTGAGATTCCTTCGAGCTGAAGGCCCGTGTTAGTTCGACAATTCTTTCACTCGCCGGTGTAGTACGGAGTTGCCTCCCCCTCGGAGGATGTGATGGGCACTTCCTATAATCGGAAGCCTCCATGGCCCTGGTGGCAGCTTTTTTGGTTTCTTGCTTCTGAAGCTTCTTACCGGTTTCAGACAAGTTACGAGGAACAAGATCGAAATGAGAAGCAACGGCAAGGAGGAAGAGGAGAAGGTGAGATCCATCGCCAAAATATAGAGGGATCAAATTAAAGTCCTGACACACACACACACACACACATATCAATCTTTCTGTGTATCTATTTGTGATACAACAATTATTTTAGTTTCTCGTAGCTGTTATATTTATTTTGTTGTATATTGTTAATGCAATGCCCTTGTTTCACGCTTTCCTGGATGATCTTTAGTGTCGCTTCATTCTTTAGTTATGAATTAATTAACCTCTTGCTTTAATAAGTACCTAACACAGTTATCAACCTTATCAATATGAATGTAAAAATTACGAAATTTATGTTAACCAAAACAAAAAAAACCAGGTGTATCAGGGAAAATCATGTTTAAGGATTAAAAATTTATGATTTCACAACTAGTTATCTTAGAAGTTCAAATTACCAGTTATAATTTTATTTCTTCGACTTTTAAGATTTATTCAGCTACTTACACATAAGTTCTAGAGTCATCAATAGAACTGTTTACACGTCGAATTATGTCAAACTTATAAATGTTAAATTCCTCCAGACCTATTAATTAGTATTAAATGATATTTGAGGGTCGAATAGCATTCTCACACTCTAGATACTTGTTACTCCTTCAAAACGTGTTCATATTATATAAGCTGCATGATATTACATAGCGATGGAACAGTGTAATAATCATTGTGCATACTTTTGAATTCAAGAGTGACTTCTCCATATATAATGTCTGTTTGCTCTCTCTCCTTTACAGTCCTCTAGTTCTTGTTTAGATTTAGCAGTAGTACGCTTCCCAAGCACTAGCACGCTCTCCAATATGACTGACTCTCCATCACCCAATAGTAATACATTTCCCTCCATTACTCTCCATCTTCCTCTGACTCCCCTCACTATGTTACTGTTACTTAAGCTTACTCAAAGAAAACTACCTTGTTTGGACGCCCAGATTAAGCCCTATCTTTATGGTCAGCCCCTCTTTGGTTTTATTGATGGCCTTTTTGTTTTGGTACAGTTGATGGCTTTATGTAACAAGAGGGTCATCTCCAGTTTTCCAACTTAAATAACTAGCTTTTGGAGTGTGGTTCTACCAACGACTTATGTCCGTTACACTCTGTGAGTCCTTATTGCCTCTGTGTCTCTCCGTGAAAGGAATCATACTCAGATTATTAGGAATATATCCTGTCGTGCTATATGGGAAGCCCTTTGAGACTTCTTTCTCACAACAAACCCAAGCTCAACTATTGCATCTCCACCAACAAATCACCACTCTCAAAAAGGGCAATGTGAGATGCATCGCCAATATACAGAGTGATTGATCAAAATATACCTGCGTGTATGTATGTGTGTGTGTATACCTCTATTTTGTTTTTGGGAACATTAATCTTTTCTTCTCTATAATTTTGATTTGACTACAACTCAGTCCCTATAATTTTGACTTGTTATAATTCAATCCTTGAAATGTGTCTCACCACAACCAAGTCCTCATAATTTTCACCATTTTATAATTTAGTCCATATATTTTAGAAAATAAAATTATAAAATAATTAAAATATAGAGACTAAGTTGCCATATATATATAGTTTATAGTTTAGAAACTGAGTTACGACTGAGTCAAAACTAGAGGGATTAAATTACACAAAGTCAAAATATAGGAACTAAGTTACAATTTATTCAAAACTATAAGGTCTAATAGATTAATTTTCCCTTTCGTTTTATTTTATTTTATTTTCTTTGGTTATTATTTTGTTGTTTAGTATTCATACGTTTCCTTCTTTTACGCTTTGGTGGAAAAATATTTTATTATGAACTAATTAATCTTTTGGGTGTAACAAGTCAATGACACAGCTATCACCTCTTCTCAACGATATCAATATAAAAATTATTAAATTTATAAAGTCGCCATAAAATGCTGTCATTATAATATACGGGCTGGCTCATAGAAAAGGAGGTGTATCAGGGAAAATCATATTTAAGTATTTAAAACTGACTGATGATATCGCAATAAGTATCATCTTAGAAGTTCATGAAAT
Source organism: Acacia crassicarpa (assembly GCA_034222035.1). Taxonomy (NCBI): domain Eukaryota; kingdom Viridiplantae; phylum Streptophyta; class Magnoliopsida; order Fabales; family Fabaceae; genus Acacia; species Acacia crassicarpa. Next base: position 17,887,101 of record JAWXYG010000004.1, on the reverse strand, counting down.
TCCCAGTAATAATTTTATTTCTTTCAATTATAAAAGACTTTCAATGTTTATTGTTGTCATTACTTTTTGTTAAGTTTTTTTTTTTTTTTATCATCCTGTTTTTCAACTCTCATGATTTGAAAAGTTATTATTTAATTTATCAAAACATTTGCAAGAGAAGTTTAAAATTTCTTACTGATGAGTTACCAAAAAAAAATATATCATATTTTTGAAGAGAATTTAAGCTTTTAAAATTCTTTAATATAAACATTTTATAATGTCTGCGTTCTTGATATAGCTAGCTTTCCTTTGATATTTTTGTATTTGATTTTTATGTTTTTTTTTTCATTTTTTGAGGGTTTGAAGATAAAGTTAACTATGTATATGGCTGGTTGTTGTGATAAGATTTGTCTAATGGACGGAAAGAAAGAAGAGGTTTCATCTGTTTGTGATTAATGAGTGGAGAGAGACTGAACTAATATTTTAATCAAATGTGGTAACATAAATATTTTGTTTTCTTTAAATTGAATCAATCTGAAGATTTCAGCTTCCTTACCGGCTTAAAAGTTGACCAAATTAAGTTAATATTAACATTTCTCAATTGATCACTTTAATTTTTAATTATGTTATTAGCTAAGCATGAATTAATTGAAAGAATAATCTCATCATTAATTAAAGAATCAATCTATGAAAGAGAATTAATCAACCCCTTTCTAAAGGTTATTTGCCTAAACCTTTGGGACTCTAGAAGGTGAGGATTTTTTGGTAATTAACCTCCCTCTATTTGGTGAGGGTGCCCCATCCCACACGCTTAAACCATCATAGGTCCTTATTGTATGTTTACATGATACTCATCAATCGAGATTATGATGAGTCAACCAGTACAAAATTCTTTATACACATCCTGCTCCTAAAATCTAATTCACCTAAACTTTTAATGCATAAGACTCAGACTAGTTGAGTTCTGAGGAAGGTCAGATGTATGCAACCTTACACCTCAAGAGAGAAACTATTTTTGGGATTTGAATATCTTATGACAGCTATGTAACATATAAATAAATAAACTACAAACTTCCCAAAGCTCTCTTCAAGTTTGTTCAGCTATGTACATATAAGATTACCATGAGGAGATGTAACTAGGATGAGATTGTTTTTCTTCTTCGAGGTTGAATCCATAAGTTCAGCCATATCTAGGGTTTCTGGAGTAACCCCAAAAGGAAGTTCCCAATCAAAATAACACAGTAAGTTTGCCAGAAGAATCTCAGCAATGGCAGTACCAAACAAAATAGCAGGACACCCTCTCTTTCCTCCACCAAAAGAAATGAACTCAAAGTGGGACCCTCTAAAGTCAATAGAACTGTTCATGAACCTTTCAGGAACAAACTCTTCTGCTTCATATAATGATGAAGTCCAATAGTGAGGGTCTCTTGTAATGGCCCAAACATTTATAAGAACTTGGGTTGTCTTTGGTATTGTGTAGCCATTGATCTCACAAGTTTGTGTGCATTCTCTTGGTGCCAAGAGAGGAGAAGGAGGGTGAAGTCTTAGAGTTTCTTTGAAGATAGCTTTTAGGTATTTTAGTTCTTCTAAAGTTGCATTGGTGATGTTTCCTTTGGTCTTCAATACTTGTCTCACTTCTTCTTGTGCTCTTCTCAGTATTTCTGGTTTTCTCACCATTTCTGCCATTGCCCATTCCACTGATCTTGCTGGTGCTTCGAATCCTTCTACTACTATGTCCTGTACAATGAATATAATATAGCATTAATAGGTGTGCATGGTGTGAGTTGGGATCATACGTATATTTTACAACGTCTAAATAAATGGAGACTTTATATGGAGAGCACTAGTACCAAACAAGTGCCTGTATTTATGAACATTTATAGCTCCAAAAAAATTATATTACGAATTATATAAATGTTTAACAAGAATACTTTTAGGTTGCCAGCCAAAAAGGGAGATAATACTTTTCGGAGAAATTAATAAATCATGTGATGATGGATCAACTAAACAAAAACAAAATCGAAAAACACATTTATTCGTTTTGGTATATGCTCATAATGGTAAAAAAAAAAAGTACTAACCAACATGGCGGCTTTAACGTTGTCCATGGTCAAATCACCACGACGTTTCGAATTCAAAAGAACAGAGAGCAAACATTCTTCTTCTTCTTCTCCGGCAATAATATCATCTCCAACCTGGTGATCGGTGATGATGTTTTCCAGAATGCTGTCAATTTTCCGACGAAGCTCCACACGGCCACGCCTCGCTCCGGTGACCGACTGAAGCCACGTATGACAAGGAAACAGATCGGCGATGCCATGTGGTGACTTGAGAATCATATCACAGAGCAAGAGAATGGATTCTACTTGGTTCTTGTGCTTGTCGCCTAATGCTGATCTTGTTGCAATCCTACATGCTGTCGTAACAATTTGATCGGTGAGGTTCACTTCGGAGCCCGCTTCTGCAGATAAGCAATTTACCAAAATGGACACTTCTTCTTCCCTTATTGATTGGAACGATCTTACTCTCGCAGCATTAAACTGTAATTATTATAACAACACTGAATCATAACTGCAATTATAGTTTCACGTAAATGAACCTTGAGCCCCAAGGTTAGTCGTATTTGAGAAAATTTTGGTAGTATATAGGTTATTATATACGGACTCAAATACAAAATACAATTCATTTTTTGTCACCTCCCCAACTCACCGTAACTTTTAAAAAAATAAAAATAAAAAGAAGAAGAAGAAGAAGAAGAAGAAGAGTGATTGACCCATTGAATATGCCTAAATTTTAAAAAATCTCTAACTTTGCCTGATTAAACGAGATTTTAAAAGAAAGAGAAAAATACGAAAAATCCATATTTAAATATTAATTATATGAGCAAAATTATTAAATATACATTAATTACTCTCCACATAACTAATATTATATATTAAAGAATTCATTTAAAATGTCATCTATACTCCACATAAGAGAGAGTATATACTCTTTTTGTCTTATTTATATACAGCACTTCCAATTCCAACATGTTTTCATGAAAAGGAAGAAAAACCTTACATATCATTAACTTTGTCTTAAAATTTATTAATTTTAACCATGTTTAATATATATATATATATATATATATATATATATATACTCTCTCTCTCTCTCTCATTAAAGCCTAAGATAATAACATTCGGGGTAAGATTGTATATTTATATAATAAATTTAATAAAATGATTTAATTTAATTTACATCATTCACAAAAAATAATATACCCTCTCTGTCATATACATAAAACTGCAGAGTCTATGCTTGTGTTGTTTACGCTCACTCATGTTCTTTTTTCTTGGTCAAGACGCTCACTCATGTTCACGTCTTGCATATCTTAATCATTTGCGTGTAACTTGATATATTTATTAAAAAAAAAAAAAAAATTGCCGTTAAAAGGAGAAAATAATAGAAGTGATTAGATTATATATGATATTTATTAATTTCATTTGTCTTTAACTACCTGCTCTATTCCAAAAAGAGAATTCTAAACCTTACAAAAAGAGAATCAAACCTATTGCAATTTTTACCATTTTGTCCAATTTCTCTTTCTATTCAATTCAATTCAAGGGGGGAAAAAAAGTGAAATTATTAGAACTTGGAATGTTACCAATTGTTGAGAGAAAATCTTTCTGAGAAACTTCCAGTAATCACCAGTAGGGGACAAGACGATGTTAGAAGGACCATAAAACACAATCTCAGAACCAGCAAGATGAGCCCTTTGACCAAATATATGATCCTTCGTGTTCAACACTTCTTTAGCTGTTTCTGCAGATGAAACCACCACCGTTGATATTCCTCCTAGCTGAAGATGCATCAACGGTCCATATTTCTCCGACAGTTTTCTCAGCCGCCGGTGTAGTTCGGAGCCGCCCAGGTGGTGGATGCTTCCCATAATCGGAAGCTTCCATGGCCCTGGTGGCAGCTTTTGCTCTCTGCCACCTCTCAAGCTTCTCAGAATCAGTTTCATCAAAGTTATGAGGGACAAGATAGAACAGAAAAAGAAGGCCAAGTTGATGAACTTGAAATCCATCAGAAAATTCTGATTGAATATGAATCACCCATGACATATACATACTTATATATACAGACACAAACTCACATATGTGGGTGTGGATATATATGGTAATATATATATATAAGTGTGTGTGTCTGTCCTCTAGCTCTCCCTTTGTTTATGAAAATATTGCTGAAAAGCACCCATTATAAAATTTCTTGCCTAAAACCAACTACGGTTGGCCCTAGTGGTAGGTATATATATCTTGGCCACTTAATTAGTTGGTATCAAGTTTAATCCCTAAGTATGAAGAAAAATCTCACTGGAACACCCCAACCCTTTAAATGGACCACTGTTAAATGGGGTTGGATTAGTTAGTCACTCAAATGTCTGTTAATAAAATCTTAAAAAAGTGCCGGTGGATCCATTGGAATCAAGAAAAATTATCGCCTAAAGGTATTTAAGGACCTAAATCTCATTTTAGTGTGCAATATATCTACATTCAATTACACAAATGTCTTCATTTTTTCACATAGTTTCTTCACCTATCCGATCCTTTTTCACATAGTTAAAGATATATAGGTTGTACGCAATTACAGAAGAATTACAACGGTTGAAGATAGATTGTATTATTTGGGTTTTAAAACAAATTAAATTGGAGGTACTTTTGGATAAGAAATTTTATAATTAGGGATTTTTTAGCGCGCAATTTTATCTTTGTCCTTTCTTCTGTTTTTGTTTCGTCTCGTTTTTAAAAAGATTATTTAGCCAGATATGTAACCTTAATAAGTGTTGTTGGTGTAATATTATTATAATTGAATTATCATTCACATAATTCCTTTGTTACGCGGCCTAGCTGGAGAACCTTCTATTCCGTCTTTATCGTATGAACAACTAGCCTTTTAATTTGGATTTAGTCTAATATTCTTATTGAGTAAGAATAAGATTATACAGAAAATTATATTTAATTTTGGTCCACATATTGCCATGAAAAATATTAAAGTAATGTATTTTTTATGTTATTCCATTAATGCAATCTATATCTATATTGTTCTTTAACTTGACGTAGATGTGTCTGTTGATTTTAATTTTAGATTTGTTACTACTTTATTATCTAACTCTCAACACATTCAAAAAATACAATTCCATTAAATTATTGAAATTAAACTTCAGAATTATTAACATTAAATTTTAGGTTTAATATTAAAAAATCGTTTACTCGTGAAAAAAATCATATTTTTATTAATAATGTAAGCTTTTAAAATTTGTTAGTGTATATAAATTTTTTATGTTTGTTTGCTTGATAGTAATTTTCATCTCGTATATGATTTTTATGTTCTTTTGTCAAATTTTCGGGGCTGACCCTAAATTTAAATTTATGTAATGTATACATGGTTGTTGTGATAAGGTTTTCCTTGTGATTAGCTTGGACAAGGACTTAATTACTATATTAATCACATGTTGGCATATAAATTTTTCTTTAAATAAATCGAACCCATCCGTGGACTTCAACTTCTTTGGATGCCATAAAAATTGATCAAAAGTCACATTTTTTAGGTGATCTATGCGAATTCACATTCCTTTTTATTTATTTATTTGGTCATTATAAGGTTTACAATAAATGAGTAGCACGTATGGGTCTGTTATCATTTTTTACATCAAAACTAATCATTTTTTACATCAAATTTTATCATCCATTACACGTTGTTCACTTATTTATAACTTATAAGGTATTTTTGTCCTTGGTGCCTCATTTATTTTTCTAATTATTAATGTCAATATATAAAGCTATAACTGCATCCAACTCTATGTGTTCAAGAACAAACCCATGATCACTGGGCCTAGTTGATAAAGATGTTTAACCATAAAGTTGTGGGTTTAAATCCTACTGACGTGAGGATTTTATTGATAAGTGATATATAAATACTTCCTATAAGTATTCTTTGAGCTCGGGGGCATATATACTCTGATCCTGATGAGTCCTCAGGACGCACCTCATCTAAATTTTTTTATATATTAAAAAAATATTTATAGATACATATGCAGGGGTGTGTTTCCTGGTATATTACACAAATTTTAAAAATTTACCACAAATTATATATATATTAAATTAATTAACTTGCCATGAAATTATATTTTATGTTGATGATTTTTAGCTCGATATATTATGTTGATATTGAGGATGCAAATTTGAAAAAGGCTGACTTTTGATTAGATGTATTGGTAAAAAATAAGAGTGAGAAAATTAGTGGGGAATTCAATCAATTCATGAAGGCCCTTTTTGACCCACGTTGTGCGTCAACTTTGTTGAAATGTCAAGTTGCCAATTTGAGAAAAATAAATAATGTGATTTATTTATAATAATTGACCCACATGGAAGGGCTTCCTTAATTAATTTTTTTTTTTTTGGAATAACTTTATTAGCAAAATGTTAATTAATATGTACAGCTCCGAAAGTTTGAAGAGCTGGTTGTCTACAACTCAAATTTGAAAGCAGCCAGCAACATTCAAAAAGTTACAAGTTACGCAAAACCTATTATATTTAAAAGATGTTTGTGATTATTTTATATATTATAGAGTATATCCTTTAATTTCGTGAATTTTATTTATTTTTCCTTTCAATTTCTAGACAAACAACATGTTTTTTAAGTCAACCTTGATCTTTTATGATAAAACTATAGGATATTTATTTTTGAAAAAAAAAAACTATAAGGTTTCAAAGAATATGCTATTCCGGTCCTACTTATAAGATCTTATTGACTTTTTTTTAGAGAAATTAAAAAAACTAAATAAGTTACTTAATCATATCAACTGTTGTGGATCATTATATTATCCATTAATTTATTAGTCAAACTAATTATTTTGGAAAAATAATAAAAATACTTTAAAATAATTTAATTAACTCCTTAATTTCTCCCAAAAAAAATAACTTGATCTTATAATTAGGACCGGAGGGAGTAATTAACCAAAAGTTTGACAATTAAGCAACATGTAATAACAAATTATAGTGCAGTTGCTCCTCACCCTTTTTTTTTTACTAGCATGATGCTCATTATTAGTATTTTTAGGGATTACATTATTTTCTTGAGATATCAAGTGCTAAGTTAAATATTTGAGTATTGGCGAACTTAATAAAGCATAACCTTTATATATATATATATATATTGTCTAGCACTCATATAGATTATATTAAAACTTGAGACTTCATACTTAGGGTCTGTTTGGTTCAATGAATAGGAAGGGAAGGGGCGATTTTAATAGAGGGGGGGATAAAAGAGATTTTAATGTTATCTTATTTAAATTCATCAGAAGGAAGGGGAATAGGGTTTGGATTTTAATATTCGCCCTCTCGCCTCACCATAACCAGCTAAGCTGAGCTGCTAAATAGGAATAGGGTTCCCAGCTGCATTGACTTAAAAAGTGGCATAAGGATATTTTAGGAATATAAAAAAATTCTAAGGGTATATTAGTCCACTGAAACACCTATTCTAATAATCTCTCGGATTTTTTGGGGATGTTTTTGAGAGAAGAGAGGAGACCCTCCTAAAAATTATCATCAACCAACTGAGGGGATGGGACCAAAATCCCTTTATTCCCTCTCAATCTCCTCCCTTCAAACCAAATAAACCCCTAAGCAACCATTTTCCAACCATTTTCCATTCCACTAATACTGCGCCTGGTTAGCAATTGACCTTTGACTTTGATGGGTAAGAAAAAACCTAAATAAAATCTAATGAAAAATCATGTGAAACTTGTTAAAAATAATTTTAGGCACCTATTTAAAAATAAACTAAAATTATAAGGACATGAGAAAAAAAAATATAAGGATTTTTTTTAATAAAATAAAATAAAATTAGGGAAAATTCCAATTAAATACCACTTGAATTTGCAAAACCCCCAGAAGTCCGTCGAATTTGCAAAAAGACTGAGAGGTGACAAGGACTTTTGTGGGTTTTGCAAATTCGCGCCAAATGACTATTTTGCCCTTAGAGTTAAATAATTGAAAAGAAAAAAGAAAATACCCCTGTGGTGGGCCCCACCGCCGGCCGCCGGTGGCCGGCGACCACCACCTCCGCCGCCGGCCTCCGGCGCCCGGTGGCCGGCAGCCACCACCGGTCGCCGGCCACCGGAGGGTTTTTTTTTTTTTTTTGGCGAGGGTGGGATGTTTTAATAAAAAACATTGCAAGTGTGGGGGTGGGGTTTGAACCCCCAACCCCTCACACAAGAACCAAGTGCCTAGCCAGCTGGGCTACTTGGTTCTTTTATTATATATATACATTAACAAATATATATATATTCTTCTTGACATTTGTTCAACGGTAATTACCATTCCACAAACGCCATTTACCATTCCACAAACGCCATTTACCATTCCAGAAACGCCAATTACCATTGTTTTCACAGGGTGCCATTTTTTACTCTTTCATGCATGTTATGGATAACAAAAAAAAAGCCACTTTAACCATTCCACAAACGCCATTTACCATTCCATAAACGTCATTTACCATTCCAGAAACGCCAATTACCATTGTTTTCACAGGGTGCCATTTTTTACTCTTTTATGCATGTTATGGATAACAAAAAAAAAAGCCACTTTAACCATTCCACAAACGCCATTTACCATTCCATAAACGCCATTTACCATTCCAGAAACGCCAATTACCATTGTTTTCACAGGGTGCCATTTTTTACTCTTTCATGCATGTTATGGATAACAAAAAAAAAAGCCACTTTAACCATTCCACAAACGCCATTTACCATTCCATAAACGCCATTTACCATTCTAGAAACGCCAATTACCATTGTTTTCACAGGGTGCCATTTTTTACTCTTTTATGCATGTTATGGATAACAAAAAAAATGACACTTTAACCATTCCACAAACGCCATTTACCATTCCACAAACGCCATTTACCATTTTGGAAACGCCAATTACCATTGTTTTCACAGGGTGCCATTTTTTACTCTTTCATGCATGTTATGGATAACAAAAAAAAGGACACTTTAACCATTGTGCAAACACCATTTACCATTCCACAAACGCCATTTACCATTTATAATAAAAAATGGCAACAAGTGAAAATAATGGTAATTGGCGTTTCTGAAATGGTAAATGGCGTTTGTGGAATGGTAAATGGCGTTTGCACAATGGTTAAAGTGTCCTTTTTTTTTGTTATCCATAACATGCATGAAAGAGTAAAAAATGGCACCCTGTGAAAACAATGGTAATTGGCGTTTCTGAAATGGTAAATGGCATTTGTGGAATGGTAAATGACGTTTGTACAATGGTTAAAGTGTCTTTTTTTTTTTGTTATCCATAATATGCATAAAAGAGTAAAAAATGGCACCCTGTGAAAACAATGGTAATTGACGTTTCTGGAATGGTAAATGACGTTTATGGAATGGTAAATGGCGTTTGTGGAATGGTTAAAGTGGCTTTTTTTTTGTTATCCATAACATGAATAAAAGAGTAAAAAATGGCACCCTGTGAAAACAATGGTAATTGGCGTTTCTGGAATGGTAAATGGCGTTTGTGAAATGGTAAATGGCGTTTGTGGAATGGTAATTACCGTTGAACAAATGTCAAGAAGAATATATATATTTGTTAATGTATATATATAATAAAAGAACCAAGTAGCCCAGCTGGCTAGGCACTTGGTTCTTGTGTGAGGGGTTGGGGGTTCAAACCCCACCCCCACACTTGCAATGTTTTTTATTAAAAACATCCCACCCTCGCCAAAAAAAAAAAAAAAAACCCTCCGGTGGCCGGCGACCGGTGGTGGCTGCCGGCCACCGGGCGCCGGAGGCCGGCGGCGGAGGTGGTGGTCGCCGGCCACCGGCGGCCGGCGGTGGGGCCCACCACAGGGGTATTTTCTTTTTTCTTTTCAATTATTTAACTCTAAGGGCAAAATAGTCATTTGGCGCGAATTTGCAAAACCCACAAAAGTCCTTGTCACCTCTCAGTCTTTTTGCAAATTCGACGGACTTCTGGGGGTTTTGCAAATTCAAGTGGTATTTAATTGGAATTTTCCCATAAAATTACTACTATCATTTTTCGAGGGGGAAAATTGTAGTATCATTTAATTTCAAATAATGCGACTTCTCTGGTTTTACCCCATTGGAACGAAGGTAGAGATATTAGTATGGAATAGGAAATAGGATAGAAGAAACCAAAAATGGAGGGAAAGAGAGAGAGGCGCAGCTCGCAAATAGAGTTACTCAGAAAGATTAAAGGTAAATGAATCATGATGAAGTTTTCGAAATGCTGAAGAAATTATTGATAGACATTTTGCTTTGTGCGTGCAGAATTCACCCGAGGTTTGGTTGATGATTTGAGGAACGGTCGGTCACCCGTTATTCTCATTTATCGCTTCAGAAGTTACTGCACCGATTTCAACTCAAAATGGTTCCGTTCATTCTATTTTAACTCGGAAGAATAGTCGGATTCTGTAGAATTTGTTTGATAAATCTGTGGTTTCTTCAGTGAACAGCTATATTTTGAAGTAATGATCCGGTTAATTTAAGTGTTGTGCTTATTTGAAATTAATGCAGCTATTGTGGGTCTGATTTACCATGTGGAAAGGAAGTTCTCACCCTTTGCTCGGAAAGCCATGTTCGTAGACTCGGTCAGTTAAGTTGCGCTTTCTGCGTTTGATTTTCTGGACTCAGGATTTTCGCTTTTTAACAAACACACACATAAACTCACTCGCTCGCTCATTCAATTGGTGGGTCTTGAATTACGTCGACTCCATTATTTTGCTCTCTAAAGAGGGACGATCAAATTATGGGTTATTTTAGATCTTAACCAGTTAATGGGTTATTATTTGGGCATCTTTCAGATGTTATGCTGCGAGTGCTACTGATTATTCGGCAACTTTTGCAAGAAAACAAGCATAGTTCCAAGAGAGACATCTATTACATGCATCCCTCTGTATTTTTGGGTTAGTATGGATGTTTGCGGCCTGATGAGTGTCAATGTATCAAGATGACCGAGATACAATTTGTTTCACCGTGTCTTTAGAGAATAAGTGCAATGACATTTTTATAGTAGAAATGTTGTTGATTTGAAATTGCAGTGAAAACGTTGCCACAAATTATGCAGACCAGCTCCTTTCTCATTCTAGCATTCATTACAAGTTAAAATTTTAGGCGATACTGAATTTTAATTTTCAATTCTCTATTTCAACAAGATCCAAATCAAGTGTCGTTTTAAAATTTCCTTTTCTATTTGTTGAATTGCCGTTGTGTATGACTGCTGAACAGGGGTATCCTTACGGTAAATATTTGCAGGAGTGAATTACATTTTTTTGTATAAGCTCATATTATTCTTGTCATAGTATTTATATGTTATAGTCAGTCCCGTGACAATGCTGAACTGCTAATTCACTTAACAATTTCTTTTTGCTTCTTTATTGAGGAATCATATCATTTTCTGCATGAATCCATGACATATGTGTTTCAAAATCATGCCTTATCTGTTTTCTTAATGCAGACCAGTCAGCTGTAGACCGTGCACTGAATGATATATGTGTGCTTATGGAATGCAGTCGCCATAATCTTAATGTGGTATATATCTTCATAGTTCAAAGTTTATCTTCTCTGTACTGGTTTTCTTTTGGTATGGTTCTTTTTGACAGCCACTTCACCTTATGGTAACTTAACATTTTCACTGAATTTTTGAGGCTTAAACAATCAATTTTAACTTTCCTCCCCATCCCCACCCAAAACAAAACCAATAATATATTAGGGTCTTATAAATTAACATAATACTGCAGTTCTACTTTATTGTCATCATATAGTATTCTGCTGACTTGTAGAAACTTGTTTGTTGTTCGCATTAATTTTCAGCTTTATATTCCTTATTTTCTGTATCTGCCAAATAGGAGACTAATATACTTACAAAGGGGTCTATTTTATTTTAAAATTATGATGCCTATAAAACTGCCTATCCATTTAAGGCAAAAGTCACTCGTTTAGGATGTTCATACCATAATTATTTTATTTTATTTATTTATTTTATCTTTGCAGGTTTCTGCTGGGAAGGGGTACATTTGAACTCAAGCTCAATCTTGGAAAATGCACTTTTCCTTCTGCTAGTTATATTATAGTTTTATTTGCTGAGATACCATACTGTGTTTATACTAAGATATTTTATACATTTTAGTTTGAAACATTTATCTAGCAACTGATGTATCAAGAACTTGCTATGAAAGCACATATTATGATAGGCTTTTGAGATTTTCTGTTTATCATACCCATTCCATTAATAATTGTAGAGCCACAATAAGCTTTCTGGTTAAGTTTTTTGTTCTATAATAAGGGTATGTTTGGTTGGGGGGGAGGGGAGGGGAGGGAAAATGGAGAGAGAGAAAAGTTATTTGTGGTGGGGCCCATAAAAGTTTTCTCCCCTTTTAATATTTTCCCTCCATTTTCCCTCCCCTCCCCTCCCCTCCCCTTCCCCTCAACCAAACATACCCTAAGAGTGGCAGATATATTATTCTTCCATTTGAATTTTTCTCTTTCACAGCAATGCCGATTCTTCATATTATTGTCAGTTTCTAATACCCTCTCTTTAAACACTCATAGATCAAATTTGTTTTTATTGTAGGTTGGTTATGGGTTGGATACGGTTCTTTGAAGGTGAAAGGATATTTGATTGTATCAGTTCGCCCAATAAGGTAAGAACCAAATTGAGTGTAGTAATTTATTTTAACTATTCATAGCATTTAGTCAAAAAAACTATTTAAAGTACTTAAGACGTTTAGCCTTCCTGCAGGCTTACCCTGTTCCTGTTCATGTTGAAGAAGTCAGAGGTATCCTGCTTTCTGAGCACTAATGTAATATTTCAGTTTCCTAGTTCCTACTTAATGATGTGAGTAGGATATAACATAATATTTGATGTTCAAAATGGTAACAATCAATTGAATGTTGACTTTAACATGCTTCTGACTTCATATTAAGTTTGACTCCAGAATAATCACAGATGGAGAAACACAGCTTAACACTTGCTTTTAGATATCATTAGTGTTGCTCATTTTATATTAGTTGTTGAGAAAGAATCAGGTATGCACATGTTTTTTTGTTGGGAGGAAATGGAGAAAATATAATGATGATTCCGCTCCAGATATAGTTCCCTATGACCAGTCTTTCCATGTTGAGCTTCATACACAGTTTTCCAAAGACTAGCAAATGACCAGTTCTGCAATGCAAGCCGTTGCATTGTTCTCACTGTAAGCACTTTCCAAAGACATTTGCCCATTTTCTAATAATAAGCACATCCATGTTTTTAACCGATCTTCATTCAGGGCAGAGGCTATCCTGATGTTCCTACAAGAAGGTATGAATCATAAACCATCATGCTAACACTGTGCATGCCAGATTGACTTTTTTTTTTTCCCAGTATTGGCATGTGCGCACACATGAACTGTTTCTTGTTCTTTCTTGGCCTTTGTTTGATCTTGTGCATTTTGTATTAAAATTGAAATAGGTTTCTGCGGCTTCTGGTTGATCAGTTGCATATACCTGCCTTTTGCTTGGTAGATTGTGATCCATATGGCTTTGATATCTTGACCACCTACAGATTCGGTTCAATGGTCAGTATTTGTAAGACTATCGATTTCACAATATAATATTATAGGGCTCAAAATTCAGAACTTAAGAACTACTTTCAGGCTTTCAGCCCAACTTATATGTTCTCCCTTCTCTGTTAGCAAATGGCATATGACACAAAATATCTCCGTGTCCCTGAGTTACGCTGGCTTGGAGCATTTCCTTCAGATGCTGAGAAGTTTTATGTTCCAAAGCATTGTCTTCTTTCTCTCACTGCTGAAGGTAAACATATTACTTGCCAATTACTTGCACTTAAAAAAGGTCAGATTAAATTTGTTTGCATATCTAATTTTGATCATTGTTGTGTCGCAAAATTTTTGTCAGACAAGAGAAGAATAGAGGCCATGCGGCTCAGATGCTATCTGAAAAGTGAAGTGCCAGAATGGAGGTAATATTTCATTTACAATTTCTAGTATATTTTTCTGCTGATTCTTCTTCAACTGGACAGAGATAAGTTGGATTATGCCTTTTCTTCCTACTGAAGGTTGGAGCTAGAGCTGATGCTGCAAAAAGGGGTGAAGTTTGAGATTGAAGCATTCTCCGCACGCACACTTTCTTTCTTGTCAGAGACTTATTTACCATCTAAAATTCAAGATGAACTGAAGGTCATGCATGTATGTTAGAAGAACATTAGTTTCTTTTGCTCTGAGTGCAAGCAATAGCATTTTGATTTTTGACCACACTATTTGTGGCTGTTCCGGAGACCATAGTATTATTTGATTTAGAATGAACATAGTGTTATTTGCAGGAGAATTGCATTTATAATGTTTTTGCCCTTGAGATGGCCTTTGAGGTGATTTAAACTCTTTATGTTTAATTAAACTGTCATGCACGTTTGGAAATTGGTTTTGGCTTTTAGACATGAGTATCCTATCACTGTGACACGACTATGACCAAACTGAGTAATAATGGTGTAGATGTACCTATTTTATGTCATCCAGTACATAAAGATCAAAACTATCCATTAGTATCGACTTTCTTACCTTGTTAACTTTCTGATACAAAATTGTGATCCTCTATTATTTGTAGTTGATTGCTGAATCAGATAGAGGAAAGAAGTCAACACTTTTTGTACTTGAAGGTCGAATCCCATGGGAGCATTGTAGGTTAGTCTAAATTGACTCCAATCATAATCCATGCAAGTGATTCTTTTTTCTTTTCTTTTTTGTGTTTGTATTTGATTGATAATATCATGTTAGATGTAAGTATTATCAAATTCAACTGGGCATAAGAAGTGATTCTTATTTATTTAATCCTCAATTTTGTGGCTTTGGCATGATGTCAAATATATCGGCTATCACTCAAAACTTTTACATTTTATTGATCTAGAAAATAACAAATATGTGTGTGGATGGTGTGACAAACAACGAAATAATTCACTATTCACTAATATTATTATTTGGCAGTGCAAAACCACTATGGAAAGCAATTCAAGCATGAGATTATGCAGTCCAATTGAAATGATTTTTTTTTTTGGGTCCTTTTAACACACATAGGAGACAGACAAGCAAGAAATTACTTCTTTCTGAAAGAGCATAAAAACATCATGAACACGATTTCATTTTTTTTTTTTCCCTTAAATGAAAAGGCAAGTTGAAAGTTTGAAAATTACAAAACATACAGAATAACAGAAACAATAAAGAGCAATTAAGTTGCTTCCTCTCTATCCATATTCAAATGACTGTCACATTTAGGGTGAGGATTCTGCAGAATAACCATGTCTTCATAATGGCGAGCTTCCTTAGCTAAGAAATCAGCCTAGTAAATAACCTCACGAGGTGCATATCTGAATTCAAAGGAACATGATGCTTTATAAAGAGCAACTTGTGACTTGTGTTAAGAGTCTCTGTTTTTTTTTTTTTAAACTTAAAATTTTAATATTGAATTACAGTTTTTTACCCTGCATTTTACTACCCTGGTCCTAATTATAGGAATACTTTTATAGTACAAGTTACACTATAAAAATATTCTTATAATTAGGACCAGAGGGAGTAGTTTATTTTAAAAATTGAGATGGGAAAAAATTCTGAAAATATGGATCATAACGGGCCTTCAAAAAAGGCATAAGGGTCAACATCCTTATAGGAAAATAATCCTACTAACAAGAAATGACACTTGACTGAAAATTTTATTGATAGGTGACGTGTAAGTATCTCTATAAGCGTTCTTTGAGTTTGGAAGTACTGGTGGGATACCAATGTCTACCCCACCTAAACTTTTCCATATATAAAAAAAATAATCTTTTGTTTCTTAAAAAGAAATGGAAAAAAAAAAAAAAAAAAAGCATGATGTTTCTTTGAGACAAGCGTGCGTCTTCTTATATATGGGCGGCCAGAAACAATGACTACTTGTTTTTTTGAAGGGCTGGCTCTTTGCTGGACTTTTCCTCTAAAAGTCACCTCCTTGCATTAATATATTGTTCCCTCCATTTTGTTTTTCTTGAAAACAAATACACACACATTTTTCCATAAATTGCGCTCAGAGTAAAAATAAGTCATATTATTTATAAGGGAAAAGTATTTCTCCAGTCACTGAAGATAAAATTATCTCCAGTGAGTCTAAAACTACGTCGTTTTGAAGTAATGAATGGTGTGTTTGTAATTTTAGGTGAATTAATGAAGGGTGTTTCCGTAATTTTGCATCCTTCATTAATTTACCTAAAATTACAAATACACCTTTCATTAATTCAAAACAACCTAGTTTTAGACTCACTTGAGATAACTCTATCTCCAATAACTTGAGAAATCTTTTACCCTATTTATAATTTTTAAATAATGTAACTTATATATGGTGTATAAATTAAAGAGTAAAGGATTTCTCTAGTCACTAAAGATAGAGTTATCTCTAGTGACCCTAAAACTGCGTCGTTTTGGATTAGTGATGGGTGTTTCTGTAATTTTATTTATTTTTTAATCATATACATTTTACCAAAACACCCTTCATTAATTTCCCTTAAATTACTAACAAACCTTTCATTAATTAATGAAGTGTGTTTTGGTAAAAATGTATATGATTAAAAAATAAACAAAATTATATAAACATCCTTCATTAATTAAAAACGACGTAGTTTTAGGGTAACTGAGACAACTCTATCTCCAATAGAGAAATACTTTTCCCTAAATTAAATATGGGTTTCTTGTGTTGCACAAAATTCAAAATGATTCGTAATTAAAGATAATAATTATGGATAAAAAATAAAATCTTAAAGATACTAACCGAGCAACAATATTGCTGCTTCCTGTAAACCGCCTACATCGTCAATCGAATATTAATTTTATCAGGAAAGGGAGAATATGGGGGAGAAATTTCAGAAACTTAATGGAAATTATAATTATAGATATTAAAAACTCATAAAGCACATTAAAAAAAGATAGTCAAATTACCAAGTCGTGATTTAGATGAATGAAGAAACCATTAGGCCATTTTGAGAGGTCAATCAAGTTGATCTGATAAAGCTCCATTTTTTCTCATTCAAAGAGTTCTATAATTCCCATGGAATACTCTTCAGCACAAATGGTACTGGTTGATTAATCAAATTTGGTTCTATTTTTTTTTATTACTACCCTGAAATAATAATTCTGTAATTAATCAGCAATTTCTTGTTTGTTTCTTTTTTCCAGACCTGTGTTCTGAAACTGAACACCCGTTGTGAGAAATGCAAAGAGAAAATGAAGAAAATTCTGCAGAATCTCACTGGTATATATTTTCTTTCTCTCTCCATTATTGATTACAGTGAAAGTGATTCTTTGAAAGGGATATTTTTTCTCTGCAACAATGAGTTGATCATCATCCTAATTTCCCTAGTTTTGGACAAAAATATCTTATCAGTGAAGTCAATTTCACGGAGGCACTATCTTGTGTTTGTTTTTTTATTCCCTTAATTTCAGGATCTTACTCTATCACCTTTGATGGAGAGCAAGGGACAGTGACAGTTACAGGAAGAGTAAACCCTAATTCATTTATGGCGGTTCTGGAAAAGCATGGGAGACATGGAGACCTCAAATATGTCAAATTTGATGGTGAGATTCGAGAAAGAAGGCCTTATAATTATTATAATAATAGTTATTTTGATGAACATGATTATGCTTCCTATGGTATGTTAAACCCTATATTTCCACCATCAATTCAATTTCCTCGCAACCAAATGTATGAAGCAAATCTCCGGTTTTTTCCACCTCTGGTACCGCCACCACCACGACATCCTCCCCCGGTAGGGCCATTTCGAGTGGCACCACCATTTCCTCCTCCTTTGGCACCATCTTGGGCAATGCCACCGCCACCGCCGAAACCTCGTCGATTTCCAAGATGATTGGCAGATATAGAGAAAGAAAAATTGGAGAAGGCAATTAGGCTGTGTACATTGATGTAGAAATTAGAATCAAACTAGTATTGTTAGTAATTAGATTAAGTTTTTCCATGCATTATATGAAATATAACGAATGATTTTCTATTTATAACTCATATTATAAGTTTCATTATTATATATATGCTGATGATGATAAGGTGAGATTCTCAATTAGAAGTGATGCACACCATGATAAATTTCATGAAACTAAACAAAATAATTATGATATTCGTTTTATACATTTAAATCATTTTGTATGAGATCAGTTTGAAAAAAAGAGTTTGATAATGAAAATTAATATATTGCGGAGGACAAATCTTAATTAGGTTAAGTATACTAGCTAGGTGGGATTATGAAAGATTTCCAACATATGACTAGGATGCTGTTGAAGAGACAACTCGATCATACCTGAAAAATAAAAAATAAAAAATCCAGTGACGATGAATGTACAGACAACTATGAATTGAACACAATAAGTATATATGTAGTAGTTGTGGTGTAGAAGCCATGAAGACAAGATATGTGATTCTAAACAGGGTTAATTGAGAGTGGCAATACACACGTACAGAGTCAAATCCTTTTCAGAAGACCAGTGGAAATTTTGGTTTATTAAGTAGAAGAAATGTATATTCATGTGTTTGATCAAATCATTCATAATAATAACAACTCAAACATCAAAGCAAGTAGTACTTGGGAAAGGTCGGTTCATCTTCAAGTTCTGATTTGGATCATTTTCTTTCTTGGATAATGTTGTTCTAGTTCAGATTTTGCTCCTCTATCAAGACATTGACATGACAATATGTAGACTTGTGTTTTGATTTACATGTTTACTCATATCTAATTATTAACCTATGTACAGTTTACATCTACCACTTAATTTGATCCTTATTATAAATTACTTTTTGAAAGTAATGTGTGGTTCTTAATTATTTTGAGTCACTAAGTGGAGTGTTAATTATATTATTATAAGATTGCCTTTATTTAAGTTTGATGCAATTTTTCCTGTTCATAATTCATAGTCTTAAATAAAGGTAACTTATAATAGGAATCAAAATAGTAACTCAATTTGTGCAGTGTCAAATTGACAATACGATGAGCTCATGATCCCTCAAATAATTCCATACAATACACCAAATCTACATCTAGTTGCTTTGTGCTACTTCTAGTCCTTAATATGAGATCCACCTTAACAATATATATATATATATATATATATATATAAATAAAGTGGATCTTATATTAAAAGCAATAGAAAGTTTTATCATATACCACTATTACTATATATATATATATAATTGGAGAAGCAGGCCCCACCTCATTATGGAGCATAGAGTGTATTATTGCTACGATATATATCCAACAGTCTTCATCGATGAAATGCAAACTTGTATGATATTCATCCACGATGACTCATAATGCTTGTTCAATAATTCATCTCAAAGAGACACGCCAGCTTTATATATATATATATATATATATATATATATATATATATATATATATATATAAAAGCATAGAAACAGCCTCACGTGCATCTTAAGCTATAGCTTTTCCCTCTTTTTCTGTTGAATGTACAAATGTGTACCTTTCTTATTGCTTTTCTGAGATTTTCTGTTATATCCATTGCTGTGCTGAATCATTACTTTGAAGTACACACGAGGACACATGCATTTGGCTTTTACTTTATTTCAATGAACATAAATAAATCTTTTTCTGTTTATCTTTTATGATCAGTGATATATATAAACATACAAAAAGACTCTTCCACTTTTGAGAGAGTAAAGTAAAGTAAAGTCCTTTATGTATATATGGCTGGATCAATTCTTGAATTGACTTGATAGTTGATACAGATTTTCTCTCTTATTTTGATTCTGCAAAAATGTATCAAAGTTTATGAGAACCGATTGAATTGTAGTTTTTCCCTTTTCTTTTACTGAAAATTGTTGAGTTTGTTGATGGATTCCATGGAAAATATAATGGAATATTTTTTAGTGGAAATCCAAACAAGTCCTCCTATTTACATACTATGGCCCTGGAATAACATTGTTCATTATGACAAATTCGATAAGAGGTTGTTGCTCGTTTGCTTCCATTTAAAAAAGTATTTTTACACTTTACAAGATAAAAATTATTTCATATATTTATTTTGTATACAATGCAAAATCACTTAAAATAAGTTAAGTCAAAGTTTTATGTAGTAAGAATTTATCTCAATTATCCACTGGAAACTTACAACAAGATGAACAGATGAGTAAGATAAAATGTCACGATTTAATGAGTTGCTAATACATGACGGAGAATCGGAGATAATTAAACTATTATTGTATGTTATCCTTTTTCTATTTTTCAATAAAAATTTAAAAGGTAGCATATGAATAGAGCCTGAATTTGATTTTCCTTTGCATAGGAACTAAAAGATTGGATCTAATCATATAAAGATAGATTTTCTCACTACAAAAACAAACCCCAGACGATAAGGCTGTGCATGGCAACCATTCTCTTCCCCGGCACTGTTTCTGAGATGAATGAGTTTTTTCTCATTCTGTGCCATGGAAGAGTTTTGAGACTGAGAATGACGTTTGTTAACTCATTTTATTTTTGCTCCGAGAATCAGAAGTACGTTTGGTAACACATTATTTTTTTTCATTCTGAGAATCAAATTTATGTTTGTTAACACATTTTTATTTTTATTCCAATAATTAGAATTATACAATACACCTCGGTTGTTGCAGTTTTCGTAACAGTGTTCCAACCAAAACCAGATGTGTTTAGTAATTTTTTGAAACTTGAATATTCTGTTCTAAGTTTACACATCTTGTTTTTTAGTTGAGGAAGTGAGTAAACAAGCCCTGTTTGTTTTGTAAATTCATCTTTCATGCTATTCCATGCTTTCTTGCTGAAAGTAGAGGTTGTTCTATTCCCTTTTTTTACTTCCTCAACCATCAAATTAACAAAAATAATTGTGTTTTTATCAGTCCATTTTGCTGTGAACCCTTGAGATGCCATTCTCCTTACTAAAAAAAAAAAAAAAAACAGTGGGGAAAGGGTAGTGATCAAACATGCGGCATATAAGACTAATCTAAAAGGAAATCTTAGATGAAAACCCACTCAAATATACCATGATCAGAACACCATTAAAAGGCATGAATATTATGTTTTCCCAAACCATTACCAAGGACACAGCATTTATAAAAATCCTTGGGTTTCTCTACAACCAAGCAAACTATGATGCTGCAAATTAATTACCCAAGGTTACATCAGAGAAGAACAGAAATCAAATTGACATTCTGGGTAGTGCAAAATCATCTATTTTAATTCATTATTTACAATGTAAAAAATCAATAGACTAGAGATGCCAAGAAGTGACATAGAACTGATTAACTAGAAGTCTCAATCATACTTAATTTGCTTGTCTCAGAATGTTAAATTCAATTAGTAACAAAATCACTTATTACAACATTGCCAAAAATGTTCTGCATTTCAAAGTAAAAACATACTTAAGATCAACTGACTAGTTATGTCAGCCACACGATCAAGCCAAAGTGTTTGAAGTCTTATCTCTAGATTTATAAAGAAAAAATGCGCCAATAACAGCATGGGGGCTATATGAACTAGCATATGTCCATTAAAAATCCAGATCAATCTATTTGCAAAGTAAAACGCAAGTTGCCATATTAAAACCAACGAAGTAACACCATAGTGCAATTCCTCAGTCAGTCTCATTTGTCCTCGTATAAAGTCAGAATAAAATGCAGAATATTCTCCACATTCTCATATCTTCCATATTTCTGTCTTGTCTTTCCAGTAAGCAACATAAAATTCGATTCGCTAGCACGATAGCACATTAAGATGTCAGAATAAAAGAGAAGGCGAGAGAGAACAAAGCCAAAACAGGGAACAGGTGTTGTGAGACGCAGTTGCTTGCAGGCAATTAAGGAGCAGAGAAATTTAAGAACAAAAAAACAAACAACAAAATCAAATCTATGGATAGTAATCGGAATTAGGCAATCAGCAGACCAGCCAGGAAATAGAAGGAATTAGGCAATTAAGCGTTCAGTGATCCGATCGACGCTGACTTGAGTTAAATTTGGGATGTTTTACTTCTGCTTCTGTATATCCGCAGGGACTATAGGGAAATCAAAATGTGACCATCGAACCCAAGGCAAAAGAACCCAAGGCAAAACCACCCAAAAGCACTATGGACATAGGAGAAGCAAGCACATCAAAGAAAGAATAGAGTACCTCAGTAAGTTGCGGCGACGGAGTAGAATCGGAGAGCCCAAGATGGAGCCGAGAGCCTGAGACTGGAGGAGACTCTTGAGAGTTTGAGATTGAGCCACGGAGGAGGCGACTGATAAAGGAGGAGCCGAGACTGGGGGAAGGACGCCGCGAGAGACACTGATGAGATTGAGGTTTATCGCTTGAGAGAAGGAGGACACTGCGAGAGTTGAGAGACACGGGAGGTTTGATCGAGCGAATGAAGAGAGGATAGGGCAAAATAAATTCTCATTCTGCGGAGAAGCTAAAATTTTTAGCTTCTTTTTTTTACTCCCCAACGTAAAAAATAAACCGGTTCATCCCGGGAGCTAAAAAAAAAACCGGATTTACCAAACACAATTATCATCCATTTTTGTTCCGGGGCACAGAAATTAAGAAAAAAGCCATTCTGGGAGCGTTACCATGCACAGCCTAATCTTAATTGAAGATTGGCAGAGAAAAAAAAAACAGATATACACTTCAGTTGAATATTATGAAGTCACTTTGTTATGCCAACACCTAATTTAATAAAGCATTTAATTTGCCATCAACATGACTCAACTTAGAGTCTAATGTAATTTTGGATTGCAAAAGTTTTATTTAAAAAGACAATACCACCTAATAACTCTTAAAGGATTTTTTTTTTTTTTTGATAAAAAGGAGACACCTCAATTATCCATTATGGGATACTGCCCATTACAATCCTGACATAAGATAGCCCTTAGCTCCGTAGAAGGTTGGTATATCTCTTGATGCCCTACTCCCACCGCAAGACCCTTCTTTGCTAAGAAATCCGCTGCGGAATTGCTTAATCGGGGAATCTAAGTAAGCTTCGTGCTCCAATCCACGCTAAGCATCCTCTAGACTTCATGAATAACATCTGCGTCCCTATGTTGACCACCACCACCCTGGATAAGCAATAGGTCAAGACAGTCTGAGAAATCTGTTTCCAGCCACACCTTTCTTACTCCCAAAGACCATGCAATCTTTAGACCTAGAAGGCACGCCCAAATTTTCATCGTGAGCTCATCTCCATTATCAAGAGGATGTATGAATCCCTTGAGGAATTTTCCACCCGAATCTCGAAGAAGCCCTCCGCAAGCACCCCTGTTAGTAGATCCAGAAAATGCTCCATCTACGTTGACCTTTACCCATCCCTCTTCTGGCGGCCGCCAGCTTTCCCGCTTAGGAGCTGAGGTGACACCTTGGAGTTTAAGACTAGTAAGGCGGTTATTTGTGGAATTCATACACTCCATCGTGGCACACATACTAGCAATAACAGACTCAATCGAAGTTGTTTTGCCTTCAAAAATAAAGTGATTCCTCCTTCGCTAAATCCACCAACAAATAATAGCAAACCGAGAGGCCCACTCGTTGCTTACCTCTTTTTGCCCTCTTAAAGGAATTTTTAATACTACAAGTATTTCTAAATAATGACAAAGTTTATAGTATATTTTGTATTATAAATTTTATTCTATATTTAAGATCGGAGGGAGTAATAATTATTTATTTCCTAAATCATGAATTTAGATGAGGGACAAAACTCCAAGGGACAATAAGCATATAGTGAGTTGGACCTGACTTTGGATTGGGGTCCCACCAATGCTTGGAAGTGTTCTTCTACATGCTATTTGACTATGCTATATGCTACACATTAAATGCTTAAATCAAACACTTCCATTTAATTATGATATGGACCCCTTCAAGTGGACCTCACTTTCCCTCGAATCCATATCTATGGATCTTCACCATGAAAAGCCCCTTGGTTTCCTGCCACCTAACCCCTATTCCCTATACATCTTCCATCAGTACAAATCCCTTCAATTATTCATTCCTAGCATAACTATTTTTTAATGACAATACAGCTTCCAGTATGTGAAATTATGCCCTTCTTGAGTTATGATTCCTATAATCTTTTCATTAGGAATTAGCCTCTCTAATTGTGATCAACTTTATTCAAAATCCTCATTGTTATCAAACATATATTATTGTCACATCCATAACACATCATTGCCATATCAGCAACGTAACCCAAAATTTTTAGAAATATTAATTAAATTTGATCATAGTTTTAAGGGCTAATTTTTCAACGAAAACAATTATAGGCACCTCCACAAAAACTTATGTACGTTTTGTGTGTGAAGAAAAGCAAAAAGGGTGACTGATTGGGTTGCTAAGACTTTTACTGAATGGGTTGTGTTTTGCTGATTGAATTACAAAACCTTCACCAAAACAACTAAATATTTTGTTGTCTAATATGATGGAAATGTGTTAGATACTTGTTAATGTTTTGTTGTTGTTGGGACTACTAGACGTATGAGTTATAAATTTAAATGAACGTTATATTCAGAGTTTTTTTTTTTTAAAAAAAGATACTTTAAAAAAAATAATGTTATATAGAGATTAAAAAAGTCACATTGCTCAAGACTTTTAAATAATAATTCTAACAATGAAGTCTACTTTTACATATAAACATATGCCAAAAAATTAAGGGGCACATTTTGAAAAGGCTCATAACAATAATTGAATTATGGCCAATTAATTGGCCTCCTGTAATACCCCAATTTTCAAAAACGGAATAATTTTTTTTTTTAATCAGAGTAGAGCATCGGAGCACGTAAAAGAGTGAGTAACTGATATATCATTAACTGTGGCGTATCCGTCTGTTCATAATGTACAGTACATTTATCTGAGTAATGTTATAACAATACAAATCTAAAAATAGGATCTTTAGTCGGGTATTTACGTGTGCTGTTTACTCTGCTTACCCCCGTCTTCAGTCCTCGGTTCCCCGGACCCTGAAGCTATAGTAAGAGCTGAGGTCCAATACCCATCGGACCCTAGGTAATGGTTAACTTGATGCTTATATAAACAATATATGTATAACAGATATTTATGACATTACAACAATAATCAATATAAAAGCCCATAACATATGTATAATTTGTCTGGATAACGGTATACAGCTACTGCATATGTCCGTTATCTCTAGTCTGCACTACCCGTGCCACGATGGCCTATTATGTCCTCAGTGCTAGGAAAACTGTAACGACATTATCAAAATCATAACCCGTGTATAAAGCTGAATGTATAAGTAGTGATCTAAGCCCCATAAACTTAGTCACAGTGCATGACCCAAGACATAGTCTCGTCTATGACCTTATGAAAGTATCAACCACATATAAGCATACAATAAGCATCAGAGTTAGTGTTACAATACGTGTCCGTACCTTAGTCCATTCGGATAGCGGTACGCTTGCCTGATCGATATGTCTCCCGTTTTTTCCCGAATATCATATAATAGTGTTATCGCATTATAACCTTGTAAATAATATCTTAGGAGATATTTTAACCACTACCGGTGTTTTTACCCCTGGTGGATTTGTTATTCTAATTATATCCCTTTATTTCTCAAAAAACGTTGGTTTCAGTATTTTGGGTAGAATTTTTGCGAACTTTGAAAATTCATAATTAATTCTAGAAAAATCGAAACAAGGATCCGTAAAATTCCCCGAAATCCTTAGGATGTCTATTTTTAAAGAAAAATAATGGTCTTCACCCAGAATTTGTGAATCATTCCCAGTTTTCACGTCTTTATATTCTGCCCAGAAAGTTTCCAAAAAACGTAGCCTAACTTGAAGAATTTTGATCTCACGGTACAGAGCTCAAAATACATTCTAGGTATTTTTGAGAAATCCTATATGTCTACTTTAACCATGAATTTTCCCAGAATTAAATAACTTCATCTTCTTCATAAAATACTGGCGTTTTTATCACTGATTTTAGGAATCGCTAACCGATAAGATTTCGCCAGAGCTTCGCTATTTTAATCTTAATCTTCCAAAAATTTTGCTATAACACCATCTTTGTTAGTTCTCAGAAGTGTTTTGATGATCACTAACAATTGTAAACAATATTGGAAAGTTTGGAGAATTCTAGGATGTTTTAAAACTTGCAATTTCTTCTCTGTGAATACCAAACTCGAGCTTATGAGAATCAAACTCGAGTCTAGATTTGACAGAGAAGACAAACTTGCCTAGCCAAAGTTCAAACTCGAGATGAACCTCAAGTTTAAAATAAAACCTTTAGAAGTTTGCATGAACTCGAGCCTATCCATGGCAAACTCGAGTTCATTATTTCCAGAGAAGCTTTTTGTTTTTGAAAATCTTATTCAAACTCTAAACTTCTACTCAAACCTCAAGTTTGTGAAAATTCAAAGAAATTTTTAGAATATGAACTCGAGCCTGGAAGCCTCAAACTCGAGTTCAAAAGTTCCAGAGAGCTAGAGTTGTTTTCAAAGCTATCAAACTCGAGATTTTTTCTAAATCTCCAGTTTTTGACATGTTTTAAGGTTTCCCAGAAGTTCTCTTTGAGAGGAGAACTCGAGTTCTCACTAATGAACTCGAGTTCATGTGTTCCTAAAAGAAAAGTTATTTTTGAACTCAGAAGAACCTCAAGTTTGCATTTCAAACCTCAAGTTTATCTCTTAAACACTTAAACTGAATTTTGACAAAAAGTGTCAAACTCGAGTTCATCACTTACAAACTCGAGTTTGTAGTTTTGCTCAAAACAAAGTCAAATTGATTTCGCGAGAGCTTGCTCAACAAAAGAGCAAACTCGAGTTCATTAAGCTTAAACTCGAGTTTGGACACAAGTTGTTCTCACAAACCTACAGTTTGATTTTGGCAGAGACAAATTCCCAGAACTAAATGAAGGACAAACTCGAGCCTAACATCATGAACTCGAGTTTGAAGCTCCAGATCTGAAAAACGCAGATGAACTCAGAATTCCAAATCTGATTCTATCTTCATGTTTTAAGTTTACCCATTCAATCTACTTGTTATATCTATCTCTTATCAGTGTAACTAAACTTTTCTAACACATTTATTCATGAGATTACAGAAGATCTTCTGATTTGTCTGAGATTCAAAAAGAAAGTTATTTTCGGAAACTTGCGAAAACTAAGGAAAGCTGTTACTCAAGATCATCTAGCCGTTAGAGGAGATCATATAGCCATTGTGCAACATCTCCAATGGATATATACCTTAAAAAGAAGACCAGAATCAAGGAAGTCTGTAAAATAAACTCTCAACAGCCATATTTTGGACAAAGAGTGATTTCAGCAAAACAAGATCAAGACATAACACCTGCAACAGCTATATTTTCAGAAAGGAAATAGCTCCAACGAATCTATAACGTTCACAAGCCTCAAAGCCCTATATATAGATGAAGATTCGAAGGAGAAAAGACAGAGAACTGAAATTCTACATTACTACTCAACAATATCAGTGAAAGAGTTGTTATCTTGAATTGTTGTACTTCAGTGATTAACAACATCCACTCTTAAAAGAGAGTTCTTTTCTGTAATCAAATTTTCTGTAAGGATCTCAAAGTAGAGGGACTTTGAGATTGGGTTATTCAATTACAACTTGTAAGGGGGAGTGTGTTCAAGGTTGTGAAACACCCTTTGTTTGCAGAATCTGTAATTGTCTAGAAAGATAGTGGAAATCCCAGAGTGACTGGGGACTGGACGTAGGTCATTAGATTGGACCGAACCAGGATAATTCCTCTGTGTTCTGCTTTTCTTCCCTTCTTACTCCCTTACTTTCGGTTCTATCGGATTTCTGGCAAAAACAGAGTATATTTCTAAAGAATTTTAAGAATCCCCTTCACCCCCCCTCTTGGTGATTCAGCCGCATTTTCAATCTTCATCAATTTTTCGAATTAAAACCACTTTTAACCATAAAAACATAATAACAGGAATATATTAGAAGATTAAAGATCAAAACAACATTTAAGCTATACACTCAAAGCTAAAGCTTAAGAACTAGAGAACTTACCCTTGAAGAACCTTGCTACTTCTTCTTGCTTCTCACTAACTCTCACTTTCACTCTATTTTCAAATGCTTCTTGCTTGTTTTGGTGTGAAGAAATATGAAGAACCTAAGCTCCTATTTATAGTAAATTGGGGTGACATTTTGGTAGTTAAATGGAACTTGCCTCTTCTTGTTTTTGAGCCATTAGATCTAGGTCATTGTTTGAAGCTCACATCCTCACCTTTCCTTGCTCAAACCCCCCCCCCTCCTTCACTTTTTACCATCTTCCATTTTTCCATTAATACTCCTATCCTAAGTACAACTCCCTCTTTCCAATTTGTTCCCCTCATCATTGTTTAATTGCATGTGTTGATAAGTTTAATATAAACAATTCTTGCCTCCTTCTCCAAGCCAAAAAAAACGCCACCTCTCATCATCTTTTTTCCAATTTTGTGTTTTAAATTTCTAGTTACTCTAAGTGTGTTTTGTAACTAGATGAAATTGGTAATTGGTTATCAACTAAGCAAAAATGCTTTTAGGGTTTAATTTGAAGTTTATTCAAGTCTCTTTAATTAGCTTCTTGACTTTGAGCCTTATGACTTAATTAGAAGTTTCTAATTTCCTTTTTATCATTTTAAATTTAATTCCAAAAATTGAGGAAAAGATTTTGATGATAACCTATTCCAAGCTTAAAATAGCTTGTTCATAATAAATCCTTACCAATGGTTTTTAATTCACAACTCAATTAATTACACATTTTTCTCTCTCCTACGCTAGGCTCACACACACACACACACACACACACACACACACACACAAACGTCTCCCTCTCCCTCTCTCCTTCATCAATGTTTTATCGAAAGTACCATTATCCTCTTCCCCATTATCCCCTTATCCTCTTCCATTTATTTAATGCAATTATCCCATGTGTGTGCAAGTTTATATTAATCAATATATTCACTCTTCTTCTTCCACAAGCAAAAACCATGGCCCCCCCTATCTCTTGGTTTTGGATTTATGTTTCTTATATGACTCACAAATAAGGACTCATGCCTCCTATTGGTTTATCCCAATTCTCATGGATTTATTAATTAAGGCCATTGGATTTAGCTTTATTAGGTTTAATCTTGGCCTTCCATTTTTAATCCTAATTAGCATTTCTAATGTGGTGGTTTATATGTTGTTAGGTGTAATTGTCAAAGTGTGGTTGGTTCTTAGATTAATTATTAGTAATTCATTTTATGATAATTTTGAATTCCTATTGGCCTTTGATTTTTAATTAAGTTAATACATCCCTAATTGATACTTTTTAACAAGCCACTAAGTTAATTATGAAAAATTATACAATTATTTTAATTAATGTAACTTTGTTGTCCACTAATTACTGTTAATTTCTCTTAATTGGTTTAGGTATTTCAATAACATTCTATTACTCTTTATGATTATATTAGAACCATGGTTTAATATGATAGTTATAGGGTATTTTATGATCCCTAATGAAGATTAGAAATTTTGGGTCTTTGGTTTATTTAATTCTAAGAGAAAATTCCCTAAATTAAATTGAGTAAGCTACTAAATTTTAAGACCACATATTCACCCATTTTTAATAGGCATTGTTTATCAAAATGTAGTGGTTAAGCTAAATAGGAATTTTAGGGTATTACACCTCCTTTTCTGTGCCTTGTTATAAATTGACAAACTATGAGTTGCTTTCAATAATCACAAATTTACAATAACTCCATGCGAGTTTTCTTTTTCTTTTTTTGATACAATAGTTTCAAGTTATTATTTGATTTAGAATGAACGTAGTGTTATTTGCAGGAGAATTGCATTTATAATGGTTTTGCCCTGAGGTGGCCTTTGAGGTGATTTAAACTCTTTATGTTTAATTAAACTGTCATGCACGTTTGGAAATTGGTTTAGGCTTTTAGACATGGGTATCCTATCACTGTGACACGACTATGACCAAACCGAGTAATAATGGTGTAGATTTAGTTATTTTTATGTCTTCCAGTACATAAAGATCAAAACTACCCATTTTTGACAGAGTATCGACTTTCTTACCTCGTTAACTTTCTGATACAAAATTGTGATCCTCTATTATTTGTAGTTATTGATTGCTGAATCAGATAGAGGAAAGAAGTCAAACCTTTTTGTATTTGAAGGTCGAATCCCATGGGAGCATTGTAGGTTAATTTAAATTGACTCATAAGTCATAATCCCTGCAAGTGATTCTTTTTTGTAGTTATATTTGATTGATATTATCATGTTAGATGTAAGTATTATCAGATTCAACTGGGCATAAGAAGTTATTCTTATTTATTTAATCCTCAATTTTGAGGCTTTGGCAATGATGTCAAATATATTGGTTGTCACACAAATCTTTACATTTTATTGATCTAGAAAAGAACAAATATGTGTGTGGATTGTGTGACAAACAACGAAATAATTCACTATTCACTAATATTATCAAGCATGAGATTATTCAGTCCAATTCAAATGATTTTTTTGGCCTTTTAACACACACACAGAGAAGACATTCAAGCAAGAAATTAATTCTTTCTGTAAGAGCATAAAAACATCATTAACACGACTTCATTTTTTTCCCTTAAATGAAAAGGCAAGTTCAAAGTTTGAAAATTACAAAACATACAGAATAACAGAAACAATAGAGAGCAATTAAGTTGCTTCCTCTCTTACCATACTCAAATGAGTGTAACATTTAGGGTGAGGACTCTGCAGAATAATCATGGCTTAATAATGGTGAGCTTCCTCAGCTAAGAAATCAGCACAGTAAATAACCTCACGAGTCACGAGGTGCATATCTGAATTCAAAGGAACATGATGCTTTAAAGAGAGCAACTTATGAGTTGAGTTAGAGTTTTTTTTTTTTTTTTACTTAAAAATTTTAATATTGAATTACAGTTTCTTACCCTGCACTTTAGTTTATTTTAAAAATTAAAATGGGAAAAATTCTGAAAATATGGATCATTTTATTGGAAAATAATTCTCTTCTTTTTTTTTTTTCCTTTTAAAAAGAACATGCTATTTCTTTGAGACAAGCGTGCGTCTTCTTATACTTGGGCGGCCAGAAACAATGACTTCTTGTGTTTTTGAAGGGCTGGCTCTTTGCTGGACTTTTCCTCTAATTAAAAGTCACCTCCTTGCATTAATATATTGTTCCCTCCATTTTATTTTCTTGAAAACAAATACACACACATTTTTCCATAAATTGCGCTTAGAGTAAAAATAAGTCATATTATTTATAATTTATAAATAATGTAACTTATATATGGTGTATAAATTAAGGAAAAAACACTTCTTATGTTGTAGAAGAAGTGTATTCTCATGTCACACACACGTGAAATGGTTGGACCCACACATACACACACATATATGTGTGTGTGGGTCCCACAATTTCATGTGTGTGTAAGAATCTTCTTCTTCTCATGCAACATGAGAAGTTTAAACCTCATTAATTAAAGGAAAAAACATTTCTCATGTTGTAGGAGAAGTGTTTTCTCATGTTACACACACATAAAATGGTGGGACCCACATATACATATAATGAGCATTATATGTATACATAGGTCCCACCATTTTATGTATGTATAGGAATCTTCTTTTTCTCATACAACATGAGAAAATTAAACCCCTTAATTAAATATGGGTTTCTCGTGTTGCACAAAATTGAAAATGATTCTTAATTAAAGATAATAATTAGGAATAAAAAATAAAATCTTAAATATAACCAAACAACAATGTTGCTTCTTTACACGAGAGGGGATCCTCTCATTATCTCAGTTTCTCATAATTCCTTATAAACTTATATATACTGTTGATTGGAAAGAGGAGCCAATCTAGACCGTTAATTGAGAAGATGAAAGAAAAGTCAAATGGATGATAAATTGATGACGTGGCTCATTTTTTACCTTTCAAATTTAATTAGATGGACATGACTTAGAGATTATAATGCAAAAATGAAAAAAGAGATAATAAAATGAGAGAAACTTGATTGAATTAAATGTAAACCGCCGACATCGTCAATCGAATATTAATTTTGACAGGAAAGGGAGAATATGGAGGAGAAATTTCAGAAACTTAATGGAAATCATAATTAAAGATATTAAAAACTCATAAAGCACATTAAAAGAAGATAGTCAAATTACCAAGTCGTGATTTAGATGACTGAAGAAACCATACGGCCATTTTGGAATCCTCATTCCATGCTTCTTCTTTAGGTGCTTCTCCTCCTAAGCACATAAAGAAATATTGATGGATTTATTTTTATTTTATTTTTATATATTTTTTTTTATTTAGATTAAATTACTGAAATATTTTTTACATCTAATATCTCAAATTGATTAATTTACAGGATATTACAGAAGAATATTTCTTAATGTAAGACTAAAAATTAATTAATTTAAGATATTGAATGTAAAAAAAATTTCAGAATGTAGTAAATAATTTAATCTAAATAAATAAAAGGGATAAAGACAATTTTTGCCACGAAAGTTTCACTAAGGGAGCATCCAGCACCGGAAGTTTTTTTGGTATCATTTTTGCCCCGTAAGTTTATAAACATAGCAATTTTGCCTATTGGTTGATCTTGACCTTTAAATTGATATCGTTTTTACCCCGCAAGTTTACAAAAATTTGCTCCTAAAAAAAACTTTCAGGGCATATTTGCTCTATTTTGTAAACTTTCGGGGTAAAAATGATACCAAAAAAACTTTCGGGTGCTGGATGCTCCCTAGACAATTAATACTTCTGTAGCAAAATTGGTATTTATCCCTAAATAAAATATAAAAATAAAAAAAATCATCAATATTTCTTTATGTCCTTCTTAGGAGGAAAAGCACCTAAGAAGCACATAAAAGAAAAGCATGTAACGAGGACCCGCCATTTTGAGAGGTCAATCAAGTTGATCTGATAAAGCTCCAATTTTTCTCTTTCAAAGAGTTCTATAATTCCCATGGAATACTCTTCAGCACAAATGGTACTGGTTGATTAATCAAATTTGGTTTTTTTTTTTTTCATTACTACCCTGAAGTAATAATTCTGTAATTAATCAGCAATTTCTTGTTTGTTTCTTTTTTCCAGACCTGTGTTCTGAAACTGAACACCCGGTGTAAGAAATGCAAGGAGAAAATGAAGCAAATTCTGCAGAATCTCACTGGTATATATTTTATTTCTCTCTTCATTGTTGATTACAATATGTTCATATATATATATATGGTCCAGTGAAAGTGATTCTTTGAAAGAGATATTTTTTTATCTGCAACAATGAATTGATCATCTTCCTAATTTCCCTAGTTTGGGACAAAAATATCTTATCAGTGAAGTCAATTTCACAGAGGCACTATCTTGTGTTTTTTTTTTTTTTAATTCCCTTAATTTCAGGATCTTACTCCTCTATCACCTTTGATGGAGAGCAAGGGACGGTGACATACAGAAAGAGTAAACCCTCATTCATTAATGGCGGTTCTGGAAAAGTATGGGAGACATGGAGACCTCAAATATGTCAAATTTGATGGTGAGATTAGAGAAAGAAGGCCTTATAATTATTATAATTATAGTTATTTTGGTGAACTTGATTATGCTTCCTATGGTATGTTAAACCCTACATTTCCACCACCAATTCAATTTCCTCAACCAAATGTTTGAAGCAAATCTCCAGTTTTTTCCACCTCCAGTACCGCCACTGCCACCACTACGACCTCCTCCGCCGGTAGGGCCATTTTCGGTTGGCTCCACCATTTCCTCCTCCTTTGGCACCATCTTGGCCAATGCCACTGCCACCGCGGAAACCTCGTTGATTTCCAAGATGATTGGCAGATATAGAGAAAGAACAATTGGACAAGGCCAATTAGGCTTTGTACATTGATGTAGAAAGTAGAATTAAACTAGTATTGTTGGTAATTAGATAAGTTTTTTCATGCATTATATGAAATATAATGAATGATTTATACTATTTATAACTCAGATCATAAGTTTCATTATTATATATATGCTGATAATGATAAGGTGAAATTCTCAATTAGAAGTGATGCCCACCATGATAAATTTCATTAAACTAAACAAAATAATTATGGTATCCGTTTTATACATTTAAATCATTTTGTATGAGATCACTTTGAAAAAGAGTTTGATAATAAAATTATAGTATTGCGAAGGACAAATCTTAGGTCAAGGATATTAGGTGGGATTATGAAAGATTTCCAACATATGGCTAGGATGCTGTTGAAGAGACAGCTCGATCATACCTGAAAAATAAAAAAAATAAAAAAAATCCAGTGACGATGAATGTACAGGCAACTATGATTGAGCACACAATAAGTATGTGTAGTATAGTTGTTGTGTAGAAGCCATGAAGACAAGATATGTGGTTCTAAATAGGGTTAACTGAGAGCGGCAATATTAATACACACGTACAGAGTCAAATCCTTTTCAGAAGACCAGTGGAAAGTCTGGTTTATTAGGTAGGAGAAACGTACATTCATGTGTTTGATCATAATAATGACAACTTAAACATCAAAGCAAGTAGTACTTGGGAAAGGTCGGATCATCTTCAAGTTCTGGTTTGGATCATTTTCTTTCTTGGATGACTTTCTTTTAGTTAAGATTTTACTCCTTTATTTAGACATTGACATGACAATATGTAGACTTGTGTTTTGATTTACATGTTTGCTCATATCTAAGTATTAACCTATGTACAGTTTACATCTACCACTTTGGTCCTTATTATAAATTACTTTTTGAAAGTAATGTGTGGTTCTTAATTATTTTAAGTCACTAAGTGGAGTGTTAATTATACTATTACAACATTGCCTTTATTTAAAGTTTGATGTAATTTTTCTTATTCTTAATTCATAGTCTTAAATAAAGGTAATTCATAATAAAGATCAGAATAGTAACTTAATCTGTGCAGTGTCAAATTGACAATACAATGAGCTCATCATCCTTCAAATAATTCCATACAATACACAGAAATCTACATCTCTAGATTATTTTGTGCTACTTATGATCTTTAATATGAGATCCACCTTAACAAAAAAAATTAATCTAAAAGGCAATAGGAAGTTTACATCATATACCACTATATATATATAGATGATTGGAGAAGCCGGTCCCACCTCATTATGGAGCATAGAGTGCATTATTGCTGCGATATATATCTAACAGTCTTCATCGATGAAATGCAAACTTGTATAATATTCATCCACGATGGCTCATAATGCTTGTTCAATAATTCATCTCAGAGAGACACGCCTACGCAGCTTTAAATATATACAGTATATGTATGTGTGCGCGCACACACACATATACATATATATAAGAGCATAGAAGCAGCCTCACGTGCATCTTAATCTATAGCTTTTCCCTTTTTTCTGAAGGTACAAATATGTACCTTTCTTATTGCTTTTCTGAGATTTTCTTGTTATCCATTGCTGTGCTGAGTCAGTACTTTGAAGTACACCCCAGGACACATGCATTTGGTTGTTACTTTATTTCAATGAACACATACAAAGCTTTTTCTGTTTATCTTTTATGATCAATGATATACATAAACATACAAAAAGACTCTTCCACTTTTAAGAGAGTAAAGTAAAGTCCTTTATGTATATATGGCTGGATCAATTCTTGAATTGACTTGGTACATATTTTCTTTCTTATTTTGATTCTGCAAAAACGTGTCAAAGTTCATGAGAACGATTGAATTGTAGTCTTTTCCTTTTCTCTTACTGAAAATTGTTGAGTTTGATGATTGATTCAATGAAATGGAATATTTTTTTGTGGAAATCCAAACAAGTACTCCTATTTACTATGGCCCTGGAATAACATTTTTCATTATGACAAATTCGATAAGAGGTGGTTGCTTCCAAAAAGTATTTTTATATTTTACAAGATAAAACTCATTTCATATATTTATTTTAGGGTTAAGGTGCGTCCAGCACATTAAACTATGGCTCAAGAGCGTCCAACACAATTAACTATTAGGTAGACCGTCCAACACAACAAACTTTTTAAAAGGAGCGCCCAACACAACAAACTTTTAAAAAGGAGCGCCCAACACAACAAACTTTTAAAAAGGAGCGCCCAGCACAACACCGTTAAAAAAAAGTTAACGCCGTTAGCAAAAAAGTTAATGTCCATTATCTAAGGAGCACCCAGCACAACAAACTATTATTCCAAGAGCACCCAGCACAAAATTCTAAATTTTACTAAATTAAATAATTTTTTCTTAATTGTCATTATTCAAAAATATCTATAGACAAAAATTACTCTTTCTTCAATTTTCTAAAAATTATAATTTGCTAAAATAAAAAAAAAATTTGATTAAAAATATAATTATACGATTTAAATAAAACTCAAGATGTTTTTAGTTTATGATATATGTTAAACAAAAAAATATGTATGATTTATTTTTATTTTAGAAGAAATTTATATGAGTTAAAAAATTCATTTAATGTTAATAAAATTTAAAAAATCTAAAAATTTAATATAGATTTTTTTATATGTTTTATAAATTTTATTGAATTAATTTAATGTTTAGATTTCTAAAAAAATCTATGTTAAATTTTTAAATTTTTTAAATTTTATTAACATTAAATGAATTTTTTAACTCACATAAATTTCTGCTAAAATAAAAATAAATCACATATATATATTTTTTTTTGCTTAACATATATCATAAACTATAAAACATCTTGAGTTTTATTTAAATCATATAATTATATTTTTAATCAAAAATTTTATTTATTTTAGCAAATTATAATTTAGAGAAAATTGAAGAATGAGTAATTTATGTTCATAAATATTTATACAAGTAGTTTTGAATAATGACAATTGAGAAAAAATTATTTAATTTAGTAAAATTTAAAATTTTGTGCTGGGCGCTCTTGAAATAATAGTTTGTTGTGTTGGGCACTCCTTAGATAACGGACGTTAACTTTTTGCTAACGGTGTTAACTTTTTTTTAACAACGTTGTGCTGGATGCTCCTTTTTAAAAGTTTGTTGTGCTGGGCGGTCCACTTAATAGTTAATTGTGCTGGACGCTCCTGAGTCAATAGTTTATTGTGTTGGACGCACCTTAACCCTTTATTTTATATACAATGCAAAATCACTTAAAATAAGTTAAGTCAAACTCCTATAAGTAAGAATTTATCTCAATTATCCACTAGCAACTTACAACAAGATGAACAGATGAGTAAGATAAAATGTCACGATTTACTGAGTTGTAAATACATGACGGAGATAATTAAACTATTATTCTATGTTATCCTTTTTCTATTCTTCAATAAAAATTTAAAAGGTAGCATATGAATAGAGCATGAATTTCATTTTCCTTTGCATAGGAACTAAAAGATTGGATCTAATCATATAAAGATAGATTTTCTCACTACAAAAACAAACCCTTGATGATAATCTTAATTGAAGATTGGCAGATAAAAAAAATTAATATACACTTCAGTTGAATATTATTAGGTCACTTTGTTATACCAAAACCTAATTTAATAATAAAACATTTAATTTACCGTTAACATGATTCAACTTAAAGTCCAGAGCTGGGAATCAGGGCTGGCCCGGCCTGTAGGGCCTGACCCTACAAAGCCAGAGTCTAACAGGGTTGGCCCTGCAAGGCCTAATGTAAAAAAAACATATGTTTTTCAAAGCCCGATCAAATAATACCAGGGTTAGGGCCGGCCCTACAGGGCCTGAAAATTACTATTCCAGATTTTAACTATTTGTCCTTCGATTTTTTTAAAGAAATATAATTAGTAAATTGCAGCCATTAAAGTTCTAATCTATTAAATAAATGTTATCAACATTAATATCAAAACAATATAAATCATTCAACAAATAAACACATTCATTAATTCATAATAAAAAAACAAATAAACACAAAGAATATGTTTTTCCCTTTTTTTCAAAAAAATATTAAACAAAGGAATTACTTTGTGCCCACGACAAAATGTCTTTCCCTCTCGTAATTTTGTGTGTGTCTGCAGATTCCTTTGGTTCATACATGATTTTACTGAAAGATAAAAATAATTATACCTATTTTACACAAAATATATTTATAATTTATTACTTATATAATATTGTAATACCAAAGTATGTGTTTATTTAATATGAAAGCATCCCTTCTTTAAAATTTATAATAACTAACTATGTGTTTTAATACAGAATAATAATAAACATAAAAAAATGTTATAGTTTAAACTAAAAAAATATAAGTAATTACAAATAAACACATTTATTAAGTGGAAGTTTAAGTAATTATCATTTTTTTTAAAAAAAAAAGGTACAATTAAACGGGCTTAATGAGTCAGCCCGATTAAGCCCGAGGCCCTCAGGGCCAATTTCAAATTTCTAGCATATTTTTCAAGCCCGAGCCCTGTCGGGCCAGGGCTTAAACAGGCTCGGCCCGATTTTCCAGCAGTCAAATGTAATTTTGGATTGCAAAAGATTTATTTAAAAAGACAATACCACCTAATAACTCTTAAAGGAATTTTTATTACTAACTCCGATCGTAAATGTAAGATAAAATTTATAGTGTAATTTGTACTATAAACTTTATTTTATATTTAGAACTCGATGAGGAGGAAGTAGTAATTATTTGTTTCCTAGATCATGAATTTAGATGAGGGACAAAACTCCTAAGGGACAATAAGCATATAGTGAGTTGGACCTGACTTTGGATTGAGGTCCCACCAAAGCTTGGAAGTGTTCTTCTACATATTATTGACTATATGCTCTACATCTTTGGCCAAAAAAAAAAAAAGACTATGCTCCACATCAAAAGCTTATATCAAACACTTCCATTTAATTTCGAGCAAAAAACACTTCCATTTAATTATGATATGGAGCCCTTCAAGTGGACCCCACTTTCCGTCAAATCCATATCTATGGAGTATTGACTCACCGTGAAACGCACCTTGGTTTCCTGCCACCTAACCCCTATTCCCTCTACAGCTTCCATCAATCCAAATCCGTTCAATTATTCATTCCTACTATAACTATTTTTTTAATGAATTTACAGCTTCTAGTATTTGAAATTATGTCCTTCTTGAGTTCTGATTCTTTTTTTTTTTTTTGAGCATTCGGTATTCTAGGACAGGTCATTTTTTAGACATATCAATAGCCCCTGACTAATCCAAATTGAAACTGGATTGGCCCCTTTCGGAGGGAAGCCTCTACCACCCACACACACTGCATTCCCATGTCTCAAACTCAAGATCCGTGGTTAAGCTAAGACAACCCCTTACTAATTAACCTAAGCGTTTGATTCCTATAATTTTTTCATTGGGGAATTAGCCTCTCTAATTGTGATCAACTTTAGTCAAAATCCTTTATCGTTATCAAACATATATTATTATCACATCCATATATAACACATCATTGCCATATATATCAGCAACCCAAAAATTTTAGAAATATTAATTAAATTCGATCATAGTTTTAAGGGCTAATTTTTCAACGAAAACAATTATGGGCACCTCCACAAAAACTTATGTTTTGTGTGTAAGGAAAGAAAAAAGGGTGACTGATTCGGTTGCTAATAAGACTTTACTGAATGGCTCTTGTTTTACTGACTGAATTACAAAACCTTCATCAAAACAACTAAATATTTTGTTGTCTAATATGATGGAAATGTGTTAGATACTTGTTAATGCATGTTTTGTTGTTGTTTGGACTACTAGACGTATGAGTTTTAAATTTAAATGCATGTTATATTTCAGAGTTAAAAAAAGATATTTTTTTTAAACTTGTTATATGGAGATTAAAAAAGTCACATTGCTCAATACTTATAAATGATAATTCTAACAATGAAGTAAACTTTTACATATAAATATAGGGAAAAGTATTTCTCCAGCCGCTGGAGATAGAGTTATCTCCAGTGACTCCAAAACTACGTCGTTGGATTTATGAAACGTGTTTCTGTAATTTTATTTATTTTTTAATCATATACATTTTACCAAAAACACTCTTTATTAATTCACCTGAAATTACTAAAACACCCTTTATTAATCTAAAACGACATAGTTTTGAGGTCACTAGAGATAACTCAATCTCCAGTGACTGAAGAAATAGTTTTCCCATAAATATATGGCAAAAAATTTAGGGGAACATTTTGAAAAAGCACATAACAATAATTGAATTATGGTCAATTAATTGGCCTCCTTTACCGTACCATGTTATAAATTGACAAAATATGAGTTGCTTTCAATAATCACAAATTCACAATAATTCCATGCGTGTTTTTTCTTCTTTTTTTGATACAGTAGTTCTCAAGCCTTCAAGTTATACTTTTCCAGCTCAAATTAAGGGCCTTTTTTTCAGGTTGTTCACAGGGGTAGATTGGTACATTCCTATTGCACATTTGTATCATATGTTAAATATTATAACACTTGTCCTATTATTAAAACTATCGTTTGAATAAATAATACAACGTGCATTTTATAAAAATTAGCAAAAATTTCAATTCTAACTCAATTAAACAAAATAAGAATAAAAAATAGTTAATCAACCTCGATCTTTTTAAGTCACGACAGGGTTTTGGAAGAGTTAGATCCCAAAAAATTCAAAATAGTTTTGGTATATTTCTATTCATATTGAGATTCAATTATTTTAAAATTTAAATTGATCATTTTTCTATTTTTATTATGAGAGATACTGCATAATTTTTCATCTTTTGTGTTCTTTGTTATGAAGAATTGAAGTCCCATTAATGAGGAGAACACAAGTTTGAATCCCAAAAATTATAATTGTTGGGAGGGATGAGAACCATTTGTCCTCTAAGTCCTCAGCGGAAAATCCTTGATCAAATAAAAAAAATTGTGAAAAATATCATTTGGAAATTATTGCTAAGAAGTAAATATGTTAAACTTTTTGCGATCACATATAATTAATAAGATTATTTTTTCAAAATAGATTAAGAGCTCGTGTTTTGAATGAACTTTGAGGTAAGCTGCATTAATAACAACTTATAAATAGTAAGGTTATCTATACATTACACACACACATATATATTATATTAAAATTAATACTTATTCTGTATCAAAAAAATTGATATTTATTTGTTAATTTTTTATTATAATTATCTAATTGTACACACATATATATAAGTATCACGTTGCATAAAATGAAGAAGAAAAAAATACTGTGGATAATAATATCACTTGGAAATTATTGTTAAGAAGTTTGTACATTTTGTGTGAATAACCAATGCTCTAAATGAATATATGGATAATATACATACATACTAAGTTGAAAGTGCACATACATTGGTCCTAAAAGTATTTTTAAATGAATATATATCAACTTAAGTTAAAATGCCTAAAAATGCTCTTATCGTATAATGGTATAAGAATTTCTCTGTAAGTAGGAGATTTTGAGTTTGATCCTGTTTGTAACCTCAAACTGATAGTGTTTACCCTTCTAATTTTTTTTTTTTTTAAAAAAAAGGGGTTGATGTAAGTGATAAGAGTTCTCATTTACTTAAATATGGAGTTAGAGACCATATCACAACTAATGTATATATATTGCGAGATGCCTTTTTTGAGAATATGTTTAGGATAAAAATACACCTTAGCCCTCTATATATATAATCAAATGTATAATAAGTTTTTTTAAAAAAAAAAAAATTATTTTGCCGGTATCTATATTTTTTCTCGATTTTTAATTTAGCACCCGTATTTTTTCCTCTTTATTAAATACTTTAATTTTGATCCAATAATACCAGTAGCACTGTTAGCTCTCATAACTTTACTCTGTTAGCACTGCTAGCCCTTGTACAAGAGTTAACGGTGTTAACAAAGCAAAATCAAAGCATTTAATTAAGAAAGAAATTAAAATGCACATGTATCAAATTAATAATGGAGAGAAACTATATGTACCCACCAAATAGTTTTTTCCTTTAAAAAAATACGTTGAATTGTCTGTGTCCAACATGTTGAATAATAAAATGAGAAAATTAAAAAGAGTTGTATAGACTTTAAGGAGAAGTTTGAAGTTAATTTGCAGAGCGTTGATTCATTTATTGGTTAAAAGGAAATGATTGAACAAAAAGAAGAATTGGATTTGCAAACACTTCTAACTTTACGGTGCCTTCAATTTTCATTTTCATAAGCACTAACCTCCTCCAATGATATACATACCGAGAGAGGATTCTCTCATTATCAACTCCTTCATCATCTTTCACAGTCAGATCTAGATCGTCAAAATCTTGATCCAAGGGCCCAAAACATTTTTTCAAAAAACCGGGACCCTTGGATCAAGATTTCGACGGTTAAGATTGAGAGATAATGAGGGATGGATAAAGAAGTGATAAGGAGAGAAACCAGATCCTATATATACCACACCTATTTCTTCATTTTCACTCTCTATTAAATTTTTCTCACCCCATAACATTCATTGTTTTCTTTGCACCAAATTAAAATTAGCAAGATTAAGATATCAAGTTGATCTAAAAGATTAATAATATTTATGCTTGTAAACTATAGAGTAAATATCCTTTCTGGTCTCTAACAAAAAACATGGACCCCATTTTAACCCCTTAAAAAAAAAATCGACCCTTATTCGTCTTTTTTATGGACTAAAAATGACCTTTTGGAAATTTGTGAAGAATCAAAATATCAACCAATCGATCCTTATTCATCTTTTTTATGGACTAAAAAAGACCTTTTTTTTATAAGGGACAAAAATGGGGATCGCTTTTTTTTTTTTGGTCAAGGACCAGAAAGAGTATTTACTCTAATCTATATATATCTTTTTTTTCTATGTAATGTAAAATTTATAAAAACTACATTATTCATACATTATAGTAGTATATAATTCATAAAGCTTTCATAACTAAATCAATGTTAATTAATATAATAACCAAATATGGATTAATTAGGTGAGTTGAAAGAGTCAGATAATTATGGGGGAGTACTATTTTATGATAAGGCTCATGCCATTGATCAATCCTTTTCATGAACTACTGATTGAATTCATGTTCTCTTCTTCAACAAATGCCCCTTTCATTTTTCCCCTCCACATACACATCTCCTCCCTCTAATCATAAATTCGGTGGTTGAATCCCCACTTCTTAACCATCTCTTTAATCATATTCATTAGCCCCTAAACCCAGTGTTTTATTGTCCTCCGCTTTGAAGCTTCTGAAATGGTTGCAATGTTCTTAATTCTTTGTGCGGTACTTAATGCTAATAGTTTTTACTTTGCTAATTTACATCCGTTATTTTGAAAACAAATGTAGTAAAAAAGTGCAATGGCAATTTTAAAATTACGCAGAAGAGAGTAAAGTTAAGATACAAATTTATCCTAAAGTTTTTGCTGAGAAGTAATGTTACCCTGAAAGTTTTTATAGGTTTAATATTACTCTGGAAGTGTTAAAATAGAGTAATGTTGTCCTTTTCCACTAAAAAACTGAAGTTCAACATCAATTTTTTAATGGTGAATGTTAATTTTTTTAATAGCATAAGGCAATATTACTACATTTTGAAACTTTCGGATGAAATAAAACCTAAAAAAACTTTCAGGGTAACATTATTCCTCATCGAAAACTTCCGCAATAAATTTGCACATTAATCCAAAAAAATATCATAAAAGTGTTACTTCTACCATTGTAATTATGCACAACCTAATACAAAAATGGTCTAATTGATTATGTAGGTTGCCTTCCCTTCATATGCATGCGAGAGACTATCTAAATTTGGATGCAATATATTAAGTATACAATGTTAACTAATTTTCCAATGCCTTCTTTGATTTCTTTTGGGAGGCCATCTATCCCTGAATCAAAATATGTAGATCTGTCCCACTAGCTTCTGGATGATCTTATTCTTTTTTTTCCCACTGGTATTATAATTAGGAAACAGAAAAGGAACTAGTTTTGGTTTTTAAAGTACACGATCGAGTTTGCTTCATATAAACCTTCCTCTGTTTCCAATTCTCAGGTCAAGAACAACTCAATCTCCTGTAACCCCACACTCATATCTATAGCCATCAGATAATTCAATGTTGGTTTAACTTGATCTGCACCAAATTATTTTAGATTGTGTAAAGGAGAAATGTGCTTAGGATTCCATAATTTAAAAGGTTGGAATACTGAGGTTGCTTCTTAATACTTGCAAGTACAACTGCAACCATGCCTAGAACAATTACACCTAGCTAGCTACGAAATCCTAAGAACAACAACAACATCTTGAAGAATCATAATCGTGGCTGCTTCTGGATGATTATCGTTAAACCATGATCAGTTGTTGTCGAGCTTCAATCCTCAGATCTTCCCTCATCCTTCTAATGAAGTCATCGAACTTCTTGTTCAATTCCTCTGTACTTAACCGATAGTTCTCTGCATCATCATCATCTTCTTCTTCTT
Organism: Acacia crassicarpa; assembly: GCA_034222035.1. NCBI lineage: Eukaryota > Viridiplantae > Streptophyta > Magnoliopsida > Fabales > Fabaceae > Acacia > Acacia crassicarpa. Next base: position 17,842,671 of record JAWXYG010000004.1, on the reverse strand, counting down.
CATATTCAATTTCTTCCTCTTCTATGCCTTCTTCGATCAGAAAGTCATGATCTTTTGATCCTTCTTCTTCTTCTTCTTTCTCCCCTGCATCCAGCATTCCAGTTTCTTCATCTTCCAGAGTCAAATGAGAGGCTTTTAGTTCTTCTTCTCCTTTTTGTTGCTCCACCTCGTGTTCTACAATTGCCTTGATCTCCATGTCTTCGTCTCCTTCATAGTACTTGATCTCAACTGCTTCATCTGAAGGAATGTTCAGTTCATCAGGCTCTCTGCTTCTCTCCTCCGCTTCAACCTCCAACAATGGCTCCCTGGCCTCAATATCCGAGTATTCTGAACTCGAACCATCATCGACATACTTTGAAGAAGAAGAAGAAACTTCATCATCACTACCACTAGAGCTAGAGAAAGATCTGGTGATACCCACAAAAACAAGAAGGCCATTACAGAGGAGGAACATACAGTTCTTGTCTATGGTGTGCGTAAAGAGATGAAGAGGGAAGGTGGAGAAGTAGAAGTTGAAGTAATGGAGGAAGGCGAGCAAGGAAGAAGGAGAGAAGAGAAAAGAACACACAGACACAGAAACTAATAACTGGGTAATCTTTATCACATACTGAGCTTTAAAGCTCTGGAAATTCAGAGATTCTAAGCTTAAAGACCTTACTTTATCCATAGTTTCAGAGAATGGAATAAATGAAACTAAGGATATAAGCAAGTTTCTAAAAGGACTTAGCTCCGTGAAGAGGAAGCTTGCTGTGTGCAGGCCATGAAGGCCTTCTTATATATATACACACATATATAGTTGTCTAGACACATGGTGAGGTGTTTTTTGTCATTTCCAGAAATACCCATGGTTGGGAAATTATTGTAGGCCAAAATTGAACATTTTGTGTTGTCCTAAAGCAGCTCACGTGTTCTTGAATAGACAGTCTAGCCTATTCAAATAATATTGGTACCACTAGGCTCATGATCTTTAAAAGGTATCTCTAGTGATTAAAGCAACATATATATGATTTGTAATCTAGTGGTTATTATTAATTTGTTTGTTTTTAACTATATACTAGAATTCACTAGAATTGCCTCCTCATGAAAGACTTGGTTTGATGTGAGTTTAAGCTAATGAACAACACAAATGATTTATATAATCATCATGGTTGTTTTTTTACACACGCATATATAAATATTATCAGTCTAAATTCAACCATTATTTTTTAAAATAAAAGCAGAATTTATTCAAAAGGAGTTGTACAGGTACAGGAGTCCCCGTGAGAGAGAATTTGTAAAATCAATATAAAAATAGAAATAGATAGATTATTTAAAGTATGATTAATATGGCACGGATGTGAATTAAAATACTCTGTTGTATGAGTATCGTTGACAAAAAGACGGAGGTTCCTAACTTGCCACAGCTTACAGCAAAAAATGCAGATCCCAATCTTTCAGGAAGTTCAGATTGAACCTCTTGTAACTTGTTACTTAACCATATTTCAATATTCTTCCCAAAAAAGGCTACACACATGTCAACATAGTTTCAAATATAAGAGATCACTAAGAAGTGGAATAAGCAGATTTGGTGGTGATTTTAGGGTTAACTATCATTTTTGTTCTGAAAGTTCTGTCTTGGGAATATTGAGCACCTTTTAAGTTTTTTTTTTTTTTTAGCAAAATTGCCTTAATTAGAAGTTAACAAAACATAGCAATTTATCCTAGAAGTTTTAGTTGAGAAGCAATAGGTATTCAAAAGTTTTTTTAAAATAAATTTTGTCTAAGAAGTTTACAAAATGTAGCAGAAATTTAACGGTTAAAAATAATGTTTTTTTAACTTCGGGGAAAAATACTACATTTTGTTAACTTTTGGAACAATTTTGCTCCCAAAAAAAAAAAACCTTCCAAGTGCCCAATGCTTCCAAGGTAAAATTTGTAGGGCAAAAGTGATACTTAACTTGTGATTCTACTAATAGTTGTTTAGTGTCAAGTGCAAGATAGATCCATTTTGTGAGTGATAATTAAGATCCCTTATATAAAATTTGAATTATATATAAGCATTATCTAATGACTATAATACAACTTATATTACTTTTGACAATATCTTCCTTTCTAAAACTTTTATAGCCAAAGAGGGGAAAAAAAAAACAAATAGACCATTGCTATTGAAAATGAGTGGTTGGTAGTATTTAATCAATCAACACTTATATCAAATATCCAATCATGCATGATCAACTAGGAGAGATTGCAATAAATGAGGATTAATTGATATAAGAGGAGGGTATTGTACGTAGAGTATATAGAACATATATACTATTTGCCACAAAACTCAACATGTACAAGACCACATAACAAATTGTATCTTCATGTATATGTTTTGCTCAAGATATATATATGAGAGAGGTTGACCTATCCAGTGACATTAATGTGAAGGTTGGTCCCAAGATCCACCAAAATTGTGGTTCACATGACATATAGAAATCTGAGTATATAAGTGAACCACCCTTCAAACTCACCACACATTATTGATCTCTTATTTACATTATAGTTCAATGCACAAGTCATTGTTATATGTGACTCTACATAAACTATTGCTTTTTAAAAAAAAAAATCCTTTTTTTTTTAATGTTTAGCTAGATTTGATAGAGTTTTATTTCCTATAAGAGTTTTGGGGTGGAAGCCTGTATTGATAATACTCCTATCAACCTTAAATGTAGAAGCTAGACAATTAATTTAGAGCGATTAAATAAATAGTTAAGTTAATTATTTCTTTAAAAAAAATTGTGTTGATTTCCTTAGAGAACCATTATATTCTATGAAAAGTTTCTTTAATAAATATAATCAATCGGGAGAAGAGTATAAGTAAAAATTATCAATTTGAGAAATAAAATGGATTTAATCATTCAATAAAAGGATGTAGTTTACTCCAGAAATTTGGGAGAAAAATTTCTTTAATATATGGGCAGCCAGGGATATAATTTACTCTAAAGCTTTTTTGTAATTAGTAGTAAATTTTCTCCATATTTAATTTTTCAAGATAAATATGGCTATTTTGGGCTCCAATCATTCTATCAGACTCTGACACAAATTATGCTTGTACTAGTACTTGGGAAAATCCTTTTCAAGGCTCTTTTTATCAAAAAAATTATAGAAAAGGCCCCAAAATTCTAAAAATTCTAGAAAAGGCCCCAAGATTCTAAAAATTCTAGAAAATGCCCAACGTGAGTTGTTAAACGAGCTGATATAGTTGTTAGCAGGGTACTGATATAGTTGTTAACAGGGCTGATTTAATTGTTAAAAAAAAATTAACAACTAGATCAGCCCAGTTAACAACTATATCAACATCTCGCTAACAACTATATCAGCTCGGTTAACAACTTCATAAATTCTAAAGGGCATTTTCTGGAATTTTCAAAATCTTGGGATCTTTTCTGAAATTTTCAGAATCTTGGGGTCTTTTCTACAATTTTCAAAATTTTAGGGTCTCTTCTAAATTTTTTTTAATAATACGGGCCTTGAAAAAGATTTTCCCCTGGTACTTTGTATGACACCAAAACTTTAGTGGGATCGTGTTTACTTTTTCACGTGCAAATTACAATACATGCATGATAATATGGAAAATCAAGGCACAATAAAAATACGAGATATTAATAATCAATATTAATATATAATCCATATATATATTATACTGCATAAAATAGTTTAATTCTAACTCATTCACATTCAAAATAATCTAAGGAAAAAAAATTAAAATACTTGAACTTAATTATATACCTAAGATAGTTTTCCTAATTAAATTAAAACCTACGAATTTCAAAAATTAAAAATGAGTCAATAATGCTGATACTAAGAATTAATGACAGGGCAAGTAAGGTGGAAAAAAAAAATTACTCATATAATCACCGTTTAACTTTGAGTAAAAACACCTATTTTTTTCCCCATAATCTAGTTTTTTTCCGCTTCCATAATTTAAAATTCATAAGAGATTAGAGTGTACACACACACATATTGTTTTAACGAAATGATGCTAATTGCCTACTTAATATGATATTATATCATCTCTTGTTATTGTAAATATTCTCGATATCAATGTATGATTAAATATACTATAAAATTATTTTATTTTAGAAAAAAAAAATCAGAAATGACGTGTCAAAATATATTAAAAAAATTATTGAGGGAATTGTACACACCTGAAAACTCATGCAAGTAGCACAAGTCAATTTCAACGAGAAGCATCGGGTAATTAGAGCCATAAGTTGTTGAAACAGAAGCATAAATTAGATTTAATTGCTGATTAATTTGGAACCATAAACTATCTGATCAAAAACTAGTATATATCTACATCTTGTTTACATTAATTACGTGATTATGTCAACATTAAATGTTATCACTACCTTGATTCGTAAGCAAGTTTTCTGTATCACATATACCAAACTTTATTATAATTAACACACACATTTATAATTACCTATAACCCTTCCTAAGGGACACTTAGCTTGCAAGTTGCAACATCATTTTCGCCAAAGAAACATTTGTGTCAAAATTAAAGTGTGCTCTTCTACATGTAGATATTCTTTCAGTTTGTTCTAGTAACTTCTCGAGTTTAAGTAATATTACCTCTGGTCTTAATTATAAGATCGGGTTGACTTTTTTTGGAGAGATTAAGGAAGCTAAATAAGTTACTTAATCATATCATATCTTGTGTATCCTTAGATTATATATTAATTTATTAGTCAAACTAATTAGTTTGGAGAAAAAAAATAAATATACTCTAAAGTAATTTAATTTGCTTCCTTAATCTCTCAAAAAAAAAACTTGATCTTATAATTAGGACTAAAGGGAGTGATATTGTGTAGAGAAAAGAAGCACACTGCTCTAAAATCTTTGACGGAATTGCAAATTTTGTCACTAAGCACTCCATCACTAATTAATTAGTGATGGTCCTTTTCCAAATGAAAATTATTATGTCACCAAAATGATTAGCAATAAAAATTCTGTCTCTAATTGTTATTTTGTAGTGACCACTTGGAATGTCATGCAATGATTATTAAATAAGAATTAGTCAATAACAATATTTATTATTTTTACAAATAATATAATATTAATTTCTTGAAAATACAAATTTGTTAAAAAAATATTTATGAAAATATAATATTTAATTCAAGCATTATTTCTGAATTTAATTTGAAGTAGCTTTTTTTTTTTTTTACTTCGTTAAAGGAATGCAAGGGCAACATATCTATACATATAATTTGTCAGAATATTAACCTAATATTATCAAATATTCAGGATGATTGATATAAAATATGCACATAACAGTATCAAGATTTTTTTTTTTTTTTATAACTACTAAGAAATGACACAAAATCATTAAAAACAGTTCAAATATACACAAAGCATACAGTATGGAATATTTTAAAAAGTAGATGAACAACTAACGAAGATGTCACTTATAACTTATAAGGTTACTAAACAATACCTTTTGGTTTATAATTTGTTCAGAAGTTTGGTTTTTGATACAGGCCAATAATATTAATGTTGTCGATTTCACCTAATGAGAATAATAAGGCTTATTATTATCGTGCCATGTTGTGCCACTTCTCACAAGGCCCCTAATGTATGTTTGCATCGAGTTCACATTATATCCTTAGAATTATATGTTTATTAGGTGTTTATACCTCTAATTAGAGGTATAACCATTTTTTTATATATTGTATTTATTTAAAATTAAATTATATGCTGCTTTCTGAGATATTTTTTGTACCCAGTATCTCAAATTAATTAATTTTCAATTCTACATTTATCTGTAACACTAGTATTATGAAAATTAATTAATTTGAGATATTGAGAGCAAAAAAACATCTAAAAAAGTAATATATAATTTAAATCTAAATAAATATAATATATAAAAAAATTAAAAAAATATGCTTATACCTCTAATTAAATGTATAAACACCTAATAAGCATATAATTCTAAGCACATAATATGGACTCATTTGCATTAGGATTTTGCTCGATCCGCCCATAGTTGGTTAAACTTTGGTATAAAGTAAAATATTAATGTTTTGAAACAGTGGTTTTTAACTAAATCACACATAGTAAGAAGAAATAGTTAATTTAATGATTATTGGTTAAACTTTTAATTTTATTCTCATTTATTAATGAGTATCTTTCAACTCTTTCTTTTCTCTCTATTTTTATTGGTATAATTAATATGGACAAAATTATCATAATCTCATTTATTATTTAAAAGAAGACTTATAAATAGGATCAAATTTTTTGGTAAAAAATGACTTATAAATAGGACGAAAGGGATACCTTACAAAATACTACTTATTATAAGACATAGTTAAGAAATGTATTTGATCATCTTTATAAGACACTTGTTTGTTTCCAAAGAGCATTAAATATTTTTTCCATATACCACTCTGGTCTTATTTATAAGTCCCATTTTAACCAAATCACATATACCAAGAAGAGGTAGTTAGCTCAATAATTATGAGGTAAATTTTCAACTTTACCCCTATTTATGATTGGATGCTTTCAACTTTTTCTTCTGTCTCTATTTTCATTGGTACGATTAATATGGGCAAAATTGTCACAATCTCATTTATTTGGTCAAATAGGACTTATAAATAGGACCAAATTTTTTTGGTGAAAATGGACTTATAAATAGGACTAGAGTGGTATGTCCATAATTAATAAGGGTAGTGGGCTCCTTCTGATTCTTATTATAAGACATTAACTAACAAGTGTATTTGCTCTTTTTTATAAGACACTTGTTTGTTTCCAATGAGCATTAAATATCCTTTTTCATGTATGCCTATAATTAATAAGGGTTGTAGATGAGAGTAATCATTAATATGATATCAGAATTTAGTACAATTTAGTATGGGTTATATTGGAAATTATTTAAACTTTGGGGTTTAGGTCAAATTTAATGACTTTAACTGTTTTTATTAGTTTGTGAGAATTGTTAATTGGATCCTTATAACAAAGAACAAAGGGAGTATGATATTAGAGTTTAGTGTAATTAGAAAAGATAATATTAAAAATTATTTAAATTTTAGGATAAATTTTTTAATAAATTTAACTGTTTTTATTAATTTTTAAGAATTGTTAGTTGATTTTTTATGCTATATTTGATAAAAATATTCATATGAATAATGTCCTGGAAGAGCAAAAATAGGCTAGTGACGTGGAGGTTGATCGCCTTCGACATTTTGAACAACCAGCTCATATTGTTTGGCAATTATTGTTTCAATCATTGCTTTACCCAATTATGCATATTCTTCATCCTTTGAACGTGCATGTACCTAGCTAGAAAGCTCAATCATTTGGCTTTTAATCATATAATGTAACATAAATATTCTCGTAATATTTTTTTTATATGAATTCTCGTAATATTTTAAATTATAATAAGCATTGAATCTTGGATTCAATTACAGGTCAACAAAATTTGAATTAAATATTTTACAACAATTAATTGGGCCGATCTGTAGCTAAGGCCCAAATAAAGCCCATTATACTAATAAGGCCGAAGTGGCGGGACAAACAGCGGTTTTCTATATCCCTAAGCCGGAATAAGCCGAACTGCCTCCAAACATGCCTTAAGCCGGCCTCGTCGTCCCCAACGCCAAGGCCCAAACACGCCTTGATTTGTCCCTCTGCAAAACCCTACCAGAAACCCCCAAGCTTCTTCTGTCGCATTTCAAGCAAAGACCGCGACATGTCTTTGAGGGTTCTTGGATCGCGTGTCATCCCCTTCTTATCGAAGCGCAATGGGCGATTACTGTGCTCCGTCGCGGCTTCTAGTGCTTCCAAGGAGTCGCTCTCTTCCCCCTCCCCAGAATCTGATGTGAGTTCAACGAAGCAAGGCTGGAGTTTCCTCAAGTTTGCCCTCGCTGGTACACTCACTGGAGCCACCGCTGCAGCTTGTTACGCCACATATGGTTTGATTTCTGCTCCTTGTTATCATTGTACTTGTAATTTTGGTATCAAAGGTGTTGTTGGATCTAGATTTTTGTTTTGAAATGTAAATTTTATTAGTCTTGAATACGGTTTTGTGTGATATGCTTAGCGCTGCTGTTTGATTTAAGCGTGATCGTTGTCTTGTTTACATCATTTTACTGCCAGTTGCTATCTTATGTCTGATAGACTGAAAATCGGAAAGCCTTGGAATTTTGCAGCATACAGCTTGGATGAAATTGAAGAAAAAACGAAGCCTCTCCGCGAATCAGTGAAGTACAGCGCTGGCGAAAATGCCACTGCCCTCGATGTGAGTTCTTCTGAATGTGTCTTGACATTCTATCTAATTTGCGTGTTCTGTGAATTTTTTCTCCTCTTTTTTGCTTGGATCACATGATTGGTTCGTAATATTTTTCCAAATAATATGGATGTTTCAATGTTTGAAAGTTGTGCGGACCATTAACTGAGAAGACTTTTGTGCATATGGTTATTTTTGGCCCATTTAATCAATATTCTGTTCGGTGGTATTTGTTTTACTTGCACATTATTTATTCTATTGACTAGATTTTTTCTTGTATTTTATCAAGAAGGGTTTGTTATAAATGCGTTTGGTTGACTGCAATCTGAGTTTATTGGTAAGGCTATATTAGAAGGTATTGCCAAATTTAGATGAATGGAGGAACCATGTAGTTAGCCGTAAAACACATAGTCGATCAGACCTAACTTTTACTCTTGATTTGAAATAGCTAGACTGTTTTGTGTTAAGCTTCTCTGCTCATTGAGTATGCAGACTTTTAGTAAGTTCTTGTGATTATCTATTTTCTTCAATCTTTTAGATATGAACACTCGCATCTTTATTCTTGAGTGCCTTTGCTTTTACCAAGTTTTGGACTTGGCTTGTTTTGATGTGGTGCATATCATTATTTCTTCAGCCTCCTCTATATTTGTTTTTAAACACCATAAAATTAGTCGGCTGACATGTGCTGGTGCAAATTTGTGCAGAAATTTCAGCAATTGCTATATACAACTGCAATGACAGGTGAATTCATGAGCTACCTTATGCTCATTACAACCTTCAAATTAATCTCTTACATTCTCCTTTGAATCCTCTTTTTCTTCTTGGGATTGGTGGCTGAATATGCTGCATTTCTAAACAAAAATATATAAAATCATTCACAAAAAGATGCACTGAACTGTTTGACCAGATTTACTTGAATAACCATTCACAACAAGAACTGAGTCTGGTATTTTTGTGGGATACAGATTGAGCTGTAGTTGTATTTATAGGCCTAATAATAAGACTAAGATTGGAGGAAAACTGAGCATTGTCAACTTCAGTGCAGAAGTTTTTGGTTGGGATCACAAAAAATAGCTATTCTGATATGAAATGCACAGAACTTGTTTGTATCACGGTAGCTTAATTTTAGTGTTTAACAGCGCCTACTATAATCTAAGAAGTTACAAGGAAAAAAGAGCTTAAAGCAAACAGAAAGAATTTGAAGGAGTGACATCCGATTCATATAGATGTTTGGATTCATCAGTTGGTCTTGCGTCCTACCTCCAAGCTTCAGGAATTCGAGTGCCTCTTCCCTAATTTTTTGAAAATATTACAGCATTAGTTGCAAGCTTAACTTTGGTTCTATATATATATATATATATATATATATATATTGTTAATATACCCAGAGCAGCAGCCTAGTTTCAGCTCAAAAGATCAAGTTGGTCAGTGAGAAGTTTCTGTGAAGCATTTAAATCTTGTATTAAGTTGGTGTAATCCTAAAGCTTCAGCTTTCTAGCCAGTCACTCAAAAGCTATATGCTCTATCACAAAGCTTCTGTTCTGCAGTTGCTACTGTTATTGCTTTTGCCTCATCTGTCAAAAGATACTGTTGTTTTCTCACTAAACAATTTTTATATATCTGCTTGGGGTATATTTTGTTATCTGCCTCCCAGTTTCATTTTCTGGTTCATGTAATAATTGATTTTTCATGGCTGCAATTGACTAGATCATAATAACATATCTGTTTATGTTTTAATTGCTTTTTATATGTTTAGTTAGTATTGACGGCATGCTGGTTCTTTTTTCTGTAACATCTCAGTGCCTGCTAAAGCAATAGAACTGTACTTGGATGCACGAAGGCTTGTAGAGGAACAGGTTCAGGTAAGTGCTTATATTTCCTCTGATATTCTATTTCATCATTCATATTTCTGCTAATTTTTTTTCCTTAAATTTATTTTAATACCTCGCTCTTGCTACATTTTAGAGTTATACAGAACCATACTCAGATAAGCTTCTTCCAGATTTGCTTCCTCAGGAGCAACATGTGTTTACACTCGTTCTTGATCTCAATGAGACCCTAATTCACTATATCTGGACGGTACGACATGGACTGTAGATAGTTATACGTTCAATAAATCTTGTATACTGGCAATATGATTTGGTAATGCCAGATTCTTTTAAGCGATGGTTTTCATGTTATATAGAAGTTTTTGACCCTCTATTGTCATGATACTGCTTCATATTTATAAAAAATGCTTAAGGTCAATATTGATCATTGATTTTTTTTTTTTTTTTTCACTTGTCATGTAAAGAGGGACACAGGCTGGCAAACTTTCAAACGACCTGGAGTTGATGCTTTCTTGGAGCATCTAGCACAGTTTTATGAAATTGTTGTGTATACTGATGAACAAAACATGGTACTCCATCTTTTTTATTGTTCCCTATTCTGAATGGATGCTTTTCATTATTTCTCGAGTTTTAGTGTGCTTTGCTCTTGTTTTTTGCAGTTTGTAGACCCTGTTCTTGATAGGCTGGATACCAAGCATTGCATAAGATACAGGCTATCAAGGCCAGCTACCAAGTATCAGGATGGAAAGCATTATAGAGTAAGTTTGTCTTATTCTATTTTCAGTTATATATTTTTCCTTCATTCTGGATGCCCTTAGGTCAATTGATTTAGGAATCTTTAATGTCACAGAACTTGAACCTTAAATTTTGTATCTACAACTTGATACAGTAGTAGACATCTCAGATTCAAGCCTGGTGGGATCTTGTTAGTTTCTTCGTCAGTTACCCTTTTTTCCAAAGCACATGCCCTCTAACTCTTATGTAGGTGTGACCTGTAATTTTCATAGCATTAATTAAAAATTTAAACATTTGGTGCTTAGCATGATTTGCCTTTTTAATATTGATTACAGGTAAGTTATCTTTTGGGCTGTTTTCTTATTTTTTCTCTTGCTTGGCAGGACCTGTCAAAGCTAAACAGAGATCCTAGAAAAGTACTTTATTTGAGCGGACATGCTTTGGAAAGTTGCCTTCAACAAGAGAACTGTGTCCCAATTAAGGCTTGGCAGCAAAAGGATAGAGAAGACACGGTTCTTTTGGATTTGATACCATTCCTTGAGTGTAAGAACTTTCATAAGACATGTTAATGAAATCATTTATGAATTTATTGTTGGCTTTTTATGCTGTCAAAAATTGCATGACGCCTCCATTATCTTATGCAGTTGTTGCTAGAAGCAGTCCGGCGGATATTAGGCCAGTGTTAGCATCTTATCAAGGATGCGATATTCCATCTGAATTCATTAGACGGTCCAAAGAGCATCAAAGGTAAACGTTTCAAGGTGTTTGACCTTTTGTCGGGCTTGAAGACAAAACGATGTTTATTGTCCATGCTTCTTTGTTCTTTTAGCCTTTTTAAGCTCGTAAGATGGATTATCTTCGCCTTTTCCTCCTTTGTTTAATTTGAGGATGTTGCTTGTTGCATCTTAACAATACCATGTTGTCCGCCTTATTCAGGGATGGGGAAGTTTTCTGTGACTTTGTGGTTTTTAACATTTTTGTTTATTTGCTCATCCAAACGATGCAGGAGAATGCAAGGACAGAAGCGTGGTTTTTGGAAACATTGACGCCTGTTACACCAAATTGGATAATTATGGCAAAATGAGGAGACTATGATGAGAGTTTCACCGCAGACTTATTCTCCAAAGATATTGAAGTGATTGTCATTAAATTATCAATATGAACGTTTAAGAAATAGGGAAATGTAGATTGTTTTACTCGAGTCTGGAATAATCCATTTTTGACACTAACCAGTGTTTGCTGAAAAGGCACATATTATTGATGATAGGTTTGTATCACCCATTTAATCAACTTGATCTCCTTGTTTTACAATTCTACAGCTCGAAGTCAGATCTAGTTTGAGGTCGAGAAGTTCTCAGACACGTTTTGCAAACTATAGATTAGTAGTAACTCAATTATAAATAGACATGTTCAGTGGCATTTATCTGTTAAACATGTCTATAAAACGGCCGTACAGAGTACTATGTTAGGTACTCCTTTGATTATTTGATTCTCCTAAAAGCATGCCTGAAGTTGTTGGTTTTATATTCGATTTTAAATGTTCATTACTTGTCTGTCGTTGAATATAACACGCACACACATGTAAGCAGAAGTATAATTTATGAATGCTGAGATTTGAATAATTATGAGAATCCTACAGGTAGATGGTAGTTGTATTATATGCGGTCTTGATGCGACCAACTACAGTTGCACCAACGAGATTGGAGAATTCATCCCCACAAAATAATCAGTATAATCTTGTGTGTTTCTATCTTAGTGTTTGGTGTTCAATAACCAAGTTTAGAAATAGGTTTGTTAATGGTTATGTTATTCTGGTTGTCAAAGAGACTTTTTTTGACCTTTAAACAGAATTCATTTTTTTATCAATCAAATTAAAAGTAAAGGTTTGCATTGAGTTTTTTTTTTTTTCGGATATGGTAGTTTAGTTTGATTTATTTTCCCTCCTTTCTTTTTCAACATTGTTTGTCATGATTTGATTTATTAAATTTATTGTAAATGTAACATTCATCCTTTGTATTAGGTCTATTTATTTCAAATGATTTCGTAATTTACAGAAAGTACTTAAATATTTTGTTCCGTCTAACATCATTGATATGCAGAGTGAAATAATGTTGCATATTTATTTATATTAAGAAAATATTGAAACTTATGGCCTCTACTTCTACCCCGCCCTTAAGATGCAATGGCTTAGCCAAGACAATGATGTAATTAATTTGGACGCTGAACGACATTATTACGAAATTAGCGAGTTGATTCATGAGTTTTCCTAATTGCTTTTTCTTTTTTTTCTTTTTTATTGAACTTTGACTACACGAAAGTAATGAAAAAAATACTTTCTCTAAATCCTATTATAAGACATTTATAAACTTGTCACCAAAGGTAACGAAGGGTGTTTAAGTCATTATATCTGTCTAGGAATAAAAAATGTCTAATTTATTCCGACAATTTAGGCTCCTCTGATAATAGAGTGTGGGAAGCTCCCCCATCTAATTGGGTCAAGGTTAACGTTGATGGAGCTGTGTCTTCGTCGAGACGTTGTGCTGGCTGTAGTAGAGTCTATAGAGGCTCTGATGGTAAATGGATTACAGGTTTTTCATACCACCTTGGTCAATGCAACCCATATGAAGCTAAGGAATGGGCGGTGCTTAAGGCTTTGGAGTATACTCAACAAATGAATCTCTATTTTATTCTGATTGAAATCTGACTTGAGGAATCTGGTGGAAGCTTTAAATGCTCAGGATGAAGACGGTCTACAGAGTCTGGTGGCCTTAAAGATAAGAAATCTGAAGTGTCTGAACTGAGAAATTCAATTTGTGCACATTCCCAGAGAATGCAACCACGTGGCGGACAAACTGGCCAAGTTTGGCCTTTCTAGTTCTTGTCATTTTGGTAGGTGTCCTGATTTTTTAAGGACCTGTGTGCTTAACGATTGTATGGGAAGTGATTCCTTTGACTCTCCATTCTAATTTTTAATGATTAATCTCCTTTACCAAATAAAAAAAAAGGATTAATATAGTCTTTAGTCCTTTAAATTTGTCTTCATTTTAGGTTTGATCTCTCAAGTTTCAAATAAGAGGTTTTTGGTAATTCAAGGGGCAAAACGGTCTAACTTTTTATTTATAATAGGGATTAATGTTTTAAATGGAATGAAACTTGAGGGGCTAAAATTAAAATGAGCATAAACTTGAGGGACTAAAGATTATATCAAGATTATTTAAAACCCTCAATTATATATGGGTTAACATAACATTTGGCCCCCCAGTTTATCCTCATTTTGACTTTAGTCCATCAAGTTTTTTTTTTTTTTTCCGTAGTGCATCCGGTGTTTCAGAGCATGCCATCTTTGACGCACATCAATGGCCCCAGACTAATCCTAATTGAGACCGGGTTGGCCTCTTTCGGGGGGAAGCCTCTACCATTTACGTACGTTGCATTCCCACGTTTCGAACTCAAGACCCGTTGTTAAGCTAGAACAACCCGGCCTTACTAACTGACCTAAACGTTTGGTGGTAGTCCATCAAGTTTCAAACTATAGATTTTAGTCACTATAATTTAACAAAAATCTGGACTATTTTATCCTTTGAAGGACCAAAATTTATAGTTTAAAACTTGAAGGACTAAATCAAAATGAGGATTTTTTTTTTTGGTCAAAGGATAAATATATTAATAGTGCCAACTGATACAGTACATAAAGATAAAAACAAACAAAGCTAAAACAAATACAACAAAATAAACAGGATACAATACTAACCAAACACCGAATAGTAAAAATATAAGAGAAAAAGAAGGATCACAGACGATAAAGGTCTCCTCTATACCCAAGGTTAGAAAGAACAAGCAAGAAAGTGTTGGTTGGAGAACCCACCCTACCAGGCACACAATCTTATAAGCAATAGCTGCAATGAAGACAGCTAAATGGGTACCCCATCTTGGGGTAAAGAGCACAGAAAACCCAACCTCGGAAGAAAGAAAACCCTTAATGTCCTGAAAAACGCTTTTTCTCTTCTGAACAAGCAGATCCAGTGACTTCGACCGTAAAACGATCAAATTTTGGCTAACACAAAAGCTTTGAATCTGCCACCATCGAACAAACCTCACAATGATCCTCTCAAAGATAAGGTGCAAAGCATTATCAACCATTGATACAACCCTTCCCCCAAAATCACAGATCCAAACCACAACAAAAAACACCACCCAAAATTCCCAAAACCACAGCAGCACCAGAAGAAACACAAAAGCATAAAACAATAAAAATAAAATAAAAAAGTAGACAAACCCTTCACCGTAGCCCACCTTCACGCCGGAGACGACCACCGTGCCGGAAACCACCGTCGAGGGAGATGTCCAGACAAAAGCTCCCACCGCCAACGACGAGGGAGAACCACAGCTGCAACCAAAAGACAGAGGGACGCCGGAGCCGGAGAAACGATGAGGACGGAGACCAGAGGAAAGCCGACGCCGGAGAAGAAGGAAGGTCGCCGCTTTATGTCCCTGTTCCGAGCTAAAACTCGTTGCTACCGTCTCTCCGAGGTCAGATCTACTCTTTTGCTGCAGATGTGAGACAAGAGGAGGCTCGCCGGCGGCCAGAACGCCGCCGGCGAGGCAGAGGCCAAGGAGGATGAAGGAGGCGCGCAAACCCTAGCAGAGACGAGAAAGGGGAAAGACGAAGCGTTTTTCAATCAAAATGAGGATAAACTTAAAGACAAACACCCTATTAACACATTATATATACCCATTATATATCAAAGAAACATAGTAGACAATTACATGGAGACCATGTAATTCAAGAGAGAGAGTATGAGAATGTCTTTTTACAAATTAATGGAAGCGTGTGAATTTTGCAGATGCTTCCAAAAACAGTCATAATCAATGGAGTCATTATCAACGCATGAAAAAACATCTCCCTATGCTACAAGCCGTGGTCCTACAGCTAGGCAAGAATATGATTGACAGCTAATATATACATATTTATACATAAATACACCCTCACCACCTTAATAATATAACTCATTTTAATGAAGAAATTAAAATACAAGATTGGTCTTTTATTAAGGACCCTAAGAAGTATGATGTAAAATTTGCAACTCACTTTACATTTCATGTAAATTCTGATATTTTTTGAGATGGAGGGAGAGTGTTACTTGCAAGTATTAATTCCAGGAAAAACGAGAGAGCTTAGTCAAGACTAGTGATGTGAGGCGTGAGATCACATTGACTTGAGTGTGTTACATTACATGCACAACAACTTGAATAACAAGGTTTCATTTGATTGTTCAAACCATGTGAGAACACAGTCCTACATTACTTTCATTGATTGATTAGGGAGGAAAAAGAAGCTCCCACTTGGAAATAATTCACATTCTTATAAACGTCATTAACAATTTGTTTGACATATCTGGAACGCTTTCATGTTTTTAAAATTATTACTAGTTTGCAAAGTCCAAATCAATTCAAATTTCAAATATACGAACAACCAAACCACGTCTACAATACTCAAAAAACGAGATTATTATCTTATTAAACATTATTTGGACTCAATCAAATGCAGCTCTCCGCAGATATTACATGCACAGTCTCGATAAGAAAGGTTAAGAATTCAAATTTAGGCTCTTTTCTATTTGGCTATCGGATTTTTGCAATTCGCAGGCATGAGTTTGGAAAATCTTCATAAGAAAAGTTATGAATTTAAATTTAAAGACATATCACTTGGTTTGCTTCAATTTTTTTTTTAAAAAAAAATGAGTGAAATTACATTTTACTTATCCTTATCTTATTTGCATCTCTTGTTTGGGACTGACACTTCACTAGATTATCCAAGTAGTTTTAATGTTTGTTGTTTCCTTGAACCTATGCTCAATGATTTTTGTCAATTCTAATATCAAAAGCATTATAGAAAATGATATAAACTCACTACTCCAATTTTAATTTTTTTTCTTTCACTCTTTGACTAAAACTTATGTACTACTAATGACGCATTTTCTGTACCCTATTTCATCAACCTTACCTCCATAATTTTCTTGATTTTATACATAATTGATATTTCATTTGGGAAAAAAGACCAAAACACGTTGCAGTTTTTAAAGGGGGAAAAAGGGAAAATTATATTTAAATATTATTAGAATTTGTAAAACCCTCAAATATCTGTTAAATTTGTTAAAGGACTTAAAGGTACTAAAGACCATATTGAGATTTTTAAATTTCGGGTGAATTTACCCTTTTACCTTTAGTTTTTAAATAAATTAAAAAATAAAAATGGCCCTTGCCGGAGGGCCGCCACGACTGACCGTCAGAGGGCCAACCACCAGACAGCTTGCAACAGCTGGCACTTGGGCTCTGACCACCGGTGGCCTAAGATCTGGCGATGGTTTTCTTATTTTTTTTGGTGGGGGTTGAATCGGTTTTTTTTTTTTAAAGATTCAATGAAAGTGAAGTTCAAACTTACTCCACCTTTATAAGAGTCAAGTGGCCCAACCACTGAGCCACTTGGTTCTTTTAATATATATATGCATGAACAAATATATATATTCTTCTTAACATTTTTCCATCAACAAACACTCTTAAAAATCTTATTACTGAACTTGTAAAAACATTAACAAATTGGTAATTCCCCTTACAAAATTTGTTATAATTAACCCTCGTTTGTTGTTTCATGAAAGATAGTTGTGAAAAAAAAAACCTTATCAAAGCACTAGTAATTATCATTACGGAACTTGTAAGTACCATTAACAAATTAGTAATTTATAATACAAGATTTGTTATAAATCATTTACTTTTTGTTATAACAAATCTTGTAATGAAAATTACCAATTCGTTAATGGTATTTACAAGTTCAGTAATGGTAATTACTAGTGCTTTCATTAGGTTTTTCACAAATGACTTTCATGAAACAACAAAGAAGGGTCAATTATAACGAATCTTATAATGAGAGTTACCAATTCGTTAAAGATATTTACAAATTTAGTAATGATAATTACTAGTGCTTTGATCAAGTGTTTTACAAAGTGTCTCTTATGAAATAACAAATAAAAGTTAATTATAGCAAATCTTGTAAAAGAAATTATCAATTCGTTAATAGTATTTATAAATTCAGCAATAGAATTTTAAGAGTGTTTGTTAATAAAAAAAAATATTAAGAAGAATATATGTGTTTATTAATGCACGTATATATTAAAGGAACCAAGTGGCCTAGTGGTTGGGCCACTTGGCCCCCAAAGAAAAAAACCATCAGCATATCTAAGCCCGCCGGTGGCTGAAGCCTAGGCACCAGCGGTTGCAAGCCATCCGTAGTGGGCACCGGCGGTTGCAAGCCATCCGTAGTGGGGAGCAGATTTCCTCCTCTTCCCTCTCCTTCAGAATCCCATTTGAACCGTCCAAATCTTGATCCAACGGTCCATATTTTTAAAAAAAAAAATTTGAAGTTTTGTCTCTAAATTTTTTTTTTAAATCTGGACCGTTGAATCAAGATTTGGACGGTTCAGATGAGATTCTGAGGGATTCTAAGAAGGAGGGAATCCGGATCCATCCGTAGTGGCCCTCCGGTAAAGTCATTTTTTTAAAATTTATTTAAAAACCAAGGAAAAAGGGTAGATTCACCCGAATTTAAAAATCTCAATATAATCCTTGGTACCTTTAAGTATTTTACGAAATTTAACAGATATTTAGAAGTTTTAAAAATTCAAATGGTATTTAAATGTATTTTTTTCTTTTAAGAAAAAAAAAAAAAAACTCCCTATTTCCATCCGTTTGACGGATTCAATGACCTGCGTTGGGGTGGTTGGATGGATGATGTTGCCAACTGGACCTACCTTATCTCTAATGGCATCTCTGTTATTAAGTTTTTTCGTAGTACAACACATTCATGTCCTAATCTCCAATCCCGTCTTCCTCGCGGTACAACTTCTTTCCAAATTCACTTCTGTAGTACAAAATTCTACCTGCCGGCCAGCATTTCACAAGCCTCCGAAACCCCTTGACGCATATTCCCATATAAATTATCTAACTCCTCCATGGAAATCTCATCTCTCCCTCGGCCACTGCAATTTTTTTCTTCGGTTTTTCCCCAATGTCTCGTTTTCTCCGATTCTTTCTCTTCTCTCTGTTCCTCCTCCTCCTCCTCCTCTCTGTTTCCGCCCACAGCGGCCACCAAGACGATGACGGAGACGCCGGCGGCGGAGACGATGATCATGATGGGGGATCTGAAGAAGACCATCACGATCTGAGATCAAGACCCTTGATTCTGGCTAAAATTTGGTGTTTGATTGTAATATTCTTCGCCACGTTCATCGCTGGGGTTTCGCCGTACGTGTTCAAATGGAATGAGGGGTTCTTGGTTTTGGGGACTCAGTTTGCTGGGGGTGTGTTTCTTGGTACTGCGATGATGCATTTTCTGAGTGACGCCAACGAGACGTTCGACGATTTGACTAAGATAGAATATCCCTTCGCCTTCATGTTGGCTTGTTCGGGCTATTTGCTCACTATGATGGCTGATTGTATAATATCATCCATCTTTGCGAAGCAGAGCAATAATAGGAATGGCGTTGCGGCCGATGTTGAGCTTCGAGGTTGGTGATTTACTGCTTCACACTACGAATTTTACTCCTGAGTTTGATTTGATTTACTTTCGTGTCTCATGATGATCTTTGTCTGATAAACTCTGTCATCATAAAACTGATTTGAGTTTTGAACATTTTAGAAGACCGCAACCTTGCTTGAAATTTTGGAAATGTTTGCTAGGCATTAAAAATTTTCTGGTTATGTATAAAAATAGCATTGTTTTGGATGAAACTGATACCTGTTATTAAGTTTGTGTAACACATGTTAATTTGGTGGCTTTATTTTTGAACAGTTCCATATGATTCGGCCTTGTATTGTTGCGTTGATTGCTTACCCGCAGTTTTGTTTTCAGTTTTGCATGCAATTTCACTTTCTTCTTCTTTTCTTTGACAAACGAATGATTTTTACAATTTCACATCCTGGATTGGATCTTTTGAATCAAAGATTTGTATCAGGGGAAGTTGTAATGGAACAACTATTCAAGAAGTTTAAACTTTGAAACTCTGTAGCATCCTTAATTTTTTCGTTTTCTTTTATTTTCTACTAAATTTATATATCCTCATTTTTCTGTCTATATAGGGGCTGAGGCAGGCAAAGAAAGCAACAATCGTCTAACTTCACAATCACAACACCAGGTTAGAAATATATACCAATGAAGTGTTTCCTCAAGAAAATCGTTGCTTGAAGCTAAACCTGATTGAGTCTTAACTGATCAACCTGATGGGTCCTATCTGAAAACAAAAAGAATGTGTCTAGAAGATAAAACCCTTGTTAAACATGTAACTTTATTATTCCTATTTCCTGGAGTTAGTACTAATTTATTTCTGACTCAACTAGAATTTTATTAGTATACTACAGTATAATGGTAAGGATTGATTTTTTCCCATGAGTAATCATATATGATAAAAAATACTTCAAGACCAAATCATAACCTTTTATAAACCAGTGTCAAGATTTTTGTTTTGTTTTTGTTTTTGTTTTTTACGTTTGATGGTTGCTTGTTGGACTCTGTTACCTTGTAAATTTTCTATTCTAACAAGGTGTAAATATTGCAAAAATGGTTCAAATTCAATCAAAAATGGCTTGTTTTTCATTTAGGCCTTTACATCACCTTGCACCTAACAGTAGGTTCTTCTTCTTCTTCAACAGGTCCATGCCCACAACCTTGCAAACCCTGCTTTGACATCTGCCAGTTCATTTGGAGACACCATATTGCTGATAGTTGCACTGTGTTTTCATTCTGTATTTGAGGGCATAGCAATTGGAGTTGCAGAGACAACAGGTGATGCATGGAAAGCTCTATGGACGATCTCTCTGCACAAGATATTTGCAGCCATAGCAATGGGCATAGCTCTCCTCAGGATGATCCCGAATCGCCCCTTACTATCCTGCGCGGCTTACTCTTTCGCTTTCGCCATCTCCAGCCCTATTGGTGTCGCCGTCGGGATCATAATCGACGCCACAACTCAAGGCCGGGTCGCTGACTGGATCTTCGCCATATCAATGGGTCTGGCTTGTGGGGTTTTCATTTATGTATCAATCAACCATCTGTTGGCAAAGGGATACATACCTCAAAACCCTACCAAGGTTGACACACAAAGATTAAAGTTTCTTGCAGTTTTGTTGGGCGTTGGAGTTATAGCAGTTGTGATGATCTGGGACACCTGATAAAGATCATTCTAAACTCTAAAGCAACAAGCCTTTTTTTGGTGCCATGTATGTAGAAGAAAGAAGGAGCATAGTTAGAACATAGAAGCTGAAATTTCTATACGCTGGAAATTGTGTGAAGTTGTAGAAACATTCTTACAGACAAGATCTTATATATAGTTTGTTGCCTACGATTTAATGGGGGGTGTTTTTTGACATTGGATTTGGTCTGAGCCAAGTTATGCACGCAAGTACTAATTATAATTGTGTACATTCTTCTTGTGGTGATTCACCCCAATGGAGTTTAAAAAAAAGAGTAAAATAATTGCAAAAGCAAATATATGGTCATATTATTCCCTTAAAAATGAAAAGTAAATTAATTTTATACAGTTATATAAATTATATTCTTGTGATATTCTTATTCAAAATTCTTCTTTTTTTTTTACTACGAATCTTTTTCACAAACGAAAAGTTTATATATATATATATATATATATATATATATATTCCTGTAATAAATATTATATATTCACATACATGCCTACATACAGACTAAAATAAATAAAGGTTGAATGTGTTAGCAGAGGGTTAAACTCATGCCTATTGACCCTATTGTACGTGCTTTAATGCTCAGTCTCAATTTTTGGTTGGTTGCTGAAAATAAAATAAAATATACTCGTGTATGTTAAGATACTGAAGGATTTTAATGAAATCATGTCACCAGATATAAAATTATCAATTTGTATAAAATATTATTATATTTAATTAAATACCGTAAATAGTTATTTGGGGTCATTTGATCTACAATAATAACGCATATCCTTCAAACAAACAAAAGTTTAAATTGTAATATGACAAAGAATATTTTTCTCTCCACATTTTAAAGAAATATATATAACTTATAAAGATAATTTACATTCTAAGGGATTTTAAATTAAATCAAGCAACCAAATACATAATTTATTAATTTATATTAAATATTACTAAAAATAATTGTATTCATGTATAATTGTTTGACCCTATTTACGTAGAGTAATTTTTTAGAATAAGATTGAAAAACATGTATAAAATAGTGCCATGTCAGAAGAGGAGTTATTTAGACCTTTATAAGGCCTCCTCCGATGTGTGAGACTTCAGAAAACAAACCCTACTTAAATCTCTTTCCTGACCTCTTTAAATATACAACACTTCCTTGTAAAAATATTATTTCACTTGTCATATGAATAACACTTTGGTTGGAATATGAATTTGGTGCGCAAGTTCACCGAATATTGAATGGAATAGGGTGGGGAATTCTGATGCCAATAGGAGCAATAATATGTCATCATTTAAAAATATTTGAAGTTATTAGATCAATATGGTTCCATTTACACATAGCATGCCTCCTTTTGGCTTATACCATTGGCATTGTTGGCTTCATTCTCAGCATGTTCTTGTCAAAGCTGTCTTATTTATCTCTTCTGGTGTTGTTCATACCTCTATTGGAGTCTCTGTGTATTCCTCTATCACTGTTCAATTCTTACTTGCTATATTTCTCAAACCTGACTAGAATCACAAGGCTAGAATCTTTTGGAACACCTTCTACTATGTCATTGGCTGTGGAACCATCTTCTTCTCCATCTTCAATGTCTTCAAAGGCTTATACTTTTCAAACTCTTACTACATTTGGAAGAATCCTTATTTTGGTGTCATTGTTTCATTGTCCTTTGTGGCCCTCATGTTAAGAAGTCATTGCCTGGTTTCTCTTTTGCAAAAGAAGGAACAACAAGATACAAGTTCATAACATTGATGACGGCATTAGAAACCAAGAGAATTAATATAAGACCTACTTTATAGCACTGCAAAGTAGGTCAATCAAGGACTTGAGAGAGTAATATATTTTTAAGATTAATGGGCCTGTTTGGAAACTCACCTAATGGACTTATTATCCCATTAGATGGGATAATAAGTCCATCAAAAAAATTATGACTGTTTGGGAACACTCTTTTTTTTATGGACTTCAATGCGTAATGGGCATTTTTCTTTGAAGCTTCAACCCCTTGGTTTATGATCCCATTAAAAGCCAGCCTTTTTTTTCTGGATAGTTTTGCCCTCAAAAGAAAAGGCATTTTGGTGTTTCAATAGAGAATATTTAAAAAGGGCATAATAAATAATAATAGCAAATGTGAATTTCGATGTTTCTATTCGTCAAAATTTAAACAAGAAAGGTTAGAATTTAGACCTTGGTATATTTTTTTACCTGAATTTTGGACAAGGAATTTTATTTTATTTTTCACTTGAGAAACTTTACAATTCATTCACACTTATTTAAGTGGAAAATGAATGATAATATAACACCCGTAGAAAAATGATGCTCCAAAATAAAGTTATTTGAAGAACATGAAAGTAGAAGAAGAATTCAAATCTAACTATTATAGGGGATAGGTTTATTCATGTTCAATAATTGTGTTGTAATTTTTTTAATGGTATTGTTACTATTTTATTTGGTAAATTTATATTTATTTTTAATTTTTATCCCAAATTATCACATTTTGTACAACATAAATATTTTATATATATATATATATATATATATATATATATATTTGATTCATGCCATTTTCTGTCATTTTCCATTACATCTATCTTTTTAAAAGCTATGCCAAACAAATGCCCATTAGAAACAAAAGTCACTTCTGTCACTACTATCCCAAACACAAATCACATTAGAAAAAGTCCATCAAAAAATTAGTCCATTAAAAAAAGTCTATTAGAAACAAAAGTCACTTCTACTGAAGCTATCCCAAACGGACCCTAAACTTTTTTTAAATATCACCTTTGTAGCTTCTTCAAAGAATGTTCTCAAGTCTTACATATCATCATCAATTATATATGTGCTTTTTTCTCAATTTTGTTTGTCTTCTTTAATGTCAACATTCATATTTCATTATATTACTAAAACAAATTAAGCATGCTGATAATAAAAGAAAAGTTATGGGTCAAATAGGACACCTGTCAGATGTATGAAAAGTCTGAGTGATCATATAGTTGTCAAACATATGAGTGTTAGGCACTATAACATGCTAAAGTTTAGATTTTTTTTTTTTTTTTTTTGCCCTGGAGCTAAAGTCTAGATTCAAAATTACACTTCTAACAAATGTATAATTAGGTTATAATTACTAATATAAAAAAATTTAAGTAGTAATTTTGTCTTAAAAGTACACCCACAAGAATAATGTTGTTCTTGAAGTTTTTTTTGGCTCAATTTTGGCATAGAAGTTTAAAAAAGTAGCAATGTCGCCCTCTACTAATAGTCAAAGACTGACGTAATTAGTACACTTGAGTATGATACCCTCACACTTGAGGGTGAAAAATCGTTTTTCCTTTTTTTTTTTGGCAATGTGCACACTCATTTTGAGTGTGCACAATATACACACTCTAATGTGCTAACTCTGTCAGAATGATCGTTAGTGAATGGTAACATTGTTATGTTTTTAGGCTTTTGGGGCAAAAATGAGTTAAAAAAGCTTTTAGGGCAACATTACTCCTGGAAGTATACTTTCGAGACAAAATTACTACTTACTAACCCTAAAAAAAATCGGGATCTTGTTAAATAACCATGTTCCTCCTCACTTATTTCAAAGCCACCTCTCTTTTAGTTTTTACCAAAAGCCACTGTGTTTTTGTCGGATTTAAACTTTTCTTCTCATGTATTATAATTTAAACCTGTCTGGCTTTGGGAAAAAAGCTACCTTTGGGATTTTCCTTTTCTTTTTTAGTCTAGAATTAAGGTGTAAATCTGACTTGAAAGCATCCGTAGAAGAATAATGTTACTCTAAAAAGTCTTTTTATGATTTCAATGTCGCCTCATAAATACAAAAACGTAATAATGTTATCTTGTCAGTTAATATATGTAATTGCCATACTATCTCCGGTCCTAATTATAAGGCATAGTTGACTTTGTTTGGAGAGATTAAGGAAGCTAAATAAGTTACTTAATCATTTTATATGTTGTATATCTTTAGATTATATATTAATATGTGAGTCAAACTAATTACTTTGAAGAAAAAAAGAAAAAAAAATATTCTAAGTTAATTTAATTAGCTTCCTTAATTTCTCCAAAAAAGTCAACTATGTCTTATAATTAGGACCGGAGGGAGTATGATAGATGAAATTCCACCTCATTACCACATTATTATAATTTTAATGGTAATTTCAGACTATCTCATGCGTCAAACTTAATGATGACATTTTTTTTTTGGCCTGAACTTAACGATGATTGAAATCACGCTAAATTAAATGTCGTGCTCGTGTTTTCTTAAACGACAATTTAGTCACATCACACCCATGAATATTTTAAACCATTCCCTTTCAATCATTATTTTTCCATATCTTACATATCTCTGTAAGAGTATCATATTTGATACATCTTGATACAATATCCACCACTACTTCTCAATAATATCTATTTCTTTTTGAGACGCCCTTCCTTGGTATCACAAATTGATCGTGCTAAACTATAAATACAAAATTAAAAGCGTAGCATTATCGAACTAAACTGTATTTATTGAATGAAATCGAAATATCAATTGGCTCGTGCCTAATTGAATTAAATCCTTTACATATATTAGTATGAATTTAAAACAAAAGATGTCATAGTAATTTGATTCATGAATTTTTCAAAATATGCGTGATTTTGAAATGAACTATGCTATGTAATCTTGTTCATGAGTCTATAAATTACCTAAACAGCAACGCATCATTACATTATTTAATTTCCACACACAAAAATCTCCAAAACTTGTGTGTGTGTGTCTCAATCTTCTTTATGGATTCTTTTTGGCAGATTTTTTTCTTCTTGATTCTGTTCTTCAATGGTCTCACCATCACCCCAGCTTCCTCACAGCCACAACCACAATCTTGTAATGATGACTTATCATCACTTCTTAACTGCAATTATCATTCTTCTGCTTCAAACTCAAAGCTTCAAATTCCTGAGAATTCCTCTTTGCTCAATCATGTTTTTGAACCAAATATCAAATATTCTAGTCAGATAGATTATATCACCACTCTAGTTTCCTATGATGATAATGAGAATTTAGATAACTCAATGACTTCAATCATAAAAGTAAGCTTATATACATGTGTGTGTATATGACTTCTGATCATTCATGACTCATTTAGAATTTGTGTTTTTAATGTTATTTTCTTTTTCAGGTTCATGGAACATTGAGTGGAATAGGTTGGGTGATTAGGGTGCCAACTGGGACCATTATTCAATGATGGCTCGTTATTTGAGAGCATTTGAAGCTTCTAGATCTTCCTGGTTTAATTTTCACAGGACTTGCCAAATTCTGGCATTTATAACTGGAACTACTGGCGTGGTTCTTGGAATTTGCATTGTAATTATGAGTGAACAATTTTCTTTTCATGCCTGCATTGGGATCGTTATATTATTTGCTTCATTTATTCAAGTCGTGCTTGCTTTGTATCATAGGTCCAAGGAAGAGGAGAAAGAGAATATTTTGGAAGATGTAGAAGTAGATCAATTTGATTTGAACGGCCCAATTGAAGAAGATTTGAATGAAGTTGAAGAAAAGGAACCTATTAACTTGAATGATTTGGATATTCCCGATTGTGTTGATGAGTTTGTTAGAGGAGGAGTGTAAGAGAATATAGCCGTTGATGATTTTAACTTAAATAATTTTATTTAAATTAGAGATGTTGAACTTTTTCTTACTTTTGGTGTTTTGGTTTTATTTTATATATTGCCAAGTTGACAACTCTATTGTTATTGTTACTTTTATATTATATTTATGAGTTTTGCAATTGATGTTCATTATTTGACATGTATATATATAATTGAATATAACTTTATATCTTACGAAAAATGATCATTTACGATCCGAGTCGATCTCACGATTTACAATTTTCACACCCCTTCCCGATCTTGTATAGGATCTTGATTTTAACAACATTGAACACACAACACTATCAAGTACTCCCTTCAATCTGTTTTTATATATATATATATATATATATATATATATATATATATATATATATATATATATATATATATAGGGATAGGTTATTCTACCTACTCTTATTTTGCCTACTTTTACCTACCTCTCTCAATACCGTTAGATCATAATCTCATCCAATGGTAAAGATTTGAGGGATAAAATAAACCATTTTACCTCCTCCTCTTCCTCTCTCCCCCACTGCCTCCCACCCTCTCTCCCTCCTCCATTGCCATGTACGAACTTGAAAACGAGGAGCTTATCGAATAAGGTTTCATCAAAGACATCTGATAATCCATCTCTATCTTCGCGTTTTATCGAGATCCAGACAATTATGTTTAAAAACTCTACATGCACCTTGAATACCGAACTAAATAGGGTTTGGGATTGCAGTTTCTTTTTTGAGGGAGAAAAAATCAATTGATGCTTAGACGTACCATTTATCGCGACACCGATATGTTGCAATAATGAGAGACATCAATTTGGAAAGAAAAATAGTGGTGCGGCAATTTTAAAAAAGAACAAAAAAAGAAAAGAAATTATTGGACAATGTGTTGTGGATACCCGATTCAGATCAGATCAGCTTGTTTCTGCATATATCAAAATTCAAATTCCGATCATCTTGAGATTGATGAAAACTGAGACTATGAGAAAGATCAAGAGGAAGAGATAATCAATGGAGACGAAGAATCCGGTGGATCCATGATTCCTTTTCTTGGTTTTGGACTTGGATTCATTCAATTCCTCAAGTTTCTCCATGAGTTCGAATTGCACCGTTGAAGCCTTTGATTATGACGGATCTGTTTATATATTTATCTTTGTTTTCAGAATTAGACAAATGGTACAATGGCAGAGGATGTAGAAGGTCTAGTGCAAGTTGTGACCCGGGAGAACGACAAAAAGGTGGGGGTGGGAGAGAAGAAGGGGTAAAAGGGTTTATTTTATTTCTCAAATCTCAACCGTTAGATGAGAACATAATCCAACGGTAGTGAGAGTGGTAGGCAAAGGTAGGTAAAATGGGAGTAGGCAGAATAACCTATCCCATATATATATATAATAAGGAACATTTTCTCTCTCCAGATAGTCTATAATATAAGGAATAAATCCACTTTATCTAAAATTTTAAACTTATTTTTTTTTTCAATTTTTACCTTTATTAAATCCATGTCACCTTATCTATTTATAATAAATATCCACTTATTATCTCTCATACACACTATCTAAGCAAGGGTATAATTGGATAGAAATGTACAAAAGTTACATATTTATACTTTTAACTAGTATTTTGAAACACGTGATTTTAGTCATTGTTCCTTAGAAAAATGACCCGGAGAGAGTATTAATAGATCACTTCACAGAATAATAGTACAATACTACTTGTTTTTCCTTTTTTTTTAAAAAAATATAAGAGTTAGCTGACTATCACTCCAACCCTAGTTAGAAGTCCATTTTTTAGGGGGAAAATTTGGTCATAATATAAGTTCATTTACATGTTATTAATGAATGTTTTTAAATTTACCCTTATTTAATTCTTATTGGAAAGAGAACAAGAGGAGAAAGATGTGAGAATGATTGCTAATTTTTCTTTTGGGGGGGGGGGGGGGGGGGAGTGTTTTAATAAAGTGGAATTTGGAGAATTTTAAGCATGTTTAATTGTTTAACTAACAATTTTTGTTATCTGAGAATTAATTAAAATTGACTTATAATACTCCTTTGAGTCTACAATATATGACACTTCTAAAAGGAAGGCATTGTCTAGAAATAAGTTACCTCCAGTTTAATTAATTAATTTTTTTTAAATGTTTTGTCTTTGTAATTAATATTTACTTTCTAACTTTACATACTCATTATATCCCCATCTCTCTAAAATAGCATTCTTAATGTAATTAAACATATTTCTCATTAAAGGTCAAAGTGAAAAAAAAATACATTTGAGAATATATTAAATAATTTAACTATCATTTCTTATTTCCCGTTATATTGTTGAAGTATCTTATATTAGAGTCCGGATCCTCTCATCATCAGCTTTCTGCCCATCCCTCATCATCAGCAAATCCTGACCGTTAAAATCTTGATCTAAGGGTCCAGAATGAATTTTAGAAAAACCGCACGTTGTTTTTCTAAAAATCATTCTGGACCCTTAGATCAAAATTTCAACGGCTAGAATCAGCCTATGAGAGATAATGAGAGAGCTGATAATGAGGAAATCCTCTTCCCTTATATTGTTATCGAAGGGCGTAAAGAGGTAATTTTGATAAACTAAGAAAAATAGTTATGTTAGTTATTTATAATAAATATAGGTTGTTTTCCTAAAATATTATTTTTCATCATGACTATCCTCATATAAAAACCCCTTCATGTGTGCATAATCAATAAATATACTTTGAGAAAATATTATAAAATTAGAGGATAAAGTAGATTGATGCATAAAAGGGTGGCATGTTTAAGATAATCTAATATAAGATATAATTAAATAATTCTTTTATTTTACCAAATTAGTCAATTAACTCTTATATTAAAAACCGGTAAATATTGTATGTGTAAACTTTTTTTTGGGGCAAAGGTGTAAAAATATACATGTACTTTATCCTCAAAAGCACCCAACACCATGTATTTTTTTTAGGTGCAAAAATATACGTGTGGTTATAAAATAGATGGAAAAATCACATTAACCGTTAAATGCACGACGTTGACTGTTAAATGAAAGCTTTTTGACCCATTGTCTTCCATCTGTCGAGAATCTTCTTCCCTCAGCCGAAACCTCACTCTCGCTGGCTCTCTTCTCCGATCAGACCGCTTTTCTTCGAGTGTATTATCTCCTCTCAGCTGAATATTAACCGTTGTCTTGCTTGTTTCTCCAATTCATCTTCTCAGATCTATTCTCTGTCACCGATCTGTTTTTATTTTCCAATCTATCTTCCATGGCAACTACACAAACGACCTCGTCTTCTTTCTCTGGATTTGTTTTTCTTCAGTTCGATCTTCTGGATTTGTTTCAAAAATTGTTAATTTTGTTGGCTGATGGTCTAAATTTGCAGGCTCACAATTTTGCTCTTTTTTTAAAACTCTTGAGTTTTCTTTAATGGTGGAAGGAATAGGGAGGGAGGGAGGGAGGAGGAGGGTGAGAGAGAATTTCTCGTTGTTTTGCTTTCAAATTTTCATCATGCGCATTCGTCTGAACTTCGAAGCCTTTATCCTTCTTAAGAATTAGACCTCACCACATTAACCTTGATCTGAATTCTTTAGTTGCGAGTAATGTTGACCAGCAGTAGTGAGATAAACTTTTTCCCCTTAAAATCCTTAATCTGATTTCTGGCTCTCTGCTACTGATTTTAATTATTTGATAAATGTGCGTGAAATGTATATTTTTCAGTATTCTCAAGGTTAAAGAAGGCAATCTGGTCACTGATGAAAGTGAAAGACCAAGGATATAGTCATAGCAAGAGGCGCCGGAGAAGAATCTACAGGAGTATAGAAAAATGGGCTTGATGGATTTAGCAATAGTAGGACTAAAATTCTTCTTCCACCCATTGAAACATCTTGGGAACTAGCTACCCTCAGTGAAAGAGAAGAAGGCTTCTTCTTCATCATCGGTCAAGTCAGTGTTGGCTTACCTGCTAAAGAAACGTCGGAGGAGTAAAAGCCTGCAAATGATTTTAGAAGGACCTTGAGATTTCAAAGATGAACAAATTGTTGACTCTTTCCGCGAAATGCTTTTTGTCGAAGGTCTCTTACCTCCAATGCAGTGGATCTTAAGCCGTGGTCCTCTTTCTTGATCTTTCAACATTTATTTCTTTCTCAGATGCTTCTTCAATTTGCCAAGTCGGCATCCTAGTCAGCATAATTAGTCAAAAAAAAACTTTCATTTAACAGTCAACGTCATGTATTTAACTGACTTTTGCACCTATTTTATAATCATATGTGTATTTTTTGCACCTAAAAAAACACATGGTGTTAGGTGTGTATTTTTGCATATTTACCCTTTTTTTTTTAGCAATCAAATACGTCGGAATATGTCAAAAAGGAAGCCAGGATCGGGCCGAAAACACCGGATTTTTTCCCCCTTGTTTTGTTTGCTTTTTGGGCCATAAACAAGAGGAGTCCATTGATTGCAATATTGAAGAGATGAGAGGAAGACTTGTAATTTAGTCAAAACCAAAGGAGTTGACAGTAATTTCAGAGCCTGCTTCTTCTCTCCTAACTATTTCCCTGCTGCTCCTCCTATCATCCCATCTGGTCTCTTGAGCTGCATTGGATGTGCATTTCCTAGGCTCCGCCGGTCTCACGCTTCTCATGTCCATGGCAGTTTCTAGGTGTGTACTTTCTTCTTCCCCTTCATCATCTCTGACCTCTCTCGCCTTCCGCCACTTTTTTTTTTGCTTGTCACTGCTGTCAAAGACTCTCTGTCTCTTTCAGTTTTCTTAGGCTCGCAGGATCACCATCGCCTGGTTCACTGAAACTTCACTACAAGTTTTCGTTTTTGTGTACTTCGCTCTTACCTGCGTTAATTGTGTGTATTGGTTGGGTTTTTCGGTTGATTGTCTCAGCAGGATTCGCCTAAACTCAAGATATTTATGCCGAATGGGGTTTTCGGTCGTTGGATCTCTTTTTCTGGATTCTAATTTTCTGATCTATTTGTAGAACTGATGTAGATGTTGCTTTAGTGCTTGTCAATTTTTTGGAATGACCAGTTCTGGCGACTTTTGTCTCTGTAAGTTTTGGCAGAGATCATGATTCTTCGATGGCTAGTGAGATTGCGGAAAACAATGCTTCCTGCTTGATTCTAGATTCACTTTTTCTAATTGAAAAGTCCCATTAATCTGTTGCGGATGGATTTAATTGGGCTTTTCTTGTTTGTAGTTATAAGTTACCGGTTGGGCGAGCATGAATATTTTCTTAATTAGGGTTTCTGACTTTTGCCAGACATTTGATTACTGTATTTCTGCGGATTCTGGGTTTATTTTTTCATCTTAACTAAACTTCTTTTCATGTTTTCTGATTTACCCCTTTTTGTGGGGTAAGGAGACCTTGGGTTTTCGGATGGTATTTTGCTAGAGGATTCTTGCTTTATTCCTGAGAAATTGTCTTGTTTCCTTTATTTTTTTTAAAAAAAGGGTCTGAACCTTTTGCCATTGCTTTGAAATCAAGTGCACTCCCGGAGCTCTGTTGACTCCCTCTGATCTCTCCTTCAAGATGGCTACAAATGCTCACCGTTTTGTAGAATGGAAGGAGCAGTTTATTTCACAGGAGCGTGGCAATCGAGTAGTCCACTATTACCTGAAGGATTCTGCTGGGGATTCCATACTTGCAGTTGTGGGCACTGAGAGGAGCCTGAGACACATGTTCTATGTTGTTGCTGAGGAGTTTCTTGAAGTTTGTGGGAAGGAAGGTGCCATCCATGCTGGTTTCAAATGGAGGTCCAGAAGAGAGGTAGTAGATTGGTTGACATCAATGCTATCAAAGCAGCATCAGCCGGGAGACAAGAGTGGTAAGTTAACTGTTCCTTTTATATGTGTAGTTTTCCTTTCATTATCTTGCCTCTATTGCAAAATATATCAGGATGTTTTGGTTGACTGAGCTACAAACTTACTATCAAGTGATATGAACTAACGAACAATGATGCTTAACACGTCAATGAGGATTTCTTCTTTTTATATTTAATGTTGATATCTCTTGTGTACAATGCTGCATTCAAGATTCACAATCATACAATTTTAAGCAGGAGTCTATATTCTATATCGCTCCGTGTGTGTAAACTTGTCTTTCTTTGCCAAAGTTTAATATTTTTGCAATGTAAAAATATTTAGGTCTTGACTTTTAGATTATTGCTTTGCCTATATATAAAATGTTGACATGTTTTTGTGGCTTACGGAATCAAACAAATCGTATAAGCAATCACCATATTCCTTATTCCCTGTCTATTATTTGATTATTTTCCTATTTGTGGACCATTAATATGGTTGGCATGACAAAAAGTAACAACCCTTGTTTTGCTTAACCATTGATGTGGGAGTTGGTTGAGTAGTGAGATTCGGACTGAAGCGGATCTAATTGGTTAGTATTTGACTTTGGCAGGAGTAATGAGGGTAAAACTTTATGGTGGATTTGGTTGGAGCTGAATGCTTGTATTTGGTTGTCTGTATTGATTGTTGCTCTTCCAGGACATATGCAAGTAACTCAATGTTAGATACACGAGGGGCTCACGAGCTCTTTTGCAATATTACTTTCTTGCTATTGTTCCTTTTATTTCTTACTTCTAAGCAACTTCTTTTACAGAATTTTGTTCAATTAGCTAAAATAATTTTGTAACAGTAGGAGTATAACTGTGATCCTAATTTGATTGCAGTGTTGCCAAGTCATAACTTGACACAAGCTCACGAGACCACAAATAGAAGTCTCAGAGAATTTATTGATCTGCATACACGTATATCAGATAAGGTATATTTGTTTCTCTTTTCTTTTTCCGTATTGCACTTCCTTATTTTCCATTTGTAGTTGATGTTTTTGACTTTTTGCCGTATGTTTATTTTCTCTTTCCTAGGGCCTTCTAATGAGCAGCTTCAAAGGACACAATTCTGACATTGTTTGGTCAGGTGTTGCCTGGACATGTGGCAAACAGCTTAAACATTATCCTGCTTTTTACAGGAATGGGATCAAAATAGCAGTAAGCTTCCCTTAAACTAAAAATCAAGGACTACTATAAGAATTTCATCAAAATTAGGAATTTTAGCAATCTTAAATAGAAGGTTTTTTAGGGTAATTAGATAACAATTTATTAAATTTTTGGGTATTTGCTTTGAGCCCTGCTTTGTGGCCTAGGTTGATTATTGTTGGTGTCAATATAAACTTTGTTTCCTCTGTTTCCTTCTCTGCTTAAAACAACTACATCTGGACAGTTTTTGTCACATTCTTATTGTCTTTCTGATATCCAGATTCAATCGTTCGTTTTTGTCATGGCAACGGGAGAAACTCATTATATTGCATATTTGGAGGACATGTATGAAGACAGAAGGGGTCAGAAAAAGGTTAAAGTGAGGTGGTTTCACCATAATCAGGAAGTCAAGGGTATGATTCCCGTTAAAAATACTCACCCTCAAGAAGTTTTTATCACATCTTATTCTCAAGTAATCAGTGCTGAGTGTGTTGATGGCCCGGCTACAGTCTTAACTCGGGAACATTATGAAAGACTCTTGCCTGCTTTTTCTCCTGCCTCATCAAATAGAATCCACATGTGCTTTAGGCAATTCAGAAGCAACAAAGTGAAGGCATTTGACTTGAGTAAATTGCGTGGCTACCTTGATCAACCTGTTCTTTCTTGCTTGAACCTTGATTCCTTCCGAAACCCAAAATGTAATAACCTTGCTGAAGAAGATGAAGAGTTGAGCCTGGGTGATGATGTAAGGCCTGAAGGTAAGAGAAGAAAAAGAGGTAGAGGGTCTTCTGAGCATTTGATAGATCACCAGGGAGTTAGGAAACTAAGTAGAAGTCAACAAATGATGGTGGACAAAACCGTAAAAAATGTAGATTATTCTAGGCCAGGTAGGAGATTGCTTTCCCAGAAACAGGTTGATTATCAGCCTTGGTATAGCTCCAAATACGAGGTTGATGACAAGATAGAGTTACTCTGTCAAGATAGTGGCATCAGAGGCTGCTGGTTCAGGTGTACAGTTGTGCAAGTATCTCGGAAACAGATTAAAGTCCAATATATTGATGTGCAGGATGAAGATGGAGGTGGCAACCTTGAGGTATGATCAAATTCTTGTGTTGTGTTAGGCTTCTTTGTTGAGTGATTCTGACATGTTTTGCAAACCTGACCATCTAGAGTCAGATTCAACTGTCTGTGACATGAGTTGTATATTTCTCCCTCGATGCAAACCATTTACAGAAGTCACTTTTGAATTTAAAACACTTGATCATCTCCATTGTGTAGGAATGGATCCCTGCTTTCAAACTTGCCATGCCAGATAAACTTGGGATGAGACATTCTGGCCGGCCCACCATCAGACCAGCCCCAACTAATGAGGGGCAACAAGAACTGGCTGTGGGGATCGGAACTGCAGTAGATGCATGGTGGAGTGATGGTTGGTGGGAGGGGGTTGTAAGTGGAATCGATGACTGTGACGATGATAATGTGCATGTTTACTTTCCCGGTAACTCTATTTACTTTTCCTTTCTATCTTTCTTCTTGAAAACAATCTCGTCATTCTCCATGTTGTAGCATAACCATTTTTGGTGTTGTCAGGTGAAGGTCTGTTAAGGAAAATATGCAAGAAGGATCTAAGAGTATCACGAGATTGGGTGGGGGACCGATGGGTTGATATTGAGCGAAACCCTAATGTAGCCTCTACTGTATTTGCAGTTAATAGCTCTAACAACACAAAGTTTTCTGCGACCCCATCTACCATCAAAGATGCTGACTCTTCTGGGGTTGTTATTTCATGTCAAGGTGTTCCTATTAGTGAGAAGTCTAACAATGAACAAAATGATGTTGCTGAAGACATGAACATGGTTATTGATAACAAGCCCCCTTCACAAGAAGAGGCAAGTAAAGAGGCAAGTACTGAAGTTGTTGAGACTGAGCAACATGGAAGTTGCGATAACAAAGATAACCATGATGACGGCAATGAGGATAAGGAAGAGAACGATGGCGATTATAACAAAAGGGTCGATAATGTTGTGAGGGATATGGAGGTCTGTGGGACTTCTGGGGAGGACTCTCAAGCTGTGGCACCCATGGAAGTGGCTGTTTAAACATTCTTTCTGGAGAGTCCATGCCTAAACTTGTGATGGTGCTGATCTTGGAGCTGTGCCATCAATTAATGTTTAGATGTAATTCTAGTCTGTTAGAATGTAAATAGTAACACCGTTATGTGGGGAAGCTAATTCCTTTTCTTGTTTTAGTTGCCTGCATAGATGTTGTACAGTGTCGAGCGTAGGCCCCCTTTGAATTTCTTTCCATTTTTTCCAGGGATTGTGTCAGAAATTAGATTTTTTTTTTTTTTTAAACCATTTTCGTAGAGACAAATATTGGGGAACAAATCACCTGTTAGCCGAGTTATACCCTTTTGTGGTCAACACAAATATATTATATGGATGTAGAAGTTTCTTGCTGTTTTTATTTCTTCAAGCATGCTATATCATATCATTATGTCAATAACTTAAATTTTCAATGTAGCACTTTCCGGTACGAAATCTGCGACTTTTGCAAGTTAACTGTGGGCACAGAACAAATTTACAGGATTTGCATATAATTCACGAAAGCTTGAATAGATACAGTCTGAGTGTCTGACCATCTGAAATCTGGCCCTTCCTGTCATAGAACACTCAAAAAAAAAAAAAAAACCTCTGCATTATGTAACATCTACTGTATGAATGAAGAAGTAATGGAGCTGAAACTAGAAAGAATCACGTCATGTGAAGTAAGCAACAAGTATGGCTATAGATTAAGCCACTGGTCCCCATTTATGAAACTCCTATCCAGAAAAGGCCTTGCTTCCTCATTGCTCAAAAATTTTGACCATTTCACCCTCCTCCTTCTATCTGCTCCAATTCCCTCACACTGGTACTCCCCAAACACAGCAGTCCTGCAAATTCGCACACACATCATAACTTGTAACGTACACGGAAACTAAAACTTGTTATAAGAACAAGGACCTAGAATGGGTTTAAGTGTTTAACCCTTAAAAATTTTAACATATGGAAGATGTATATATGTATTGAACAAAGCAATAGATACAGTAGCCAACAACAAAGGTTGATCCAACTAGTAAAGAGGTTGGCTTATAACTATGAGCCCTAGACCCAACTCACCAAATTTTTTCTTGTACCAAAAAAACAACGGCAATAGATAAGGTGTTAGCATAAAATTTTGGTGAGATGTGATTAGCGTTATACATTTGTCTAGAAGTGTGGTTCCAGTCAGTCCAGCCTTCAGGGATGATGATATCATCCATATAGCAGAGAGAGTAGATGATTCTGGAATGGTCACCCCAGGCTCTGCCAAGGTACACACTGCCAGTGCCCGTAATAGAGCAATTCACAAAGGAGAAGCCTGTGTCTTCATTTTCTGCATCCCTGTGATGTGCTGCTATTGCTCCATATGTCTCTGCTACTGAATGAAGATCACAGTTCTGCTCAATAAACCCAATATTATTATGCTATTCATATTCCTCACCACTTTTCTTAATACTGGATTCAGTTAAAATCTATCATGACTAAAGATTTATCAGAACAGTGAATAGTTTTCTATATTGAAAGAAGATGAACTAATCAGTTTCTGGTTAAATCCATGCAAAAGCAGGTAAAGAAGTCAATTTCATTAAAACATAGTCTTGAAAAGGTTACTAGCTAGTTCTTTTATGAGTAATTTTATCTGAATTAAAAGCTTTATGCTTTAAATGAAAAGTAAAGAGTGTGAAACCTGATAGAGTGATTTTGAATTGCCAAATATGAAATCAATTTTGCCTTGGATTTGACACTGATAGAAATAATGAGTTCCTGTGTTGTCCAACAGTGAGTCTTGTTCCCCTTTGATCCTCACCCGATAAAACATGGCCCTTTCACTGTCCACCCTCAGTGCCACTCCTTGCATCCCATCTCCTCCGCTCACCGCCTCTACCGAATTCTACAACCAACCACAAAAATTTATAGAAAGTCGTACTTGTTTGTATTTGTATCATGTCAAGAATAGCACTCCCTCCCGTGTATAAGGCACCTCTAACCACCTTATCAAAACTAAGTAGAGATGGTTAAGTCATTAACTTTGTTTGAAAGTGAAAAATAAATAAATAATAATAATAATGCAAATTTACCCATTTAGTACTATGAATTATATCCAAGAAGTTATAGAGGTTGCAATTAGTAAGATTTTAAACATGGGAAATTTTGGAAAAATGTAAGTAATACCCCGTTTGGTGACTTATACAACATGGACCATCTATTTCTTCTAGAAGTTGCCTCATAATAAGAACCAGAAAAAGTATTTCTTATCAGTTTGTACAAAGTGCAAGCCTGCATTCTATTTGTGCCTAATAATAGGTGGATGCTCAAGCACTGCACAAAAAATTTGATCATTGAGTCATACTGTTTTGAGATTCTTAATGAAAATTATCACTTTTTAGCCATATATACCTCAAAGGTGAGCCTCGTTGCACAGAAATAATCAGATTCTACAGTTACAGTTGCAGAATCATAGGTCCCAATTTCTTGTCCATCAAAACCTATGTCCGATGATTTGCTGTTCCACGTAATAACTGCACTCTCTCTTTCATTTCGTCCTCCTATCATCGACACATATCCCTTCGTTCTTGGCACATACACTTTCTCTCTGCAACAAAGATCAGGTTTTCAGATACACGGCAAGAAACAACACAAGACAATACTGAATGTGTGTGTGTGTGTGTGGACCTGTAAATTCCTGGGTATATGCAAATTTTCATTCTTTCTGGGTTGTTATCAGGAACCATATCCACAGCTCCTTGTACAGTCCTAGAATGTCCTCTGCCATGCTGGTCAACGACAATAACTCGATCACCTGCAATGGGGTCCCAGGGGAATCTCTGTTCATCAACCGAAAAATCTTTCCAGCTAATGTAATTACTGACTTGGTTTTGGTTGAAGGATAAGAGAACTTGTGCTAAATTCAACTGAACACAAACCCAGAAAACCAAGATTGAAACTTCAGATAACCCCATTCTCTGAAACTCAGTGTAGGAGAAGAAAAAGGTTGAAATCAAACACTCATGTTCGAGAAGAACACAGTAAAAAAAAAACAGAGAGAGAGAGATGAAGTAACGGTTATTATTATGGCTGAAACGTGGGGGAGCTTGTTGAAATAAATAAGAGAGCGTATGCTTATGAATGTTATAAAAATATGTACACTAATTTTTCTTTTCTTTTTTAGTTTAGTTGTAGAACGTGAAGAGAAAGAAATTCTTACATACACCATGTTTATGACTCCCTCTCTCACACACACTCGATGTTAGAAGCAGTGAAGTGTAGAGAAGATGGAGCAGTTATAATTCAATTTAATTGAAATTAAATTGAGTTGTAACTGTCACCCAATGATTATCGTTTGGTACAAAACAAGACATTAAATTCGGGTTATATAGTGGTTATGTCCTTTGGACAGTTTGATTTTGAGATATTCCCTCCAGTTTCTTGACTATAACTGTAACAAAGCAACACTTTCTTGCATGAGAGGAAAGATAATAATGCTATATTTTTTCCAATGGCCTTGTAATTTAATGATATGAGAGAAGCTTGTTGGTTCGATCTTTATTTTATTTTATTTTTTTTTAAAAAGGAATAGTGCTATTATTAGTGTTAGTGTTAGAAGCTACCATATAATTTCAAAGTCTCCTTTGATGCAGCCGACAGGCAAAAACAATGAAAGAAGCTGAATTGGTCATCAAAGTCTTCATCAAGTGAAGATAACTTTTCAGCTATTCGTAACTAACATTATTTTTTATCAATGCCCAAGGGTCAATCAATAAATTAATGTTTTTCTAGGTAGTGTTTTACTTGCCCCTCAAATTATATATATAATAGTCCTGATCTTAATTATAGAATAATATCTGGAAGTTGGTTTTAGTTTTAATTATAAGACAACATTCTAATTTTTATTAATTTTTTTTCTAAAATGCCTCTATTAATACTTTCTCAATAATAATTTAATAATACACATATATATTATATAAAGTAAATAATGCTTGAAAGTCATTAATATCACATGCACTTATATATCTTTCCCATAGCACCTTTAATACTTCTTCCACAATAATTAATTTAATAATACATTTATATTCTGTTAAGTGAAAGATTCAACTTTCCTTTTTTACTCAAATTCTCTTTTAAACGTTGAAGGGCTATAAGGTTAATTTAATCGAGATGAACATTATTAATTATTTTACAGGCATTATTAAATTTGAGATAAATCGCTATATATACTAATTACATTTGCATAGATTTCACAATCATCTATGGACATTTACTTTAACATGGCAAGTGGGCCAAAATGAATGATAAGGAAAGATACAAGATACCTCTCCAATTATTCATGGTTCAGTTTGGATCACACGATACAAGTAAGTTAGGAAAAGGGTTAAGCGGGAAAAAATTTCAGGAAAGGTTAGATTTAATTTATATAAGGGTATTTTAGAAAATGAGTAAAATTAACTAATTTAACTTCTATCCTTAATCCTTCCAAAATCAATTAAATATGTCCTACAATTAGGACCGGAGATAGTACTTTTTTAAAAAAATTATCACGTTATTTTTTGTTCAAGGTTCATAGTTGCCTCTCCCAATATAAGTGTCTCATCTGAGACTCCAACTTTACTTTGGTCATATACTACCTCCGGTCCTAATTATAAGAGCTAGTTGATTTTCTTTGGAGAGATTAAGGAAGTTAACTAAGTTACTTAATCATTTCATTTGTTGTGTATTCTTAGATTATATATTAGTTTATTAATTAAATTAATTAGTTTGAAGAAAAAAATAAAAATAAAAATACTCTAAAGTAATTTAATTAGCTTCCTTAATCTCTCCAAAAAAATTAACTAGCTCTTATAATTAGGACCGGAGGGAATATATGATATACTTTGAAACATTCTAAATATGTCTTTTAAAAAAAAAAGTTCAATTACTTTAAATAAAAATCACCTCTATACCATTGAATATCCATTTTTCTCAAATATCCCTATTAAAGGTTATGCGAGTCAACAAATACACATAGAGAGAGAGAGCGCGCGCAACAATGATTAATATTTTATTCATTAATTATTATGGGTAAATTTAAAAAGAAAATCAATTTGAAACACATCTAATAAGAAATTAATCTTAAGCAATTTTCTTAATACGTGTCAGGTAGGCAATTATGAGGGATAATAAGGAGGGGGGGGGGGGACTTAAGAGATTTGCTTACTTAAAATATGGATATTCATCAATGTCCCAATCCCCAAATTATTAAAATAAGAGTTAAGTAGTAAATTCGTCCCGAAATATAGGCCCAATAGCAATGTTGCCTTGAAAGTTTTTTTTGTCTTAATGTTGCCCCGAAAGTTTCAAAACTTTACAATGTTGCCTTATCTGTTTTAAAACTAACGTTGATTGTAAAAAAAAGAAAGAAAAAAAAAGACATTAACCGTTAACTTTTTAACAGAAATAGGTAATATTGCTATATTTTGAAATTTCTAAGAAAAAATTGAGACAATAAAAATTGGCTCCCCAGAAAAAATTTCTATGACAGATTTGCTATTTAACCCTTAAATTTGTTTTTTCTAAAAAACTTAAAATAAGAGGGCTAAGAACCCAAATTACAAACAGAAATCATTACACAGTAAGGAAAATAAATACTAAACACTCTCGGTTAACCCAAGGTCTTAAACAAAAAGGGCATTCATCAAACATAGAAGAACTAGAAATATCCATCTTGGCTAGCTCATCAGCAACCCTATTAGAGAAATGAATACGATTAGTAACAATCATTTGGACCTCCCAACCACGGTCTAAAAGTTGCTTGATTTCCGAAAGCACCAGACTGCCAGTGTTAAAGGAAGAATTAAGTATTAACATCACAACTTCCTCAGCATCTGATTCTAAAACAATCCTCTTCAAACCCAGATCCCAAGCTAAATGGAGAGCTTCAAACATTGCCCACTCCTCTACCATCTGAGCACTACAACAGCCTAACTTCTTGTAGAACTAAACCCTAAACCTTTTTTTTTTTTGCTAAAAAATTTTTAGGAAAGGGACTGGGCTTACCCACAGTCCAATGACAGAGCGCTTGGAGTCCAGTCCACAGGGGATACTGGTCAGAGAGTACACATGCCTCCACCTCTACCAGCGTTACCACTACTTCCTAGACCCCTAGGATGCCTCCTCCAGCGTCTTAACCAACGTAGGGATCGAACCCCCTCTCTAAAGGTGAGGAAAACCGACCCCCACGCCAGTTGAATCCAAGAACGAGGGGTCTCTTAAAATTTTAATACACCTCCATTTGTGTGATAAATTATTTTTTTAAAAAAAGACATTTGTGTGATAATTCAACCTATACTTCCTACTGCTAGACGGATTGGGCCTTATGAAGCAATTTATTCACATTTCTTTTTTGGTACAAATCCATATTGTGTTTTTGAAGACAGTCAATAAATGGACTATTTTAAGCCCATGTAGATGGGCTTGACCTCTGTTGACCTGTTTGAAGATACGTTTTTTAAAAGGGAAAAAGAAAAACACGAATGGGTGTAAAATGTAAATATTCATAGTTTGACGCCTACACAATTTTCAGAACTTTGGTTTCTAAAAATATAGTATCTTTTAAAAAATAATAATAATAATAATAACTTCATCTTAATATATTTTTCAACAACCTAAAACTTCATGACCAAGATAATTACCAAAAAATAGTTTTAAATGCTCATTGCTGCTAAGAAAATGTTATAAAGACAAATTATGGATTAACCTTTTTTTTTATAAAAAAAATGCCATGTGCAGCCAAGCAAGATCGTATTGAAGGAGTTACTATTTTAATGAGTAGTATATCTTTGAGATAATTTCATTATAACTTTCATTGAATATATCTTTGGTTTCAAATCTTCTTGCATTTTTGTTTTAGGTAAGAGTTATAGTGTTGGAGTCTAACCATTTGAACTTCTTGGCAGTTGCTAAATCTAATAATTGATTTGGTTTTCAAAATCATTTACTTCTTAAAAAGCCTGGTAGAAAGGGAAAAAGCATAGTGAGAGTAAAATGAGATGTTTGAGTTAGCTTTTTTTTTTTTTTAATGGGTTTTTAGGCTAAAAGCTACTTTTAAGAAGAAGTCTCTAAGACATGTTTTTCACAGTGCAGATGAGTTTCTATCATTGTTAATCAAAACATAAATCATATTTACAATATGACTTTTGTCCTATCTTAAGTTTGCAAAAGTTATATTGGAAAAGTCACTTCTCTCACTACTAATCCAAACAGAATCAATTTACTGTTGCATGCACTAAAGATAATAGGGTTAAGAGACAATTTTACCCTGACCATTATCCAATCAATTTTGATTGTTAATTGTCAAATATGTCAAGATAACAATCAACATCTTATCCACATCATTTTTGTTAAAGTATAAATTTACACCAGAAGTCTATATGTCATCCACTTTATCTTTTTTCAAAATTATATTCTGGAATTTTCAGAGTAAATTTACATCTTAACAAGAATGATGTGGATAACATATGGACTATTATCTCAACATATTTATTCAACTAACGATCATATTAAATAGGATAACAGACAGAGCATTGCTCAATTTTCTTACACTTCTGGAATAAAATTGCACCCCAAAAAACTTTCGGGGCAAACCCCCTAATCCTAAATAATATATGTATTGTTGTCTTCAACCACCTCTACTCAAAGATATGATATTCTTGACAGAAGACGAGGGGCTCAAGGTTTGTTATAAGTTGCTTTTAATCCAACCTATAGTGGAAATATAATAATGTAACTCAAAACCTAGTGTTATGTGAGATATGAATCTATCAAGTAATACATTCAAGTTAAACTAAATTTTCATATGCATACAGGTACAGCTTTTTGAAAGTGATAAATCCCCCAAAATTCCCCGTTTATCCTTCTTTCTCATCTTGTTTATCATTTGAAATGACGGTGCACCTTTTTGAATGATATAGATTTGATTTCAAAAATTCATAACTTACTCCCTCAACTCCAATAAGAAAAGAAACTTTTCATTTGCCATTGAAAAATTAACAATCTTCAAGAAAACTAAGAATATGAAAAACAATATATTGTTTCCAACCCATCCACTCTTTAAATTTATTTAGTTAAGCATATTTAGGGAATCACCAACCTTCTACATCGACTTGAATTGTCTCAGAAGCAGACATCTCAGTATCCCTCCATTTCGGCCGTTTAATTTTTGATCCAACCGCGTAGAGAGGGACACGTTATATATTTCAAAAATTTCATATTTACCGCATGCGGTATTTTAAAAAGTATGATGTGTCCCTTTCTACGCGGTTGGATCAAATATTGGACGGTCGAGATTGAGAGATACTGAGGGATGAGAAGGAACCTTCTACATTAAGTTTTAGTCATGGGGTCGTTAAAATTCTTCTTTACAATTAAGGTAAATATATTTCAAATAGATATACAATAAAACCAATCATGTATGTTTTAGGCGTTTTATTTTCATTTTCTTTATACATCAATTTTATTATTTGAAAAAAAATAGTTTTTTTTTTTTTAACAAATAAGGTCGTTTTCATGGTTCGTTTGATCATAATAATACTGCAATGCGACAAATATTATTTAATTACATGGCCAGTAATGGAAGTATTATATATATTTAACATAATCAAACGAATATCCAAGCAATATAATATAACAATCCACGATTTTGATTCTGTGTGTGAGTTGTTTGTTTAAATTTTTTTTAAAATTGATATGGAGTTTGAAACAGCATTATTCTGAAGCTGTGATAACTTGTATAATAATATAACCTCGTCTTACAAAATTTGTGTATTATGTACCCCTCCGGTCTTAATTATAAGAGTTAGTTGACTTTTTTGGAGAGATTAAGGAAGCTAACTAAATTACTGTAAAGTATTTTTATTTTTATTTTTTTCTTCAAATTAATTAATTTAACAAATAAAATAATATATAATCCAAGGATATACAACATATGAAATGATTAAGTAACTTATTTAGCTTCCTTAATCTATCCAAAGAAAGTCAACTAGCTCTTATAATTAG
The DNA here is from genome assembly GCA_034222035.1 of Acacia crassicarpa. NCBI lineage: Eukaryota > Viridiplantae > Streptophyta > Magnoliopsida > Fabales > Fabaceae > Acacia > Acacia crassicarpa. The sequence continues at coordinate 17,797,897 of JAWXYG010000004.1, read as the reverse complement.
GACCGGAGGTAGTATTGATGTTGATATATTAATGATACATGATATTTGAAATTACTAAAAATATGACATCTGTGATTCGTGGAGATCGCAGAGTTTTTTGCATTTTAATCTTGACTTAATAAAACCTTCTTTTGGAAATTACAGTATAGTCCCAAATTTAAAAAATTACAGTTTAGTTCCGAATTTTGAAAAGTACAATTTAATCCCGAATTTTTAAAATGACAGTTTAGTCCTTCAAATTTCAAAATGATAGATTGGTCTGACAAGGTTTTAGGAAATGTTTGGTTTTACTTTGTGATGATATTTTATATAAATTAAATAAAGGTTTATTTTAATACACTTTATTTTTGTTGAATATAATTATCATAACGACTGTATTTGTAATAGGAAAAATTTGAAAGATATCTTCCATGTTTAAACTTTAACAAAGAAAGTCATTTTCATGGTTCGTTTGATCATAATAAAACTGCAACGCGACAAATATTATTTAATTAAATGGCCAGCAATTGAAGTATTTTATATATTTAACATAAATCAAACGAATATCTGAGCAATACAATAATACAATCCACGATTTTGCTTCTCTCTGTGAGTGAGTTTGTTTGTCTAATATTTTTTAAATGATGTGGAGTTTGCTTGTCCAAACAACAATACATTATTCTGACGCTGTGGGTTTTTGCTTTCTTTTATCTCCATCCATGAGTCAGATAATATAACCTGGTCTTACATAATTTGTGTATTATATATAATGATATTTAAAATTACTAAAAATATAATAATATACATCCTGCTTGTGAAACCATTTGTTAATTTCTTCCTCGTGATTCGTGGAGATCATTGAAAATGTTCATTGCATTTTAATCTAGGCTTAAATTACACCCTTTGAATTTTGGGTCGATTATATATAATACCCTGACATTTTAAAGTTTAAATTTAACCCCCCTATTTAACACCGTGTCATTAACTAACCATTATTATATTAACGAAAATTGCCACGCGAGATTAACCAATGACACATGGCATCAATGCGACACATGTAAATTTTTAATCTTATAAAACCCCCTTAATTTTAACCTACTTCAGATAATAAGTCCCTAAATTTTCATCCATTACAAATAAGTTTAACCCTTTGAATTTTGAAAATTTAAATTTAACTCCCTTAAAATTGATTTATGATATTAGACCCATTTTTCTTACTTTTATCATTTTAATAAATTTATTAAGATTTTTACTATGATTTGTCAATTAAAATAGATTTTTTGTATGAAAAAAACTAGAAGAATACAACTTAAAAAATATAAAGATAAAAATTTCATATCATTTGTATAACATTTACTTATTTTCTTAGGATAATTAAGCACTGATAATTTAAAAATAACTTCATTTGTGTTACATGTATTCTTGAGATAATTGAGCATTGATAATTTAATATTACATTTGTGCTATAAGATATGTTAATTTGATGTGGCAATTTCTGTTTAAAAAATAATAATCAATTAACAGCAAGGTGTTAATAATTAAAAAAATAAAGAACAAGGGTTAAATTAAACTTTAAAATGTCAAGGGGTTATAAGCAACTAACCCAAAATTTAGGGATGTTATTGTATCCAAAGATTAAAATGCAATCATGTTTTGTTAACGTTTAATTATATAGTTATCACTTAAATTTGATGAGTCATTATTTTCCTTTAGATGAGACAAAGGATATTAACATTGAAGAACTAAAAATGCACTTTTGAAACTTAAAAGACTAAAATAACATTTGATGTAAATATAAATGACCAAACTTTTTTTGTTTTTTTGACAAAGACCAAACTTATACTTTAACATTGATCTTTTGAAGTTTGAAGTGAATCTAATATATAAAATGTGGCAAAAAAAATAATTATTAATAAAATATATGTATATATGAACACTGCTCTCTCCTCTTCTAAACATAAGGTTTTGTATTAATTTTGAGAATGAGAAAAAAATAAAGATAACGATTATTTGTATATACAAGATTTGTGACATTTCTTAAAAAAATTCATCATTAGAATTTAACGTGTAGAGATAAAAATACTACTTCCCTCCCTATACACTACCAAAAAAAAAAAAACCTTAAATTACCAATGGAATTAGGGATGAAATAATTCCTTCATAAATTAATTTCCGATGGAATTTTTTCTGTCGGTAATCCGAGGTTTTTTTATAGTGATATATAAACATGTTTCAACCTAATCGAGATTCTTAAAAAAAACAGTTAAAAGTAGTTAAATGTAATAACTATATAGGAAATTTAAATTTTTCCAAAAACGCCCCTGTTTATGAATGGGTGAGAGAGAGTAATAATAAGAAAATGATGAAATAAAATGCATGTAGTGTAATAATTAATTGAGGGAAAAATAAGAAAAAAATGTATTTATTATTGAAACAAACTCAACAGAGATATTACATTTAGAGAGCAGCCTATTAGGACAAAAAGCTCTCATATATAGGAAGGAGGGAGCATTCTATAAGATGAAATCATGCAAAACTTGGTGGAAAAGTGGAATATATAGGAGTGTTAACAAAATTGGTGAGAGATAGTTGAAGCAAGAAAAAATATTCAGGAGCTTGTGGCTTTCCAACAGTTCTCACAGTGCAAATTAAAGAAAGGTCCCTCCAGCAATGGGGAGCAATCGCAGAGCAACAAATCCCATTAATTTCAACCTTCCTCTCCCGCTTCCAGCAGAAATTCTCCGATATATTCTTATTTCTAAAAAATTCCTAACCATTCTTCGTCCAAAACATGCTCCTCACACTTGATTTTGGTGCGTATTCTGAAATATGGAAGCAAATCCTCATATGATCTGTTTTAATTTTCTCATTATTTCTCATGAGACCATCCGGGTCGTTAGTTGGGAAGATGAGAGAAAGTTCAAGTAATATTGTGACTTTTCAGATTGATTACACGAATATCATTTAAAAATTATGAGGTATGATGAAAAAAAGATGATGAGAGAAATTTGACCTCTGCAATATTGATGTTAAAGACAAAATATAACACATAACGTACTAGATCAAGCTAGACGGCGGACAATGAAGAAGATGTTTAAGACATGATTAATAGTGCTTGTTAAAAAAAATTTTTTGGCGGTGTTAGCATTTATTTAACACTCCCTCCGGTCCTAAATATAAGACAAATTTTATAGTGCATAGTGCAAATTATACTACAAACCTTGTCCTATATTTGGGACTAGAGGTATTAGTAGGGTCTAAAGGTGCCAAGTTAAAGGACCCAATACAAAGGAAAAAAAGTTTAGGGACCTAATTTAGAATCCAAAAAAATTATAAGGACTTTCAGATTAATTTTTCCTATTATTTATCTGGACATGACTTAAATGTTAGGAGTTTATATACATAATTACATATAACTCAAGGTTTAATTAGTTATATGGAAAAAAAAAATACAGTTTTAAAAGTATAAAACTGATTGTATAAAGTTATTTGTATAGATTTTAAAGTTTGAAAAGGTTTTTGGTGGGGAAGTATTAAGTTTTAAAGATTTAAGAGGGTTTTTTTTTTTTTTACATGATTTAAATTGTAAACTTTTATGTAATTTAGCTACAAGGGTACTATGAGAGCAAAGGAGAAAACAAAAAAAAAAATATCATCTTATATTTAAGATTAATCCAAAACTCTCAATACAATAACTCATACTTAGGACCAATAAATATTTCTTGATGGAAAAAAAATTCAAAACGTAAAATTATAAAAAGAGTTAAGATGCAAATTTACTCCTAGTAATATTTAGAGTTTGGAAATTGAGCTGAGCCTATCGGCCGACCCATTTAAGCCCTGATCTTCGAAGGCCGATCTTGAAAATTAGAAGAGTTAAATGAAATTGACTCAGCATGGTCCTACAGGGCCTTGGGCTTAAAAGGATTGACCCTGCAAGACCTCGAGTCATCCCGTTAAGCCCTTTTGTTTTTTTTTGCTTGAAAAAAAAATACTTAGAATACTTAGACTTGGAAGTTGAGAAGTGAAAACTCTAAATTTCAATCTTGGTTTCTCTTTCTTTTTCTCTTTCGTAAATCTCACTCACACACGATTCACTCACAGACTTAAAACATAATCAAATGTCTTTGAAATTGATAGTAGTGAGGAAGAAAATGATAATAATAGTTATCATATTAATGTTACTTAGTGGTATGCTTCTTGTATTTTATATAAATTATTTGTGGATAATAGTTTACTTTTGATGTACGAATTAGTAAACGTGTTTATTTGTTAGATGATTCGTGTTGTTTGGATATTAATATTAACAACATTTATTTGATAAATTGGAATTTTAATTGTTGTGATTTACTAATTATATTTCTTTAAAAACATGTAAGAAAAATAGTTAAAATTGGAAATAGTAACTTCCCGACTTTGTAGGACTGGCCCTAGCTTTGATGCTCTTAGATGGTACTTAAAAAATAGATATTTTTCTTTTCAAGTTCTGTTGAGCCGAGTCAACCTGATTCCCAACTTTAATAATATTACCCCAAAAAAAATTTAGGATAAATTTATACGCGTACTATACCCGTTATAAAAATGAAAGCAAAGTGCCCTAAATTTACATAGAGAAGGGCCACTTTCCTGTGAGCCCTATATAACGCACCCATATCCCTACCGCTCGAACTCAATCCTCGCATCTTTCTTGTCCACCAAAAAGTTTCAATCTTTGCACGCAACTCTTCTTCTTTTCTTATTCTTCCTGCTTCTTCCTCATCAGATATAGCAGACTAGGATCTACAATTTCATGGCTGCTTGTTCCGATGCTTCAATGGCAGGAATCATCAAAACCCACCAAGCATTCCCGAAAAAGCCAAGCGGCCTCCAATTTGACGATAAGTCGAGCGACTCGCTGAAATTTTGCCGACCCCCCTGCTCCGATCGTGTCTCCCCCGTGCCCAGTTGCAGAACCCAATCCAGAACCCAAAACAACCACCTCAAGGTTCTCGAGAAAGTCGACCAGAACGACGGCGAAGAGGAAGTGGAAGAAAAAGAACAAGAACAGGCAGATGATGTATGGCTGAAGCTGCGACACGAAGCAGAATTATATGTACTTGAGGAACCCATATTGTCCACGTACTATTACAGCTCTATTCTCTCTCACGAATCACTGGAAAACGCGTTGGCCAATCACCTCGCTCTGAATTTGTGTAATGCGTGTCTCCCAAGTGAAACCCTAAACGAAATCTTCCTGGGGGTCTTCAGAGAACATGAAGAAATCATGGTTTCAGTGAAAAATGATGTCAGAGCAGTGGTGGAAAGAGACCCAGCTTGCATAAGCTATGTTCATGGCTTCTTGAACTACAAAGGCTTTCAGGCATGTCAAGCACACAGAGTAGCTCACCAATTATGGTTACAAGGCAGAAATGTCTTGGCAATTTTGATTCAAAACAGGGTTTCTGAGATTTTCGCAGTAGATATACACCCAGGAGCCAAAATGGGAAGTGGGATTTTGCTGGATCATGCTACTGGTTTTGTGGCTGGAGAAACTGCCGTGATTGGTAACAATGTGTCAATTTTGCATAATGTGACATTAGGAGGAACTGGTAAGGCTTCTGGGGATAGACATCCTAAGATTGGTGATGGTGTTCTTATAGGTGCCGGGACATGTATTTTAGGAAATATTAAGGTTGGTGATGGTGCTAAGATTGGTGCTGGTTCTGTTGTGCTTAAGGATGTTCCTCCTAGGACCACCGCTGTTGGGAATCCGGCGAGGTTGGTCGGAGGTAGAGACAATCCTACTATGCTTCATAATATTCCTAGCTTCACCATGGACCATACTTCTCATATGTCTGACTGGTCTGACTATGTTATCTAAGTGTATCCCGGAGGCTAAATTATGAAGCACTGGTACTATAATACTTAGGACTTGTGGTTAGAGGAGGTATGTATGTGTTTCTTCAATATGAAGAAGACATGAGAGAGGTCTTCCATGCTGTTAGCAGGTCTGAGAGCATTCAGATGAGACCCAGTTGTGTCCTTTTCAGTGTATGTTTGAACTGATATTTTAACGAGACAAAATTTTGTGTATGTCTTGTCTTTTTTTTTTTTTTTTTTTTTTTTTTGCGTTTGATTGAGTTGGTTGTAGTAGTGTTTTGGGGGGTATTATGGTATCTAGCTTATGATGTTCTTGTTGAAAAGTAGACATCCAAAACAAAAAAAAAAAAAACCAGTGATCAGAAGTTATAAAGACAACACATTTGGTAGGGCTTCTTTGGATGAATCTGGTATAACCATGCGTCCATATTCATCGAACACTGATTGGAAGGCCATGGTATAATCTGGTATAATCATTTCTGTCTTTAAGCTTGTCCTTTAGATAAAAATCTATTCGCTGTCCCCCACTGTTATCAGCTCCAAGATTCTTTTTTTTTTGGCAGGAGCAAACTTTTTTTGTTTTTTCGAAAAATGACAATTTCTGACATGGGGAGACCATTGTTTGTATTAAAATATAAAGAAGTCGTTCCTTTCCAATATAATATTAAAAAATTGGCCCATATATCTTCCAGCTGTAATAGATTATGTTTTGTGCATTCAATATGCTCCTCTTTCCATAATCATCACATTGTGATCCAAGAATAAGACCCTGCACATTTCTGAATTGCTAAGTCCGGCCCAAGGTGTGTGAGTATTTAACTATTTATATGCATGTTGGCATATTCTTTTTTTAAAACACTGAATTTACTGAAGTTTTAATCTTCATAGCTTTTCCATCATCAAAATTAAAAGGCAGCAGAGGTTAAGCCAAAAATAAACCTTGCTGGAGAACATATATACAAACAACCTGATATTTAAAAAGCAGAGGGTTGAAAACAACCTTCTCGCATATATGGGTAATGATGTGTATCTCTGTTATCCAACTTAGTAGGAATTTTATGTATTAGATGAGGACCCCTAACCCAATAATTAAAAGTTAGATTAGATTTTGACTAATTTGGGTTGAATTGAGTAAATTTTTAAGCTTATAGAACTCTGACAAATTTTTATACAATTACATGTCAAAGACTTAAAACTAGAGCAATAATTTAGTACGTACAACCTCCTACCAACTAATATATGTATTTTGTTGCGTGAGAATTTTGATCACATCTACATGTGATTGGTTATGTGAGAACATGTGCAGAGGTAAAATGAATAGGCTAATTTTCATATTAAGGGTATTTTTTGCTGATCATTACTGTTACGGACCGGCCCAACGGCTCAAATCCATGCTACGGCCCAACTGAATTAGGAAGCATAGCCGATATATCGGCAGGATCCTAACAAGGCGAAATCTATCCTAACCGTTATCCCGAAATACTCGCCACTAATATCTCGGACCCGGATCTTGCACACCCTGGGTATCTCGCCGGACAGGGATTTCCGCCTCGGACACCTCTATAAATGCAAAGGAAGACCAACCAAGCGCACACGTTCTAACTTATGCCCTCTTTACGTTCTGTCACACAGAGCACACACACCACCCCCCTCTAGCCTCACGCCTCCAAGTTTACTGTAAACTACGTGGACTTTGATCCCTTCAAAGGGTACGTAGGCTCTAGGCTTGACACCTAGTCAAGTCCAATAAAGTCATGTTCCCAAGAACATAACAACTACCTTTCTTTTTCCGATGACGAATGCAAACTTAACGCTTGAAATACAAAAGACATGAGATTACACCTCCCCTACATATTGACAAATCAAAATAAATATATCCTTGTAGCGTATAGTGACTTCTGGCATCAGGGACCTTGACCCCGACCTCATGAGCTTCCTTTGCTAGTATGTCTGCACATTCTATAGCTTTTTTGCAACAGTGGAACAATTCAATGGTCCGACACTTATACATGAGATCTTGCGTTTCTTCAATCTCAGCTTGAAAAGGGTGATCAACGCTACTATCCCTAATTAGCATGTTAATAGAAAACATAATATTTACTAGGATTAATCAATTCCTTCCATACCTGCTTCGCTCTCTTGTAATCTCTCAAACAATGTGTAACGCTCTCCTCATATGTAACACCCCGTTTTTCTAAAGCGTTTTCGAAATAATTGATCAGAGTAGAGCATCGGAATAAGTTTAAAAGAGCGAGTAACTGATGATTGTATAAAAAATATTAACCATGGTTGGTTATAGTAGTGGTACATTCATCCCAATAATTCAAAATATTATATAATCAAAAACAAAAACACTCCAGCCAGATCTTCACACGGGCTGCTTACTCCTGTCGTCGGCCCTCGGTCCTCCAGACCCTGAAGCTATATTAGGAGCTGAGGTTCAATTACCATTGAACCTCAGGTAACAGTTAACCTCATGCTTATGTATGACAAGATATGTATGACAGATATTCATTCAGCAACAAGCAACAATACATATCACATGTAAAGTCATCTATGTAAACAGTACACATCGCATGCACAATCATCTATGATATTAGTACACATCACATGTACATCCATCTGTGTTATCAGTACACATCATATGTACAACCACCTGTGTTATCAGTACACATCACATGTACAATTATCTATGTTATCAGCACATATCGCATGTACAAACATTTATGTTAACAGTATACATCACATGTACAATCATCTATCACAAATATAAGCATATCATAAGCATCAGAGTTAGTGTTACGGTACGCGAACGTACCTGGATTGATAATTTCGTATGTAATTGATCGGGCAGCGTTCTTTCGGTCAGCCTATCATAGCAATATCGTCCTATTAATTTAAAGAATAATATCCTAAAAGATACTTTTGGCCACCACTGAATATTCTACCCTTGATATATTAAACCATTATTTTATTTCTTCAAAATTTCGTGGAAAAATGCTGGACAATATTGGGTAGAATTTTGCCTATCTTTGAAAAATTATAAATAATTCTAGAAAAATCGAAACGAAGATCTGTAAAAAGTTCCGGACTCCTTAGGATGTCTATTTTCCAGAAAAAATATCAGGCCTTGCCCAGAATTCAAAAATCATTCCCAGATTTCACGTGTTCATCCTCTGCCCAGAAATTCCAGCATTTTCGCAACATAAACTTTGAGAATTTCTTTCTCACTGTACAGAGCTCATTTCAACATGTTCTTTACATATTTGGAAAGCCCTATATGTCTCCTTTAACCATGAATTTTCCCAGAATTTTTCAATGACATTTACAACATGAACTATAAGCTTTTCTGTTACTAACTTAGAAATCGCCTAACCGACGAATTTCACCAGAACTTCGTTATTTCGGTGTTCTTCCACCAAGAACTTTGCTAAACCACTTTATTCATTAATTTTTCGAAATAAAATCATTTTTAAACTCAGAATATCATAAAAACAACTATATCTAGAAGATCTAAAGATCAAACTACTAAATAACTAAGAATTTAAGACTCAAAACTCAAGAACTTGCTTACCTAATGCTTGAACTCCTTCAAGCTTCTTCCAACCCTCTTTCACTCCTCTCAATATTCAGATGTTGCTTTGCTCTTGGTGTGAGAAATGAGGGAAGGCAAGGTCCCTATTTATAGGATTTTCAAGTCTTGGGGTTCAAGTAATGAATAGTGATTCTTCTCCTACAAGCTTTTGACCACATTTGACACATGTGGTTGAATTCTTCCTTGGCCTCCAAGACTCAATAAAAACCGTCCCCCTTCTGGATTTTTTTGTTTTAATTTTACTTTGGGCTTTATTGTTTTATTTGGCAATTGTTGGGTTACAAAAAAAATGGGTCCAATGGTGATTTATTGTGACAAAAAGCCCTTAATTAAATCCTTCTTGTTTACTATTTGATTTAGCTTAATTAGGTTTAGTTTGTAATAATTTAATTGATTACCAACTCAATTATGATCCTACTAAATCCAATTGTTTCAATTATTGATCCCTTGTTAAGATTTAATATAGAATTTAGCCAATATATTTCAAATTGTTTGTTAATATTTTGACATTAAATTAATTATGAATGTTAATTCAATTTAGATTAATTGTTGGTGTCCAATAATTATTTTTAGTGTCCTCTAATTATTTTAAACCTTTTCATACTCTTTTACGGCTTATTTTTGACAATATATGAGTTATATGTCAATATATCCTTAAGTGTAGATTTAATTATTCTTTAATTGTTGGAAATTCATTTAATTGATTTAGGGGTTTTTGTGGCATTTTACAATATTTTATGACCCCTAACAAAATTTAGGGAGTTGGATTTTGCCCTATTAAGTTCTACCGAAAACTTATTCAAGAGATAGATTAAATACAATACTATTTTGGAGACAACATACTCTCCTATTTTCAATAAGTCCTAATGGCCAAAATATCATGTTTAAAAGGAATACAAATCTTAGGGTATTATATCATATGAGCATACAAGTGGACACTCAGGTTGAGCACTACTTTAGTTTACTTATTTTTGTAGTGTTCGATAAGTGCCAATACATTCAAATTCCAGCAACTTGCCTTTTTTTTTCCCTCTAGTTTTGGAAGCTGTAGTTAAAAAGAATAATAAATGATGTCACTTAAAAGTTTAAGATATCAAACAATAAACAATAAATTGTTGGTTAAGGTCATAAATAAGATCACCAATTGAAAAGAAGAAGACATATTTAAATACGTGAACTAGTGAAAAGGAAGCCCTCGCTGGTAGAGGCGAAAACATTTTTTGCTATAAGCATTAAAAAAATTCATTTCATCAAATAATAATAATAATAGGTGTAAGACATTAATCAATTGGAGGACAACATTGGCATTTATTTAGGATAAGAATCAAAATTTCGAGAAGCAAGTTGAATGAAAGTGACAAGAAAAACTTAGTACCCATTCCTTTTTTAAATTAAATAAAAAAGTTTAAATTAAATGTCAAGATTAGGACAGAATGGTTTTGTAAATTGGATTCCTTATGCATTTATATATTTAAAGAAAAACCCAGAGAAGAAGAATAAAATCATAACCGATCAGTGGTTGTGGCTTTTTTATGTGGACCCATCACTTTTCATTTTTCTAACAAAAGAAAAATAAATCGGTCCATGTTTAGTAATTGCAATTTGTTGTGAAGATTCTGTTCTGCGGAATGGATCAATGAATACGAACCTGAACATTTTTGTGCAGGGACAACGGCAGATGGGTTGGGCCTATTATTTCTTTCTAAATTCAAAATCTTCTTCTTTTAAGGGGAAAAACATTTGTTAATAGCAATAAATAAATCAATAAAATTAATTTTTATTTTTTTATTTTTTTAAGAATAATTTTGATGAATTTAATTAATTAGAGGATTCTGTTTAGTTTAGGAAGTGAAAAGGCAGATTATATTTAATTAATAGCAAGAAGATTAATTATTTAATGCTTTAGACAGAGAATTTTTTATAAAAAATTTAAATCCAAATTTTTTTAAACTGTAGATCTGGTTGGGACCTAAAAATTAAACTAAATCCAAATGGAGTAAATAATGAAAAGTAATTTTACCACTTAAAAATGCTTTTATATATATATATATATATATATATATTGTATAAAAATTTTAGGAAAAGGGTTAGGGTCACTCACAATTCAATGGTAAAGCGAAATCTCTCTTCCTTCTAGGTGATACCGATGTTGCCAAGACAAGTTGTCTATTATCCTCAAACGTTAATCTAGACACTTAGGGTGTGCATGGTAACACTCCCAGAATGATTTTTTTCCTAATTTCTATGCCCCGGAACAAAAATGGATGGGAATTGTGTTTGGTAAATCCGGTTTTTTTTCTTGCTCTCGGGATGAACCGGTTTATTTTTTGTGCTAGGGAGTAAAAAAAAGAAGCCTTCTCTATTCTAGGGCAAAAAATCAGAATTTATTTTTCCCTCAATCGAAGCAGAAATTTACCCTTGTTCACTACCGCCGCCGCCGCCGTTGCCACTCCAACACCACCACTGCCCCACCGCCACCACCGTCATCACCACCACCGCCCCTGCCACCACCGCCACTGCCACCGCACTACCACCAGCGCCGCCGCCACCACCACCACTGTCACTGTCACCACCACCCCGCCTCAACCGCCACCGCCACCACCACCGCCACTGCCCCACCACTGCCACCGTCGCCACCATCGCTGTCGCCACTCCCACCACCGCCACCACCATCGCCTCCGCCACCCCCCGGCCGCCGCCACCGCCACCACCGCCACCGCCCCGCCACCGCCCCACCACCGCCACCGTCGCCACCATCACCGTCGCCACTCCCACCACCGCCGCCGCCGCCACCACCACCGCCACCGCCGTCGCCGTCGCCACCCCCGACGGCCCCACCACCACCGCCGCCACCACCACCACCACCGCCCCCACCACCACTGCCCCCCGCCATCGCCACCGCCACCGCCGCTACCGCCACATAAATAATTTTTTGAATATAAAAATTACATAAATAATTTTTTTAGGAAATTTAAATTTAAGTTTATTTGTAAAGTATAATAATTATATTAATTATTAAAGAAAAGGACAAAATGGTAAAAATAACTCATTAATCCTTTATCTTTTTCCCTTACTATTTTTTTAACTCCCAAACAAGAGCATGAAAAATGTGTTATCAAACGTAATTCTGATTCTCAGAGTAAAAATAAAATGGGTTAACAAACGTAATTCTAATTCTCAGAACTCTTCCAAAGCACAAAATCAGAAAAAACTGTTTCATCTCAAAAACAGTGCTGGGCAACATAATGGTTGCCATGCACACCCTTAGGAGCTAGAATGTCTTTTTATATATTTAACTTGGAACATAATGAACAAGGTTTTGAGTAACATTTGTAATTGGTTTTTAGTGGGCCCTACTTGAGCCCAATAACTCTGGGCTTATTTAGGAATTGGGTTCCCTTCCTATTTTACGTTTTTTTGCACCTAAAACAGTTTTGTAAAATAATTTTTTAGAACATGTTTTAGAAGCTTTTTTTTTTTAAAAAAAAATTGCTTAAATCTTGATTTTGAAAAAGATATCTAAAATGATGAAATGAAGGGTGCATGAAAATATAGTTTGCTTATTAGCATGATTGTGATTAATGAAAATACAATGTTGTTTCTTTACTTGTGCAAAACAAACAGTATATAACAACAAATCATTGTAAATATGTTCTAGTGTTTTTTCCATAATAACTTTAATTTTTATTTTATTTTTCAGAACATGTAAACAAAAATACATTTGCAAACTTTTCTGTTTTTTTTTTTCCTTCATATTTTAAAGCAAAACAATAGGTTCCGCGCGCGAAAGAATGTATCTTCTTCTTTCCTACTTTTCTTTACATCCACACACACACACACACAAAACACACAACAAAAACGTTTGTAACGTACACATTGCACAATTATGTAGGTTCCGTGCATTAATGTCACTCATAATACACCCAAAGTTGGTCCACTATAAATCCCCACGTGAATATAATGCACTTATAAACACCAAGTAGGTTGTGTCAAGATTCTCAAAGAGTTCTCTTGTTCTTACGAGTTGATTTTAATCTTGAATATAAAATTTATTTATTATATTTGTCAATTTTTTTTTAATTTACTTCTATTAATACTCCATTAACAATAATTAAATATGAGAGATTAAGGAAATTAAAGTAGATGATTATGATGTTTTAAAAAAACATGTTTTGTTAACTTACTTCCTTAATATAATTAAATTAAAAAAATAAGTTTTACTTTAATAACTAGATTAAGTAATAAATTAAGATTATGCAATTTTACCCCAAAAGTAATCACACAGAAATGTTGAGTATTTAAAAGTTTTTCAATGAACAATTTGCTTCTCATCATTAAAAGATTAACGTTAATCATTAACAACAATAAGTAAAATCAATATGTTTTATTTACTTCCAAGATAAAATTGTTTCTTAAAAAACTTACAAAAAGCTAGCACTACTCTGAGTGGTTGCTTCTAGAACCTTTTTTTTTTTGTAGTAGAAAAATTGGGATTTAAGTCCGTTGAAAACATCCATGAAACACCGTCCATCCCTTTTGATGTAGTAGATCAACCAAAAATGAATTATTAATTGAATGAAGTGGCAAGTGTGCAACCACTCTGGATTCTGTAGTGGCAAGGACAACCCTCTCAACAGTGTAGCTCCATACAAGGCGGATTACGAGTGGTTTTACTGCAGTAAAAACCCTAAACCTCTTAAGGAAATCCAGCGCCACATTCCGCTGAACCAACCACATGTTGGCATGCCATTTATCAAGTACAATGTATGGTAGTCCAACATGTATAAAGAGCTAACGAAGAAGAATGGAGGTGCTTGGGTAGAGGTAAGGTGTGGGAGCTTAAAAAAATCCGATTGAACATTAAATATATATATATATATATATATTTATAAATCCCACATGTCTTGTTTGGGTAAATTTTTAAAAATCTCGATCAGCTCCAATGAATCGTCATTTTAGCCTCTAATTGCATATGGAGCATAAATGACAATGGGGTTGCTTGTGAGGTTGGAAAATCCCGACGAAACTTTCACAACAAAGATATCTCCAATTTATCCTCTAATCTTTTCTCCAAAATTCTCTCCCAAATATTCCATACACAAATTTTACCTATTATTTATCAACCAAAGTAGTTCAAATAATATTATTTTAAATATTGTTCTGGCCATTACTTAGCATTAATTTTTAAATTATTTTAAATAATAAGAATTATATACTAGAAATAATATTTAAATATTCATGTCATTTATTAAATCACATCTGATAATAACTATTAAATATTTAATTATCATTATTATTAAATAAAATATGAAAACACAAACAACTTTATTGAAGAAATAAACTTGATTACATGATCTAGTGCAATCATAGCAAAATAATTAGCCAACATATTTATCAATTTATTTTTCTATTTAAATATTAAATCACGTGATAATGATAAATCTTGTAATATAATCTCTAAAATATACTCCCACATATATAATTTTTCTTTTGGATGTACACTTGTATATGCACATTGTGACCAAGGTTTATGCCATTTTTACTTTCAGCTTCATTTATTTCTTTTGTTAAATATAACTTTATAAAATTCATACCTTTTTGGTAACTATACGTCCATAAGTGCTTTAAATAAATGAAATCGAAACTTAATCACTAATCTTAAAGTCACTTATGAAAAAAAAAATCTAAATTAAAATTACGATTGACCAACATTACTTTTAAACAGTATCACTTATGCAAATCACAATTACAGTTGTCCGCCAATCCAAACTAATACTAAGAAAAGAAAACTGGATCCATCTTAGATGTAAATAATTTTATTTATTTTCTAAATATTTTCTAAAAAAAATAAATTTAGAACTTTCAATTCGAAACCATTAGATCATGATCTAATGGTTGATATTCTTCAATTGAGGGATCCAAACCCCTCAAAGAAGTTATATAAAATGGGGCCTTTTCATGAACAATATAGGGATTTTGACCAAAATAAAAACAAAACAAAAAATATTTACCAGATTAAAACACATCCCAAACTATTTTCCAAACTAGGGTTCACGCCACCGGTGGCGCAGGGGGGTCCCACGCCACGTCAGTGGCGTGAAACAGGTCCACGCCACCAAATGGCGCGGACCAATCACAGGCTCTGATTCAATATTTACAAAAAAAAAAAAAATTATATGTCAGTGGCGTGAACCTTGTTCACGCCACTGATGGCGTACCCTACCCTAGCGCCACTAACTGCATTACTTTGGTAAAATGTTTCCCATCTGCTTTAATCTGGTAAATATTTTTTTTTTGTTCTTATTTTGGTCAAAAACCCGAACAATATAACTAAGTTTTTTTAAAAAATAAAATAAAATAAAACTCAATGGTGTAATACAATTCAAATTAGGGGTGTTCCCGTGCCCGAAAAATTCCCGTCCCCATCGGTATCAGATTTCCTACAAAATGTTGGCTTTTTTCATAAACCCATCCCTTGAGTAGGAGACTATTGTTAATACCAAATTACAAAAGCAAATTATATATATATATATATATATATATATATATATATATATATATATATATATATATTTGTAGGTTCACCCACAATATAAGTGTAGGACGAAATCTCTCTTTCTCTCAGGTTATACTGATGTTGGGCAGGGCGAGCCATTTATTACCATTAGGCGTTTACTTAGGCACCTATGAGTTAAAATGCCTCCCCCAGTACCTTAACCAACTCCAGGATCGAACCTCTTCCTTTCAGTGAGAGTATTCAATCTCTTTACCAATTAATTACGAAAGCAAATTATCATGTGGGAAATCATTAGGGGCAATTGTAGGGTAACAAGCAGAAAACATATCTGTTCTAAATCTCTATTAATATAAATAAATAGGGGAGAACATTTACAAGTCTGGGTATGAATAAATTGGTTAAAACACTATGTATGTATTGTTGTCAAACTCGTGAGTTGACTCTCCGAATTTACCATTTTTATGTTTCTAGTTTACTAAATCGGGTCAAGTACCGGTAAACTTGTGACTGTTGTAAACTCAGTTAAATTTACGAGTTTATACAAAACTGTGTTAACTCACCCTTAAGCTTGTGTTAACTTTTTTTATTTGATCATGCTCAGCGGATTTATATGTAAGTTTTGTAGAAATTGCTTTGTTAAATATGATAAATTTTAAATATTGATGGATTTAATTTCAATTATTTGGATTTAAAATATATTTAAATCAAATAATTGTCATTTTTTTATATTTTAATTATTTTTTATACACTATTAATATCTATTTAATAGTGAAAATTAAACTTTTACAAGTTTATAATTCGAGTCCATAATACGAGTTTATGTTATTGTCACGAATTTACTTAAACTTGTAAGTTTGACAATATTGCTTGTATGAGATTTTGATCACATGGTGATACATTACAAATCCCTCTACAAACTTTATTGGATATTGTACGGAAAACTAATGTCATAATAGTTTAATCCAGATCTAACACTAACAAAAGCCTTCCTAAATAATTATGACGTACGGTTATGAAAAGAAGAAGAAAAGTCGTATGATGAGCATTTAACGCATGGGAACAAACGAAATTCTGGAATGAGTATTATATAGTTTAATGAGTCATATAAAACTTACCAATAAACAGAACTTGACAAAGACATTTAGGCAACAAGGGCCTTGGAAAACAAAATGATTCTAACTTGCGATGTTCCAAAAAGTGGTTGTTCACTCCTCCTCGTGTAAAAGCAGTCTCAAACACGAAGAAGATATTCTCCCCATCTTTCCCTTGCCCATCTCTATTTATTCTCATCTTGACTGTCAAAATCTTGATCCAAGGGTCCATAAATATTTTTGAAAAAACCGTCTGTGGTAAAACAAACCGCGCACGGTTTTTTCAAAAATATTTTTGAAAAGCTTGGATCAAGATTTCGACGACCACCATGGAAGATGGGCAGAGGCACACTGGGCAGAGATGGGCAGAGGCACACTAGGCAGAGAAACCAAACACATCTCAAACAAAGGTATAGTGCCAAATCAAAATTATTATTACAACAATTATATGTGTGTATGTACCTACATACATACACACTCACATACGTGTGTGTGATTTGAACACCCCCAATTCAAATAGTCAATGTCATCTATCCGAATGAATGAGGCTTGTTGTTTAGAGAGAGAGAGAGGAAGAGAGAGAGTGTGCGTGTGTTATATTATCCATAATTTATAAAAATACATAGTTTTTCTAAAAACATAATTAATTATCCCCCATGTTTCTTATGTTTTCTTTCACTTGACACAATGTTCTGCTTTTATGTTAACTAACTAAAGTAAGGAATTAGTTTCCCTACTCATTTATGGATGAACAGAGAGTGTTTTTCTATTTAGACGGTTTAAGTGAGATTTGGACAATTTTATATTTTTTACTTTTTAATTTCTTAAAAACATTTTAATAGATATAAAATCTAAAATAAAGATAATCTTTTAACTACCATATCTTTTTTTAAAAAATATTTTTTTATTTAAAAAACATCAATTAAAAAAATTAAATCTACACCATCAAAATCCCTAGAAAAGGGAAGAGCTCAAGGGAAACTGATTCAACAAAAGGAATGGCTAACAAAATTCGTAAATTATAAGATGCAACGTGCAATATAATACAATGCCCCATGTCAAATCATCGTACATAGTCATTATTTTGGGTCTCCTCTTAGGAGCAGCAACCATTAGTCCCACGTTTATTTTCACTTTTTTCTCTCTCCAAAATTACGTGAGTTGTCTCAACTTGTAAGGTTTTGTCATCCCATTTTCTCAAGATAGGGACAACAAGACTGGGATTAAAAAAAAATTTGAACACCGCCAATTCAAATAGCGGATACCATCAATTCAAATCAAAATTGAACATCATCGTACATAGCCATTATTTTGGGTCTCCTCTTAGGAGCAGCAACCGTTAGTCCCACGTTTATGTTCACTTTTTTATTTTTAAATTTTGGTGAGTTGTCTCTATCAATGTTGTCAAAAATTAATGTAAAATTTTTTATATTTTTATTAAAATCATACATACTGAAACGCAACTAAAAACTGTCATAAATAAAAACTGGTAGAAACTCCATTTAAGTACGTAAAAGCTTACGTTGTTACCGTTTTTACTTTAACAAAAAAAAAAGGATGAAAAGTTTTTTTTTTGTCCCAAAAAAAGATAAAACGTTGAAAAGCCTATTTTTATCATGCATCTTGAACTTAGGATATTAGAGAGCGGAGACTAGATATTATATATAGTTTTTAACGTATTTACATAGTTATAAACATAAGTTTTTTTTTATGTTTTATTTAATTATATGACTTATATCTTTTAAATATGAAGTTGTTCATTAAATTTTAAGTAGTTATTTATAATCTCCCCCCCCCCCCGAATGAACTTCTGGACCTCATATAAGACAGTCTGGGAAGACGGTCTATAAGCCTAATTTCTCTATGTGTGTGTATAATTTTGAGCTCTGACCTTAAGTAGTAAAAAGTAGTTTCGTGTCGTTTCTATGATTTATGTTTTTATCATCCATTCCTTATCTACATAGAAACTCGATTTTGACAATATTGATCTCAATTTAGTAAGGACCAAAATATGTGTGAGTACTAAAAACGCCTCGATAAGTACTCTTCTGATTCTTATTATAGAATGCCTTCTTGAAGGTATTTTTCGTCCATTTATAAGATATATTTGCTAATTGTGAATATGTATAATAAAGATTTAGGTCCCATCAATTAATTTATATACTTTCAAGTTTAGGCGTAACACATCTTCTTGCATCCATTCAAAGATTTAGGTCTATAAGTACCTTCAAGGATATATATTCATACGGCTTTTGTTTTAGGCCTCTCTCTTATTGATTTCATCCCTAATTAATTATTTATTGGTCATTGGCAATCAAGCATGGTTTATTATCACCAACTAACAAATTTCACCACTTTAACCACAATATTAATTAAACCATATTATTATAGTAAGTGGTAATGAACTCATTGATCTCATGTCCACAATTTAGGGTATGTTTGGTTTGAGGGAATAGGAGGGGAGGGGAAGGGAGGAAAAGTTGAAAGAGAAATTTTTTCTCTCATCTTTACAAAATTGCTCATAGATAATTTTTAATATTCACAAAATATACTCACAATAAAAAAGAATATTCTCTTTATTAATGGTAAAATAGTAAATGTCCTCCCAAATTTTTTTTCCCTCCCCTTCCCTTTCTTCATACCAAACATAAAAACAAAATGACGCCATACAAATTTTGTTGTGATTAATTAAAATGCTTGAACTACTTCCCAACTAAAATTTAATTACTATAGAATCGTCTATATCATTTTAAATTAGATGAATTTCACACAAACATATAATATTTAAATATAATAAAATTTCTTACCTTATTTGAAAGACAACTAGTTTGATCCCCGTAATTTAATTATTTAAGAAAAAGAGAAAAATTAATAATTTTCACCCGAGTTCTTTTTTTTTTTTTAAATTAAGGGGGCAGGCTGAAGTTAAAAACAAGATCAAACCCACGAAGTCCTATTTAGAAGAGAGTTCTCATACCACTATGTTACAAAACTTTTAGCTTCACGAGAGTAGTTTATGCGAAGCTTTAGTTTAGTCCTAAGATTTTGAGGTTTATAAATCCCTCCCTATAATTTTAGATGTTATGTAAACCTAAAAATTAATTAAGCTATTGTTATCATCTCTCACAGCCCTCCCCCCCCCCCCCCTAAATCCCTCCCTATAATTTTAGATGTTATGTAAACCTAAAAATTAATTAAGCTATTGTTATCATTTTAAATTATGTTTTAAATTAGATGAATTTCACACAAACATATAATATTTAAATATAATAAAATTTCTTACCTTATTTGAAAGACAACTAGTTTGATCCCCGTAATTTAATTATTTAAGAAAAAGAGAAAAATTGATAATTTTCACCCGAGTTCTTTTTTTTTTTTTTAAATTAAGGGGGCAGACTGAAGTTAAAAACAAGATCAAACCCACGAAATCCTATTTAGAAGAGAGTTCTCATACCACTATGTTACAAAACTTTTAGCTTCACGAGAGTAGTTTATGCGAAGCTTTAGTTTAGTCCTAAGATTTTGAGGTTTATAAATCCCTCCCTATAATTTTAGATGTTATGTAAACCTAAAAATTAATTAAGCTATTGTTATCATTTTAAATTATGTTTTAAATTAGATGAATTTCACACAAACATATAATATTTAAATATAATAAAATTTCTTACCTTATTTGAAAGACAACTAGTTTGATCCCCGTAATTTAATTATTTAAGAAAAAGAGAAAATTAATAATTTTCACCCGAGTTCTTTTTTTTTTTTTTTAAATTAAGGGGGCAGGCTGAAGTTAAAAACAAGATCAAACCCACGAAATCCTATTTAGAAGAGAGTTCTCATACCACTATGTTACAAAACTTTTAGCTTCACGAGAGTAGTTTATGCGAAGCTTTAGTTTAGTCCTAAGATTTTGAGGTTTATAAATCCCTCCCTATAATTTTAGATGTTATGTAAACCTAAAAATTAATTAAGCTATTGTTATCATCTCTCACAGCCCTCCCCCCCCCCCCCCCCCCAAAAAAAAAAAAGGTCTAGTTTAGTGTGATTAGGATTCAATAATGTACAAATATAGGGGTTCACATTAGGTGCACATTCCTTATGTGTTCATCCCTCTAATTTGGGGATGAGCACGTTTTTTTTTCTTATATATTTTATTTATTTAGATTAAATTATATGTTGTAACCTGAAATATTTTTTTCACTCAGTATATCAAATTAATTAATTTACAATCCTGCATTCAGAAAATTTTTCATGTAATTGACACTAGTATTTTAGAAATTAATTAAGTTGAAACACTATGTGCAAAAAAAAAAAATCAGAATATAGCATATAACTGAATCTAAACCAATTTAAAAAAAAAAAAGTGCTCAAATAGGCATATAAAGTGGACATATCGTGGGACCTTATGATGAATGAATGACACGTAAACTAATAACTAATTATGAATATTTTCAAGAAAAATCTCAGACCGAGTATTATCCTCTTGATTCCGCACCATAAATATTTTTTGTGTGAGAAGAATGAATCTCAAAATTATTATTCACACTTCTTTCTTCTTCTTTTTTTTTTTTGAACACTCACACTTCTTTCTTTCAAAACATCTATTACGGTCTCACTTTTTAAAAGTCATAAGTGGTCATTAAAAATATTAATTACATTTTTTAATAATAAAACCTATTTTAGGTTTGATACAATATCCCCAAAATGCAACTCATGATTTTTTTCAGGCTAAAATCTATAAAACCCTTTAAACTTTAAATCAGTTACATATAACTTTTATGATCATTTCAAAGTGTAAATTTAACCTTCTTAACATTTGAACTTTTGACATTAAGCACCTTACTATTAATTTTGCCGTTTAGTTACTGATGGAAACTGCCCTCAGACTAATGAGGATGATGTGGCATCATATCATATTCCATCAACACGATGTCAATGTCATCATAAAATTCAAAAATGCCTATAAATAGCTAGCTTACCATCAATAACCAACAAGACCCAACTGATTTCCATCTTCTTTATTTCTCAATGGATCTTCAGTTCTTATTCCTCTTCTTCTTCTCCAGCATTTTCATGCCATTGATTCTCCTTCTCTTCATCATCTCATCGATCACTATCCTATCCAAAACCAGAAGCAAAACCCGGAAGAACCTTCCTCCAGGGCCATCGAAGCTTCCATTTCTGGGAAGCATACACCATCTTATCATTGCCTCTAATAATAAACCCTACATCACTCTCAGAAACTTAGCCCAAAAACATGGCCCTCTCATGCATCTCAACCTCGGAGAAAGATCAACCATAGTTGTTTCTTCCCCTCAAGTTGCCAAACAAGTCTTCAAAACCCACGACCTCATTTTTGCTCAAAGACCAAATCTTCTCAGTGCACAAATCTTGCTCTACAATTCCACTGAGATTGGTTTTTCCCCTTATGGGCCCCACTGGAGAAATCTAAGGAAACTTTGCACACTCCAATTGTTCAGTCTCGAACGAGTGAGATCATTCCAATCAATAAGGGAAGCAGAAGTGAGAAAATTCGTAAGAGACATCTCTAGAAACATCGGGCGTGAAATAAACCTCTGGGAAAAGATATATGCAATGACGTTTGGGATTGTTACGAGAGCTGCTTTTGGGGATAAGTGTAATGATCAAGATGAGTTTCTTTCGGTTATGAAGGAGATGGTGAGGATGGTGAGGGTTCAAGGTTTTGGGGTAAGTGATTTGTTTCCTTCGCAGAAGTGGCTTCATGTGATCACCGGAGAGCGGCGGAGATTCGAGGAGATTCACCGGAAATGTGACGCGCTGCTTCAGAGGTTCATCGATGAGAGGGTGTCGTCGTCGAAGAGTGATCCGGACGCAGAAGAAGAAGGAGATCAGATCAGTCTTCTGGATGGTCTTTTGAACTTGAGAGATCATCACAGTGGATCAGAAGAAGGCCGTTTGACAATTAATAACGCCAAGTCTGTAATTCTGGTAAGAAAATATATGCATGCAAGTTTGTTTGGGATATAGTAGGCTTTTCACTTCCCCTAACCTCTGCTTCTCTCCACTTCTTTATTTTCATCAGATTTAAATGGTTAAGATTTAATATTCTATAAAAATATTATTTTTTAATATCATAAAACAAAAAATGTATATAAATAAATTTAAATCATTAAAATTTGATTTAAATAGTTTATATCTTTATGCTTTTATTAAAGTATTCTATATATACTTTTAATTCTTATAAAATATTATATCTCAACCATTCAGAGTTGATCTAGTGGTTAGTGGTTAGAATAAACAGGGGAGGGAAGTTTACAATAAAAAAGTTGGAAAGGCTGCTTCTCCCGTTTGTTTGATGTCGGTATAAAAATTGATAACCATATGGTTCTTGTTTTGCATGAAAATCCATATAGGAAGTGTTCATTGCTGGAACTGAAACATCATTCACACTGTTACAATACACAATTCTGGAATTGCTGAGAAACCCAGAAGTGATGAAAAGAGCACAAGAAGAAGTGAGGCAAGTGTTTAAGAAGCAAGGATGCGTGAGTGAAGAAGATATTAGTGAGCTCAAGTACATGAAGGCTGCGTTGAAGGAGACGATGAGGCTAGACCCTCCATTGCCATTGCTGGTTCCAAGAGAGAGCAGTGAGAGATGTGAGATTAATGGCTACACAATACCCCCAAAAACCCAAATGCTTGTGAATGCGTGGGCCATTGGGAGAGATCCAAGTTGTTGGGAGAGAGCAGAAGAGTTTTGGCCAGAGAGGTTTTTGGAATGTGAGATTGATTATAAAGGTTTCAACTTTGAGCTCATACCTTTTGGGGCAGGAAGGAGGATTTGCCCTGGAATCTATCTTGCTATGGCTAATGTTGAGCTTCCTCTTGCTAATCTCTTGTTCCATTTTGATTGGCAACTTCCTCCTGATAGAGAAAATAATGTTGATGAGGATCTGTCTGTGATTCCTATTTCCTATCATCACCCAGTTGGATGTGGCAAGAGTCCCACATCGCTTGTTTCGTAAGGGGAGAGGGGGCCTCATGCTTTGATTTTTTGTGTGTGCTGTGGGAGTCTATGCTATAAAAGGAAGCCCTCATCATCCCTCCTTTAAAAATCATCATTTTCTCTTTTACAGGGTATTTTGTATTTCCCCTCTATTGTATTATGTCACTTATAAATTATCTAAAATGAAATTAGATTTTCATATTCTTGCCACCGCCTTAGTAGCGCAGTGGCATAGGAGCCAGTATTAATTATGTCCAAGGTTCAATCCCTGCCCCCCTCCCCTACCATGATGTATCAAAAAAGATTTCAATATTCTAATTTTTTTTGTCTAATTTATGATGTTTTTGTTAGAAATTTAGGCGATCTTATCATGCTGAACAACCAAATAGCATAAGATCAATGCGGAAAAAGAAGCAGAGATCACAAATACCTCCCGCCATTGATTTGTCTCCTGAATCAAGTAGGGACGAACTTCGAGTCTCCAGACAGCAACAATCCAAGCCAGAAACCAGGAACAATCACCGAGTCTTTTCCTTCTGACCCTTCTCTCTGAATCTGCAGATGGTGTGCTTTTCTCAAGGTCAGAGCAGGTTCAGGGGACCAACCGAGTTTCATCGTGCGTTTCCCCTCTGGCCATCACAGAGCTACAAAAGGAAACAATTTGAATACGTACTTATTGCGTATTAACTGTGCATTAATTGGGCCATTACAGTATTAATGGACGGTTACAAAACCGGTAATAATGTGGGTCATAAATAGAAATAACGGAATATTAATTACTGAATTAAATATTCCAACATTCTCCCACTTGGCCCACATACTTCAGTATATACCACTGAAAAACAAAATGCATGGATCATGGCGATAGGTCCTCTTAAAGCGAGTAATATCTTCCATGTATCACAGTGCATCATGTTTTTCAAGCCTAAGTAACTTAATGAATAAACCCTACGTTTATTCTAGGTCCAAACTTTAATAATATTTCTCAAAATGAATATATGCACAATACTGAATGAGAAAATATCGCAAATAGAGTTTCATAAATAACATCGTTCTTACAACGAAAATCACATATGGGAACCAAGTCCCATTCTTTCTGCATGATCCTGAAATTTCAATGTAGGCATGCCTTTAGTTAAAGGATCAGCAATGATCAATTCAGTGCTCATGTGTTCAATAACAACTGTTTTACTTTTAACACGCACTTTTATGGCTAGACACTCAATGTCGATATACTTGATTCGACTATCACCTTTATTGTTCTTAGCCATAAAAATAGTAACTGAATTGTCACAATATAACCTCAATAGCCTAGAAATTGGATCCATAATTCTAAGCCCAAAAATGAAACTCTTCATTCATAGACCATGTGAGGTAGCCTCAAAACAATATACAAACTCAACTTACATAGTGGAAGCAGCAATTAAGGATTGCTCTTTACTACTCCATGATATAGTTCTATTGGCTAGCATAAAATATATCCTAAAGCGGATTTTCTTAAGTCAATGCAGCCAGCATAATCTGAATCATGGTAACCAGTCGCTTCCAAATTGTTGATTCGTTTGTACTTAAGCATGTAAATAATATTAATCATTTGCAAGTTGTATGACTGCATAGTAGTATTGAACATACATGCTTATAACTAAAATTTGAGACTAATAAATCGTATCATGATTTACCAATGTAAATCATGCTTAAGAAACATAAATCTACTGACATACAACTTGCCTGTGGGCTAAAGTTATAATTCAATTAGATCCATATACAACTTTATGATAAAACTATCAAATTATTTCCTTTGCAGGTACATTAAGAATATAATTTGATATTCTATCTCAATTAATCATATACATATAAATTCGTATCACTAAAGTCTACCTGTGGGTAAAGACATTAGCATAGCATGAATTTATCTCGAATTGATGAAACTAGAATGCAATTATATCCCCTAATACCTGTGGGCTACTTAGAAGATATAAAGCCGTTCCATTCCACCCTAATTAAAACTAATAATTATAACCATAGTTTTAATTACAATGGACGTCTTCAAATCTTTATGTGATGTATTTTGTTTATTGGAACAAAATATAGCTATGCAAGTTAATCACAAATATCAATAATGTGCACTTAGAATCTGTATATGCACAGCTTTATGGAGGACTTAACCAATTAATTTAATCAACATGAATGACTAAATACAATCCTCCCACTTTGATTAAATTAATATTACCAATATTAATCACCAAAATTAATCTTGTGCATTTGGATCCCAAATATGCACAAATCATTAATGAGAATTTAATTGATTAATTTAATCAACAAAATGTGATTAAATAATCATCTTAGACAAATTCTTCCACTATTTTGTACATTCAAAGATAAATCTAATATATGCACATCTTAATGGAGGGATTAATTGATTAATTTGATCCAAAAAGTGACCAAATAATCAGATTTTAAAAAAAAAACCTCCCACTATTTTATGTATCCAAATAATGTTTAAAGAATTAATTTTGGCATAATTCACCTCAAATTTGGTTTCAACAATTTGAAAGAGATATAAATATAATTGTCTAAAGTAAATTTTTCCAGATATTTGGACAATTAAACAACTCAAATTAATGATAATAATTTTTCAAAAAGTTTCCAAAATGTGAAAGTTGCCAAAATTAACTTTTCTCAATTTAAACAAATCAATTTAATGTAATAAAATACATTTCACATAAAACAGGTTGCCAAGAAAATAAATAAGTATGACCAAGGTGATTAAAAATTGCAATAGGGTCTAATAATTTTCCAAGAAGGAAATAAAAAAGATTTAAAGGCCCAGAATAAATGTTCAATACATTCGAACAATTGGCCCAATGGCCTAAGGTATCCAATTAGATTTATACATAACTGTATGATAAAACTATTAAATTATTTCCTTACTCTTAATACCTGTGGGTAAATTAAGAATATAATTTGATATTTTATTTTAATTAATCATACAAAACATATAATAAAATATCCCTGTGGGATAAAATCTTATTATATTACATATGATTTATTACAACTAATGTCATTATGTGATCATACAACTCTATTTACATTTTCAATTAATTAAAGATGTTGTGGCTACTCTCTAATTAATTAAAAACATAAGGATCACTTAACATTACTATATAATATTGCATGAAACTATAAGCAATATTAAAATAAAATTGGATATTTACATATTATTTAACACAACATTGCATGAATAATTAAATAATAAATAATTCATGCAAGTAACACAATATGTAGTTCATGATCATATGAAAATCCAATTTTAAAATAAAATTTCATATTTAAATTTAAATCCAAAAGGGCACAATATGAAAATATAAAATCTTTCAAAATTGCACAAGTGTCATCTTCCCCATAATCGGATCCCTAATACCCAGATCTCAACCCGGTTCCAGTCGCTGACCCGGTTCCTGTTGCCCGATCTGCAAATGCAGATCACCTTTTTCGGCAACTCCAGGCGGATTTACCGGCAGCTCCAATCGCCAAATCTGAATGCGACAGGAAGGATCTGTGGCTGCTATAATCTGAGATGCCACCGTGATCTGAAACAGCCGCCGGAAATAGAGTGCTCTAGATCCAGTTTTCCGACGATCCTTATGCCGTTGCGGTCCATATTTCATGGCGATTCTCAGGCAATCGGAAAGTTCAAAGGATGGTGATTTTCATGCAACAATGACCGAAAATAATCACCAAAAATTAATAATTATCCAGAACAATATGCTCAATATAATCACACAATCGAAAAATCCAGATTCCGATGGCAGCGTTCATGGATAATCAAGCAAATCTAGATCGAAAAATAAACATGAACAAGAGCTCAGATCTCCATCAAAAAGGGAAAATCACATATCAAAACCAAAGAGTTTTCGGATTTTTCCCATAAAAGTGACGTTAAGAAACTCAAAAGAATCCAAGAAACCCATACTGAGATTAAGAACATTTAGTTTTAAATGAAAAAATCTCAGATCTAAACAAGGATTCAAACCAAAGGAAATCAAAGCTTCAAGAAATATGAATAGAGAGACGATGAAAACAGTGTCGGCAATCATTGAAAAACAAAATTGATTGCCTCTCTCCTGATGAAATAAGCATGCATATATTCAAATGACATCCAGAAAAGAAAAACCCAGATTGAATATATGCATCAAATCTCTCCAACCAGTTGAAGAAAATAAGATTTCATCGATCAAAAATCAAGGCAGAGGAATATCAGCTCTGATACCAAATGTTAGAAATTTAGGCGATCTTATCATGCTGAACAACCAAATAGCATAAGATCAATGCGGAAAAAGAAGCAGAGATCACAAATACCTCCCGCCATTGATTTGTCTCCTGAATCAAGTAGGGACGAACTGCGAGTCTCCAGACAGCAACAATCCAAGCCAGAAACCAGGAACAATCACCGAGTCTTTTCCTTCTGACCCTTCTCTCTGAATCTGCAGATGGTGTGCTTTTCTCAAGGTCAAAGCAGGTTCAGGGGACCAGACCGAGTTTCATCGTGCGTTTCCCCTCTGGCCATCACAGAGTTACAAAAGGAAACAATTTGAATACGCACTTATTGCGTATTAACTGTGCATTAATTGGGCCGTTACAATATTAATGGACGGTTACAAAACCGGCAATAATGTGGGTCATAAATAGAAATAACGGAATATTAATTACTGAATTAAATATTCCAACAGTTTTAAGTCCCATCAATTAACTTATATACTTTCAATTTTAGGCGTAACACATCTTCTTGCATACGTTCAAAGATTTAGGTCCATAAGTACCTTCAAGGATATATATTCACACGGCTTCTGTTTTAGGCCTTTTGTAACACCCCTACAGTTGTAATCCCTATACTTGTAAATATTGTGGGACTACTGAGAAGTTTTATTTCCAATTATCGTCATTATTGGTATTATTTTATTTTTAATTTGTGTGATAATAATAAAAGGAACAAAGGTAAGGGTGAAATGGTCAATTCTTTAACCTAATAATTTCCAATTTGGTTACCATGAAAAGGAAGAGGAAATCAAGTAATTTAGGTCATGTTCCAGCCAAGACATGTCATTCGAGTTCTACAGGCGAGTAACCGACAAAAGGGGACCGATAGGGACCGATTAGGGGGTTCCTTTGGACCGAGTAGGTCAGGTGTGGGACCATATATGAAGTTTGGAAAGTGTTATGTAGGAATGTCTATTCATGAGGGAAAAGTTTGGCAAAGATAAAGGAAAGTGCAAAGAGAACCATCCTGATGGCCAGCAAGACCCACACGAACCGATAGGTCGGGAACTGGACCAAAAATTGAGGAAAAAGGGAATTAAATATCAGAGACCCGATGTGTGGAGCCCCTTAGGCGTCACACACTCTCTTTAATCAATGAAAATATTTACTTGGAAGAAAAGAAAGAAAAGTTAGTGTAAAAGTCAAACCGCGGGACCCGCATTAGAAGAACAGGGGTAAAATGGAAATAAATAGGCAAAAATTGATTTAGACAGGTATGTGGGCCCAAAATGGCGCCACATGTGTCCAAAAAGGGAAGAAAAAAAGTGGGAAAAAGTTGATAATTATTAAAAAGTTTTGGGCCAAAATCACAATTTTCAAAAGTTTCTGGCCAAAACGCGTAATTTACCCCAAAAGCAGAGAAAAATCTTGATATTTTGAGGGGTGCTGCGCCACATGGAAGAGCCCCACAACCCCCTGGATTCTTCTGGAATGACTTGGAGATTAAGTCAAAAAAATAATGATTAAATTACCCCTACCAGTCAGAAACTTACGCCAGTTAATTCCAGTTTAACCGGATCAGAATCACCTTTATTAAAAAGGTGTTTTATTTTTTCCACATTGGCCACGAAATTTCCAGAGAATCCAAGAGAAATCCATCAGCCACCATTGCTAGGGTCTCCAAGCTCAAGAATCCCAAGTTCCTCATCGATTCTTCGAATCCAGGTAACACCGACAACTTCTTCTCTTGAGTTCTTATGAAGTAATTTCGTGCAAATAGTGGAAGCATGATTTTGGGGTTGGATTTTTGCATTTTTAGGGTCTTCAAAGGCTCTGGAATGAAGTTTTGTATAGGTTATAGCTATGGTTAAAGTTTCCGAAGTCGAAAACACCGAAAACCCCTTGAGAGGGCTTGCTGCCAGCTTCAGCAAATCTGGGCAGTGATCCTTCTAACGCATTTTTAAGAGGGTAAACGAACTTGTTTCATTTTTCAAGATTTAATTTTCGATGGAGAAACTACACATCTGGGGCATGAGTTTACATATATAATATGTCAGCTTTGGATAAGATTTACTAGGTGAAATAAATAGTTGAAAAAGAAGCTAGGATAGTGACGCGAATCTGGACCAGAGGAGATAAAGCAAGCAACACACCAAAATATTTGTACTTTCATGGCCTGGATATATTTTTCATGTAAAATAGACTTATTAACGGTTTGAATGGCACTAGTTTCATGTCAATATGATTTTTGTGGAATTTATGAAAAATCCCAGAAGTTGGGACAGAAACAGGGACCTTCTAGAAAACTCATGAAGGGCACGGATTTAACAAAAAATAATGTAAGGGCATTTCTAGAAATACTGAAAATGATGTATTTTAATGTTTGAGGTCAAGGGTACTTTTAGAAGGGCCACAAAGCAAAAAGTTAGTAAAAACGGTATCCTCCATACCAGGTAATAACCTCTTTACTCTGGCACTTTTATGTGTTTGTTGTATGTGTTTGCTTGCCATATGTGTGTTTTTGTATTGTTGGTCAAATATGCATACAAAACATGTTTGTGATTGTGTCCCTAGCGTTGAGGGTGCCTACTGGGGTCTGCCTACGTGGTGACTCTGTGGAGACAGGCTTGTGATTCCGGTAATTCCGAGGTCTGCCTTGGTAAGGCGACCCGACGGTGCGAAGACGTGATGTTGTTGTGATATTTATGGCTGTTTGCATATTGTGGCATGTTTATTACACTATTTGTCATTACACACACTCCCATGGTTGCATGCATACACATTTCACATATAGTGTATGAGTATTGATGGTTACTCTAGGGGCCATTATTGGACCTCAGGAGCTTTGTTAGTTCTCTGAGTGTTTTGATGATTAACAACAATTGGAAACAATATTGAAAAGGTGTGACAAAGTTTAGGATGTTTTAATCTTGTAAATTTCAATCTGTCAAAACCGAACTCGAGCCTGTTAGTATTGAACTCGAGCCTGATTTTGACAGAAAGCACAAACTTGTCAAACCATTCTCCAAACTTGAGACTGAACCTGAAGTTTAAAATCAAACCTCTGAGAAGTTCGCATGAACTCGAGCCTGATGAGATCAACCTCGAGTTCATCTTTTCAAGAAAATTTTTGAATTTTGAAAACATGTTGAATCTTACACCTTGCTCTCTGCAAACCTCAGGTTTGAAAGTTTTTCAAAGATTTTAGAAGCATGAACTCGAGCCTGTCATGGCAAACTCGAGTTCATCTCTGGCGGGACAAGTTGTTTGAAACTTAAAGATATTTTCAAACTTTGCACTGTTCCATTGAAAGAAAAGTTTTTCGGTTTGAAAAGTTCACCAATACTCAAACTCGAGCCTAACATATTCAAACTCGAGCCTAGTTTTGGCCGAGAGCAAAGAACTGTTTTTAAGCTATTTAAACTCGAGCCTGAGACTTTCAAACTCGAGCCTAAAAGTTCCAGAGAGCAAAGAACTTTTGGATATGTTTTAAACTCGAGAGTTTCTTTTGCAAACCTCAGGTTTGTTCTTTCAAGCTAAAACGAAGTCTGCTCAAAAGTGTCTCGAACTCGAGCCTAACATTAATGAACTCGAGTTCATTTCAACCCGAGAGCTTTTTTAGTTTTTCAATGACTTGAGAACCTCCGGTTTATAAAACAAACCTCAGGTTTACACTTTTTGAACTTGCATAGTTTTAAACACTAAAGCCTCGAACTCGAGCCTGTAAGAACTGAACTCGAGTTCGTGACGCTGGTTCAGAATTTTTGAATTTGGGCATTTCAGAAATCAATGTTATTTGATCCTATCTTCTTCCAATATTATTCTCTGATATTCTCTGCTATGTTTAACGTATTTATTAGTGGATTTCAGAGCATTAAAGAATGTTTGGTGAGAGGTTAGAGTATAAAGCAAAAAGCAACTCAGAGCATTTATTGCAAAGCACAAAAGTTACTCCTCCTACCCAAATTCTTCTGCACACGCACACAAAGCATTTAAGGATGTTAGCTGAAACAAGAAACCTCCTAT
Organism: Acacia crassicarpa; assembly: GCA_034222035.1. NCBI lineage: Eukaryota > Viridiplantae > Streptophyta > Magnoliopsida > Fabales > Fabaceae > Acacia > Acacia crassicarpa. The sequence continues at coordinate 17,765,588 of JAWXYG010000004.1, read as the reverse complement.
CCAACGGATTAATTCACAGAGAGTCAACCTTGATGACTTGGCCAACTAGATTAAGTGAAAACAAGAGAGAGAAGACCCCAAAACCACTTCAGAACACTTGGGCAACTTCTCCAACGGTCTGATTCAAGCTACAACGGTCATTTAATGTTCTCTAGCTATAAATAGAGTTCATTAACGTCTTCACAATATACACAACTACTCTGAGCGAAATTCTACTAAGTTCATTTATTGTGTATTAGTTTTCACTTATAAAGTATCATACTTGATACAAGCACTTCAGTGTTTATCATATCTACTCTGTAAGAGAGTTAAATACTTGTAAATCATTTACTGATTGAGATAACTACAAGTCAGGGGACTTGGTAGTTGAGGTGTATTGATTACAACTTGTAAGGGGGAGTGTGTTCTAGTGAGAGAACAACTCTTAGTGCAGAGTGTGTAATCAATATTGTTGAGTTAGTGAATTGAAAATCCCAAGTGAGGCTTGGGGACTGGATGTAGGTCAGGAAAGGACCGAACCAGTATAAATTGCATTGTGTTTAGCTTCTTCTCCTTATCCTCTCTGTTGTGCCCTGTTCTGAGTAATCGAAAACAGAACAAGTTACGAAAATTTTAAAGATACCCAATTCACCCCCCCCTCTTGGGTATAAAGCTCCTGCTTTCAAGCTTGTGGTGACACAGGGGATCGAGTTTGATATAGAAAGGCCTTTTTGGAGAGGTATGGAAAACTGGGCTGTGAAAGATAGGGGATGCCCTATCGTATTTTGTACTTTATATTTTGGGATGACTGTACTTAATATCTAGATACTTACTACTGGATGACTGTAACCCAACCCTCCAAGGACTTTACTTTTTGTTGACTTTTACCTTTTACTAGTATGTAGTTTGTCCAAACTGATCCTGTGCTCTGCTACGCGTACTCTGATTTATCATTAAACGAACTAATAACGAGAGTTTTTCTCATCATTCCTTATAATCCCTTAATCACATCCATCTAATCAATATAACACCATTTTAACTTTTCTCTCACTTTCCCAATCAAAGGCCCAGATGAGGCCAATGAAAGAAAATGAGAAACAAAATAAGGAGAAGATCTCCTTTTGAACCAAAACCAACTTCAAAATGTATTCCTATAATTAGAACCAGAGGGAGTATTAATTTTGCCGTTTAGTTACTGATGGAAACTGCCCTCAGACTAATGAGGATGATGTGGCATCATATCATATTCCATCAACACGATGTCAATGTCATCATAAAATTCAAAAATGCCTATAAATAGCTAGCTTACCATCAATAACCAACAAGACCCAACTGATTTCCATCTTCTTTATTTCTCAATGGATCTTCAGTTCTTATTCCTCTTCTTCTTCTCCAGCATTTTCATGCCATTGATTCTCCTTCTCTTCATCATCTCATCGATCACTATCCTATCCAAAACCAGAAGCAAAACCCGGAAGAACCTTCCTCCAGGGCCATCGAAGCTTCCATTTCTGGGAAGCATACACCATCTTATCATTGCCTCTAATAATAAACCCTACATCACTCTCAGAAACTTAGCCCAAAAACATGGCCCTCTCATGCATCTCAACCTCGGAGAAAGATCAACCATAGTTGTTTCTTCCCCTCAAGTTGCCAAACAAGTCTTCAAAACCCACGACCTCATTTTTGCTCAAAGACCAAATCTTCTCAGTGCACAAATCTTGCTCTACAATTCCACTGAGATTGGTTTTTCCCCTTATGGGCCCCACTGGAGAAATCTAAGGAAACTTTGCACACTCCAATTGTTCAGTCCCGAACGAGTGAGATCATTCCAATCAATAAGGGAAGCAGAAGTGAGAAAATTCGTAAGAGACATCTCTAGAAACATCGGGCGTGAAATAAACCTCTGGGAAAAGATATATGCAATGACGTTTGGGATTGTTACGAGAGCTGCTTTTGGGGATAAGTGTAATGATCAAGATGAGTTTCTTTCGGTTATGAAGGAGATGGTGAGGGTTCAAGGTTTTGGGGTAAGCGATTTGTTTCCTTCGCAGAAGTGGCTTCATGTGATCACCGGAGAGCGGCGGAGATTCGAGGAGATTCACCGGAAATGTGACGCGCTGCTTCAGAGGTTCATCGATGAGAGGGTGTCGTCGTCGAAGAGTGATCCGGACGCAGAAGAAGAAGGAGATCAGATCAGTCTTCTGGATGGTCTTTTGAACTCGAGAGATCATCACAGTGGATCAGAAGGTCGTTTGACAATGAATAACGCCAAGTCTGTAATTCTGGTAAGAAAATATATGCATGCAAGTTTAATTGAACCTCTCCACTTCCCTCCATTTTTTTATTCTAACCGTTAAATCATCTCTAATATCCTATAAAAATATTATTATAATATCAAATAACAAAAAATGTATATAAATAAATTTAAATCATTAAAATTTGATTTAAATAGTTTATATCTTTATACTTTTATTAAATTATTATATAAACACACACATACTTCCGATTCTTATAGAATATTATATCTCAACCATTTAGGATTACGTTGATCTAACGGTGATAATAAAAAAAGTAGAGGGAATTTGACATTTAAAAAAAAAAAAAGTGGAAAGGCTTTTTTTTTTTCAGTTTGTTTGATGTCGTTAAGAAAATTGATAACCATGTCGTTCTTGTTTTGCATGAAAATCCATATAGGACGTGTTCATTGCTGGAACTGAATCATCATTCACACTGTTACAATACACAATTCTGGAATTGCTGAGAAACCCAGAAGTGATGAAAAGAGCACAAGAAGAAGTGAGGCAAGTGTTTAAGAAGCAAGGGTACGTGAGTGAAGAAGATATTAGTGAGCTCAAGTACATGAAGGCTGCGTTGAAGGAGACGATGAGGCTAGACCCTCCATTGCCATTGCTGGTTCCAAGAGAGAGCAGTGAGAGATGTGAGATTAATGGCTACACAATACCCCCAAAAACCCAAATGCTTGTGAATGCGTACGCCATTGGGAGAGATCCAAGTTATTGGGAGAGAGCAGAAGAGTTTTGGCCAGAGAGGTTTTTGGAATGTGAGATTGATTATAAAGGTTTCAACTTTGAGCTCATACCTTTTGGGGCAGGAAGGAGGATTTGCCCTGGAATCTATCTTGCTATGGCTAATGTTGAGCTTCCTCTTGCTAATCTCTTGTTCCATTTTGATTGGCAACTTCCTCCCGATAGAGACAATAATGTTGATGAGGATCTGTCTGTGATTCCTATTTCCTATCATCACCCATTTGGATGTGGCAAGAGTCCCACATCGCTTGTTTTGTAAGAGGAGAGGGGGCCTCGTGCTTTGATTTTTTGTATGTGGGAGCCTATACTATAAAAGGAAGCCCTCATCCCTCCTTTGAAAATTATCATTTTCTCTTCTACAGGGTATTTTGTACTTTCCCACTCTGTTATTATTTCACTTATAAATTATTTAAAATGAAATTAGATTTCGACATTCTTTTTATTGTTGTCTAATTTATGATTTATTAAATTACAATCACAGAGTTTTTGTATTGTGATTTTTTAGTATAATCGGTTATGTTGTTCTACATGTACTGTAATTAAATTTTAGTATTATATTAAATTAATTTTTTTGTATTGTATTATATTTAATTAAAATTTTTTTGTTGATTTTAAGAAAATTACAATTTTTACAAAATTGAAGAATGTGTTATTTTCTTCGGAGATATATGTGCAAGTTGTGAAAAAAAAAATTGAGAAAAATTTTATTTAATTTAGTGAAACTTAGAATTTTACATATATATTAGTTTAAAAATAGAATGTAGAAAGGAATGTAAAAGATTTTGTTAGGGGTATTTCAGTATTTTTCATTCTATATTTTTATATTTAGTCCTTCTAAATAATTACAAATTTTATAATTCTTCTTCATAAATATGTTTTTTCTCAGGTCCTTCATTCCATTTTTTCCTTTATTTAAATTGAGTAGTGATTAATTTCTTCGTGCCTGTTTGATTAAGCGGTAAAAGTTTAATTAAGCTCAATTAATCCAAAAAAGTGATTATAAACATGTTTGTTGTGTTTAGGTAATTTATAAAAAAATCCTGATCCACCCAATGTTAGTGATTTTACCCTCCAACCATACGTTGAGTATAAGTGACATGCAACTTGCTTATGCTTTGCTTCTCCAAAATTCTCTCTCAACTCAAGAAGTTTAAATAATATTTTACCCATTACTTGACATGAATTTTTAAAGTACTTTAAATAATAACAATTATAAAATAAAAATAATATTTGAATATTCATGTCATTTATTAAATATTAAACCATCTTTAACAATAGTTATTAAATATTTAATTTGATATTATTTATTATGTTGATTAAACATTTTCTCTCTGTACTTGTATTTCTAGAAGCACATTCATATTTTTGACAAAATGGTAGCGCCTTCATTTTTCGACGATTGAGATGACAAAATTTTTCAGGTTCAGAGCATGTTGAGCAATGCACAAGAAGATCAAGCATTTTCCGTAGCTGCAACTTTCTAAGGTTTGATATCAAAGTTGCACGGTTCAAAACCTACTCCCATCAAAAACATGATCAAGGAGAAAGGAATGATACATCCCAAGTCTACGGTGTAGATTGGTTTTAGCCAAGTGGCTCCCAAAGTTAATGGGAACTATTTGGTCGTCATACACAGTGGTTATGTTTGAGGACATTGATGTAGGAATGCTAGTGTTCCTTGGAATTACTACTTGCATGAGACCATTATCTAGCCTAACGCCTAAGGACAATGGGGTGACATCTCTCAACACAATAGCCTGTAAATTTTCACTTCCTTGCCCACTTAATGTGGCAGCTTGAATAGCAGCACCATAAGCAACAGCCTCATCAGGGTTGATGCTCCTGCACAACTCCTTCCCATTAAATAAGTCCTGTAATAGCTGTTGGATTTTAGGAATTCTTGTAGACCCACCAATCAGGACAACCTCATCAATACTCCTCTTGTCCATCTTGGCATCCAAAAGACACTTCTCTGCAATTTCTAAACATTTCTCAAGGCCGTGTATGATATGGGTTAGAGAAATTGGGGTGGACGTGCACCTCCGTTACCCGCAAAAGCTTTTAGTAGGCTGGTTGGGGCCTCCTTTCTAATTTTTAATAAAATTTATTATTTTGATCAAACATTTTCTCTCTGTACTTATATTTCTAAATTGCCAATAAATTCATTTCTTATTTAATAAAAATTCTTTGATTTAATATTTATACCTGTACTTCACATAAATTCTTAAATTATTTATTATGATAATTATAACATGAAAATAATTTTTTTCATTTTTTCCAATTATATTTTATAATATTTACTGTTAAATATAATTATGAAAACATATAAATTTAAGAAATTCATACCTTTTTTATAATTTTACATTCATTAAATGATTTTAATAAATATAATCACAATTCTTAATGTTACGTGTAAAAAAAAATCCAAATAAAAATAACAATTAACCAACGACATTTTTAACTAATATCACTCATACAAATTAATCACGATTATTCACCGCTAATCCAAACCACACTTAATGGTGAAACCAAATGCCCGCTCATGGTTCAGATATTGCTCTCTCAACTCCTAGGTAAATATTCCCTCCCAGGTATTCAAACAATATGAGCATATTACAACTATTTACCCTATACTCTTTTTTATTTTTATAAGCACCCCAATGGATAATGGATCGAGCTTAATCGACTGAGGGTGTATCAGTCATGGTCCAATTTATTTCCACACTATCTATATACTTATTGTGGTTCTTAATATAAGACCTAATTTATTTTTTTAAGAGATTAAGAAAGTTAAATTAGTAACTTAATCATAATATATGTTGTATATTATTAGATTATAAGTAAGACAAATTAAATTGATATACAATTAATAGATATAAATACGTTAAAGTCATTAATTCAGTTTATTTAATCTCTCCCAAAAAACCAATCGGATCTTATATTAAAGACTGAAAGTTGTATGTGTGTGTAAAAAAATTATATATGTAGAGTTAACATGTTTGGATTAATATTGACAAAAGTGGCTCACACACATATATATATACATGCCTCACACACATATATATACATCATATCCTACAAGAGTTTGTCATATTTTAAACTAAAGTCAGGTACTTCACACATCACACACACATACACACGCACACACACATCCCCATTTGCAAAGTTGAATCCAAATTTACCTATAAGTTCGAAATTCAAAATACACATACTCAACTTTGGTAGAGTTTTCCGCCTTGTGGTCGTACTCGGCTCGATCTAGATTAATCTAGACCCTGATAAATCCTCCAAGTTAAAAAGGGATAGGTTCAGAATACTAGATGCTCATGCAAAAAGAACTAAATTCATCCGAAGTTGGGCACTTTTTAGTATAAGCTCCCCTCACACTTGACTTCACCCCATCCAAGTAGCAAGTTTGGTTTGTGCAACGGTTTAAATGTTGATGTCCATAGAAAGGACCAATTTGAAGGACCTTCTACTTCTTCACGCCTCTGTTTCATTGAACCTATCATGACCCCACCTAACTCCAGCTGCTACAGAGGGCAGGGTTTGGACTACTGTGTGGTCTCTATGTTGGCTACTTGGCTTCATACTAGATACGACCAAATGGCAAAAATGTTGATATCCAAAGAAAAGCCTCCCAGATCAGCCTATTTGCAGTGCCTTCTCTTAGTGGAGGTTTAGATTAGTTTAAGTAATTTTAAATGGGATAAACATGTGAGAAAAATTTTCTCGTGAAAAGTAGAACTTTTTTTTAGTTGATTCTAATATTTTCCACTCACTCATAAGGCAATTAGTTGACTGATAGTTCCCATTTTTGCAAAAAAAATTTAAAAAAATGTTGTTTGCCCCATTTGCAAGAACACATCACTGAAAGTGTGAAGAGAGAATTGAAGAAATATTCAGAAAAGCAAGGGGCAAGAAAATAAGCACAGAGAACAGAGCACTTCGACAATCACAATGGTTCAAAAGTTTATGGGATAAAAAGGGACTTTCTCACATAGGAATGCCAAAGGAAGCAATATAATTCTTCACAAGAAAACTTGCATATAAATATCATCGGCCACAGCTCTAGCAAGAAATGCATCATCAAACCCTACCAGAAAAAAAAAAAAAAAAAAAAACCGATAAAAAAACAGAGAGAATGAAACTTCTCCAAGTGTAGCTCAATAAACAGGTGGATAATATCATGGGCCACATCGACACCAGGACCTTCATGTCTTACTAAAAGGTCAAGTGGTAAATTTATTGTCAAGATACATGACTTTCGAGACTTCAGCAAGAAATGCATCATCAAACTCTACCAGGGCCCAAAAATAGGCAATAAAACAGAGTGCAACTTCTTCAAGAGCAGCTCAATAAACAGAAAGATAATGCCTCCAGTTACAGCATTATGTTACCTCCTCTCAAACTGAGATTCGTGGCAATGTGGATCTAACCAGTCCTTATGGGACCCCTTTGCCATAATCCTACTTTCTCTACCACCACCCACAAGCTCTCTCAGATTATCCATCTTATTCTCCCTAGCCGTCCCACCACTAGTATTCTTATCAGCTTCTTTCAATTTCTGCTTGAATCGCTGCTTTCGGCTCAACGGGTTTAGTTCTTGCTGTTTTGGGTGAGATGGAGGTGCTCCGTGAGGTCCCAGATAGATGTTCTCTTCCTTCTTAGGCTACAAAGAAACAAATAGAGTAAGCATCACCCAGTGATTCCAACCAATTCCATCACCCACGTTTATGAGTAATCTTTAATTAGAAACAACAAAAGAGCTTCAGCTGACCTGTGCAGGAGAATTAGAGGATTCTATGACAGGAGCAGAAGGTCTGTTTTCATCTGAATTTCCAATTCCCAAACTTGGAATCACAAATCCATCAGTGTCTACATCCAAATAGAGTCACAGATGATAAGTGTGTCTAGGGAACAAAGCCATCCCAGTCTAGTAAAATAGACTCAGAAACATTAGACAGAGGTTTTTATTATTTTTGGCTAACACATTAGACAGAGTTAAAATGCACTACATCTGACAGAGAACTGAAACAAACTAGCTTCCTAGTCACAGTCAAAAACAAAGACTAATGCCTCATTCAATTTCATACTGTAGCAAATATTCAGAGCTGCAAACTGTAGGAGAAGTATATTCTGAGGCAAATCTTTCAAGTCTATGCATATTAACATATACATTGGTGTGACTGGGCAGTGATGAACACGGTTTTGAATGCATCTAGTATTTTTCTTTTATTTTCTATTGCAACAAAAGTCTAGTAGATTTTTAAGAGTTAATTATTTTTAAAACTATATACCAAAACAAAAATGAAACAATATGAGAACTGCTGGTATCTGCATTTGAAAATATTATAAATAACGAACCGGAACTGTGTATCCGTAATTTCCCAACTGGAGAAAAGAAAAAAAACATCAATAAATGAAACAAAGAAGGCAAACGCAACCATTTAAACAATTTGGCATCAAAGAGACATCAAGTTGAGCATTTGAACCATATGTGTTCAACAAAGGATAACAGGACATGACCCAAAGAACAGGAAATCCGCGGACAAAGAGCAGGGTGATAGAGGAAAAAATGTTCATACCTTCACAAACTCAAAATAGAGGATTAATAATGAATTTCACAGTTTATCTATAATGTGATTTACACGAAGGCCGCCCAGATTTAATATTCCATAAAAACCAACACAATGCAAACAAAGCAAGACAACTTTGGCGAATTAAATTAAGTTCTATTCAAATTGACAGATGAAAAATTACACATATCAGACTATGATGATAAAATATCCATCAATCTCAACTCTGTCTGTCAATCTCAACTCTGTCTGTTACTGACCCTATCGATGTAAAAAAAAAAAAAAAAAATCAACGAAATTGAAGGAAGATACCTTACCCCATTCATCTTCTTCGTGTTCAACTGGAGGCGTAGTTGGGTGCACCGGGTCCATCGGAAGCTGATGAACATGGAATTGAGCGCTCAGTGGACGATGAAGTCCGAAACGAAGCAAGACAGAGCAATCAATCAGACCAAGATACACCAAAACGAATCTCGATAAATAAAGATTAAGAATCGCAGAACATAACAATAATTATAAAATCCCAAAGCTAGTGAAAAAAGATGCTTGCTTTATGGAGGGAATCGGGAGAGAACATTAAACCCTAGCACCAGGGTTTCAAACGTTTACGGGTGACTTGAAGGGTAGGTTGTAAAGGGGTCAAGGCTAGTTTCGTCATTGCATACTTAAAGCGGCATATCTGGGTTTATGCTTAGCCTTTAGACGATGCAGTAGAGATTTGTAACTGAAAGCGGTAACCACTTGATTTGGATGGTTGATGGAACGAGATCCTAGCTTACTTTCTCATCATTTCTTCTTATTTAATTATTTAATTTGGACCGTTAATTTGAATTAATCTTGACCATCTTTTGAAATATTACATGTCCTAATTATAAGAGCTAGTTAACTTTCTTTGGAGAGATTAAGGAAGCTAAATAAGTTACTACCTCCGGTCCTAATTATAAGGCAATAAGGCATAGTTGACTTTCTTTAGAGATATTAAGGAAGCTAAATAAGTTACTTAATCATTTCATATGTTGTGCATTTTTAGATTATATATTAGTTTATTAGTTAAACTAATTAGTTTGAAGAAAAAAATAAAAATAAAAATAGTCTAAAATAATTTAATTAGCTTCCTTAATTTCTCCAAAAAAGTCAACTATGTCTTATAATTAGGACCGGAGGAGTATTTAATCATTTCATATGTTGTGTATCCTTAGATTATATTATATATTAGTTTATTAGTTAAACTAATTAGTTTGAAGGAAAAAAATTAAAATAAAATTACTCTAAAGTAAATTAATTAGCTTCCTTAATTTCTTCAAAAAAAATCAACTAGCTCTTATAATTAGAACCAAAGGGAAAATATTTTTAGTATCAGTTGATAGCCTAAAATATTTTTTCAAGATCCTAAAATTATTTTATCCTAATTGACACTAAAAAGTTACTTCAGGATAATGACTAGCATTGAAAAAACATTTCATGATCTTAAGAAATTGTTTTAGCATCTTGAAAAATATTTTAGAGTACTGACGGGTATTAAAATGATATTTCAAGATATTGGCTAGTGCTGAAAAAATACTTCATGATCTTAAAAAAAATATTTCAAGATACTGATTAGCACTAAAAAGTAAAAACATACTTAATACTTTAGGATACTGACTATAAAGATATTTAAGATATTGAGTGATACTGAAAAAATATTGCATGATCTTAAAAAAATATTTCAAAATACTGACTTATACTAAAAAATACCTAATGTGACTTTCTTTGAACAGTTAGATACAAAATTGATGGTCAAAATCTACAGCTAACGAGAGAGATAAGGAGAAAAATGGTTTAGGAAAGCAACTGAACTCATGGTTGATATATTTGTACTAAGCAAGATATTTTTCCATTTATTTATTTTTATTTTGTCTTTCAAAACAAAGCGTAGTCTAGTTTCATGTTCTAAATTTTTTTTAATTTCATTTTTTTATCAATAAACATTGATTATGCCGTTCTTCACTAACAAAAAATATCATCCAAATCCATTTGTTCATAGTTTATGAACAATTTAATTATAAAATATATAGTACCAGTGACACTAGAGAATCCAATAAATATTTATTAAGTTACGCTATGAAGCCATTACCATTAAAATGTTTAAAAAAGGCATAAAAAACTTTACTCCTTATTTTCCAAAGTTTAGGTAATATATGAGAAAATTGTTTATTTACGGGAGGTTAAATTGAATGAAATAATTATTTATTAAGAAATTAATTAAAATTTTATTTTTACAAACGGGTTGAAATTAAAATTAAGATGCCCCTCTCCCTTTCATACTATTTGCTTTTGGGACGAAGAGTTGAAACTTGAAAGGACCACATGAACATGCACCACCGGAAATTTGCTTGTCTGTTTGTTCTTTTTCTTAAACAAAAAATCATAACAAGATTTCTTATGTCAACAAATATCAGTTCAATTGGTAAGCATTTAACTCATAATTCATATGGTAACGAGTTAAAAAACTCGTTACCGATGTTGAAATATTATTAGTAGGCGATCTATAAATATATGTTAAGGCATTTTTTAAACTTAAAGAACTCATCTAAATTTTTACGCATGAAAAAAATAAATAATGATTTTTGTTCTTCACGGGCAGGAGCTCATCATTAGCATGGTAATTATATGTCTCTCAATAATCCAATTCCTTTACGCAAGAAATAAGCTCATCATCATATCAACACACCAAAAAAGTGCCTCACCCACACAAAAATATTAACAATTAGTAATATGAATTATTACTTTTTCCCCCCTGTTTGCTTCAACACAAAAACATTGATGAGTGTCTATGTATGTAAAAGAAGAAACTTTTCTTGAAAAAGCCTGTGACTTTTTTTTGACTACTACAAAACTTATAATGGATAGAGACAGATTGTGTCAATATAAATGGTATTCACCTTTTGTTAGCATTTTGTGAAGCAAGTGATGGGCCTTGTGTCGGTGAAGTGTTTGCCTGGTTTGACGCTAGAGGAATGGACACCACCAGACAATAAATACTGTCAACATATCCTATCTTCCAAGAATGGGTTTCCATTATAGCCCCATCTCCATAATTTGCAGAAACATGAATGCCTCTTAGATCAAGCGGTGACAAAGTCAACATTTCTTAAATAATCTCAAGTTCCAAAAAAAAAAAAAAAATCTCTAGGGTATCCTTCTACAAGAAGCAATTCTATCTGAGATACTGTCTGATACTAAATGTAGATGGTCACTTATTCCAATGGAGAGTCAAACATGGATTTGCAATGTTGTGAGGGATTAATCATTTTCATTATATTCACACCCATTGGTTTCTCAAGTTCAAACTTGTAAGTGTATATTTGAGCCGCATTTCTTGGCTCTTTGTTTAGGAGGATACTTTTTTTTTATATATACTTTTCAAACTCAGCTCATGATAGCAAGTCCCAAGAGCTAATATCCTCTACAGCTCCACATTATAGCACTTTACTTACAGTTCCACATTATAACACTTCACTTAGCATTTTTTACTAGTAAGAAGTGAAAGCATATCTCAAAAGTCTAATCCATTAGACTAGAGAATTCATTAAGCATATGAACCACTATTATCTGGTAAAGCTACATCTTTTAATAGTAAGAAGTGAAAACATATCTTAAAAGTCTAATCCATTAAACATATGAACTACTATTATCTAGTAAAACTCCTTGATGGGGGGCTGATAACCCCAAATTGAAGCTAGTTTAATTGGTAGTGCCTAGTATTAGATTATAGTTTCACATGGGGTCTTCTTCCATTATATGTCATTGCTTTTATGATTAAAATAAGATCCTGATTGTACCAATACTCATGTCCAAGTACCATACAGATGAACTTTTATTAAAACAAAGTTGCCACAGATGAGCTGCTCTCTCTTTCTTTTGGAGACCATTAAGGTTGAATTTATTACATTAGGTTAATGTATTCAAAATTTTGCAGATCAAATTAAGAAATAAAAAAGTGTTCTCGAAGCTGGTCCATTTGATTTGATACCACTTTGTTACTGGTACACGTACGACAGAAAGCTAGACTTTTTAAACTAATGTTTGTTTCCATGGGAAAAGGTTGAAGGCCAGCTTTGAAGAAAAAGGCATTCTTTTGAGAAACTTGCTGCTTCCCATTTTTTATTGGGTAGTAGGTTTCTGAAAATGGTTTTTATTTGGTTGTGGATAAAAGTCATAAAACAGAAGAGACCAAGTAGTTACTGGTTTTGAAGTGCCTGGTATTATTAAAAAAACTCTGCTTTCTAGGGCTCAGGCTCTGTATCTCGCACATGCATTTGGCAAACTTCGAGGCTTCGATGTTGTGAAACGTTGATCGAAATCAAAATTGCCTTCACTGTCTCCAAGAGAGAAACAGTTCATAGTTTTTCTCGCAAAGATTACCGAAATTAATATCACCCACCATAGGTATATGATCTCCATGATGACGACGATGAAGACGATGAAGAAGAAGCAGTACCTTAAAGGGACGAGTTAAAGTTCCCTCCTTTATTCTTGCCCTTTCCGAAAGTTCTCAACTTTTTGCTTGTGAAGCTCTTTTCCAACAATTCGCAGAGCCCCCCCCCCCCCCTTTTTTTTGGCAGAGAATAGTCATGGAGAAAGAAGGCAACAATCCGCAGCAAATCCACTCAAACGTTTGTTCATGTTTAGTTTCATTAGTGCTCTCAACTATTCTGATCATGTTCCTTCTTTTTTGTTCTCTGTTCTTTTTCTTCCCACCAGTTTCTGAATCTTCTTGGCCTGTTCTTATTCTCACTATACCTATAGTTCTTCTGTCCACACTTTTTCTTCTTGTCACACTGAGAAAGAAAAAAGGGTCTAAGCCCGAAGAAGATGGAAGTCTTGTTCAGGAGATGAAGATGCAGAAAGAGGAGTTGCAGACAGAAATTGCTCTGATTGATAATGAGCAAGAAGCTGAGTCTCAATCAGATTCATCTTTCCCATCTGATAGTGAAACTACCAGTTGCTCAGCCATGGATGAAAAGTTTGAGCTAAATGCTAGTAAGATTACTACTACCTCACTTCCATCAGATGCTGAAACTGAAAGCATCAATGGTGAAACTGAAAGTCTTGAGCTTGATCAGAACAGTACCAGAGTTCTGGGAATCTATGAAAGCTCAGACTCTGAAAATGAAGAAGAAGATGATGATGATGATTTGATTGAAATCAACCTTCCAAGCAGCAATTTCTGTGGCTTAGGTAAAGAGCTTGGGCAGAGATTAGAATCAAAATTGCCAGATTTTCTACCAGAAGCCATGTTCAAGCAGGAAGGTCTGATGGAGCTATTAGCAGAGATTAATGAGATGAATGAGGATGAAAACTTGATAGAGATTGATATTTCCATGGGAGTGAAGCAGGAAATGCCATTCTCAGGAGGAGATCTAGATCAGTACAGTTACAGTGTTGTTACTGATTGATGATTATTATCTTTACTTCTTCTTCAATCTTTAGCTTAATTCCATCTTCATATTCAGGTTTTTAGCTTTAAATTTTTATCTACTTGATATGTCATGTAAAATTTCGTGCTTTTCTATATCACAGGCCTTCATAATAACAACTATATTACCTGTTACTTCTTGTTCAAAGTGTAAGTCCAACAAAATTAACTTCGTTGGCAAAAAAAGCTGATACTATTTCTCTGTCCATTATTTGATTCTTTCACCATGTTCAAACAAACAAACTTGGAAAGTATCCTTGATCACAGGGCAATAGAATAATTTTTGGTGAGGGCTTTTGACTTGTATTATGGTAATTTGCTGGGAACAGTGAAGATATAATGATTGGATATTGTTGGGATGTGTCTGACCATGGCATGGAATACATAAAGGAGCTTTTTTTATATAGTGGGCGGTAATCAAATTCTTTTGTTTCTATCCTCTTTTACTTTTACACAAAAGTCTTTCTCATTTTTTGCCATATTTGAACTTTACATTCATTTCACCCTGTAAATCCGTTTTTTATGAATCAACCTAATGGAATCGTTCAGCTGGTTCAAGAAACTCAAGAGGATGGGTGGAGGCAAAAGAGAGAAACATTAACTCAGATATATATAGATAGGGCTAGAAAAACGGGTCGAGCCTATCGAGTCGGCTTATTTTAGTCCTTTTAAGTCAAAGGTTGAGATCATAATTTAGAACCTCTAAAAAGCCAAAAAGAATCTCTCCGTAGGACTGTGGGCTGAAACAGGCCGACTCAAGCCTATGGGTAAAGGGGCCGAGCTTCAAAATATGACCCTTTTAGAGCCGGGTATAAAAGAGTCGACTTATTTAGGCCTAAGCTAATGAAAGACCGGCCATGCATGGAAAATTGAGAGAAGATAAAGGATAAAAATATATTTCAACTTATTTAGAATAGATTCACTTAAAAAAAAAAAAAAAAACACTAAATGTTACTGGTGACCACAAGTGCAAACTATAAATGATTTTTGTACAAATAGATAGACATTTTTTATAGGCACATGTATCTTTCAATAGCAGTTGGCACTATGTAGGTACCTCTTTGACTCTCCTAACGGGGATTTATTGCTTATTAATTTGTTATATTATGAAAGACTAATCCCTTCTATTAGACTTTTCTATTAGACTTCTCGATGTTGTATTCAAAGCCTAAGAAAAACAAACAGTAAAATACCGTGGGCCGGAAGCCCACTGTTATTTTGGTTAGCCCAACACAATCCAATGGATTGGATAGTTATTTTTTTCGTACAGTTCATAATATTTTAAAAGATAAAAGAACATATCCTAAGAAAACAGTAAATCTAAGCTAATCCTAGATGGTTGTTCATGTTTGATCTTTGCTAAAATGCTTTTATATTTATTATTAAAACAGTAGTTTCTAGTTCATACTGTATAAGTTTATGGGAAACATTTATTTGGTAAATTTATAAAACGAAAAATTATAACAATTACTTTTCACGCAATACAGAAGTATAGAAATATGGTGATCCGGTAATCCCATGAAGATATTATAGCATCATCTGTCAAAATCATAACAAAGTAAATGGAAAAAAAAAATCCCATGAAAATATCTTGGCAACAATATGACTGACTTTAAAATGTTGTCATTTTCAATGAAAGGATGACAGAACTTCAGAATTTACATTAAATTGCACTTAAAGTATATGAATGGGTATAGCTATAAAAAAAACAAAACAAATCTCTTTTTTTTTTATAAGAAAAACAAATCTCAGTTTAATTCAAGTAATTTATCACTCCCTTTTATTTTCAGCAAAATCTTGAGTTCTGAGACATGATAGGAATGTTTTGGTAATTAGCATAAAAGATTCAGTTGTTGGTTAGCAACAAAGTGTCTCTCATGAAGTATGATTGTCAAAACGTAGACTCTTTTTAACTAAATTGATACTCTCTTCGGTCTTAAGTATAAAACAATATTTAGGAGTTCATCTTGATCCTAGTTATAGGACAAAATTCTAAGTTTTGTTGATATCTTCTCAAAATATCCTTATTGATACTTTCTCAATAATAATTTAAAAAAACACCTATATATTTTATAAAATGAGTAGTGCTTGTCACTCATTAATGTCACATATATCTCAATTTTATATATTTTTAATTTAATTTTAAGCTATTATATATATAATACAACATTTATCAAAATGATATTTTTGCAACATATGCTTTTCAAAAATGTTCAACATCATTTTTTTTATTCTTAAAAAACAAGCCAACAAGGATATAACCAAGGGATTAACATTTAAAACGATATGGTTTTGCTTATCAGAAATCTTCGAAACTGTATAAATAAAAAAAAAAAAACAAAACAAAAACAAATCAGCCTACCATGTTTGTGGTTCGAAACAAATTCCTCACAAGGAAGGTTTAGAATGCCCAACAGCCATTGATGCTACTCCTTAAATAAGGATATTTTAGAAAAATAAATATAATTAACTAATTTAACTATGATCTTTAATTTTTCTAAAATTAAGTAAATGTATTTATAATTAGGGCTGGAGGGAGGGAGTGCATACAGAAGTTTTTGGCAATGAGTTTATCTAACTAATAATGCTATATCAATTTGAAAAACAAAGCTTAATGCAGCAAAAATAGAAAAAGCCAGGATAAAAAGGGGGGAAAAATAGAGGATCAAATAAAAGAGCATAAATCTATTTCACAGACATAAAAGATTCCAAGAGGAAAAAATACAAACTTTTAATAAGACAAACTCTACTCCAACATATGAATCAGAAGTCAGCGGTTCACAATGAGTAACTGATCTTCTCATAAGAGACAGCGTTATCATAATTTTGATTGACTTCCTCCTTTATATTAATCATTAACTATAAAAGTTAATAATAGGATTAAGCAACCCCACCATATCTTTCTATAATTTTCCCCCCTAACAACAAACGTATAATGTTAACGTAACATCTATTATGATATTATCAAAATCTAGATAAAATAGGGGTGTTTATGGGCAATACTGGGTAAGGTATGATCGTGCTCGTTGCCAAGCGCAAAAGATGAATGGGCGACATTTTGTAGCCCGATGTCCCACCCTGCCCAGTGAAAAGCTAAGTAATTTTGGGCTGGACGGGCTTTTATGACCAAACATCACTTTAAAATTGAAAAATTGAGAAGCATCCAAAAAGGAAAAAAAAAAAAAGAGTTTGATATTTCAAAATATTATTTTATATAATAGTCCTTTGGGAACACTAAGGTCCCACATAAGAAAAATAATATCAGTAAAGTCTTATAACTTGTCAATAACAAATGAAAGAGCTATTATTTTTAAGTTTTGAGACTTTTCTGATATTATTTTTCGTAATTAGGACCTTGGTGTTATTTTCCTTTGCCCTTTTTAAATGTTATTGTTTATATTCAATTCATGAGCTCATAAAACAAATTAATCCAATAGATATTATTTTCTTATTATTTAATAATAATTTATTTCCAAAGAACTCAATTTACCAATTTCTTAATTAACTATGTTTATGAAAAATATGCATATGTTCTAAGTAAATAGAAAATATATTTATTCATTTTATTCTTTTTTTTTTGTCAATGTTTATTCATTATATTCCAATTGAATAGTAAGTAAATATTTGTTAAATTTTATCAAATAATGAATATATGTGTGTTCGCCTACACACACTTATAGCCGAGAAATCGGGTCGGCCCGTTTAAGTCTCGGCCCTTCAAGGGCTAAGGTTATAAAATGGATCTTTCAAATGAAGTTGGGCCTAAAAGGACCAGCCTTATAAGGTTGAGGGTTTAAAAGGCTAGCCCTTGGCCCGTTAATTTTTTATTTAAATGTTTTGTAATAATGCATGATTATCAAAATATTTATGCGAGTATGAATTATCCTTTCATGAACAAGTATGAATTAGAAACTTATTCGAAAGAACCAATATGAAAGCATGATAATTAGAAAGAACTGGATGCCTTGAATTGGTGGAAGAACAATCAACAAAAATTTATGATTCTTTCAAAGATGACAACCAATATTATGAGCATTCCATTTACTACATAGTCAATGAATCAACTTTCAGTATTAGCTCATGTGTTCTAACAAAATATAGAAGTTTCATTATTCCATGTAAAATTCAAGCTCTTATTTTTTCTCACAACTGGATGCATGAATTCACATATGACGGTAATTTACTAATTTATATGTATTTTGTTTTTCTTATAGAGTCATTTATCCATTTAATTACAAATGCATAACAACTATACCTTGGTTTTATAATTTGGTTTATTATTTGTTAGAGATAAAGATTATGAATGTCTTTGAAATTAATGATAGTGGCAAAGAAGATGAAAACGATAGTCATTATACTCATTTTGTTGTGGTAAACTTCTTATACTTTGTGTGAGTTATTAGTAGACAATAGTTTATTTTTTATTATGAATTAATGACTTCGTTTGTTTGTTGTACGATGCATGTTGTTTAAATCTTAATATTGACAACATTTATTTGATAAATTAGAACTTTAAGTGTTGTAATTTACTAATTATATTTCTTTAAAAAAACGAATGAAAAATAGTCAAAATTTTTAAAAAATAGCTTCCGCTTGCATGCTATCGGTCCAGGTCTTAAAAAACATATATTTTTTATCTCATATTTAAAAAGGCCGGTCTTTTTAGGCCATGGCCCTTCAAGGGCCGACCCAGCTAATTTCCAACTCTACTTTAGGCAGGGCTAAATAGGCATGTCAATATACCTTGTTCGATGCCCGACCCAGCCCAAAAATGCTCAAAGGGCTGGGCTAGGTGGTTTTTTTTATCAAGCTTGGGCAGACATTTAGGCTTCATGAACACCTATAGCAGAAAATGTTATTAACTATTGCATTTTGAAAGAATTTAATAAAATATTGCACTTAATTATGAACATTGAAAATTATTCTACTTTATTATATACTAGTATAAGATTTTGAATTCTTTTAATATGAATATAAGTGGGAAAAAGAGGCTCATACATAGCAGTGATAGTAATGACTTTAGATTTTGAGGTTTGGTTAAGTGACTTTAAAAAAAAAAAAAAGATTTCAGATTTTGAAGCTCATCAAATAATAAAATTATTCCAAACATCCAATTATCAAATTTTTACTTTCACTGGGCTACTAATGATTTTTTTTAGCTTATGAAGTTATGCCAGCAGATCCAGGGTTATTCCTAATAACCATAGTTTGTGAAACCGAACCAAATCGGCTGGTTTAGACCGGGAACCGGTCCGGTTTGGTGCAAAACCGAACTGACCCGGTGAACCCGGGTTGACCCGGTGAAACCGGTCGAGTTACAAGGGTTAACCCGGTTCCTATATATATATATATATATATATATATATATATATATAAAGACAATTTGATTTGAATATCTGAATATGTCACAGGTATTAAAGTATATGGTTATTTTACTACTGATCTAAAGTATTGAAATAATATATAATATGTGAAATTTAGGTTGGTGTGATGAGAAATTAATTATTTTCCAATTTTTTTATACCTCACCAATCTAGCCCAGGTTAACTCCGGTTTGACTCACTAATCTTTAACCCAGTACTCCGACCGGCTTAGTCACCGGTCCAGGTTTTAGAACCTTGCTAATAACTAAACCGTATTTAAAAAAAAAAAAAAAAAAGTTCAATTTGTAGCAGATGTGCTTGGGATTAGATCCAAACAGTAGTTGGAGGGGGGGAAAAAAACTTTATACAAGAACAAGCTAAATTTGGAAAAGACTTCCTCTGGATTATGTACTAACATCACGAAGAAAAGACACCGCCATGTCCACTTAAAAATTTTATAAAAAACCAAGCATCTCAAATGGGCCCCACAGAAGGAGCCTTAAAAGTCGCCATGTGTACACACGGCAGAACAAGTGTGTGTTTCCACCAAAAAAAAACTTCACTGTTTCCACAAATCATAACCGTCGATCTCCCACGTAACACAGAAACACCATACACCAACCGTTGATCTCGTGGCCGCTCCGGATTGCTGCAACACACGTCCACCGTGGCAGTTAAACTGCATTTAAAATCCGCATTTGAAGTCCGAACAGGGTACATTGCCAGAAATAACCTCCACGACTGAGAGAGTGGCATAGAGGGAATGGGATCGTGAACGCGAGAGAGATAGGTGTTATAGCGAGAGGAATACGTACTTTGTGTTCCAGCGAGACTCTAAAGGTATGCTTTTGCTTCAATTCAATGCTTCGAATCTGTATGTTTCAACCCTTGAATTGCTCTTTTTTGGCTCAGTGTTTTCCGCAATTCTTTCTGACTGGTTTTTCATGTTTTTGTTTGGTTTGAATTGTGTTGGTGTTGGGAGCATTAGGGCTTAGGAGGGAACTTCTTATTGATAATCATAGCTCTGTTTCTTCATATTTGATTGTCTCGGTTGAAATTCAGTACTTTTCTTCTGTTTGCTAATTTCTAACCTTACCGTTTTGATTTGCCTGTCTGTGGTTACCCTTGTTTTGGCTGACATAGGTTTTGCAAAAGCTTGTGCACCACGAAATTCATACTTCTTTAGTTCGTTTTCCACCCTCACTTTTTTCTCTCTTCTCGGCTGAAGAGTGCTATTTCTACTGTTGACTTTTGAATTAGGGCCATAATGGATTGTTCCTCTTACTTTTTCCCCAGATGTTCCTAGAACCGGAGGCTTTAATTTTCCTACTCCCTTTTCAATTATAAGTTCGTTACCTGTTTGGAATGCTTTTCCAATATGTGTTGTCTGGAAGATTATTGTGCATGGCTATAACGATGTCGGTGTATTTAGACTAAAGCCCTAATTTATTTAATATCAGCAGGCTTCAGTTCTTCAATTTAGCAAGGTCAGTGGCTCAGTGTGGTGGAGTGTGTAGGAAGAAGTATTTATTGGATATTGTCCCTAAAATAAGATCAGTATGAGTGAGGAGGGAACGGTGAGTGAAGTTTCCAATAAGTCTGATTCCAATGGTAGTAGGTTGCCAGAGAAAACAGTGGAGGGCATTAATGAAAAGAATGGCTTGGAAGCTGATGGAAGAAAAGACTTGGAAAATAATGGAATTAAAGACTTGAAAAAGGATGGTGTGAATGAAATGGAGGACTGTAAGAAAGTTGATGGTGTGAAGGAAGTAGAAGATGAGAAAGATGATGGTGTGGAGGAAGTAGAAGTGGATAAGAAAGACAACGGCGCAAAAGAAGCAGAAGAGGATAATAAAGATGATGTGAAAGAAATGGAAGAGGACAAGAAAGATGGTGTAAAAGAAATGGAAGAGGATAAGAAGGATGGTGATATAAAAGAGATAGAAGATAAGAGGGATGAAAATGAATCTCTGGTCGAAAAGTTGGATGAAGAGACAGAGGTTAAGGAAGCAAAGCAAAGTGGGGAAGTGAAAGAAAAAGAAGCGGCTGAGAACTCTGAAATTGATTCAATGGAAGAAGAGGCTTCTCCCAACAACAAAGAGGGGACGGATAAGAAGGAGGAACCTGAAGAAGTAGAGGATGAGGAGGAAGACGAGGAGGAGAAAGAGAGCAAGGATAACATTGGTAAGCCACGAGAATATGAGGAAAAAGATAGTAAAGTTAAGAGAGGATCTAAAAAGCATGCAAGGGAGAAGAGTAACGAGAAGATTGTGAAAGATAAAAGGAAGAAGGTCTCTGAGGTGGAGCCAAGGACTCCTGCTATTGATCGCCCAGTACGTGAAAGAAAAACAGTGGAGAGGTTGGTAACATCATATGAAAAAGACGCATCCAAAGAATTTCACATTGAAAAGGTGTGGATTTAGTTTTTTTTTTTTTTGGTTTCATTGGAACGTTATGCATTTGATGTATTCTGTTAATAGCTATCATGTTTAAGATATACCTCTAAATTGCAGGGCCGTGGGACACCTTTGAAAGATATACCAAACGGTATGGTGCCTACCTGTGCTTAATTGCTTTTTCCTTCTCTGTTCACTCCAGCCAGCTGAAGTAAACGTATTACATTATTTCCTTAGATTTTATATGAAATACACACTGTTCCAGGTTTTGATGATAAATTTTTTTTCTTCATACAAAATATTTAAATAACAACACAATAATAGCTGGTTAAATGCTGCAAAACACCAAACCAGTCACACAATAAAGTTGCAAAATGGTTGCATTTAGAGAGTTCGTCCACCACCACGACAGTAAACTCTAAGATTAATTCTGGAGTGGTTCCCCTTAAACATCATGCCTGGGTTGTTCTGTGTCCTTATTGTACATGTGTATACCTCTTTGAGAGGTGCATAAGGTTTAGAGCAATGATATTGAACAGCATAAAATTTAATCCCGAACACAGTCTATGGCTGGAAACTATATATTGAGATTGCTAAATGATTATGGACTTAAATAAAGCATCCTCAAAGCTCCTTAACATGATGCTTGATATGTTTATGACCTATCCAAGGTCTGCAGAATGTTCATAATCACTGGGTATGTGGCAAACCCCTTGAGAGTTGGATGTATGTTTTGTATTCTTCTGAATGGCTTCTAACTTTGTGACCATCACCTTTTTTTTTTTGGGTTATAGTGGCATTTAAATTATCTCGAAGGAAGGCTGATGAGACCTTCAGATTGCTCCATACCATTCTGTTTGGAAGGAGAGGGAAGGTAGGTCCTGCTATATGTGAACCACGTGCTTTTTCTATTATAATATTTTGTCTTGACCCACATTGATTGTTTATTTAACGTAGTAATGTAGTAACAGTAATGTAGTAACTATGTTGCATCGCCTCTATAATTGAGGACAGTGGGCAGTGCATGCTTTGACAGTACAAAATTATTCTTATGTTCTGTTGTCATCTTGCTACCAAGTGATTTCTTTTTTTGTTTTTGCAGGCACCTCAGATTAAGAGTAATATATTAAGGTTTTCTGGTTTCGTGTGGCATGAAAATGAGGTGTGTGAAAATTGGTTCTTGTAACATGCATCCTAACTTATATTACAAGTAGTGGCTCTATTTGCTTATTTACTAAATCATATGCTTTCTTTCTATTAATTGCTATTTTTTTCGCAAAACGTCCAAGGTTGCTCAAGCTTCTACATTCCAAAATTTGTTAATGCAGGAAAAGCAACAAATGAAAGTAAAAGAAAAATTCGACAAGTGTAACAAAGAAAAGTTATTGGAATTTTGTGATGTGCTTGACATACAAGTTAACAAGGCTGCAACCAGAAAGGTTTGGTGGTTTAGCATTTTTGCTCCTTCACCATAAATGGTTTTGTTGTTTACAGACAAAAACTCTATTTCAATATTCCACTATACAATCTCATTGTGATTTTGAGGATCATAATACTAAGTGCTCATGCTTGTGTTATGACTTCAAGCTGCTTGTAGCAGCAATTCTACCTTTTTAAAGTTGTTTGTGTTTATTCATGGGCTAATATATACTCGGATATGCAGGAAGATATTATTACGAAGCTAATAGGATTTTTGGTGGCTCCTCATGCAACGACAACTGTCCTACTGGCAGAAAAAGAGAAGGTTTGTTTATTATATTTTCTTATAATTTTCCCCTTCTGAAATTATACTTTTATTTTTCCCTTGAAAGATCTGTGTTTCTGGTGTAACATATTCATAATACTTGCTTTTCACTGTTTAGCAGTCAAATAGGGGCAAAAAGCGCTCACGGGTTGAGAAAAGAGGCTCATCAGCTTCTTGGAACACAACTTCAAAGCGTTCTGCTAAGGTGCTATTTCTTTCTTTAATAGCTCCAGCATGAATTGTGTTTGAACTTTGAAACAGCTTTATACTGTAGCTCTGCTTAGAAGAAATTAGTTTCATTATGTAAAACTGGATTTCCCACCATATGGTGCATGAATGGATGGTATGTTGAAGAAAATAGTGAGGAAAAATACTTCCTGAAATAAAAGAATAAAAGGTGGCACGGAGTTCGATAAAATGACCCAAATAAAAAGGTGAAGAGGACACATCCCAAAAAGGTTACTGTTTATAAGGGGGATGATTAAAATGGCTTCCTAGGCTTTTTAAGTTGGCTAGCGAGATGAGCTTCATTAATCAAAGCATGTGAATTGTGTATCTTTATAATTCATATTCATATTGATGCTAATTTTGATGTTAGGCTTGTATATCCTCAGACTTGGTTTTCCCCCACATCCTCTGGTAATCCGCACTTTGCACTGCAACACTTGTATTGTTTATAAAGTTTTAAATGACTTCTTTGAGCACCTTTTCATGTTTTTTGTTTATACTATATTATAGATGTACTCGTGGATTGTGATGAGCATATACATATATTTTAATATGTGCAATCTGAGTCCTATTGCGTGGAGAAGCCTGTAGATGTGAATAAATGTGAGTGTGGGTTAGCCTGACAGGAAAAGAAGACATATGAAACCCCATGGTTTTTGCTTCTGTTCTAATTCTGAAGTCGGAACTCATCTTTAGTAATATTCTTCCATTTTCTTTGGGTGTCTTGAAAAACCTGCCATCCTCCATTTTGCGCCGTGTTTTCTTCAGAGTCGGAAGAAAAAGGAGGATTCTTCAGCTGTAGAGAGGAAGAGTACTTCTGATACAGAAGATGAGTCAGAGGAAGAGGAGGAAGAGAAAGAAGATGAAGAAAATGAGGAGAATGAAAATGGCATTCCTGATAAATCTGAGGATGAGAGGCCAGAGGATTCTGCGAGTGATGAGAAAAGTGACTCTGAAAATGAATCTGAAGATGAAGAAAAACCGAAGAAGACTAAAAAAGCATCATCCAATAAAAAAGAATCTTCTGCAAAAGCTAAAGTCAAGAAAGTTACTTTTACGGATAAATCTCGCTCAACAACTAGGAGAACGCCTAAGAAATCAGCATCTACCCAGTCAAAAGTTACTGATGATAGTGATGGAAGTCCAAAGGTCTTTTCTAGGAAGAAAAAGAATGAAAAGGAGGAAAAGCAGAAGCCTTCGACTCTCACTAAGTCATCTTCCAAAGAGAAAACTGGTAAATATCGTAAGCTTTCTTTTCATTCATCTCAATTTTAGAAGTGTCCCAATTTGCACGAGTTTTCGTATTTGAGTGAATTAGAAGATGTAAATATACAAGTTGTGTGTTAATTGTTTTCAACCCATGTATGTAATGAAAACCCTTCTGTTCATGTTTAAGCAGAAAAAGTACCCAAGGGAAAGGGCAAGAACAAAGAAAAGTTGATCCCCAGTGATGAAAAGTTGCGAGATGCCGCATGTGAAATCCTTAAAGAAGTTGACTTCAATACAGTAAGATGCTTAATTTGAACTTGAATGTAATCCAACCATTAAATTGAACAAATCTATGTTGTATAACTCTGCTTGTCCTACAAAATGAATAATATTTTTGGGTTTAGTATCTTGATTTGAATTTATGTATTGCTTGATCGCTAGTTGGGGCAGTGCCGGCAGTTTACATAACTGCTTGCAAAAATCCTCGACTAGTGGCCTCATCTCCTGTAGTGCTAATAGTGAAATGAAGTTTTTAGTTATAACGTATTACCACATTCCCACCCATAGGTGTATGGACTAAAGAGTGGATCGGTAAATGCTCCCATGCATGCCTTTTCTGGGTCAAATCTTTGATAATTGTCACATTAGTTGTGAACATGACATTTGTCGTTTAGCTAGACAAATGGCTAAATATGTGGAGTACATGCCTCTAAAGCAGAGCACCCATGCATTTGTAAGACCACGTATTAGTTTGTTATTCATGATTCCTTCACAGTTGCTAGTGGAATCCATTAAATGTGGTGTAACATTGGTAATCTGCATTGCTGCTACTGATTTGCATGCTTTGTCACCATTGAAGACTCTGTTGTGAGCTAGAAATTTAATGAACTCCCCTCCCCCTTCTGCACCAAGTGCTGTTACCCTGACTTGAAACAATTCTCTTTTGCAGGCAACATTTACCGACATTCTGAAGCAACTGGGTAAGTAGCATTTCTCGGTTACAGTTATCAGATAGTTCACTCTGGTGTCCTTTTTTGTGGTTTGGATTTTGAGTGACGTGTCAATTAATCATTGATCGCTAATCAGTCATGAATTATTTTGAAATCTGTATCACTTGATATGCTTGAGACCCTGTCCTGGAATGATGAATTATCTGAGATGTTTAATTATAAGGATCCGAAGCTTGAATAGAGTTCCATTGCTTTACAAATACAAACATGATTCAAGATAAATGTAGTTCATTAATTGAAAACGTGAATTGGATTAGGAGGCCCCTTGGTGCCTTATAAGTTCTCTGACTTGTTTCCAGCTAAGAGGTTTAATGTGGATCTCACTCCAAAGAAGGCAGATATAAAGCTCATGATTCAGGAGGAGCTCAAAAAACTGGCTGATGCGGCAGACGACGAAGAGGGAGAGGAAGATGCTGAGAAAGATGAAACCCAGCCTGCTGCACCGGAGGTTAAAGCGTGACTGAGTCACACAACTGTTTGGATATAGGCATAATAGCAATGTAATTGTAATCACTGTTGGGTTTCACGAGTGGTAGTTAGTCTTTTGCATATAGTAAAAGCGACTGTAATTTATCTTTTGCGTCCCATCTATGTCAAAATTTAGCGGAAGCTTTTGGTGGGCTGTCTGGATGCAGCTTCTTGTGTACATCAACAGATTGTACCTATCGTTAATGTAACTGCTGACCAACACAGGTTTCAACAATCTGTCCAGTTTAATAAAGTATTCGACTTCAAAGTATTACCTTTTGATATCTCAATGTTTCCCAGGTCGAGGGTATTTGATTTTTGGTTTAGCTTATAAGTTTTTTTTTTTTTTGGGTTGGATAAAAAAATTTTTGGAAAGGGGTTGGGCTCACCCACAGTCTAAAGGTAGGGCACTTGGAGCCTAATTCATAGGGCATACTGGGCTGGAGAGTATACACGCTTTTACCCCCATCCAACGTTTTCACTACTTCATAGACTCCTAGAATGTCTCTCCCAACATTTTGATCAATTTCAGGATTGAACCCTCTCCATTTAGGTGTGGAAGTCCAATCCGTTAGGTTTATAAGTATTGATACACTTTATGAGACAAATCTCCTTTTGTACTTGTTGTGCCATGTAAAATCACTATAAATAATACTTAGCACACTATATGCTTTGCTCAATGACCTTTTGTTTTGTGGGAGAATTGTTTATCTTGCATCCTAGTTGTGTATCTTCAAGTTTGTTTGTGATAGCAATTAAAGTAGTTGAAAGTAATTTTAAATATAATTTACAGTGTATGAGGTAAATTTATAAAAGGAGTTTTATCTTGATCTGATGAACTTGTTAAAACATCTGCAAACAAGTTTTAACAAGTTTTCTTACCCAAGTGGTAATTATGCAGCTAGGCCAAATTGTTTCCTCACAACGTGACATCAAGTAATAAGTGAGTAATTGATCAATTTAATAAAAATAACAAATGAATCTTATTAAATAAATGTGATTGTGATTTTTTTTTATTTTTTTATTGAAGATGACAAGTGGCACAAATGTAGAAGATTCTTTTTAACTCGTAGATCCACTCAAGACCA
This sequence comes from Acacia crassicarpa, assembly GCA_034222035.1. Classification (NCBI taxonomy): domain Eukaryota; kingdom Viridiplantae; phylum Streptophyta; class Magnoliopsida; order Fabales; family Fabaceae; genus Acacia; species Acacia crassicarpa. Next base: position 17,738,016 of record JAWXYG010000004.1, on the reverse strand, counting down.
GTGGGGCACCAAGACAATTGCACAACCTCTAAAGAGAGTGAGATTTTATTTGAGTCAAATCAATTAGGTTAATGATAAATGGGGACGCAATATTAGTGTAAGATGATGTTCAAATTACATGGATATCACTCAGTATTGACTAAATCATTCCTTCCCAATAGTTCCTCCTCTCTTCCAAGTCAATCCACCTGAGTTTGTATGCATTAATGCTTTGATTGTAACTTGTAAGGTTCTTTTTCCTTCACAAATTAAAATAATATCACTTTATCAAAATCACATCAATATCAATCAATATAAAAATTAAATCTAGGTCCCCTTTTGGTGGGTGAACCACTTAGTACTCTAATAATGGTTTAATAGTGTTTTTTTTGGCGCCATTCAAGTTTGCTTGGATGCAAAGTCACTGCCATGTATGTGACCACTTACTTACATAACTAGTGCCTACATTTATACTGTGTGCTTACAAGTCCTATATATGTTTTCAAGAGAATAAATTGTCTTTTCAGTGTTAATTAATTTTACATGGATAAGTTGAACGACCATTAATTTCATATCTATTTGGATTACAATTTTTCTAATAATAATCTTTGAACCAATTGTTATTCATTTGAGTGTGGTGCGAGGTTGGGAAAGTTGGGAATCCATATTTCATATTCATCCAAAAGATGAGCGTGTAGTGCTCATCCCCAAATAAAAGGGGTTTTTATATTTTTTAAAAAATATCCCATGCATTAAAAATTAATTAATTAAAGATATTGGATGTCGAAAAAATATTTCAAATATTAGGTGTTACTGAAAAAATATTTTAAGATATTGGTGTTACAAGAAAAATATTTCTGAATGCAAACTAGAAATTAATTAATTTGAGATATCGGGTATAAAATATATTTTAGGGTGTAGCATAAAATTTAATCAAAATAAATAAAATACATAAAAAAATGGTAATCACCCCCATAATTCGAGGGATGCGCACTATATAGTCATCTCATTTTTTAGATGAGGATGGAATGAAAACCAGAAAGTTGGCAGCGAGAGGTCAATAATTTAGTGAATCTCGAGGCAGATTTTTTCCCCCCTCCCCCTTTTAATAAATGATTAAAAGGGGGAGGCAATAGGTTTTTTCTTTTCGTTTCCATTTTTAATAAATGATTTTGATAATTTTCTCAAAGAAAAAACTTAGATCAAGTTCATATTCAATGTTTCAATCAAATGACTTTTTGGGTTTTGTTGAATGCAAACCTAACTAGAATGAACTCTTCAAAAATTGAATCACTTTCACATTTATAGACCATTGTTGGTTGTAGGTTGAGACTTGAGACACTAGCATGCAAGAGCAAAAACATATACCTCTTGTTGTCTGTATTAAAAGGGGTCATTAACTCATTAACTTTATCTGAAAATGATACATTCTTTAACTTTATTTATATTAAAGAGTATAAAGAAACATTACATTATTCTTTAACTTGATATATTTCATAGCTGAAAATGCTCTTTTCACAGATGTAGTTGCTACAGACAAAGTTAATGCTAATTATACAAGTAAATAAACCAAAGGATACACAATATATTTTTTCTTTACAACCATCCTCTTGGCAAGATTAGCTTTTCAACCATCCTCTTAGGGAAATTTGAATTTTAAGAGAAGGACATTTTTTGTATTTTTGCATCAGATTTTAAGGGCGGGCACTTGGCCCCTTCTCATACATGTGCACTGGTTACTTTTGACTTTTGAGGCTAAAAAAGTTTAGTTATTTTGCCACTTTTTGCACGAGTTAATGATTTATTTTTAGGTAAAAGATTTCTCTAGTCATTAGAGATAAAGTTATCTCCAGCGACCCCAAAACTATATCGTTTTGGATTAATGAAATATGTTTCCATAATTTTGTTTATTTTTTTTTTATCATAGGAATTTTACCGAAACACCCTTCATTAATTTACCTAAAATTACAAATACACCCTTCATTAATCTAAAGCGACGTAGTTTTTGGGTCACTAGAGATAACTTTATATCCAGTGACAAGAGAAATAATTTTCCCTTTATTTTTTCACCTTAACCCTATTATAACCAAAGGATTTTTTTTTTTAAAAAAAGAAAGTATGATATATTTAGGGTTAAACTAAATGTTACTCCCAGATACAAAATGTGAAACCTAATTTTGATGGCAAATTGGACATCTAGCGTTTATAAAAATTGAAATAAAATTTCTCTCACAAACTTACCTTATAAATCATATTTAAAAAAAAAAATCTTTTACTGTTAATCCAAATAGATACCACCATGTTTACATTTAGGAGTAATGGTTCATTGCAAAGTGACAACACAGGACATGTTGGCGAGTGAGATGCTAATTCAATGGTCCAGATGGTTCAGTTTTCTCCACAGGACGCTTCAAAAATCGTCTTTGCATTTTACAAAAAAAAAATCGTCTTTGCCCGCTTCACACTTCACACTTATCGGTTAACTTTGCTTCTCCTCCCTCCACGTGTCCTCAGATAATGCCTTTTTAATCCCCGAGTCCGACACACTCCGCTCATTCCCCTCTCCCTCCTCCCTCACTCAACTACTTCACTACCCCGCCGGCGCAGATTGTCGGCGCCACCTTAACTAACCGTCCGATTGTTTCCCTCCAAATAATTCCCTTAGAACACTACTACTTCAGCTCTATGCTGCTGCAGATTCACTGTGAAATTCGTTGAAATTTCCTTTCACGTCAACGTCAATCTCTCCCGGTCAACTGATCCAGAGCTGCTTCACATTTCCTCAGTGTAATTCATCCTAAACCTTCATCGATTTCGAATATTTTCTACTGGTTTTCTCAGTCCACTGGCTGTTGACCGGGCTCGAACTCAAGTAGAATTGCGCAGTTCGTGAACTCCACAGGCTGAATTTCAGATTCCGTGGAACTTCTTTCCGACGTCGCGATTAGGTTTTACGCTGAATCGAGCTGATTTGAGTCCGGTTCGTTGAGACGACGATGGCGGACTCGGATAACGATTCCGGAGGGGCGCTGAACACGGGAGGCAATGCAAACAGCAGCGAATTGTCGCCACGAGAGCAGGACCGTTTCCTTCCGATAGCGAACGTGAGCAGGATCATGAAGAAGGCGCTTCCGGCGAATGCGAAGATCTCGAAGGATGCGAAGGAGACAGTGCAAGAGTGTGTATCGGAGTTCATCAGCTTCATCACCGGAGAGGCCTCGGATAAGTGCCAGAGGGAGAAGCGGAAGACCATCAACGGCGACGACTTACTCTGGGCAATGACCACGCTTGGATTCGAGGAATACGTGGAGCCACTCAAGATTTACTTGCAGAGGTTCAGGGAAATGGAGGGAGAGAAGAGCGTAGTGGCGGCACGTGACAAGGAAGGTGGTGGCGCGTCGAACAGTGCGTTTGACGGCGGTGGCGGAGTGTACGGGGGTAGCGGAGGTGGAATGGGAATGATGATGCATCAAGGACACGTGTACGGTTCTGGTGGATTTCATCAAATGGGCGTAAGTGGTGGTCCTATGGGTAAGAGCGGGCCATCTTATCCGGGTCATGGGTCTAATATGGGTAGACCCAGGTAGATTATGGAATGAGTCAGTATATTCTAAATTTCTTATACTAGCCTAGAATCTAGAGTTGCCGCTCTGCCTATTTTAGTGTCGTCTTTGATTGATAAATTTATTAATCGTTAGATTAAAAATGCATAAATAATCCAATGATTAATAAATTGGTCAATTTGAGAAATTGTATTATTAAGACTGATTCTAATGTTTTTGGTATGTAAAGACAAAAAAAAAAAAAAAATTAATAGGTCCTCCTCCCAGTAATTCTTGTGTTGAACTACTGTCGATTGTAATTGTATAAGTCTGTTTGAATTAGCTATAGAAGCTGTTTTTGTAGAAGTTGATTTATGGTATACAAGGTGAATTTGTGAAATGAGTTTTGTCTTGATTTGCATATTCTCTATCTCGTTTTAATCTTAAATGTATAAAATCTCATATCATTTTGTCCCACAAATTTATAATTTTTTTCTCTAAACAATCTAAAACGGATATTTTATTGATTAAGGTAGTTTTCAATGTAAATAAAAAAATTTAACATATATTTATTATAAATAACTAAGTCTTTATAAATTAATTATTTTGTTCTTACGTAGGACTGAAGAAAGTGATTGGAAAGTGCAATGATCCATAATGGTAAAGTTAACTCTGGTTATTAGTATGATGAGCTAATCAATCCGATTTATTTTGCTTCTGATCTATCCAGTCAAAAAGTGCCTGGACTAAAATGGAGTTCCAAGGAGAATGAGCCCGAATCTAATACTTGTTACCAGACGCAATTTTTTTAGATATTCATGAATTTTTATCAAAAGTGCGTCAAACATCGTATTTAGATATGCAAAAATGTTATGAACATTTAAAATTTGAGCAACAATGCCATGATGGTTAAATATGGCATAACCCCATTACCTTTGGTGGTGGGTCTATACTATTTTTGTATATGCATATGTAACTGTGTAGGTATTTTTGCTTTAATTTTAAATGTTCTTGTCTATTAATTCTTTGATTCCAGTTAGTAAGAGAAGAGGATCTTGAATTAAAAAAATAGATTCTTTGCAGCTTCAAAAAAAATGTAGTGTTAAATGCAGTTTTGATACAAGTTTATGGATATGTTTTGCATCACTGTTCTGTATTTGCTCATTTGAGTGAATATACATCAATTTAATACTAAAAATTGTATAAGAACCAAAAGATTAGGGGCACAGGCTGGATAACAAACTGGAGTTTTTTTTTTTTTGTGAACCGGGTCCTAGGAGAAAATTGGTGCAAAGATATACCTCAATGCCTAAAAACCACTTGTATTTATAGATATCCATCAACCTAATCCCTACATTGGTAGTTAGACTTACAACTTTGAGTTACATTTCCTACCATCTATCACTTTGGTCTTATTTATAAATCTATTTTGACCAACTCTCACATACCAATGAGAAGTAGTTAACTCAATAATTATAGGAGTAAATTTTGAACTTTGCCCTCATTTATAATTAGGTATTTCCAACTGTTTATTTTCAATTGATCATTTATTACATAAAACTAGATTTATAATAAGACCAAATTTTTTTAGTCAAAATATATTAATAAATATGATTAGAGTGGTAAACTTGTATAATCTAAACTATAACTTTTGTTAGCTATGAGGAGTTTAGATTGAGGAAATTCAAAACGAATTGGTCGAACATTGTTAGTTATATAGAAAATGAAACTTGTGAAGTTAAAATCCTAAATCGATAGCTTGAATTTTGTCCCAAACGTCACCTAAATACTAGCTTGTAAGGTTCCACTGGCATTAAAACACATGATAAATTACAATTATAAATGAAGCAAACAATTCAACAAAAAAAAAATAAATAAATAAAGAATCAAAACAAACAAAACACAATTTAAAGCAAATCACATCGTTCAAATTCTCCCACCATTCATTAGCCACCAGCTTACGATCCATCAAATTCCAGTTATATACCCAGCAGATAGAGGTGAATGCAAAAGCTCTGACATGAGTGAGGGAGGCAACTTTTAACCGACCAGATACGTCAATGCACAAGTAATACAGAACACGTTGCTAGGTTGTACATGTGTAGGGGTCCATATTTTTCACTATAGCTCAGTCAATCAGCACACTATGCATTCAGTAACATGGGAGACATTTGTGACATAAAGTAAGAACTACGAATGCCATAAGCACATGTTGAACCTCTCAAATCGGTGGGACTCAAGTGGTCAAAACAGTTAAAATGCCCCTACTGAGAATAGGCTCTGCCCCCTATTGCACAATATGAATTGCAGATAGAGATCCTTGCCACTTAAAAGTTCAACAGAAATCACTACAGAGACACTAGGGATTTCTAAAGAATCAATTAATACAAGAGCTCATAATTCAGCAGAAACCATTTACTTCAGGAAAGCAGATTCAGGATAAATCAAGGAGATGAAGGGTAGACCTTTAAACAATGCTTTGGTACGTCCATTGTCCCAATCAGATTCTACCACTTGTATTATTCTTTTTCTTGTTAGCATAATGCTAAGGTAGGAAAAATAGGACACATGGTATAATCTGATTGGAATAATGCACCTAATATAGCTCTGAGGAAATTGACTCAAATTCTGTCTAAAATCTTTGAAGTGTACGGGAAAAATTCTTAAGAGAACAAATGATCATAAAAGATCTGACTCGGATAAAGATTCCAAGTATTTTATCCACAAATAAAAACAAAACAAGTGAAAAATCTTTCACAAATCAACATCACCTGAGACCTAACCGATCACTTTAAAACTTACTGTCCATGTCAAGTTTGATTGCAACTATTACAATAACTTTACCTAAATACAAAAACTAACTCTCTTGAAGAAACTGTCATCGTACAAAACACCAAAAATGAAAGAGTAGCAACACTAAATCTGTTCTCCACTCTATATTCTAAACAATAGTCAAGACTCTCTTTCACAACTTATATACAAGATAAGGCCATAAAACAGAACTGAAGGACTGGCCAAAAGGAATACATCTTTAAAAAATTACATCAATATATACATGACAGGATATACAATTCTCTGGTTATGAATGGTTACAAAAATTGAATGGTTAGTCCTCTACATCATATACAAAAACCGCATGCTCATCCGTGGTATGCTAACATCGGTTGGGGTAAAACACAAAAATTGGGAAGAAATGATACAACAGCCAGCAAATCAGAAAAGGCACATTACAAACATCCTCAGCTAAATCCTAATACATCAATCATACATATAGTTCTAAATAGTCTACCGCATGTCATACATTTAATTTCAAAATAGTCTACCACATTCCAAACTTCCACAAGTTCAACCCAATACATCAACGTTGGTTTATCATTTGAACTAAACATAAATCCAAAACAAAAGCTAATAACTTCATAGCAAATGTTCCACTTTTCAATGTAGGCAATGGATTGTCATGACTTGTCTCTTCGACACTCGAAAAGGTCCACTTGATCTCCGAAGCAAGCCAGAGTCTGAGGGAACAGCTTCCTTTCTCAATACAATTGTCCCTAAATAACAGAGAAGCCCGCAACAACAGTTGGAATTCAGAAGATATAAACATTAAGAAGAGGCTAAAGGTACATTTCACATAGAAGGTAAGAAGAAATAGTAATACTGTCCTCCTTCCTTAGTCAAGCAGCAATCATCAGTCAACCATATTCCAATTTTTGTCTCAATTGTAAATGCCAAAATTATATCCCCATGCCCAAAACTCATTTTCAGCAACATTATTTCTCAATATAACAAGTTATAAAACTGTATCTCAAATCTCAAACAAAATCCTAACAAAACCATGCAGTTAGTTATTCCGTGTAGGACAGAATCAGACAGATTCTCTGAACATTACACCCAAAAAACATTAATTATTAAATTAACTCAAACAAAATAAAGAAGGGAATTCTAGAATATTAATTCCCTTCAAGTTTATCACCAAAACCCGTAACTTCTACTCAAAAGTACTTTTGCCATTGCTACATGAACAAAAAGATAACGAAATTCACTCACATAACAAATAATCAACAAGAGATCAGCATCAGGTAATGCCCCACACATTAACACATTAAGCTGAATAATGAGAAAGTGGAGAAAGAGAGGGACTGGGTTTTTATTATTATTATTGTTATTTGAGCACAGGGTTTAAATGCTTGGCATATACATATTAAGGTCACATAATACAAATACTCGTGTAATCATTGAAATGCTTGAAATATACATATCATGGCAACAGAACAAGAGTAAAATAAATGCATAACTGAATTCACGTATATATATTCCTTGAGTTCTCTAGAATAAACAAAGAAAATTATTGAAGATGGCAATGCTATTTTGTCAGTACAATAATAATTTTCATTTAACCAAGAGACAGTTAAACAGCCACCTAGGCTATACCAGAAGTTATACATCCACCTTCAGAAATCAAGGCTAAAAATTATCTCACTCAACATCTTTGACCTCAACAGAGAGGCAGGAAAGCAATACACACAATCTCATGCGCCCAGGATCATGTAGGCAAAAGTGGTAACGAGCAGAATGAAGGAGATTTGATCATAAACTCTATGCAGGCAATGGAAATGAAAATCAAAGGAAGAATTCTAAAGAAACTCAAGCCAAATTTCAAGTAAAGATTGCTAGAAAAAGAAAAGGTACATGTAAACACGTAAAAAAACACAAGGCATATTTAACAGGCAGTTCAAAATATTTTATATGCACTATGGACTAATATTTGATTCTTAATGAATCTATATATAATACCCCAACAAGTTATGCTCAATTTAAGATTGCCTTTGGCAAACACATCACTTATTTGATCCCAAGATCAGATTACACAAACAGACATCTGTCTCAAAGAATCAGAATTAAAAATAAAAATAGATCCAACTTCCATAATCAGCAAATACAATATGAAAGCTTAAATATAAATAAAAGTAGTTTTCTCTAGTTTGTGACTATCAGATGTTAAAATAATAAGTTTTGGCTACTATCAGCCTTGTACCAGAGAAGTTCACCAAAACTACACACACTATTTATGTTTAAGGATTGAGATGGAAAAGGACAAGATGGAGGGTAAACAAAAACAATTAATCTAATCAGCAGTGAGAATTTGTTTACCTTAGCAAAATGCATAAGTATAATTTACCCATGATAAATACAAAGAAAAGTATCGCAGACAATACCAAATTGAAGAATGAAGAATAAATCTGAAATCTTAGAACAAACCTTTCTCACAGAAGAACAAAGCAAACTTCAGATGAGAGGTAACCAGAACAAGAGATTGAAACAAAACAGCTGCCCAACAACTTCTGGAGTGGAGGAGTGTGACCAGAGTCAATCGAACCATGACAAATCCTTGATTTTCAACTTCTGTTCTATTCTTCCTCATTGGAAAGTTATCCCAAAAACACTAAAAATATTAAGCATCATATAAGTTACTCAGATGTAAGACGTCTCCTCTTTCCATAATCAGCATCCCTAGCTCTAGAATGATGCTCGTCCTCTTGTGATAATCTTGATTTGCTATGAGTCCTTGATGACCGTGCCCGTTCCCACTCATCCTCATGGTCTGCTTCACGATCTTTGTACCTATGATGGTCAGCATATCTGTCCCTTTCTTCCTTGTACCTATCACGCTCACGGTCCCTTTCACGATCCCTTTCACGGTCACGGTCACGGTCACGATCTCGAGAGCGTTCACGATCACGGTCACGCTCCCTATCACGTTCACGAACTACTTCTCTATCATCACGATGTCTTCTTTCAGACCATTCCTGGTCCTGCCCCACTTCTTTTTCTCTTGGCGCATCTCTCTCATATCCTTGATCTCTATCATCCTTATACCTTCGCTCAGAGGAGCCAGACCAGTCCCTTTCTGATCCTCTATCCTTTTCCCTCATGGCATTTGGCCAACCACCTCTATCATGACTCGCCTCACCATACTGATGTTCTGATGCAGCTTCCTCACCATAACTCGACTCTCCAGCCCTCCCGCCACCATGCTCTTCACCAACCCATCCACCCATACTTGGATCTGACCACATTCCCATATTAGGCCCATCAACTGTTGAAGTGGGCATCATCCCCATACCATTCATGGGCATCCCTCTGCCAAAAAAGGCTGGATTAACATGAGGTGCTACTCCAGGCAAACCAACACCTCCAACTGCAGGGAATGAAGGCAAAATACCAGAGAATGGAGGAGTTGGAGCACCTGGAAAGCCTCCATAGCCACCCATTCTACCCATAGGCCCACCAAATGCAGGATCAAAGCCCTGATTCATCATTGACTGAGGATGCAACAGAGGTGGAGTGGCACCAATACCTTGACCAAATCCATTCCCACCATTACCCATGATGCCTCTACCCCCCATCCCACCACCTCTATTCCTCATTGGATTAACAGGGCCCCTATTTCCCATCCCAGGATTATTCCCTCTCCCCCAGTTACCTCTCCCATAGCCTCTATTGCCATCTCCACCTTGGTAGTTTCCACCAGTAGTAATGTTACTCCCACCCGTCTTACCAGCCCCTGAATCAGCAGGTCCCCTCCTTGCCTGAGAACCAGTAGATTGGGCTATCTGTTGATTCCTGCTCACCTGAGCCTCTCCCATTCTCTTAACAGAAAAAGGAGAGGCAAAAGCAACAACGCATGGCCGCCCATTAAACAAATGCCCATGCATTCCTTCTTTACAGGAAGATGCATGAGAAGGATCAAAAAACTCAACCTGGCAATACCCTTTTGACTTCCCACTAGCCTTCTCATCGTAAAATTTCACCTCCTTCACTGGCCCATACTTGCAAAGTTCAGCCTCTAACTCAGCATCAGTAGTCCACCAGTGTAAGTCACCAACAAATAAAATGGTGCCCCCACCACCACTTCCGGCACCACCACCACCTCCGCCGCCAGGAATATTAGCTCCTCCTCCAGCACTGACAACATTGACACCAGTCACATTATTCCCAACCCCATTGCCGCCAGCCCTGTTGAGATTTCCTCCTCCACCACCTTGCCTCATCAAATTCTCATTTCCCACGTTCCCAACAACTCCACCATGAGGTTGTTGCCCCATGCCTTGTACTCCTACACTATTATTAGCACTCTGCTCCTCTAACTCATTCAATTTGCTCGGTTGTTGCCCTAATTCAACCCTCATCCCACCACCAGCCCCCATTGAGGTACCCGGTCCACCACTACCTTTCACACCCATGTCATTCCCTCTAAACCCTTGATTTTGAACCACATCTGGTCGCCCTGGAACCCTAGACGCAGCATCTGTAACCCCCGCAGCGGCAGCCTCACCACCAGTACTACCACCACCACCACCGACACCGACACCTGGGATAGAAACACCACCAGTTTCCGTTGGAACATGGGCTGATTGAGTCGATTGAGTCTTTTTCTCCTCAACCTCCTCATTCCGAAACCCGGAATCCTCGTTCTTCCTTAAAGACTGAAGAAACCCTTCCCCGACATTAACGTCGTTATAAAGGTCCTCGTAATCGTCGTCCTCTTCGGCCAAAAAACCCTCATCAGCTACAGCTGATATCGCTTCGTTGCGATGGAACTGATCCATCGGATCCCCACTCTCACCGTACCCTCCCTCACCTTCATCCATCGCACTCTCTTCACTGTACCGCGTCCGGTTCGTCTACTTCTGCCCCCCAATATAATTATATACTTTTGCAGCGCGAGGAATTCTTAATTATTTACCAATCAAGAGGAAACATTTATAGTTGATTAAGCAGTGCAGAGAGAGTGCGAGATCTTACCAGCTAACGAGAAAACGAGGAGAGGGTATGCCTGTGCAAATGAGTCAGACACTTACAAACCCTAATCTGGAATCTCGAGACGACATTCGATGTCCCAATTGCTTTTTTTCATTTTCTCGCCTTCTCTCTTCCTTCATAAAAAGCCAAGACTTGGGATATTGCTCGCGTGCCCCTTTATTTCACTGTATACTCCCTTTGTGTCTTTTATTTTCTTTCTTTTTCTATTTACCCCCTCCCTTCAGTCAAAGTAATTGTATGCCCGTAGATAAAAATTCGGTAGTAAATCGCTCACAGAAATAATTTCATCCAATCATGTTTAATATCATTTTAATTTTCAAAATTAAAAATAATTTTTCAAATATATATATTTTTTACTTTTTCTGAATAATAAAACTTGTCTTGTCTAATACCAACGGGGCTAATTATGCTCGAGATCTTAAGTTGGAGTCCCTGTAAAGTTAGAAAAGGCATAAATTAATTATGCATAATAACAAGATAATAATATTAAATAAAAACTTATATTTATTGCATCAAAATTCAATATATTATAGGTAAACAACATAAAATTTAAGAAAAATTAATCACTAAAACATTCTCACAATAAAACCTCTTTTATAATTTTTAAATTCTAAAAGAAAATTTATTAATAAAAAATTCTATTATATTCTCCAATACCTTAATTGTAAATTGTTTATAGATCACGTATACTTTCAGACGTATCATTTAACTACAAAAAGATAATATAAATAGGAAGTTAAGAAAAAAAAAAATATATATATATATAGTAGAAATAAGGAAATATAAAAACTTGAGCATATTTTGACATATAAATATGAAAATCAGAATATATATATATATATATAGTAAGAGATGATAAATATATAAACCTGAGCAAATCTCAAACCATATTCAACACACCTGATTTGATTGTTACGTTAAAGTTTAGGAACGCATGATACTCAAAATTAAGAAATTAATCAACATCAAATAGATCGTGCTAAAAATTATGAGAAACATTTGTTATTGATCATTAGTCCTATGATCTAATGTAATCAAAATTATTTTCATTGCAATAAAACAACAATAAAAAAATTCAGCATTTTACTTCATCGTCTTCTATTGCTCTCTACTTTTTTTGAATGACTATCATCAGAAATTAGATATCGTTTTTTATTTACTATTTTTCTTCTTAGATAATCTAGTTTGGTGACTAAGCCTCAACTAGCGAGCTCTTGTTACAAAAATAAAATAAAACTAAAAACATTAATTGAGGAAAAAAAAAAGCTTACACAAAAAAAAAATCACAAGTGAAAGGAGTTGCAAAGTGGGAACCATGTAATAGTGGACGATGAGACCTGTAGTGGTAGAGCAAAGCCCATGAAAAAAGAAGCATGTGACTTAGGGAAGTTCAAAAAATGTTTGAGAATTAGTTGGAAAAGTTGTCTCAAATAAAAATTTTCAAAATCCCGCCTTATAATATTAAAAAATACGTCATGGTTCTTTTTGAAGAATTTTTAAGTATTGTTAAATAAAATTTTTTAAAATCTCACCTCCTTTATATTTGATTTTTTTTCAAAATCCCACCTTCTTTGATGTTTATCTTTCTTAACTGTTGAGTATTTTTAAAGAATAAATAACGGTTCTTTGTGAAGAGATATCAAGTATCGTCAAATAATTTTTTTCTTCTTATGTTTGATATTTTTCAAAATCATGCAATCTTATATATAACAAATATTACTTTTAACTGTTAAGTATTCTGCAACAATAAATAATGGTTCTTTAAGAAGAGTCATCAAGTATTATCAAATATAAGGAGAAAAACAAAATTCTTGTTATGTTTGGTCCCTATGAGACAAAGTTTACTCTATGGTTTGAGATATTTGGTGCATTTTGTCTGTTGTCTCATGCCTTTTGCATTTGTTTTGGTTATTGGGATTGCATTTTATCGCCCAAGTTTGGAACTTTTTGGTGTGCCTTCTTCTAAGTTGTTTAGTCCGATACAAGGCTTTTTTTTTCTTCATCAAAGTACTATGAGGTGTTGGATGTTTGGTTGTTGGTCTTTTTGGTTTCAAGGTGTTGTTTGGTTGCTGCCCTTATTTTTTGGTCATGCTTCATTTTTTGACATCGAGCCGTCATTCCAAGTGTGTGTAAGTCGGTTTCTTCTTCGAAGGTTGTGTTGTGGGATTGTGTTTAGCTGTTTCTATAATTTCAACACCGTCAACGTTTCATTTCATGCACATTCACTCTTTTCTAGTGGCTGGGTTCTTCATTTGTTACATTTTCTAGCACGTTTGTGAAGTGCTTTTTGGCTTTTTTTTTTTTTTTTTGCGGGGGGGGGGGGGGGGGTATTTTGTGGTTCTCCTTGATTCAGTTTGGATTTCAGGTTTGGGTTCATCATTCTAGATCGTGAGTTTGGTTCTTCTTTATTCAGGTTGGTTACTTTCGCGTGTTGGCATCTGTTGTGCTTTGTGTCTTTCGTTGGGTAATTATTTGTTGTTTGGTGTCCTTGTGTGACATGTTTAGTGTTTTCCTACAATGAGGTGTTTTGTTTGGTCCTTAGTGACACCATTTGCTGTTTGTCTCCAGTGAGACGTTTGGAGGATTATATGGTCCCTTGTGAGACTGTTTGTTGTGTCTTCTACTATGGTTTCCCATGTTTGGTACTCTTTGTTGTTCGAGCTCATGGTGAAGCTGGTGGATTATCACCTCAGCCTTTGTTGTTTAAGTTCTATGTTATGGATCGTCATTTTCTTAAAGATTAGTTGTTACACGTGCAAGTTGCTTCCAGTTTGATGGGAGAGTTTAGAATATCAAGTTTAGAAATATTAATTAAGCATTATTATTATTATTGGGAATATCGTTTAGTATTTGTTAGGATTATATATTAATATTATGTTTTAGGAATATATTTTTAACATATTTTGGTTTGGTTTGGTTTGATTATGATAGATCGTAGGTTAGGGTTAGCCTATTAATTTGTTTATATAAATATTTCTTTGTACTCTCTTTTATTTTTTAAGGATCAATAATATTAATATTTTTTTTTTGTTTCAATGTGATCATTCAATCTTAATAGTCAGAAAATATATGATAGTTAATTATTACAACTGTTATATTTTTGTATTCACGAGTTCTACCTCTCAATACATGAGGTTACATATATTTAGTCATTATATATTCTTAGTATCTCCATCTCGACATACATGACGGTTATTCGCATTAACCATTATTTATTAAGCATTATATATATGCGTGATTTATTCACTAGTAGTTCAATTTGGTTGAACATTCCTACTCAATTAATGCTTGAAGTTTTCTTTATTAATGCATGAACATGATGAGTCATGGATTATTATTATTATTATTTTTGGGGGGAGGGGGGAGTGTCAAAGCATGAGACATGGAAATTAAAGAAGGAAACAAATTAGGAATATAATCTAAACATTACTTTGATTGGTTGGTGCATATGATTGCCTTTCTTGAGGATGGCCATTTTGAGGGAAGGAGCATTCCACATGGTCGTAATGGAAAAAAGGTTGGTTCTTGGAATGATTTTTTTTCTCTCTTTTGAAGATTCTGTTCTTGGTACGTTATTTAGTTGCAAAAGCATGCATAACAACCGTAGATCTGATTTGGATGCTTCTCAGCCATTGAAGTTGCCAATGAAGGGAAATTTGTGTATGATTTATGGTTTTCATTAGCACAAATAGATAACAATGAGAATGTTTAACTGCGATGCCTCTCTCTAAATCATTATTCGAATTGAAGTTCTTTAATTTTGTTGCTCTCCCCGCTATAAATATGTTGTGATTCGTCAGTTTGCATTTTGTTGATCAATTGGTCTTTGTGTTTGCTAGATTTGTTTTTGACAAATTGGTGCTGAGTGTTGTTTCTAATACTTTCAAGATAGAAATATCACTAAGATAAGAATCTGTGTAATTAATATGCATAATTTGTAAACATACGATAGTACTGTACTAAGAAGAAAATCAGTAAAAACTCACAAGACTGCCGAATATGATAATGAACTATGAAGAAATCCGGGGCCAACTTTTGTTGTGTCCTTAAGACAATTTGCACCCTCAATACGGATGCCGAAGGTTTTCTGAGCAATTGTCTTCCAGGATAGAGCGGATTATTCGTCTCCAAAAAGATGGCTCTGTCTGTCTGAAGTCCAAGCGAATCCAACGAGTCTGATTTCAGAATCGCACATACTATTTCTATAGAATATAATATGCAGAGAGGAATATTTGAGATTAATTTTAGATTTAGTTTTTCTATCTATTCTCTTAGATTTTATGTTACTAGCACATCCTATTTATAAATGACAAAACTGATTAGATGGACACCCGTTGGCGAACCGACGCCACTGTAGCGAACCGATGCGACCGGCGGTGGCGAACCAGTGGGACTTCTTATTCATAACCTATGAGATTTAGATCCTAAAATCCAACACTGAGCTTGTTTGGTTATCTTGGTGAACTGGTGTTTGATTTTGTATTCGGATTCTTAAAAGTATAGGATTATCGAACAAGTCTTTCTGTAAATGGCTTTTTGACTTAATGACATGTAAACGCTATATGAAAGTGAGAGGTTATGAGTTTGATTTTGATTTTAAAGCATAGCCTATATGGTTATCAATATAAGCAATTGTTTTCTTGTGTCTCAAAATTTAAACTATTTTTTTCAACCCCTATTTAATATCTATCTTTATATTAATTATCCCTCACTCACTACCAATTTTCTTTCATCTAATTATTTATTTACTTATTCTCTCTCATATTTTGTACCCATATTTTTTTGTCAGTTATATTTATTCTCTCTCTTATACTTGATTTTTCCATAAATATGAGTATACTTAGAAGTAACATGATATTTTTGACACATCTATTATTTTTAACTAATCTTGTACACTATTATCTGGTATATCCAGAACCGTGAAGTCTTTTTTTATCACACAATTTAGTAGATGATAAGTTTGATATGAAATTTTTTCTACCAACCCCTAAGTCTTATATGGATGATTGGCATATTGTTCTCTGATTATTCCTTCTTTTCTAAAGCATAATAAATATTTGATTGCTACCTGTAGTTTTCTGATTTCTGTGTTTGGCTTGTGCAAGGAGGGATAGTTAAATAATATTTGTATTTAGACTGGGGAGATATGTTTTTTTTCTTTTTTCAAAGCCTTTTTAATTTTGGTTTTGTTTTGATTCCATGTTTCTGTTTAAGGTTTATGCATCATATTTTGAATAAAAGGCTAGGACAAATCAATCTGATTGGATTGGAACTAAAGGCCCGAATTGAAGTAGAATAACCAAATTGAACTTTATTAGTTAGGTTGATGCTTGATTCATTTGCAGTGTTTAGTTTGATCTTGTTGATGCCATTTTCATGTTGTTTTGAATTTTAGCATGGATTCAATTATATATGAGTTTAACAATATGAAAAGATGTAGAGTAAGAGTAAAGTAAAGAAATCTTAATTTTGTTAATGGATTTCTTTCTTCTTTTTTTCTTTTTTTGTATATCAAGTCTGTACTGTATTTCAAGTACTTTTAATTATGATATAGTGTTTTTATTTTTGCCCCCGGTTAATAAAATTCCTGGCTCCGTCATTGATTATAAGGTACTACATTTTATATTTAAATAAAAACCTAGATAACTAATTTGTAAATATTAAAAAAAATAGTTAAATTAGTTATTTGTAATTAATTTAATGGTCTGCCTGAAACTCTCTCCTCAATCATGGTGATAAAAGCCTAATTCATATGTGCAAACGATAAGAATATTTTAAGAAATTATTTTTGTAAGATCAAAGTACACTGGTTTTCTATATATATATATATATATTTTTAGAACGTTGGAGCATACAGTTTATATATAATCTTTGGTGCAGGCTTCTTTAATCAGGCACGTGTATACATTTGATTGAAAGGTTGTACTGTTGCTAAGTGTTCATTGAAAAATTTAGCAACAAATCTAAAACAGAGGCACATTTATTATCATTGTTTTGGCCAAATCCAAATTGATCAGACTAATTAATTCTTTTAAAAAAACAAAAAGTTGTCAGATCAACATTAACCTATTTTCCGTTGATCCTCCCAAGTAACGGCTACTTCACCGGGAATTGCCGGTGAACAACCGCAACGGTCAAATTTCTTTTCAATCCCCAGCTCCGAACCATCACAACGCTAAATTTCATCTCTCTCTTCTTTCTATATATGCCAACTCTTCTACACACACTTCTTCATCAGACCAATATTCTTTTCCACAAAGTCATCTCCCTTCATCGAATTCGCATATTTCTACTTCACTTTCCACTTCTTGCATCTCTCAAATTAGTCTGAAAAATGAATAGATTGCTTTTTCTCTTCGTTGTTGCTCTGTTTTCTGCAATTTCTGTTTCTGTAGAAGGAGACAATGCACCTTCTCCTTCACCGCACTCGTCCCCTAATTCGCCACCGCCAGGGACGGCTGTGCCGCCCTCTTCTCCAGTGTCTTCTCCAAAGAAATCTCCCCCGCACCATATGTCATCCCCTGCAAAGTCTCCGGCTTTATCTCCGCCTTCGGAAACTCCGACCATTTCTCCATCTGGGTCTGCCTCATCGCCGGCCTCAACCCCTCCGGCGAAATCCCCGACTGCCCATTCCCCTACGTCGGTGTCTCCGGCTTCCAGTCCGTCTGCAAACGGGTCTTCTCCGGTTTCATCCCCGCCTTCTCCTTCGCCGAAGGTTGCATCGCCTGTGGCTACTCCGGCGGCAACCCCAGTAAGCAGCCCAGTCGGGGCTCCGCCTGTGGCAGAGGGACCTTCCTCCGCGGCAACTCCTGAGGCTTCTGCTAGCATTCCTTCAAGTTCGGAAACACCGTCGGGTTCACCAATCACCCTTCCATCAAGCAGAAGTTCACCGGCAATGGCGCCGGCCAGTTCATCGCCAGAAGCGAGCCGGGCAAGTGATGAATCGGGTGCAAGTTCGGTATATGGGTTTTCGGTTATTATGTTTAGTGTGGGCCTATGGTTTTGGTCTCTTCTGGTTTTGTGATTGTGAGGCCTTTTTCTATTTTGGTCATATATCACTCTGTTTTGTTTATTTATTTACTTTTTAATAATTGTTTCTCTGTTTGTATTTGTTGATCAAACTATCAACGCCGTTTAAATGTATTATTTATTTCCTATTAATTTATTTGTTTTAAATTCTTCTCGCTTATTATCTTTTACTGTTCGATTTTTTTTTTTTTAAATCATATTGTCATTCAAGCTTATGAGTTTTTTCCCGGTTCGATTTTAGTCACATCAGGTTGAACAGTACACAATACGAATCATTATATCAATTAAATGTATTATTTATTTCCTATTAATTTTATAGCTGCCACTAGAATATTTAAATAATGACACTAGGAGTCAAAGACAGTTGATGATTTTAGATTGTTTAAGAAATTTATTGTTAAACACTAACACAAGTTTAACAAATTGTCATAATAAAGTTCAGAGATACAGAGAACAAGATTATATTTATTCAGCAGTGGTTAAATTTTTTGTTTTATATTATTGAAAAAAATTCAAAATTTATTATTATTATTATTTGATAGAAGAGTTTCATCTTTTGAGATTAAGGGTGTAAAGAGTTTTTGCCACTCTCAATAAGCACACTTCCTAAGATTTAAATTTTTGCTCTCTTTTATACTTAATAAAGTTCACACTTACCAGTTACCACTTTAACCAATATCTTGTCAACTATTTTGAACAAAAAAAAAAAAGTATCTTGTCAACTATTCAAATTAAGTTCAATCCATTGATAGTAAAAAAAAAGAAAAAAAAAGAAAAGGGTTAGATTTTTCTCATCGTCATTTTCTCATCATCTTTAAATTATTTCTGTCCAATTAAACATAATACTACTTTGACTTTTCTCTCATCTTCCCAATCAATAGATCATGAGAAAAATAGATCATGAGAGAATCTCATCCTAAAAAAAGTCCAATCCATTTTATTTATATTTATAATTTTTTTGGGTAAAAAATATAGGCCGTTAGCTTAGATAGTAAATTTCTCACTCAAATAAGGAGAATACAAATTCAAATATCAGGAAATATACTTATTAATATTAGTAATATGGCTTTAACCTAATCTATTTTTAAAAGAGACTAATCTACCCAAACTTTTTTTTTAAAAAGAAAACAAAAACCTAGTGCAATCCCATTGAATGTTACCCTACTAAATAAGATCATCTAAGCTTGAAGGGCAAAACTGTCAGGTCATTAAAAAAAAAAACATATAAAGCCCATATAAAAATCCTTAGCTTCGACAAATCTCATTGTGAATATTCCATTACAGCCACGGTTATGTGATCTCTGAAGAGTGATGGTCTCGTCTCTCGAGCTCTTGGCTCACTTTTGAGGCTAGAAGGAATGAAAAAAAAAAAAAAAAACTTTTTTGTTTTATACCAGCTTGATAAAAAATAAAACAAAATATCTCTTTATCCTTGTCACTTGCCTCCTCCTGAATCTCTTCGATGGCCAGGTTAAGCTCGCTGTCTCCAATGGCCTCCATCAACCTATCACATAAACCACTACTTCAATCCACCTTCCTGTTTTCCCGTGTTCACCCCTCTCTTCTCACTCTAAACAATCTTCCCAAGAAATTCAGAAGTCCTCGTAAATTCAGAAGTCTCATAATCGCCAAATCCAATGGCAACGACGATTCAGTTGACGCTTCGGACCGTTTAATCTCGGCCCTTTGTTATTTCTACCCTTTCTTCGACGGTATACAATATGGGAAGTACGTAATCACTCAGGTTTATCCTGTTCAAGCCATCGTACAGCCACTGGTTCCTGCAATTAATGTGTTCAAGAGCTTCCCCTTCAATGGGTTTCTGGTATTTCTGACTCTTTATTTTGTTGTAGTGAGAAACTCTAATTTTAGTAGATTTGTGAGGTTCAATACGATGCAAGCCATCGTCCTTGATGTGTTGTTGATATTCCCTGACCTATTGGAGAGGAGCTTCAACCCAAGAGGTGGGTTTGGGTTGGATTTGATGATGAGTTTGGATAGCACTGTGTTTTTGTTCCTATTGGTGTGCTTGATTTATGGTTCTTCTTCTTGCTTGCTGGGTCAAGCCCCTAGATTGCCCATTGTTGCTGAAGCTGCAGAGAGGCAAGTTCTTTGAATGCCCATTCCCATTACTTGTATAGCTATTTTGTTATTTTTCGGCATTAGAAAACTCAGCTTTATTATTCACTTTGCAAGCAACTCAAGTTATGTAAGGCAGCTCTAATTGTTTATTTAGAGTATCTCAAAATGAGAAAATTCTTAATCTGGCTATATATTTGAATTTGGTGTTCAATTGACACGGTGGAAGACTCAGAAATGCTGTCTCCTTATTCTGATGGAATTTAATCTTTTCTATATCTGTTTCGTCTAAATGGATAGGATGGGTGGCATTTTGACCATCTTGCATAACTCTGGGCACTGAAATAAAGGAAAACTGAGTTGGTTGCCAAACATGATATGTCATTGCATTTGAAATAAGGTATTTTACTGCATTCATTGACTCATTGTTAGCTTTGGGCTAAATATATGCCATAAGTCAGAAACCAAAGTGTTGTCCTTTAATTATTTTTCAAGCGTTGGTTTAAGTTGGGAAGTTGCATGTCTAGCTGAACTGACAAATTTGCTAATCTTTGTTGATCATCATGATGTGTTAGCAAGTAGAAGATACTAGTGGCGTGATAGGGAGAAGCTGAGATGTATTGATACGTGGTATTAGTAAGGGAAAGGGTAATATATATCGACACACAATAAAATTACCAACACCCGATTTATAGACCACTACCAGTTCCCAGTTACTCAATTACCCTTTCCCTCACTAATACCACGTATCATGTATAGAATTAGAAAGTTGTTTTACCTATGCTATTGTATTTTCAAAACATTTCACAATTCATTTTACTCAAACAAACAACCTTGCAGATGACAACAGTCTAATGCTATTGCTTTCTGTTGTTTCAGTGGTATTGTTTTTTATTTGCGTCAATGGAAATGCTGGATTGTGTAGGTTTATTTGAAATCTTATTGGAAATGCGTAAAATGAAATTTCTGATGGCCATTAACCACATTAACACCTCCCTTGGTTTGATAACATGCCTGCTTGTACCACGGATGACATATGCTATGCTACAGTTATGCCTTCAGATGCTGTATGTTTCAGAGACTTTTTTTCTTCTCTTGTATTTTCCTGAAAACTCTAGTCAAGAAATTAAACTTACCATGTTCGTTATATGTTTCTAAACAAAGTTTCCAGAGATTCCCATGGCATTCATTATTTTCCCACTCTTTTTAGGTAACTTAATCCCACAGGATTTCTTAATTCCCAGGTTGCTTTTCTCTTTTCTTTTTTGTTGGTCATTCTATTTCTTCATCTTTCCTGCAAGTCTCAAACTAGTTTCATCTATGTTTGCCACTGGTTCTTCTAAAAATCCTCTTTCCTTTTGTCTGAGCTTTGGCGGCGCTTCATGTGCTGAGGTTAGGAAGTAATTATGTGGCAGAAGAAATCAAAGCTTAGGTTTGTCATCCAAGTTTAGGTTTCTTTTTCCATTCAATTGGGTAATCATGCTAGGAGATAAATCATACAAATCATCTTCTTCTCTTTGGTGCCAAACAAATGACAACCTTCTGTATCCATGGTTGCCAAAGATGAAATTGTTGCTGGAAGAAGAGGAATAAATATGCACTGACAGTCCAAATTCGTGATCAATGCAAATGTTTGTTAATGATAACCAGAGAAGCTATGAAGTTTGCAGCATTTGAGCTTAGCTGCAAAAATGGTTTATATATGCCAAACTGCATTTAAAGTCTTAACTGTTCTCTCCTCTATCTTTTTTCTGACGGGATTGCTGGACCTAACATGGATAGCTCTCTCTCAAAGGTGTTTTCTACTTTTCTACCTTCACACGGATTTGAATCCAAAATCTCGACATTAAGTGACCAAAGCCACTTCCACTACAACTGATGCGTGTTGGTTGTTCTCTCCTCTACCTTGTTTTCTATAGTTAAGATGGAAGTAACATAGGCTAGGCCCCCATATTTAAATGGGAAAATTGCATTTAGGTTCCGGGCAAAAGAAAATAAGAAAATAAGATAAAATAGTTTCTTGAAATCTCAAAATTGCATTCAAGTTTTGTGAGACTTTTTTAAAATAAATTTCAATTGTTAAATGCTCATAGACTTATCAATGAATGTCCATGGACTTGTCAGTGTAGTGCTCATAGACTTGTCGGTGGAGTCCTCTGGACTTGTCATTGGAATTTGAATTTATTATAAAGAAGTCCCACAGGATTTAAATGCAATTTTGAGATTTTAAGGGATTTTTTGTCTTTTTTTTTTCACGGGACCTAAATGCAATTTTCTCTATTAATCTAAATAAGCTTGAAATCATTCTCCCAACGTTAATTTCACTTTCACTTTAATATTTAGTAGTTAGTACTACTCTTTTGTTATTCTTTGAAATAGATATTTAACAGACTTTGCTAGGGAAGAGATTAAAAAACATTTTTAATATCAAAATTATTTTTATTCTATTCATTATAATTAATTTTATGTGTCGAAGCACGTCAATAATTTCTTCAATAGGAATTCAATGTCTATTATAATTCCTTAGGCTGAGAAATTGAATACCCGACTCCAGAAAAACGAT